>JAQFVV010012401.1:6609144-7871015 GCA_028023455.1 Epiperipatus broadwayi
GCCACATCAACTACCATTTTTAATTATGTAAGATTATGATAGTTCCAGTAAATGGATTGTAAATAAGCAAAACAACTGTTATTTGCTAATTCACATCATCTGTTAGGAAGTAAGTCTTGGAATAAAATATAATAAATGTGGGGATTTTACTGAACCATTTTCTTTACAAATATCTCCTTTATTCTATGGATCAAATGTCTCTATATCTATATATATATAGGATATGTGTATTATTTTATAATAAATAATAGAGAAAAAAAACACATTTATAATGAAAATGATTATGAATATGTGGCCAATAAGTTTTATGCATTGGGATTAATGTGTCAATTTTTTTTTTTTTAAAAAAGAGGACTTATTTAATTATTGTGAGAGAGAAATCTTTTATTAATTTGCAAAGAAATGACAAACTGATTACAGTATATTGTATGAAATTAAAAAAAGAATATATTTATTACTAAGGAATAAAGTAGACATGCATGTGTTCATGATTGCCATCTGAAATTAAGCAAGATGTGCCTTTCCATTAATGAATTAAACTATCCACTTCTGTTTTGAACTTAAACACTGAAGAAAATAGTTGATTTTAATTGTGCATTAATTATAAGGCTTTTGAAATTTTTATGTATAAACAAAAATAATGAGTTTCAATTATCCTTAAAATTATTATGTGAAGTAAATCTATTATATATGAATAAATAATTTATTTAATGTTATAAAGATCGAAAACTATCTGCTTTAATTTAGAGAATTTTGGATGCTGAAATTTGTTGAAGCAAAAAAAGTTCTAGTAATCTGTCATATCTTTCTTTTTATGGACACCTAGCAGCACAAATTCCTAATGCCCATTCCATATATCCTTGTCGCTGCGGTTGTTATTATTATGTGATTATTCAAATAATATACAAATATGGATGGGCTGCTCACCAATACAGGTTATTGGCTTTTTACCTCTTGACTTTAAAACACCATGGTCTTTCTTCTAAGTTGCCTGATAAGGCAGAATGAATGTGTGTGAATGAAAATATTTTTTTCTAATAGTTATATACAATCATAACAAACCAAAATAAAACATGGCCCTTATTCCCAGGAGATTAAAGTCACCAGCCAAGATGGGTAAGAATCCCCTAATTATGGCACCAGACTGCTATTTGATGACAACTTTTGATTTAGTACTAAAAATTGCCGATTAATTTCAAGTGAAGGAAGATTGCAAGAATTGGAAGAAGAATTATCTCATATTAAATGGGACATTATTGGACTTTGTAAAGTTAGAAGAAAAGGTAAAGAGATGATTTAAAAAGTGGGACATTATTGGACTTTGTGAAGTTAGAAGAAAAGGTAAAGAGATGATTTAAAAAGTGGGCATGCATCTCTATTACAAAGAACAAATATTGGAAGTACAAGTGGAGTAGGATTCGTTATAAATAAAAAGTAGAAGAACAATATTGTGGAGATTGTTGGTGTATCGAACAGTGGCAAGAATAGTTATTCAGCTTAATAGCAGATATCAAATGCAGATAATTCAGGTTTATGCCCCAACATGTTCTCGTAGTGATGAAGTAATAGAAGATTTTTATATGGATGTACAAAAGGCTTTTGATCATACTAAACAAACAATTTTAAAATTGTTATGGGAGACTTTAATACTAGAATTGGTAAACAAATGAAAGATGGAAGTGCTGTAGGTAAATTTGGTTATAGTAATAGAAATGAGAGAGTACGTAGACTTGTGGAGTTTGCAGAAAAAGAAAAACTATATTATGAATTCTTTTTTTGAAAAAAATGTTAAAAGGAAATGGACATGGAAGCATCCAAATGAAAGGTACAGCAGAATTGGATTATATTTTGACTAACAGAAAATACTTATTTGAAGATTGTAATGTCCTTAATAAATTCAACACAGAAAGTGATCATCGATTAGTAAGATATAAGATATGTGTTAATGCAAAACTAGAGAGACAAAAATTATTAAGAAAAACAATATTTACAGTTGATATTCCTAATTTTCAGAAACATTCTAATGAATTTAAATTAGACATTGCAAATCATTTTCAAGTATTAATAGATTTTGAACATAATTCAGATTTGAATAAAATTAATAGGAAAATAACTGATACATTTTCAAAAATTGTAACAAAGTTATCTGGTAGAAAAAAGCAGCAATTGACCAATAAAATTTCTACTGAGACTAGAGAATTTATGAAAAAAAGAAGAAATATGAAGATATATAAAAATGATGCATTAAGAAGGACTGAATATCTCAAATTTTGTAAAATGGTGTGAAAAAGAATTGTTAATGAGATAAGAAAAATTGTGAACTAACAAGAAAAGGTGTAGAAGAGAATAAGTCTTGAGAGTGTAAAACAACATTTTGGTATTAGTAGGAAACATCTGCAATAAGGAAAAAGATGTAACTTACTAAAATGTGAGATGACATCATGAAATGGGTAGAAGAGTTCTATCAAGAATTTTATAGTAATAAAGAACAAGTACCTCTTACATCTATTATATCTTCTGAATTCCCCGGCATTTTAAATGAAGAAGTGATGAAATTAAATTTCTGAAGAACTGGAAAAGCTCCAGGTAATGATGGAATTATAATCAATATATTAAAGAAGCGGTGTACAAATTGAAAAAAAATTAGCAAAGTTATAAACCAAAGGTCTAAATGATAAAGCTGTACAAGATGATTGGAAGTATTAGAAATTATAGACCTATCAGTCTTTTATCAGTTTTATACAAAATTTTTACCAAGAATAATTGCAACGTGTCTACAGAGGACATTGGATTTCAACCATCAAAAACAACAAGCTGGATTTAAAAGTGGTTTTAGTATGGTAGATCATATCCAAGTATTGAGAGAAGTTATAGAAAGGGCCAATGAATATGAGTTGCCATTATGCTTTGGATTTAAGCCAATAAACATCACATGTTCACCATTTCTTATGCTTGCTTATAATTGATTAAAGCAGGCAAAACTCTGGCTTGCACTGAGTGGCAATACATATGGAGAGTTTTGCCTGTTTTAATGTTTTGGATTTATAGATTATGAAGACATTTGATTTTTTAAGCATTTCTTCAGTGTTAAAGCATTGGATCATCAAGGTATAGATCCAGGATACTGTCATATTCTGAATAATATTTATAAAAATGCTTACTGCAACAATTAGATTACATAATGATACTAAGAAGGTTAACATTGAGATGGGTGTAAGACAAAGCAACTATATCTCCAAAACTTTTTTCAGCAGTGCTGCAAGAAGTATTTTGTGAATTAAAATGGGAAGCTAAACGAGTAAAAGTAAACGGAGATTATTTAAGTTATTTAGATTTTGCAGATGATGTACTTGTTTTTGCAAATAATGCTTTAGAGCTTCAGGAACTGTTACAAGAATTATCAGAAAACTAAAGGTAAATGTTAAAAAGACTAAAACAATGTTTATGGATTTTCTCAAAAGATAAAAATAAAGATTGATTATGATGAGTTAGAAGAAGTTAACAAGTACAACACCTTGGTCAGATTATTATTACAGATGGAAACATGATATATGATATTAATCATATAATTAAACTTGGTTGGGGTGCTTTTGGTAGAAATAATATTAAAAGGAAATATGCCTATGTGTTTGAAAAGGAAGGTTTTTAATAAATGTGTTTTACCAGTTCTTACTTATGGAACTGAATCTTGGACATTTAATAGAAGAGCATTATAGAGAATGAAGTATGGGGAGATGCATGTTAGGAGTGAAAGGAGATCAAAAGCACAATATATGGATAAGACAACAAACAGGTGTTACTGACATCATTGAAAAAATTAAAAGGAGTTGGAATGGACATACTGCTAGAAGAGATGATAATAGATGAACAATTAAAATCTTAAACTGAATTCCAAGAGACTGTAAAAGACCCAGAAAGAGACCATATGTGAGATAGAGGATGAAATAAGAAAGGTTCAGGGGTGATGTTGAGAGGAGAGGTTAAAGATTGGAAAAGATGGATTGAACTTGCAGTGGATTCATAATAGCTGATGATGATATTAGCTGGCTGATTTGAATTATATTTTGCCTATTTTTTACTTTTTTCTGGACTGTTACTAAATATTTAATGAGAAAGTACATAAATTTCTAATATAATACAATATTAACTTATGTTGATTTGTGATTATAAATTTTTTTCTTTTTCTTTTTTCAGTAAGTAAAGATTGGGATACTAACATGTCTCTGTGTTTCAATTTTTTTTGTTATGGTTAATTATTTCATATTAGTATGTTTATTGCTAAATAACAGTATGCAAGACAGTGAACATTTGATATTTTTTTTTCTTCTTGATAATTATTTATAAAAGCTTTTTGTTCATCACTAACCCAAGTCTGTATTAATATAATTGAGCTATAAGAATGTATATAATCTTTTTCTATTCATTACACATGTTTTTTTTTTTTTTAGAAAATAGTGTCATGCAGAAACTTTTTTAACACAAAAAAAATCATTGCAGAAGTAATGTTTAAAACTGGTAGATATCACTGAGTTTTCTTGTTTTATGAATGTCTTTTTTTAGGATATGATATTGTATATATAAACTTTTTTTTTTTTTTGGTCAAATATATTTTAAAAAATAGAATTTAAGAATAGTATCCCACAGCTTTAGCATTAAATTATAAATGAAATAGAATATTTAAATTTTTATATTGCTAGATTTGCTTCACAACATTCCCTTGAATGTAAAATTGCAACATTCTACAAAAAAAAAAGAGAAAAAAATCCAAACTTTTTTTTTTCCAACACAGTAACGTTTTTTTAGAAAGTAAATTTTTCCCAGTAAAGCAGCAAAAAAACTCATTATGGTCTCTGGATATTTTCAAAGCTATATAAAATGGCCTTAAAATTCAATTTAAACATGCGCATAGTTCAACTATTGAATTGAGAGTTAGGTAAAATAAAACATTTATTTTATCAACTAGAATGTGCATGACCATTTTGAATTCTAAGGACCACCCAAAAGTGCCACTACCATATCCGAACGATAAATAACATCGAATAATCCACATGGGGTCGTGATATGACTACATCAATTAAAAAATTTAAGGCGCTAATTTCGTAAGGACCTCACGTGATCCAAGTGTAGATCCAACATCCACATTAGATCAAATGTGAATGTTATTGTTTATTATCTCCATTTTTTTTAACCACATGTAACAAAGAAAGCATGCAATATCAGTTTCTTTCTGGTGAGAAAAATCTGATTAATTATAAAATTAATATACTTTATTTCAACATTTAGTTATAGGCCTATATTGTAATAAAATTTGTATTATAGAAGTTATAAGCTTTTAGTATTTTGAAATTATAAGCTTGGTTAGATCACACTTCTGCATTTATTGGACAATACTTTGTATCGTTGAAAATATTCTTCCTCCTCCCCACATACTTTGCCGCTTCGCACCATCATTATTGTAATAAAATTGTATTTTAGAAGTTATAGGCTTTTAGTATTTAGTCTGCACTCACCACCATTTTGAATTCTAAGGATCGCCCAAAACCACCACTGACATAACAAGTGACTATATGTGGATTATTCACTCGGATGTGTCAGTCATAGTTTGGAGCAGTCTTTAAGATTCAAAACGCAGTCTAAATCAACACCAAATTATTTATATTGTGAGATCTATCTAACTACAGATTGAATCAATGATGCTGACAGTATTTTGCTTGTTTTTATAGTGATTTTCACAGACTTGCTGTATATTTGCCAAAATAAAATTAGAATTTTACTTATTATTTTGACTTTTTTTTTTTTATTACGATTACTATACTGAGTAAAATTTAAAAAATTTGACAAAAAATTGCGTATTGCAATAAAAACACATCAATGCATATATATATTGTAATCTTCTTATATACGAATCTGGCCGCATGTTTCAGGGTGCCAAATCCGCCTTCGTAACCTCTTCTATACTGGAATCGTATATGAATCTGGCTGCACATTTCAGGGTGCCAAATCCGCCTTTGTGGCCTTCCCTTAGAATGACCAGCAATTGTAGCTAATCAAGCTCCACATTTTAGGCACTACATCCGCCTTTATAACCTATATTACCCGAATCATGAAGAATATAAGCATAAAAAGAAATATTAAACTAAAGAGATGATTTCTTTATTGAACTAAGCTAGCATGAAACTATAAGTCTAAAGAAGATTACAAGATGATTATGAAGATAATAACTTCTGGTCAAACTAGCTTTAAAATCCACAAACAAAATGTTATGAAATAAATTTAATATTCATCAAACCAATAAATAAATAATAATTATATCTATGGAATGAATATGAAATTAAAATTATAAATTAAGTAATAAGTAAATTAGGATGTGAATGACTAAATAGATGATGAAAATAAGTAATAATCAAATAATAAAATGAGTCTAAGAATGAAGAGAAAAGAAAGACATATAAGAGTTAATGAATGATTAAGATAATAGAATTAAGGTCAAATGAAAATGAATAAATAAAAGAATGATCAAGATGAAATTGAAGAACAATGTATGAGAATAATGAAGGATTAAGGTGATGATAGAATAAGTGGTAATGAATAAAGATGATAAGAGAATAAAAGTTAATGAATGATTAATCAATTATGATAAAGAATTAAGGTCAAATGAGAAGAAATAAAAGACAATCAAGATGAAATTGAAGAACAATGTTGATAATGGAGATTGAGATCTTAAACTATAAACTAATATTGTATTAATTGATAATAAGATAAACTAAATAAAACAGGGATTCCAAGCTTGACAAAACCAAAATATTCACCATAAAGTCAAAACAAGCTAAATGTTTTAAGACAAGAAGCAATTTACACATTAAAGTTTGGTTGACTTTCATAAAACAGTGAATATAACATAACTCAAATCCAACTACAATAAATAACTGTAGATATAAAATTTACCATACATTCAAACTCTATATTGCAAATTAATAACCTATTCTTCTCAGGGTTCAAACAACTTAAATATTGCAATACAAGATATACTTGGGTCAGTGAGAGGGATTTTGCTACTACCCAAATATAATACACAAAATAGCTCTTAATATAAAATCGAGTTAACAAACAACATTTAGCAATTCCAAAGAAACTTTATAAATTCCATAACTATTACAAACTTTAAGCTTCAAGAAATATGAATAACTTTTTAATAACTAAACACAATAACTTACTAACTTCCTTTTCTCAAATAATTATGAGCAATGTGATCAAGGTCGGTGAATGATATCTGTGGGTTCAAATAAACTGATTAAATCTACATTAAGTGTTTATCTTTTAATATATCATTCAAAATAATATGCAATCTAGGTTAATAATATTTTGATTATTAAGTGATGATGCTTTAGGCATACTCTTAAACTATAGAGCTTAACAAAATTATTCTGGTATATTAATACATGGTTAAGTATACTATATTGATTGATGATGATTTCAATATAATCAGATGATATGTCGATAGCAATAACCATAATAATGTGTATGGTGATTAGCAATAAGACTACAGACAACTAAATAAATTTTTAACGCAACAAGATTTATTTACACTATTTTTCCAAATTTATTTCAGACACATCGCATGAAATAAGACAGAGACATTATATAAAATTAGTATAGAAAATTATTTATATCCCATTGACTACACACATAGTATATAAGATAAACTAGTACAGTGATATTCATATTATCACTATCATTCTTGGCTATGTTTCTATTATTTTATCTTATAGAATAGGAAGGTTAAACTCTATTTAAACTAGATTAGCACTCAAATTATAAAACAAAAGTATATTCAAATCTTTGGGATATGTGTAAATTTTAAAATCTAAAACTCAAAGTTATAAAGTAGTGTATTATACTATAGCTATTTCATTTATCGAAATATGATAAGGATAATTATCATATTCAGCACAATTAATTATTTAATATGAAGAGATTTATTGTATTAATGTGGTGATAGATATCAGAAGTTAAATGCATACATGATACCAAAATCTTGCCTATGTCCACACAATAATCATTTGAATCGTTAACCTATCTTATCGATCCATCGGCCAATCACTGCTTGATGAAAATAAATCAACATTGTATGGGTGCATCACTTGCTCTGCCATACAGAAGTTTTACAATCACTAGTAAGTTTTGGTTGGTTTGTTTATAAACTGATGAAGATCCTACAACATCATAAAGATACTATTCCAATTAGGCAAACACTATAGACAAACCAGTGTCCCTGAATCTAACTTTATCTTATCCTTGCTATTTAATTTTAAAATACTAAAACTTCACCATACACAGTGGAAAACTAACTACATAACATTATGAGGGACCCAAATGATAAAGGGAGGCTCTACAAAACAATATGATAGTTGTACAATAATATGGCCAATTCTAATACCTTTTCCTAGGTACCAATGTGTGGACATTGTCTCATCACAGGGAAATAGAATTCAGACCATGGATATAATCCTCTCTTGGGATTCACTATGCTAACTAAGCAATAACTATTTATCAACCTTGACAATATAATCCTCTCATAGAATCAGCAATGGGAGAATTCTCCATCTGCCCATGGACATTATCAATGATACTATATTTGATGCCATTATATTTGGCACATACTTATCAACTGAAAGCTGTCACGAATCCTTATCAATACAATAGTAAGATAAAATAATTCTAACAATAAAAGTGGAAACATAAATATCCCATTTCACAATGCAGAAACTATTAGTGTATTAAACAAACCAACATGTAAGTCAAATGACCATTAACTATTTTTAAAAATAACAATACTTTTATTATAACAAGCAATACACACATAGACAATGGAGATTAGCCTACATTTTATATTTAAAGTGGACATGTTAATTCATAGGCAAAATTTAATATGTAAAATGCTTATCAAATATTTCATATAAAACATTTGTGTCAGTACACTATATCTTTGACAAATTTCGTCTGTTTGTATACCTTTCAATAAAATATTAAAATCTGTTTTAAAAGTGCGAGAGATAAATATCTCTCTCTCTCTAGATAAATGATATTTAATATTATATTCTCCTGCAACTGGGAAAATAACACAAAAATATATATAATATAATAAATGTATGTCCATAACTAAATATATTTTCATACCTCAATAAAATAAAATTCTCTGAATAACATTACAAACAGTATATTACAATAATAAATCTAAGCAATAAAAAAAAGGAACATTTTCTCTTATTATATTTTATCCTTCTTAGTTCAAAGTTTGTTCCATCATTATGAGCTGAATGATAAGAAAACTGATATCATGAGCAAACATTCGATGCCAGCATAGTGAAATAAAATTCAAACACAAGTGTAGCACAATTAAAAATAGGTTTATCCACACTTTGTGTAGATAATTTTCCTTAAATGAACGTATAGGTTTATTACAATCTACAAAACAAACTTTTTAAAATCATTTATTGATTTATTTTGTTCTTCCATCCGCGGTGATATCTGTAATAATTTTAAATGATCTTAGCATTTTAAAACATTTTAAAATATTATTAATTCGCATGTTACACAATAAAGATTAAGAAGTAAATATTTATTTATTCATTTCTATCAGCAAATTAATATGTGTTTAATAATATTAGGAAGAATATTCAATCATTAGCAATTATAAATATGATATACTTGGATATTTTAACACTGTAACTTTTCCATTTTCAATTTAGCGTTAAACCAAATTCACAGACGATTTTTCTTCTTTAATAAGAATAGGAAATAAATTCACGCATTTTTCTTTTTCAATTGATTAAACTTTATACTATTTAAAAATGACTTTTTAGTTTATTTACTTTATATTTTCATGCTTTTCTTCAAAATTATTTTTAATTATATTTTATGAAGATTATAATTTATAAGCAAACATATTTTTCTTCTTTATTACAAAGAGCGCGAAAACAAAACATTTTCTTCTTTTTTCTTTCAATCTAAATAATTTACGCGTCATTTTTAAATATGAAAATTGGCTAATATAAATAAAAGTAATTGCTTACACTTTATGGATTTGTTCTTAGTTTGAAGTAGTATTTGTTGAGGCAAATAATTATCCATATGGCTGTCATTCTCTTTTCCCCAGTATGCAGCTCAGGAATTATAAAATCGATGGAAAATAGTGATGAAAGAATACAAGGTTTAAGGTTTCTTACTCCATATTTTTAAATACACATTATCCTGTAATCTTATTCAATTCAATCCACAGGGTTGTTACTTTTCAGCTTTTTCTTTTTACTTCATTTTATAGGTATAGATATTGAAGTCCTGTTTATTCTGATTTTCTTTCATAATAGCCCCCCCCCCCTTACAAACTTTGTTATATTATTTATACCTTGTATTACATTGCATTATGGTACCAAATGGATCAATAACTGAACAGTGTGAATAAATTAATATTTCTTCCTCTAGTGATAACTAATTAGACTGTTTCATATCAATTTAAATTGCAATACAATATACTTGAAGATTGTTTACAAATTTAGAAGAATTATAAATTGTTTTTTTTCTTGTAATTATTGTTTAATAATAATAATAAATTACTAAAATATTTTTCTACTTCCAAATTGGTTTAATACTATTAAAATATTTTAAATATGACTGCCACTAGAACTTATGATAAAAATGTTTATGAAATTCATATCCACTCTATCAGATTTTCTAGTGTGTCTCAAACAGTCCAAGTCTTCATCACTCTCAGGATATTTATTGGTGAGCTTTTAGTTAATTGGAAAATTATAATCCAACAAGCATTTCAACCTATTACTGATTTTATACACTGATTTTCAATATATTAATAATTATTACTTAAAATTAAAAATTTTTCATACTGGATCACTTGAATAAAGCATAATGTAATTGAGCCAAATGATATGGTTACAATATATATATATATTGTAACGATCCGGAGAATAACACTTAACATGATCTGCACTACAGGGCGCCATCTAGGCATTTGAACCTAGAAAAATTTATAAAGTAGGCAGATACGTAAGTCTAACAAAAAAAAATTTTTTTTTCTTTTTATATATATTGATTCCGGTCGTTAGCCCATTGTCACTAGCTCAATGGAACAGCAGAGATTTATATTTTACCATAAATTCTTATCTAAGAATATTTTAAAAAGGAATAAAATAAGCCACTGCCAGTAATTAACATACAAACATTTATTTACGCACATATATATAAAATTTAACATTATTATTTTAGTATGTTTATTTTAGATTTTAATTTGATTTTAGAATTTAAATTTACATTTTAATTTTTATAATATTATAAGTTTACATTTTAATTAAGTTCGCACAGATAGATTTATGAAAGTTTGTTTTATAATGTTGAGTATAGATCAGTTACATAGATTTCACGGTTAAAAACATTTCAAAATAAACATAAACGATCAAAATACAAAGTCATTGATACCGTCAATTGCAGAGGGAAATTTATAAGTAACCCAATAGCATTCATCGTAAGATGCTCGCATTGACACCAATAACTAAAAAGACATCCGAATAAATACATTTTAGATACTCACCGTAAGGTATCATTATTTACCGAATGTCTATATATTTTGATCAAATATGAAAACCAAAACATAATTAACCGATAACGAATTCATGCAAGCGTCTATACCCAACTTAAATTTAATGCATTTTTATTTAGGGTGTCGAGTATGAATAAACTACATAGATCTGCATTTGAAAAGAAAATATTCTTCCCTGATTTAACCTTAGGCAAAAAGTTCGCAGTCAAACCGGCATCAATCCATCTGATACATTTATGTATTCAATGTAGCAGGAAAATACGACAACACAAAATACTATACTGTCAGAAATGTACATCTGAACAGTAAGTAGAGTTAGAGAAGACATCGTCTCTCCACCAACAGGAATGCTACATCTATTGGCGAGTAGAACAATAAACAAAAAACTCCATAGGAATGGATTGCGGTTCTTTGCCGACTTACAAACCCATCCATAGGCAAACAGAAGGTGTGTGGCATATATATGCAATCCTGCCTGTAGCGGATCTCATACTACATCTACTAACTACATCAATATATCCAATCCATTGACCTAATTCAACTATGAAACAAATAACCTAAGATTTACCCTCCCCTAATATAACTTTACAAATCTATATAGCCATTCACGCCCGACTTAAGTTTAACATTTATGTAATTTAGTGTAACGAAAAACAAAAATCATATTAAAAACTTAAAAGAACAAAAAAAAATAAATGGAAATGATTTTAAATAAATAAAAAAAAATACATCAAATAACATTATTAACATTAATTTACGTTGATCAGATAGGATTCTATTTGTATTATTTACTAAAAGGTTTAGAATTTAGAGTTCTTATTGTTTTCAAATGAATATAAAGTTCTTACGATTTTTAAAATGTCCAGCTTTATCCTTTACAGTTGCTCGCTGTTGTTGGTAATTTTGAACGGGAATTCCCGCGCCGTACTGAAGATATTGGTATCCAGTTAGCCGTTGTTTTTATTTATCTGGAGGTCTTTACTTGAGCTGGTCCTTAACGTAGAAAACGATGTCATTTCTCTTTCTTTTTTAGCAGAACTGAAGGGATTGAAGAGTGCGTCTTTTCAATCTCTTCGACTCCGCACTAACACATATCTGTCCTCTCGTAATAACTAATTAATAATTTCCAGACTTTTGCTTTTATATTACCTTTAGGATCCAATGGACATTACGTCATCGTTGATGATGATCCATTGAGGTCCGATTTCCCGATGGATTTCTCTCATTTGCTATTAGTTTCTATTGTTTTCCTATCTGACCGTTGCTTATACATTTAAATGCCCAAAGGCTAGTTCACTTTGACTAATTAAAATAATCATTTCCATTTCTGATTAATTAATGTGTTTTCCAAAATTAAAGATATATTTTTATCTCTAAATCTTTTTAAGTTTTTGCTTTTAAAATATTTTTTTTATTTTTAATAAAGTTTTATTTTAATAATAATTTTTATTATTATTATCTGTGCGATTTTATATATATACGAGTTTAAGATGATTTTTTAATTTTCAATTTTTAATTCTTAAAAAAGTTTTTATTTGCGAACTTTTTATTCTTTTAATGTTTACTAATAAAAAACAATGTAACATACGTATGTGCCCGTTGCAATATATATATATAGCAAGTTGATGTACTTGATATGTGTGGAAAGTATTTCATTTCAGTTAATAAAGCACACTATTTATCCAAAACATTCTGATTACAACAAAATTGTTGTGAAAAAATATTAAAATAGAAAACTTGAAAAGGAGCTTCATTAAGTGGCTGACATGTCTCACAAAAAGTTCAAACAAGTCAGAAAATTCTGTGAATGCAAATTTTTATTATAAAACAAAGCAGAATGACAGCATCCTAGCTGCTGCAGGGTTAATCTGTCACAGAACGTAAAAAGAAATTAGAAATAAAAATATCACAAGGAATAGTTACAAGGCAAATTGGAACATTTGTTCTTTAAATTAGCAAAAAAAATTATGTCCCTCATTTAAAAATGGCAAGGTGAAATTGGCCTATCAGCTGGAAAGATTGCCTATACCTCTAATGATTAGAGGTAAATTAATTGTTTGTTTAAATGTAGTAGGCTAATTTTTAAGTATGTAATTTTGTATGGCCCATGAATGATATAAGTATTCAAATGGCCCTTGGCAGTAAAAAGATTCCCCACTTCTGCAATAAAGGAGTATAATTTTTAGGGAGAAAATATTTAATATTAGCAGTAATAATAGTAAATATAGTTCATTGCTCAAGAGTTCATAAGAAATTTGAGCATCAGATATAATAGAACAGGACCGTGAACCATGGATCTTGAGCCACAGACTCTACCACTGCATTAAATCTAGGAAGGCAAGGTAGTTAGTTAGTATTATTAGGTTTCAAAATGTACCACAGCATTTTTTATTTTTCCTTTGATTGATTTTTTTTTTTAATTGGCCACTGCAATTACAAAATGTTTATCAATAAAATAACATTTGGATTTCACCAGAAAAACAATAAAACAATATTTCTCTTATTTATGTATAATAAGATTTTCATTAAATATTCTTTTGAAAAACTTCATGGAAAACAAATATTTATGATTTCTTAATGTTCTTTTTTTTCTTAATTAGGTACTACAATATTTTAGTCTTGCCTGTTTATATTAGATGTCAATAGTTTATATCTTATCAAAAATCCACTTTAGTTATTTTCAGAAAACAATTATACAATGGAAAAAAATGTCCAAATCAATTTATTTACTGACTTTTTTTTAATTGCAGTGCATAATTTAATATTAATAATAGATTAATAATCTGGAAAAAAACTATATAATAATAATTTTCATGGTAAATATACAAAATTTTAATCAGGAGAGAACGGAATTTTAAAAATGTACCTTACTACTGTAAAAAAACAAAACTTGGCAAAGAACATGTTAATAAATGAAATTTTAATCTTAAAAAGCTTTATATGGTTATAATATTGTGATTTTATTAAATATGTTTAACATATATTAATTATAAAAATATTCAAACTTACCTGTAAAGTATCTGATAATTTAAATTTATGTATATTTTTACTTCTTGCATATTTGCATCCGTTATAATACATACTCCATGAACAGCCAAATGAAAATGAGGCTCCACATGTGTCTGGATTGAGACCTTGACATGCACAAGTTCGTCTGCAATTATACACGTATATTCATTTGTATTCTGCATATATACCCACATATGCACACAAATGTTTATCTTATGTAAATGCTTGCATAATTTTAATCAAAAGTGTCAGCAATGCAATTGTTAAAAATTTTCTCTAACTTTTTTAATAGTTTTCATTCAAGATAAAATAAACATGAAATATTTTTTCATTCATTGACTGCTTTACTAAAAAAAATCATTGAACATAAATTATTCAGATTGTTTTTCATGTTATTTTTATTTTTAAAAAATATTTTAAAAGTTAATCAATATTTCAGATATTTAATTTTTTACTACATTTATGAAGTTCAAGTCTGGGCTAGTTGATATTTGCAGGTCCCAAGCAGATTTAGAATTTTTCTTTTAGTTAGCCAATTCTTAACAAACAGAGTCACTCATTTATTGGTTATTAAATGGAAATCTACTTATTATTAAGGATTTTTTTTTTTTTTCACTGTTTATTTTTGTCCTTCAATAGTTTATTTAAAGGCAGTTTATCTTTTTTACACACTCACAGTTCTGCTATAATAAGTGTTTTGTCACTGCAAATGTATCCCAATGCAGTTAATATATGTCCTTGCAAGCAATTTTGTTTGCTAATAAAAACTATAGTGATACAAAAAAAAAACAACACCTCCAAGGTCATTGCTGATAAAAACAATAAGTTGCAAAATTGATTATTCAAATAATAACAATAGCAAATATACATACAAGTTGATTATTACAAATTTGAAAGAATTGTAATCATTAAATATATATTATTTTTTGAAAATTACAAAATAATTTTTCAATTACAAATTCTTGATTTAACCTGGTGGTGATATTAATATATCCAGGGCCAAACTATAATCTGATAGCTGCATAATTATAGAATTTTTTTTAACACAAACATAAAAAGTTTAACAATAAATTCAAGAGTTTTTTTTTGCTCTGAATAACAATAATGTTAGTAGATAGAATTAATAAATCAATTGGTAATTGAATGTGGATGAAGTAAAAGTTTATATATCTGTAGATAATTAATATATAAAAGCCTCTTTACAACTATAGTTATTGAGATATTCTAATTAGATTATGACGAGAGCTCTTCTTTACTGCTAACACTGGTTTACTCTATACTTTTTCGGATTCTACTCTCAGCTCTTGCTTCTTTCCTTATCTCTTAATATTATTATTTCCCTAGACAACATTGACTGAGCAGAGCTGACAACACCATTTGAAGTTCTGCAAGCATTTTTATAAACTTAGATTCTAATTTGCATTAGTTTTTAGACATTATTGACATGCAAATTACCCTGTTGCTTCTTGCAGTAACTAGTTTTCTTTTCTGCATATCATTATTTCGAAAATGTTCTATCACTGCTTATTCTGACCAGCTTATATATACACATGCAATTTTATTAATAAAGCTATATATACAATCAGTATACATCAGATATAAAAAAAAATTAAAAACATATACTGACTGATAATGTGATATTTTCAGAATTTAAGGAGTATCATGTAGCTTAATAGATTTTTTTATAGTTAATTATTAGTGAATAAAGAATTCTATGCTTATTTTAAAAAGATAGTTAATTATTAATGAGTAAAAAATTCTATAAAGATTCAATGCATTTATGGCTTATGAAGTTCAATTTTACAGCTATATATATAGATTTGTCACTTATTATTTACATACTTCATGGTTTGTGTTTAAATGCAATCATATAGAACAGAAACTGTTAAATTCAATTTTTGAAGCAGATAAGTGCAATGACTGTATATGATTCTGAATCTATTATTGAGAGATCAATGATCCAATCCATTGGCTTTACTTTTGTATTTAGAAAAATAAATTTACTTGGAACTTCATTAAATGCTTACTTTCTTTGAAATAATTTATGTTGGATAGAATTCATAAATGAGGAATTTTGATTGGTGAGTTACTGATCTTAATAGTTTTTTATACAGTTTTTGTGAGACAATTTGTCTTCTTATATTGAATAAAGGAGTATCATAAAATGACAGAAAGCCATTGCAAACACATTTGAATGTGCCAGTAATATTTCTTATGCAAACTAATATTTAATTGTTTAATCAGAGGTTTAGCATAGACCCCCCTCCCCAATCGAGATGCAGTATTCACAAGAATATATTAAAGTTTATGAAGCTGTCTATAAAGTATTTGCTTCACAACTTCCAAATTGTAACAATAAATTTTCCAGGTATTTGTAGAATGTATTTTGAATGCTAACTTTTGAAAGACAAAGAAGATAAATTCTTGTATGGTATAAGATTATCTTAAATAGCATGAAGTAAGATTGTTTTTGTCTATTGTTGCAAAAAATTATATTCAGATTACAAGATGTTTTTTATTGTTCTGATAAAAATTTATGCAATTTATTCGATAAGAAATAAAACATTCTTTGAAAAAAAAATTCTGGAAGGAATGTGAAGATAAAAGTCATTAGCATAGTTAATTTCATGCATTCTATTTTTGGAAGATCACTTAAGAATATACTAAAGTTGGTGAGAGAAATGAATTCTGTGGGAGACCATTAATGCAAATTTTATATCTATTACTTAAATTTTTTATGGGAGAAATTTTTTATTGTTTTTATGCATTTTTAAGAATGCTTTTCAATGTAGTTGTTAAGATAAAACTGTCTAAAATAGCATGTGCTAAATCAAATGCATCTTCACTATAGATATAATTCTTACTTTATGGTTCTTTCAAACAGGTAATAATGATATTAGACAATAATTCATTGGATCAGTATTAGATTTATTAAGTTTTAAAACTATTTTTTTTCCTTTTATGCTAAATTTTTGGAATAGTTTCTAAATAGTTTAGCCAATCCTAATAAATTTTTTGAAACTATTGGTTTTATTAAATTATGATTTAAAGATATTTTTTCTGGTTCTATCAATTTTGAATTTAGAAATTAGAATATTCAAAATTACCATTCTTATTATGGAATGAGTATTTTTTTTAAAGAGATACTCTTCAATTATCAAGCCTACACAAAAATGATCAGGCCTTTCATCTAGATCTCATAGGACATTTTTTGTATACATCATTTATTATAAAGTCAATAACTTGAATAGTATTATCAAGCTTCATTGGAGATTAGTAGATATATTTTATTAAAGATACTTTTGTAATCAGTTTTTTTTATGACAGGCTTGTATATAAGACATCATCATCAACCATTATCAATCCATTGCAGGGTGAAGGTCTCTCCAAGTTCAATCTATCTTCTCCGATCTTTAACTTCTCTTCTCACCCCTGCTCATTTTCTTATTTCATCCATCCTTCTCATATGTGGTCTCTTTCTGGGTCTTTTACCATCTCTTGGAATCTAGTTTAAGATTTCAATTGTCCATCTATTATTATCTCTTCTAGCAATATGTCCAGCCCAACTTCACTTCAGTCTTGTAATTTTTTCTATGAGGTCAGTTATACCTGTTGTTCTCTTACCCATGTATTGCATTTTCAATCTCTTCTTGTTACTCCCAACATGCATCTCTCCATACTTCTTTGAGTGGTCTGAAGTCTCTATATTGCTCTTCTACTAAGTGTCCAAGTCTCAGATCCATAAGTAAGAACTGGTAAAACACATTTATTAAAAACCTTCATTTTCAAACACATAGGCATATTTCCTTTTAGTATCTAGTTATTTCTACCAAAAGCACTCCAAACAAGTTTAATTCTATGATTAATTTCATCCATTATGTTCCCATCTATATTAATAATCTGACCAAGGTATTTGTAGCTGTTAACTTCTTCTAACTCATCATAATCAATTTTTATTTTCATATTTTGAGAAAATCCATTGAACATTATTTTAGTCTTTTTGACATTTATCTTTAGTCCTACTTTCATCTGATAACTCCTGTAACATTTCCTGCAGCTCTCAAAGCATTATTTGGCAAAAAAACAAACAAATTGTCATCTGCAAAATGTAAATGACTTATATAATCTCCATTTACTTTCACTTCTTTAGTTTCCCATTTTAATCCACAAAATATTTCTTGCAGCACTGCTATAAAAAGTTTTGGAGATATGGAATCACCTTGTCTTACACTCTTCTCAATGTTGACTTTCCTAGTATCATTATGTAATCTAATTGATGCTGTTGCATTTTTATGAATATTTTTTAAAATATGACAATATCCTGGATCTACACCTTGATGATCCAATGCTTTAATCATTGAAGAAATGTTTACAGAATCAAATGCCTTTTCATGATCTACAAATCTAAAGCATAATGGCAACTCATTGTCCTTTCTATAATTTTTCTCAATAGCTGGATATGATCTACTATACTAAAACCACTTTTAAATCCAGCTTGTTCTCTTATTTGGTGGAAATTCAATGTTCTCTATAGACTAAAATTTTGTATAAAACTAATAAAAGGCTGATAGGTCTGCAATTTCTAATATCTTCTTTATCACCTTTTTAAAATATTAATATTAATACTGCATTCTTCCAATCATCTGGTACATCTTTATCATTTAGACATTTGGTATATAACTTTACTAAAAAAATTTCTATTTCTTCATCTGCTTCTTTTAATAATTATAATTCCATCCTTACCTGGAGTCTGTCCTTTCTTCATAAATTTAATTGCATGTCTCTCTTCTTCATTTAAAATTCTGGGCAATTCGAAAGATATAATACATATAGGAGGTACTTGTTTTTTATATAATTCTTGATAAAGGTCTTCTACCCATTTCATGATGTCATCTCTCTTTTTAGTAATAATTCCATCTTTTTTTCTTATTGCGGATATAAATTTCCTACCAATACCAAAATATTGTTTTACACTTTTGTGACTTTTCTTCTCTTCTACAGCTTTCCTTGCTAGTTTACAGTTATACTTTCTTATATCATTTTCAACTCTTTCCACACCATTTTACAAAATTTGAAATATTCAATCCTTTTTAATGCATCATTTTTGTATATCTTCATATTCTTTCTTTTCTTCATAAATTCTCTAGTCTCAGTAGAAATTTTATTGGTCAATTGCTGTTTTTTTTTCTACCAGCTATCTTTGTTGCAGTTTTTAAAAGTATATCAGTTATTTTCATATTAATTTCATTCTAATCTGAATCATGTTCAAAATCTACTAATACTTAAAACCGATTTGTAAATTCTAATTTAATAGATATGACATTGTCTTTTATTATATCTTTATTTATATGAATTTAAAAAGAATGGAGAAGTATGGAGGTGTTTATTATATCTATAAAGCTATTTATTACATGTGGGACAGAGAAAGGTGAATAACTCCATGTGTGCGTAAAATTAAAAAATCATATATATTAATCTTTAACTGAAGTTTAAAGTTTATATCTGTGCTAGAGATAATCTCTAGTTTCGAAAATGATTAGTAATAAATAATCATTAGTGTATTTATCTGAAAAATGGATGGCATCAAAGTTGTGAGTGGAGGGAATGTGACAATGGTAAATGAAAATGTAACAACAACAGTTCTAATTTAAATTCATTAGAATGTTTCTGAAGATTAGGAATATCAACTGTAAATATTGTTTTTCTTAATAATTTTTATCTCTCTAGTTTTGCATTATTACGTATCTTACATCTTACTAATAGATGATCACTTTCTGTCTTAAATTTATTAAGAACATTACAATCTTGAAATATGTATTTTCTATTAGTCAAAATATAATCTAATTCTGCTGTACTTTCATTTGGATGCTTACATGTCCATTTCCTTTTAACATTTTTTTCAAAAAAAGAATTTATAATATAAAGTTTTTCTTTTTCTGCAAACTGCACAAGTCTATATCCTCTCATTTCTATTACGATAACCAAAATTACCTACAGCACTTTCATTTGTTACCAATTCTAGCATTAAAATCTTCCACAACAATTTTAAAATGTTGTTTATTCTAATAAAACCCTTTTGAACATCCGTATAAAAATCTACTACTTCATCACTTGTTGGAGCATAAAGCATCTGCTATTAAATTGTATAGCTAATCTTGCTACTCTGTTCGATACACCATCAATCTTCACAAAGTTGTTTTTCCACTTATTATTTATAATGAATCCTATTCCACTTGTATTTCCAATATTTGTGTCTTTATAGTAGAGTGCATGTCCACTTTTTAAATTAATTATCTTTTCACCTTCTCTTTTAACTTCACAAAGTCCAATAATGTCCCATTTAATATAAGACAGTTCTTCTAATTCTTGCAATCTCCCTTCACTTGAAAATAATCTGAAGTTGTAAGTACCTAAATAAAAAGTCGTCATCAAATGACAACCTGGGACCACAATCAAGGGATTCTTAGCACTCTCCATCTTCGGCCACCAATCGCTACCTTGGTTGATGACTTTAGAGCCTCCTGGGAATAAGGGCCATGATTTATTTTTGTCTGTCATCGTTGTATATATCTATTGGAAAAATATCATTTACACATACATTCATTCTGACTTATCAGGTAACTGAGAAGAAAGACCATGGTGTTTCTTGATCTTAAACTCAGAGATAAAAAGTCAATAAACTCACCAAGCTGGCTAATGCGTGTTGGTGAGCAGCGCATCCATGTTTGAA
Organism: Epiperipatus broadwayi; assembly: GCA_028023455.1. NCBI lineage: Eukaryota > Metazoa > Onychophora > Udeonychophora > Euonychophora > Peripatidae > Epiperipatus > Epiperipatus broadwayi. Next base: position 6,630,495 of record JAQFVV010012401.1, read on the forward strand.
TACTATATGAATAATCACATAGTAATAACAGCTGCAATGACAAGAACATATGGAGTGGACATTAGGAATTTTCCCTGCTTGGTTTCTTTAAGGCCTCCAAGAGGAATCAAAGGTCTCCTTTCAGTTAATAGCAAACTCCTTTTCTGTTGTGTATAAGTGGTGAAATTTATACATATCAAGATTTTTTCATTTTCATTGCCTTATACCTTTACTATCATATCTTTCAGGGGGAAATCACAACTTTATCATAGTCACTATTCTATTTTTTCTTATATTCTTTGTAAATATTCTCTTATATTTGCCACAAAAGTCTATGTATAGTGAGAAAATATATTGACTGTTTATATATAATTCAGTTAAAAATTATGTATGTATGTCTGTGTCTCATACTATCAGAATCATCTTGTTTCTTACTTTTTAAGATACTAATTTCTTTAAAGGATCTGTAATAAAAGTGATAAACTATTACTGATGATCATTTATTTTTATTGCTGATTAAAGTGTCTATTGTATTTTCAATTCTTTTTTTCTTTTACTTATGATCTCCTGCCAGATCTGTTATTATTATTAGACCCTTTGCTTTCCCATTAAACATCACATGATCACCATTTTTTATGCTTGCTTATAACTTATTAAAACAGACAATCCTGCTGAATAGGATAATGGTGGCTATGGTTATTAAAGAACCAAAGTCACCAAAATGTATAGGTATTGAACTGAGTTCAGACCTATATGACTATATAAGCTGATGAGCTTGGAATGAAAATGTAGTATTTTCAATTTAAGACTCATAGTTTTGTTGTTAAGTAGAGATAAAAGGTGGCTGCTGGAGGGTTGCATTAGATTCTAAGATCTAGGGGCAGTGCTCTCAGATCCAAGGCTCCTCACTGACGAAGGTCACAAACCAGAAATTAGTCTGGGACTATTGGATAAGTAGGCACTAGGGGATTTTAAGCACAAGCTTTCTGGCATCCATTGATTACTCTGGCTTGCATTGAGTGTCTTTCCCATTAATTATAAAACTGATTTTCTCTTAGGAAAAATGTTTTATATAAAATTAGGCTATATCAGTTAATAATTTAATCATTTATTAACAAGTATTAAGTCAGAAAAACTGATATATAAGATAGTATATAATTTCCATATGAATTTAAAGAATTTACAAAAATAGATAGCTTCTAAGAACATACATAAATAATAAAAATTCAGGATAACCTGTAAAGATTACCATAGTCTATTATGATCTATGATCTGATTTGAAATAGGATTAGCACTGGTTTTTATTCCATAGATATTCATATTACTCAGTCTTCAAATTTAAACAATTCATTTTATATTGCTTAATCAATTTTTTTTCAACTAATTAGAAATTGAGTTTTTGGAATATTAATTAATTTTTTTTCATTAACTTTATAAAGAAACTTCTTAATTCTTTAATTTTGATTTTTTATTTATTTTATTTATCTAAAGATTTAATTTTCATTTTATTTATTATGAATTCCTTTTTTTTTTTTTTATTTAATTAAAATTATATATTCATTACATCCTTGTTGGGAATTATTAAGAAAACTTTACTTACATCCTTGTTGGGAATTATTAAGAAAACTTTACTTATAAACTTTGCTATATTTTATGTATTATATATAACACAACTCCTCTTCCAAAAAGTATTCTCATTTTAACTGAATGATTTAATCTTTTAGGCATTCACTTAATTTCCTAATAAGGAATTTGTCTGCTATTTTCTTCTCTGGTTCTATATTAGGTTTTTTCTGCTTTTCCAACCCAATTATTGAAGTCTCAATTAATACGAGTAGTTTTCTTCTTTAGTATTGGCTTTGATACTACTATTGTTTCTATCTGTTGTTAATTAGGGAGAAGATGGTTGACATATTTTCTATATTCGTCACCATTTTTCACTCTTATGCCACAGTATTTCTGGGTATTATATTTTAATTTTTCCTCTAATTCATGCCTCATAAATTTTTTCTGACTTAGATAAGTCATTTATCATAAACTTATTTATAATCATTTCTTTCTTTCTATTAATCAGTACTAGTACAGTTTTCTATCCATCAACAATTCCATCTCTTAAAACCATATCTTTTTTTTTTTTATTAATCAATATTAATAACAATTTTGTACATGGTTTTCGGCTTATTAATCCAGTTATCATTAATGGAGGTGGATGTTCATAGAAAAGTGGAAAAAAAAACATAACTTCGTGAATATTATTAATTCCCATTTCCCCCAGTATTAGCTTTAATTACTACACAAGAGTCATGCTAACACGAGTTGCAAACCCGATTTTTACAGTTTCTTTGAATCTTCCAGCTGTAAATGCTATGTGTTTAATAATAGCAAGTAATTCTAAGATTCTATAATACAAAAATCTGAGTAATATAAGACTTCAGAGCTGGTATTTTTAACGACTCTAAGGTCTGCTCATTTAGAGAAAGCATTTTCAATAAATAAGGAATGCAAAATCTGATCTTGCATGGTCTACATGAATTCTTTTTTATGACCTGATTATCTCATGCTATGAACAATACTATTTTGGTAGTAATTAGGCTTTGTTTGATATAATTCACATTGTTTGATTCTCTTCTATCTCCAGTTACAAAATATAAAACATGCTAGAGCTTTTGTTCAAACTATTCTGGAATGTCCATCATGATTCCTGAAAGTTTTTATCTTGTTTTGTTTTAATAATTTGATTACCCCATATTATGCATCCTTTGGATATTGTCAATTTTTCCTAGTAATCCAGAATGTTCCAAATACTATCTTGGGCAAGTGGAGACCAAAAAATATTCTCATATTTATTTCAGTAGAGTTATTATTTCAGTCTATGTCTCAATCATTTTACTGTTAAGGATTTCAGAATTCATAACATTTATATAATTGACATCTGCTAATTATAGGGATAGTTTTATCAAAAAGTCTAGATAATGTCTATATACATGTATTATTTGAGTCCCTTTTCTGGTATGTCAAACAATATTAATGTGCTATTAACAGGTTAAGCTATCTTAACTTTTGAGGATTAATGTGGTCATGTAAGAATTTATAGCTTCAGTCAATATTTCTAATAAGTGTTTATGGTCTAGAATAGTAGTTCTCAAAGCATGTTCTGCAGAAGATAGCTCTGTACTATATTGTAGCCATGCATTTTTGTGTGACTCGCTGTATCTATATGTTATGGCTGCCTGACCTGATGCGATGCACATGAATCATTGTTTGAATGACCTGAATTTATGCTAACTGTCTGTTATTTTCAAAAGGTCAAGATGTAATAATATCTTTCTAATTTTGAATTTTTGTGTGTTAATGTTCCACATGAAAAATATTAAGTGAAATGTGTTTACAATTCTACAAAGATTGAGAATCACTAGTTGAGAACAAATTTTAAACACTTTCCATATAAATAGTTTGGAATGTTTTAATGCTGAGAACCAATAACCTTTTTTATACAATTGTTAATATATTTTTTCTGCCTTTGATAAAATACATAAGGTACAAGCTATTTTTGGCTTTTCACCATCACTACTATTATGCATTATAACTACCTCTACTATGTGTGCCGATTCTTCAGTGATGAGTGTCAATTCAGTCTTCATATTAATTAATTAACAAACTGCCAGGAAAGTAATGACTTTCTGAAATGATTCTTCTGTTTGTCCTCAAATCCACATTTTTTAATTTTTTAACAGATTAAACAACAATATAACTTCAAGGATTTTCTCTTTAATCAAGGAAGCTAACTGAATAACTCATAAAATCCAAAAATACCTGTAATTCCTTGTTCTAATATAGAAATCTTTTCTTGCATCACTGCTTTTTAATTTCATATTATCACCATTTTATATGCTTACACATGCTGTTCATGGAGAGTTTGGTACTCTTATTATAGCTTTTTAACTTGTTAAATGACGGTTTCTTTATTTTTTTGGATGAGACATAGGAATCATATCTCCTGAATTTTTGTATACATTTGTTCTCATTTAGTTCAATTCTAAAATATATCCACAATCTTACACATTTTTATGCATTAATTTAGTTTTGCCCCTTTCCATTCCATGTAAGATAATATAATATAGTCTGTTTTAGTGAATTAATTGGTTATAAATGGCTGTTCATTATATCATTTAATTAAATGTAATTTATATTGAAATGCATGTATTTATAACCATTTATAAGGAAAAATAAAATACAAAATCAAAAATATAAAGGGTAAATGTACATATAAAATAAACTACTTTAAAAATTGTACAAAATTGTACAGTTAGATTTTAATAAAATAAAAGCAAACTTTTATAAGTATAAAATAAAAATGTAAGTGAGCTTACTGTAATAAAAATCCACAGAACACTGACTTAGATATATTTACCAGAATTTGCACTTGCAGCAAGAACAAACTTAAGCTAATAAAAAATTTTTTTTTTCATAGTTAAATCAACTTATTAGAAGAACTGAAATATCTTTCACATCTTATGTTAATCAATGACTTTTATAAATCAGTACCAAATTGTTTTTTTTCCTCTTTTCTTAGTAATTGTAGTATTCACATAAATATTTTGGGCATTCATACAGAAAATGTAGTCTATATAATTTAAATTTAGCTTTTATTAATGCTTAGCATGCTTTTGATAAATAATTTATCATAGTTATAACCAGTGATGATATCTAACTGGTTCACACCGGTTTGCGCTAACCGGTTCTTAAAATTTAAAAAAATTAGCGAACCGGTAGTTAAATTATCCGGAAATAAATTTTATTATTATTATTCTAAAAAAAAGTTGAATTAACAAATTACTTAATTGTTTCCAACAATAATCTAGAATATTATTTATATATTTTTTTGTTATATCTAATGTAACAATGATTCTTTTTGAACAGATTGGGTTCAAAATGCTTTTCCAGAATAATTCGATTATATGATATTGCACTTGAAACGTGTGATATGCACGATGAAATTTGAGTGATTAAGAATTATTCTGCAAGAAATAATTCACAACAGTTTTGTTTTAAGTAATTAAATCCATTATTTACCGCATTTCAAATTAGTTTCTTTAAAAGTATACAAATAAAAAGTGTTATTTTATTAGTGACCTTTCTGACTGCTGGAATACGAAATAAGCCAATGAATTCAAAGAAAAATATTGTGGTTTACTTATTATTGGAAAAGCTGGGTGTGATATCTGTACCAAAATTGAGTCAATAAAAGTGAAGGAAGCTCATGTGTCAAAAGAATGGAGAAGATGTAATATTGTTCCAAGTGGAAAAAATAAAATGATTAAACAAGCCTCTTCAAAAAAAAATAAAATAAAGGAACACTTTTCATCAAAAGCACACCAGATATGTGTGATGCAATTAAAAGAAAGTGCAAAAAGTGCAATTTCTAAATCCATAGACAAAGCTCATAAAAAGTTTATGATCTATCTCCACTAGCAAAATTTTCAATACGGTTTACACTTTAGAAAAACTAAGCTGACTGTTTTCTGATATTGAACATTTGATAGAATTACAAAAAAAAAGAATGCGTTAGATATGGGAGTGAGACTCCATTTGCTATTCGCGGCTGTGAAAATTGTTGAGAACATTGCAAAATACATGAAAAAAGGAAGTGTTTAGAAAAATAATAGATCAGAATTTAAAGATACGTGTTATAATTAATGAGGCATCAACAATATCATGCAAACTAGTCCTTATCATTTTTATTAAGGTTGAAGATATAGATTTTTCACCAACAATTTTTGTAGATTTAGTGGAATTACAAAACAAAAATGCTGAAACCATTTACACTGCTCTACTACAAAGTTTGCATTCAGTAGGATTTGATATTCCATATTTGAAGAATAATTTGATTGGATTTTGTTCAGATGAAGCAAGTGTGATCCTGGGAAGGTGGTCAGGAGTGAATGTTAAAATAAAAAAACACTATTCCGATATTATTATTTGGGATTGTTTGAGTTATCACCTTCAGCTTGTGCTGGAGGATTCTATCAAAGACATAAAGCAAGTGAATCACTTTAAACATTTAAATAAAATAATAATTTTTGCGTTTTAAAGCATTTATTGATAAAATATACAAAATCTTCCATCAGTCTAATAAAAACCAAATGGCACTGAATAAAATTTCAACCAATTTAGGAATTGAAATTCTAAAAATTGGTAGAGTTTTTGACCCAAGATGGGCAGCATGCAGTCGTAAATCAGCAGTTGCAACATGGTGAGCCTATCCAGCACTGTATCATTTTTTTTTCTACTAATAAGAAATTTTCTGGAATGGCTAAACATCTCACCAACAAATATTTTATGAGAGATCTGGCTTTAATAATCGATATACTAGAAGAAATTTATTTGTTGGCAAATGCTCTTCAAGGAAGAAGTGTAAATATATTGTGTGCTGAATAATTGATTAAGAGAACAATTAAAGCATTTGAATATCTTAGAGAGAAGAGTGGTACTTAATGAAAAAATAATAAATGAAACTATCTCTTTTAAGGAATTCTAGCATATTAATTTTGTTGAAGACAACAAATGTATGTCTTCCCCATCAAAAATTACTGAATTTAGTGACAACAAATATGACATTAAGATTAATGGATTGTAATAGCATAAGTAATAATATTCAAGATAGAAATCATAAAATTCATCAATTAGTTAAAATTGTGAACCCAGATGCTTGGAATTGTGAAGAAGCTGTAGTTCCCTGGAAAGAATTTGAAGAGAAATTACCAGATTTTTACAAAGCATTTCATCGTGAGATTTCAGCTAATGATTTCCGTGATTATGTTGAAAATGTTATGAGAAATCACCAGAAACATGTACCTAAAACTATTCAAAGAGCTAAAAATGTAATTAAAACCATTACTGTGAGTTCTGCAGAGGCTGAACGTTCCGCAGAGGCTGAACGAAGGCTTTCTGTGATGAACACAATTTATTCGGTTAAAAGAAATCACTTTGAAGTAAAAAATGTGACAAATATTCTAGTAATAAATTGGATAGGTCTTCCACTAGATTATTGGGATTGCCATGACTCAGTTCAAGTATAGCTAAGAAATCACAATACAGCTGATGATGCTATAGTCAAAAAGCACCATCAACCTGAAGAGACATGATGCGAATAGAATGTCAATATGGAAATATCTTGCCAAATAAATGGGGTTTTTTTTCAATTATAAAAATGATTTAATTCTTTCTGATCCCATAAGTGAGATTACAAAGTACATCATAGTGCACATATGAACTGCTGCACTTTTTTGTGTATGGGGGGGGGGGCGTGCAAAATTTCTGAGAAGTCGCCAAAAATTTTTAGATATGAAACCAAGATGTGATTTGCTTCCATGCTTAGAAAGAAGAAAAATAATCAGAGTAGTTTTTTAAATACAACCTCCCTATAGAGAACCGGTTCTTGGAAATTTGGGATATCATCACTGGTTATAACAATCTCACTTCTTTCTTGTCCCAAGCTTATATGTATACTTGATAAATATTTTAATATATTTAAATTTATTTAATATTCAAAATATTTAAATTCCTTCAAAGAACCAATTTCTTTGAGATGGGGATGCTTGTGTCTTTTTTGTTTATTGGGTATCAGTCTTTTGCTATTGGCCAAGCCTAAACCTCTTTAATTTTTTGTTTTTATGTCTTTTCTCTCAGTGCATACAATTCCAGCTCTAGACAAAGTGAATTTTTGGCCATAATTTTGTTCACAGTCTATAAATATTGAGGAATATTCACTATTATGTGCTTTGTTGTATGGATATTTATGCTGGGCTAGTCTTATTGAGAGATTAGCCCTCAATTCCCCCATAATATGCAAATAAGTTTTCATACTTCCCCATCACTGCTTAACAGTTCAAAAGGCAAACTTCCCACAGAATCAGCTCATCAAATCATCTATAAAATTAAATGCAATCAAGCTATGCATAAGTTTGCATATTATGGAGAATCGAGGACTCATCTCTCATCAAGACTAGTCCAGCATAAATGCTATACAATAGAGGACATAAGACTAGTGAATATTTCTCAATATTTATAGACCATGAACAAAATTCTGTCCATAAATTCAATTTGTCTAGAGTTGCAATTGTATACATATAAGCTTGGAACAAGAAAGAAATGAGATTGCTATGATTATGGTATGTTATTTATGGAAAGCATGCTAAGCGTTAGTAAAAACTAAATTTAAATTATATAGACTATCTTTTATCTTTTCTGTATGAATGTTCAGAAAATTTACATGAATATATCTATGACTTTCAAAATATTTTTGATGCTTGACTGTTATAGTTTTTCATTTGGAAATTTTTTTCTTAACACTGCATTTTTTTTTGCCTCAAAATTAAATTTAATCTTTTAAAAGCAAAAACAAAGTGATAATTAAAAAATTGCATTTATTTTCTATGTTGAAATTTTTTTTTTTTTTTTCATGGTGTTAAATCAGCATTCTTACCAAAAGTTTTCAGAAAAAATTCTGGATTATTTTCATACAAACCATATGTCTGTTCTGTAAAAATCAATAATGTTTGTAATAATAATTTGTTCATTAACAATTTTACAGTGGTTTTTGTTTTCTGGATTTTTTTTTCCTTCAGTTTTTTTCAGATTTGTAGTATTTTAGCCAAAATTATTATATATGTGTTGAAGAATAATTACTATATATATATATTTATATAAAATATAGGAAATTTTACTCTGTAATTTGGTTACAACTCATGTGATAAGGTTAAAAATAGGATACATTAAATGGTATTCAAAGAAGAAAAAAGTTTGATGATGTTTATTATCTTGTTACAAATCTTCGAGTTTACATGATTATATCGTGTGCTACACAAAGTTTAACTTACTATATATTTTTACTGCTAAAGATACAAATAAATGGTAGGCATACTAAACTGTTAAATATAAACCTTATACAATAAAAATATTATAATTCTAGTAAACTGTTGGTGTATGTATTTGCATAAATTTTAATTTATTAAAAAAGTTTTAATTGTGCTATTTGTTCATTTTATAAGCTTGCATTTTAGCTGACATCAATGTACTAATTTTTGTATGGAATGTATTAGGAGCTGTAATGATTCTGAAAAGTAGTATGTTGTACTTAAAGAGATGACTATAAGTCATCAGAGTAAGAATGCGCTGTTACTTCATTTATAGGAATTTGATGAAAGGCATTCTCCAAAAAATAACAATTTTGTTATATCTCTCCTAAAAACATTGTATATTGTTATCTCTAAATGATCTAAATTTTGTGACTACTATTGAAGTGGCATATTCTGAGTTCATTATTAATTTTAGTACTCCATCTTTTAATGGTTTTGGTAGCAATATAATTCCATCTTTTTAGAACACCAAAGTTTTCACCAGCCATATATTTGAACTGTCTTCTGTTCCCATTATAATTAGAATGTCATGATTCTAAACATAAAATCAAAGAAGCATGACTTATAGCCAACAACACCTATGCTATAAACCATAAGGAAGCATGCTCTCTCTCCAAAAGTGGACTCTCTAATCCACTTTGCATATATTTAAATACTTGTTGCATACAATTTCTAGCATGCTCACACAATCCACTTGCTATGATTATGAGAAGATAAAACTTCTTGAAAGCGCTTAGCCAATTAATACTACAATTTGTACCTAGCTTCACCATTGCCCACATGGGAGCGGTTGTTTTATAATTTGTCATTTCAAAATAAATTAGACTATTTATCCTTCATTTCTATTCAATCTTCTTTACTAATACATTTTATGCCTAGAGATTTCAAACCCCCCCCCCCCCAATGATTGAATTGATACAGGTTCTTACAATATACAGCATTAATCTGATATTTCTATTCTTTAGTTTTGCCGAACACTTATTTGTCCTAGTATTGGCAATTATTTTCTATTTATGTTTTAGTTATATTTGAATTTCTCAAATATTCCTTGAGATTTCTTTCTTATAATATTATGGAGATACTGGATTCTATTTTCCACTTAATTTCCTGTGTACATGTAGAGAAGGCAATGAGAGCAAATTGCTATAAATATCTTTGTTGGTATTTTTATTTTTTCCTTTGTACTATCGTTTTTGATTTTAGTCTTTTTTTTTTATTTTATAGGCATGGACTGCTCTAAGAATTTTGCCATTCCATATTCAATGATATAAGTATTTCACACTTCTTCCCCTTAAAATTTCTTTACAAGACATCTTAAAAGTCATGGTGACAATTTAGGCTTCAACATATCATAAATTCTTAATAGTTAGTCATGTCTAATAAACATGCATAACTGAACTAAAATGAGTTATATAACAAATTAAATTCTTCAAAAGAGAGATGGTACTATCTGTCTCTTGCATTTGTTCTTATTGTAACATTTTTTACCATTTGGATAAACCTTCTATTACACACTAGAATGCGTGAGTTAAGCTATGAAAAAGAAAATTTTTTCGTTCATATTTCTAAAAACAAGAAATATTTCCTGATTAACTGGCCTACAAATTATGATTTGTATTGCCGACAGAATCAATTTTTTATTATTTTATTAACAAGGGCACCAGGATTTATACAAGAATCCGCTGAAATTCGTCACATCGCACATTGCAAATTAAGAAGAAAATTAAAAGTAAGATTGGGATTATGATTTCCTGTAACTTAATTTATATTTAAAAAAAAATTACTCCTAGGGCTTAATTAATAACAAAGCATATTGGCAAAGGTAATTTTTTACACATTTATCATGCAAATAACTAATATTAGTAAATTTAATAATTGACATTAATAACGCACAATGAAAAAATGATATTAGAAATATTTTATTCTAACAAATTAAAATGTTTAAAAGATAAATTGTTAAATAGAATTGGAAAACACATACATGCTAATTCAGATAGTTAGGTAAAACAATTTAACAATTAATGTTCAATTTTTAAGTTTCTTCTAAAAGGCTGTAACTGAAAGTCCCTTGAATAATAAAAATGGTGAATGTCTATATGGGTGTTAGAAGCTTCATATTTAAAGTTAATGTCTCTATTGGTATTGTAAGCTTACAGCTAATGTTAGTTGCAAACATTTTTTTTTTAGGGTCACAAATTAGGATATGAATAATCTTATCGGTAAGCTAAGTGAGTTTACGTAGATTGTTGATTATCATGCATGGTTTTTCATGAGAGGTAGAATGAGCTCATGGCCATTGGTTTTAAATTTTTCTTGGTCTGTCCTAAGGTTAGTCACGCAAGCTTTTTGGGGTTGACGTCTTCATGATGAACAATGTCGGCAAAAGCTTCTCTACTCCTGCATGATTAATTATTTCAGCGTAGAGTGGTCCTGGATCTTTTGTGATCCAGGACTAGCTAAAAGAAAACCAGACAAGACAAGACCAAGTTTAAAGTTTTTCTGATCCTTTATAGCCTTGGGTCAGTTTTTAGATATCTGTGCATATATTATCTTTTGTTCTTTTATCACAATACATAATAATAATCTTGCACATTATTTTTTATTTTCAGCTACAAAGTTTATTTTTTTATGAATTACTTAGCGTTAGAAAGGTTTTTCTGATCGTAATCTTTTACGTTGGGAATTTCTTTTTGTTTATCTGGATTAGTAATCTGCATGTCTTTTTTATTCCTTCCAATTTCAACTTTAATTAAATCACATAAATATGAAACAAAAAATTAACTTTCATTGTACATTTTAAAACAATAAATTACATTAATTAAAAAAAAAAATTCAATTGTGTCTTTTAAAGATTAAAAAAAAATTTTTTTTAAGCTTTTTAAAAAAAATATCAAATGCCAAATATATTTGAATCATCTATATGTAGACAGTGTAATATCATCTGGCCCCACAAACAAGAGTAAAATATGAATTTGAAATTTTATTCTTACTAAGTTTAAAAGTCTAACTTTTTTTTATTATGTATTAGCGTAGATATATTTTTGTAGGCCCATTCACAGATAGTGTGCAACTTTAAAGCATTTTAAGGGTCTATCACAGCAGGAATGAGAAATATTTCCCCAATAAGAAGCCCACATCCAAGCACATACAAGCGTTGCTCATTCTTTTGAGACTTATCGTCTCAAGGTGCTTGATCCACCTTCCCATTTTCAGGAACCCTGCTACAAATAAACTGATAGGCATTTAAGGACAGTCTTATGTCACATACTGGTGTTATAAGGACTCGGGGCTATGTTTTTTCCCTTCTTCAGTATCTGCCTACCCAACGACTACTTGTGACTTAACATCTACATCAGCCGTGGTCGTGTTTTCTATAGACATATTTTAAAAAAAATAATTTTATAGTTGCATAATCTGATTTAAAGTTCTCTCTTTTTTTTACATATGTAAAACTCATATTTTCTCTGGCTGAGTTTTGAGTTCTATGTTGAGCCACAATTGTAATCTCTTTTACCATTATGACATATCTCAGGTTGTGGTTGTTGTGCCAAAGCTTCTCGTTGAGACACCATTGTAATGTTTTTTATCATTATGACATATCTCAGATTGCAGTTATTGTATCGAAGCCTCTCGTTGGGACACCATTGCAATGTTTTTTCATTTTGTGTTAGCCTTCTATTTTGCAAATAATGTTGGATCATAAATTGTTTTAAAAATATAAAAGAATTGCAATCCAAAAAAGTGGTTTGAAAATGAATTTAAAAGTAATTTAAAAATAAAATGATACCATTTTACCAATTAATGTTGGCTAGTAAATTGTTTTAAATTAGTTTTCAAAATGTAAAAGAATTGCAATCCCAAAAAATGGTTTGACAATGAGTTTAAAAATAATTTAAAAATAAAATGATCCCATTTGAACAATTAATGTTTGATTGTAAGTTGTTTATCGTAAATAGTTTTAAAAAATGTCGGCTCGGAATAGTAATAATAGTGTGGTTTTTTATAACTAAGAACACCACCAAGCAACTGGCCTGTATAAACCATGAGTACTGAAATTATTTTTTCGAGACTTACATTTTAATCATTCATTAATGATATAAATGTTAACATTACTTAATAAAATTTAAACATTGCAAAAATTAAATGTGAAAAAAAAAAGATAGTTTACTCAATATTGAATAAAATGCAATGTTAACAGAAAGAAAAATGCTGTTTAAATTTTATAACTAAATATGTTAATCTCATTATCTTGCTTTTTAAAAATCATATTACCTAATTAAACTTTGAACTTTCCTTTTTTTAAAAATTAAAATTACACATTCCTCACTATAGGAAAACTTTACTTAGAAACTTTCCTATATTTTTCTTATATACACGTAGTCCCAAACCAGGGTTCAGTTATAAAATATATTTTACAGAAATTACTTAATATTCAGATATATAACTGCCTATTTGTTTATATATATATATGCATGCATATAGAATACTTAATGCAGACTATTTAGTTTTTGCTTTTTGTATTATAACTGTTTGCAAAATTAGTCTTAAAATGCTTTATTAGAGTTTAGCAAAGTTAAACATATAGATCATTGACAGTAACTTTGATTTATTTTGAAAATATGTTAATGACTGAATTAACTAAAATAAATGCATATGGAATTTTTAGTTTTTGCTTTATTGAGTATAAAAGAATTTTTAATATAACACTAAGATGACATATTTATTCTAATATCAAATTCCTAATTTAAAATAAATCTTTATTTGAATTAATGATTTGATTATATAGTGTTTAATAAAATTACTTTTTGTGTGTGTGATCATATATATATAAACTTACTGTTCATTTGTTGCACATCTCCTCACAGTAGGTAAACCATACAATGACAGTTTTTTCACTAGCATAGTATAAAGATTGTCAGCTTCTTGACTTTCCACACCTTCCCATACAACAATTCCAACAATAATGACTGCTGTCTGGCAATGATGACCAGTTCTGTGGCGCACTAATGCCAGAAGTTTTTCTTCTGTTCCAGATCTTCGAATTATCTGAGCAAGGAATAATTTATTTTAAAATGAGGTCAGAATATGATGATATAAGTATTTTTTTTAAAAAGTTTGTAATTGCAAAAAGGGAACAAGTATTTATGATTGCTTTATAAATATTTTAAATTTACAATTTATGAATATTGGTGTATTTACAAGAAATACAAATATTATTTAATCACTAAACAATAATTTTAAATATTAATTTTTTTTTTGAAAAATATTTTTATTTATGTGCAATTTATCATTTGGCCCAACAAAGATAGATATGTTTCTATATAAGCTAATATGCTATCACTGATATAATTACTTTTAACATAAAATTGACCTCAATTTGGTTTTTATGCTTCAAATCAATGTTTTTTTATACTAGTTAATATGATTTTCTTTTTTATATATTTATTATAAAGGTTAAATATATATTAAATATTCATGAATTTGCGATTTTCTTTTTTATATATTTATTATAAAGGTTAAATATATATTAAATATTCATGAATTTGCCTCTGTATCATAACAGTAAACAATCATCACTGAAGTGGATTTCACAATTCAGGTATTCTCACAACTTTTCATTTCGTTATTGAAAAATTTCTTTAAATGAGGCCAGTTGCACAATTATTACAGGAATTAAGATATCAGTTAGTATCACTTCATTTTCAATGATAATTTTGAATGTCTTGAAACAACCATTTCCCCTCTTTAGTATATTTTTTTTCCAGACAGTTTTTTAGTAAAATCCTCAAACTTTATATATTTCAAATATATTAGCTCTATCCATTATTTGTAAGTATAGACTTAATTCGATTCATTTCATAAATATGTATTTTCAGGATAAAATATTGATGGACTTTCAGCAAAGCTTGCTAGCATTTTGCCTCTTGATAGCTGATGTAACTTAATATGCAAATAAAGAGATTTATAGAAAATTTCCATTTCTTCACACAGTTTTTCAAATAAGCATGACTAACAGTTTATGCTTGAGAAAATGTATGATTTTCACAACAGAGTTTAAAACATTTGTTTTAAACTCTAGTTTTTTGACATAGGTTTAGATACTAATGCTTCTCTACAAAGACTACAATTAGACTGTGATATATTTGAACTTAATTCAAGAATCACTATTTTTAACACAAATTATCATTGCATTATTCATTTATATAAGAACATATAATAAGCATTGCATTTACATTAATTTTACATAAGTGCAGAGTTCTGGAAATAATTTAATTCACAAAATAGTATATTGTTATAATCAATTGGGGCAAACCTTGTATATTCATTGATTCATCCTCTTAAAAAGAAAAAAAAAAACCCACCCATCTTAATTCTGTTGGTAAGTAGATCTTCTATTTATTTAGACATTTCATAAATTTGCATGCAACTGTGTTTTTAGAAAATGGACTTAATTCAATTTCTTTCAAGCTCTTCTGACCAAATATAATTCTAATAGCAATTTTTTTTATCACTGGGTGTATTGATGACTTTCCAATGGTGTGAGGCTTACCAGATCATGCAATTCATAAACTAATGAAGTATGAAATATGCATAGTTTTTTTTTTATTAATACTGATGAAATGAGGAAGCCAAATTCTTTTAATTATTTAATTTGTTTAGTTTGTTAAAAAAAATGATGTTGTTTGTTTTTCAAATCTACTTGCTTTATATCAGTATGTCAAAATTATTTGTTTGGTTTCATATTCTCATTTGCAAAAATTTCATAGCATTTAACATATAGTAAAATTGGATTGATTCATCATTATTCTATGTAAATTCAAATTTGTAGTAGTCACAATCATTTTCTTACTACATTTTTTCATTTTGACAATTGAAAATTTACTAGATTTTAATCAATTTTTTTTTTTTTTTTTGATTATCCATTTTTGCCTGCCTCAATCCTTTTTGGATTTCCTTTTTGTAACTTAAATTTTTATTGGATTTTTTATTATTACATAAATAACTTGCAGAATGTCATTCTTGTTGCATTACTGGAATATTTTATATAGAAATTATTTATAAAATGGATTTAAAAACTGAAAATATTCTTTAAAAAAAAAATCTGTAAATTTTAAAAATAAAATTATAACAATACAACAAATGTTACAAGATGGAAATTGCTTCATTTAAGTTGATGTTTTTTTTTTAAAAAAGTTAAATCTTTTAATAAGTGTTTTTAATAAATATAATGATCCAAGTATTAAAGTTAATGAAATAAGTGCATTTAGACAGATTTTCCAGAATAATGAGTTATGTACTTGAAAATAATAAAGGTAAATAAATAGAAGAAATAAAAGTCCAATATTAGATCTAAGATAAATATTAAATGGAATAAGTGAATGAATATCTAATATTAAATAGAAATATAAAATAGTAAAATTTGAATAATGTTAAACATTAAAAAATCTGTTAATATTATAACTTTATACTGAACAATTTTATGTATACTATTAACTATTATATAGAGTCTCAGTTGTAAAATTAAATTGTGCAATAAAAGGAATAGAATGAAAGATTAATTGCAAAATCTATTTATCATATTTCTCTGATCCTAATAAATGAAATAATTATTAATATATAAACAAAATTATTATTATATTGTCTGATTCAAATTACATTTGAGAAGTACTGAATTTAACTGAACAATATTAATGTATTTATTTCTTAGAAAAGAGTTTATAATTTTTGTCCAAAATAACAAATTCTGTTATGAAATCTTATCTCTATTTTAGTTATAGTAGTGCTGGTAGGTCATATATTTTAATCTTTGTTAATAAACAAAACTAAGACTTGGAATAGTCTATTGATTTTTATAGATTAAAATCTTGTCATTTTATATCATATGTAAATATTTATTAGTTAATAGCAAAGAAAACTATTAATTTGCATTGTCATCATCTTCCTCTCCTCATTGATATATATATACACACACACATATACCACCATATATATTGTGTATAGATATAGATGTGAAAACTCATATCTGAACCAAATATTGAAGTGTCCAAGCTCTTATGTGGAATAAGATATTAGATTATATATTTGTCTACAGAAAATAATTTCTGTTAATTGAAAGGAGGCTCTTTAATTCCTCTTGGAAGGTTTTAAAGGAACTGAGTAAGGCAAATTTCCTAATGTCCACTCTATATGTTCTTGTTGTTGCAGCTGTTATTACTATGTGTTTATTTATATAGTATACGAACATGGATGGGCTGCTCACCAACATGCATTATCAGCATTGTGAGTTTATTCGCTTTTTACCTCTGAGTTTTAAGATTAAAAAACACCATGATCTTTCTTTTTAATTAATGCAAAATGAATGGGTGAATGATTTCTTTTTTTTAATAAATATTTACAATCATGACAAACAAAAATAAATCATGGCCCTTATTACCAGGAAGCAGTAAAGTCACCAGCCAATGAAGTAGTTGATGGCTGAAGGCCACGATTGCTAAGAATATCGTGGTTGTGGACCCAGGCTGCCATTTGATGACAACATTTTATTTAGGCACTTACAACTGCAGATCACTTTCAAGTGAAGGAAAATTTCAAGATTTGGAAGAAGTGTTTCATGTTTTAAATGGGACATTATTGGACTTTGTGAAGTTAGAAGGTGAAGAGACGACTCATGCACCTCTATTACAAAGAACAAATATTGGAAGTGCAAGTGGAGTAGGATTCATTATAAATAAAAAGTGGAAGAACAACATTGTAAAGATTGATGGTATATAACAGTGGTGAGAATAGTTATTCAGTTTAATAGCAGATACCAATTGCAGATAATTCAGGTTTATGCCCCAACAAGTTCTCGTAGTGATGAAGTAATAGAAGATTTTTATATGGATGTACAAAAGGCTTTTGATCATATTAAACACTTTAAAATTGTTATGGGAAACTTTAATAGTAGAATTGGTAAACAAATGAAAGATGAAAGTGTTGTAGGTAAATTTGATTATGGTGATAGAAATAAGAGAGATCATAGACTTGTGGAGTTTGCAGAAAAAGAAAAACTTTATATTATGAATTTTTTTTTTTTTGAGAAAAATCTTAAATGGAAATGGATATGGAAGCATTTGAATGAAAAAACAGCAGAATTGGATTATGTTTTGATTAAAAGAAAATATGTATTTCAAGATCATAATGTTCTTAATAAATTTAACACAGGAAATGATCATCAATTAATGGATATAAGATACATGTTAATGCAAAAATAGAGAGACAGAAATTATTAAGAAAAACAATATTCACAGTTGATATTTCCAATCTTCAGAAGCATTCTAATGAATTTAAATTAGATCTTGCAAATCATTTTCAAATATTAACAGATTTTGAACATAATTTAGATTTGAATGAAATCAATACAAAGATAATTGATACAAAAGATAGCTAGTACAAAAAAATAGCAATTCACATGTAAAATTTGTACTGAGACAAAAAAAGAAATATGAAAATATATAAAAATATGTATTAAGAAGGATTGAATATCTTGAATTTTGTAAAATGGTGTGAAAAAGTTGATAATGATATAAGAAAGTATAATTGTGAACTAGCAAGGAAAGCTATAAAAGAGAATAAAAGTCTCAATAGTGTAAAACAGCATGTTAGTATTGGTAGGAAACTTATTTCTACAATAAGAAAAAAAGATGGAACTATTACTAAAAAGAGAAATCACATCATCAAATGTATAGAAGAGTTCTATCAAGAATTATATAGCAATAAAGAACAAGGAAAAATATTTTCTACAACTACTATATTTTCTGAATTGTACAGGATTTTAAATGAAGAAAAGAGACATGCAATTAAATTAGGAAGAAGTAAAAAACTCCAGATAATGATGGAATTGTAATTGATATCTTAAAAGAAGTAGGTAAAGAAATAGAAAAAAATTTGGCAAAGTTATATATCAAATGTCTAAATGACAAAGATGTACCAGATGATTGGAAGAATGCAGTATTATAACGGTCGATAGAACCTCCCAAACCTAATCTGCCATACCAGGGTGCCACTAGGCTATTGAACCTCTTTTATCGAATTGAAAGCCCCAGTCACTGGCTCAGGTAGAAGCTGAGCTTAAAATATCACTCTGAATGCTAAAATTTCTAATTCTTAATTTTAAATATTAATAAAATATATAAAATGAGTTACTGCCAAAATTAATTCAACAAAACATTTTATTATAACGCACACACACATTAAAAGGAAAAATTCTGAAAATTAAATTAACTAGTGAATATATTTGATTTGAATTATATGCACAGATGGAAGCATTTAATAGATTTAATACAGTTTTAATATTTTATTAAGCTTGAATATGTTATATAGATTACGCATATAACAAACCCAATCCTTTTAACTTTAGGCTAAAATCCCACACTTAAACCAATGCTAACTTACTGATATATTGATGTGACTAATGCAAAATGAAATTATTAACATAAAACAATCATGCTAACAGGAATTTACATCTGTAACATGATATCAGAGAAATAACAAATCATGGTGGGAAGGAATGAACATCTTCCCCATGATCATTAATAAATTTCACCAACAGACAGGAACGATCCACTGCCCAATTGGTGATACAAAAAATGACATTATTTGAAATATATGTACGAGATGCTCTGTAAATGGGGATAGCAGTCTTGGCCAGCTTACTGTTACAACCAGAGAGTGGAAAAAATCATGGGTGTAGGAAATATGTCTATGACCATTGGCAACATGATGGCTACACTTTTGGGCCATAGGTTCAGGTGGGTATTATGCTCTGTATGCTAATGCGGTTCAAGGGAACAAATATTCAGTGCACCTACTCAGATTACATTAACATAAAACATCCGTTCATCTATCCACCAGCATTGATTTAACTGTAAAACAATTAGCCCAAAATTAACAGACTTAAACTAACATAATCTTACGAATCTATACTTATTTTTAAATTATTAATTTAAAAGAAATTTATGAGAATGGAAATGATATTTAAACACGTACATAAAAAAATATAAATAATTTAAAATTTTAGTCAGATAAGAGAGAGATTTCTTTTAAAAGTTAAGTGACACTTAAAATACTTGAAAAGTTCATATTATATAATTAATGTTCATATTTCATTTAAAACAAAAGTTTATACTTTCCAATGTTATAGGTAAAATCTGTCTTTGCAGTCCTTGATGTGTCACACAATTCAAAGTTCTTTCCGTTTCATTTTGTTCTAGGTGGAGGCAAGTCTGTTGCTGACCAGTTTCTGGGAACCATCATACTCTGGAAGCTGCCTCAGCTGGTATAAAATGTGGGAAACATAATTTATTGCATGACACCTACATTTTGGAGATCCACAATACACTTATAAATATATTTAAATAAGACACAATTAGCATGAACAATACCAATCTAATCTCAACTTAATTTTCTTTTTATATCTTTTTGAATTCTTATCATCAAATTCCAGGATCGATCTTGCCTGGCTTGGTGCTGTTCTTATTGGCGATGATGACTTTGTAGATTGTGTGTTTATTTCCATTGTTATTGATCAGCTTTCTTTAGAGCAGGAACTCAAAATTTTATCACTAGTATTTTTATTTTATTTTTCTCTTATCTGACTTTATGCCCAATGGTCTGTTTGCAATTATGTCAATATAGAAAATCATTACAATTCTAAGATTAAAAATAACTAATTAACAGTTTTTTTTAATTCTTTTATATTAAAACAATCTTATTTTAAAATTTTAAACTTTAAATAATTATATAATTAGTTTGCCATCTGTGCATTATATAAATTAATTTAAATAAATTATTAAATTCTCTCTTTTTTTTTACATATATTTCTACCTGAGGATGCTTTTATATTTTTTTCATTTTTATTTGAAAGTGTGTAATGGCATATGGCATATACTTACTCCATTACAGTATTAATATTAATATTTTAAAAAAATGACAAAGAAGATATTAGAAATTACAGACCTGTCGGGCTTTTATCAATTCTATACAATTTTTTTACTAAAATAATTACAACTTGTCTATAATGAATTTTGAATTTTAACCAACCAAAAGAACAAGCTGGATTTAAAAACGGTTTTAGTATAGTAGATCATATCCAAGTATTGAGAGAAGTTTTAGAAAGGACCAATGAATATGAGTTATCATTATGCTTTGGATTTGTAGATTATGAAAAGACATTTGATGCTATAAGTGTTTTTTTAGTGTTTAATGCATTGGATTATCAAGGTATAGGCCTAGGATATTGTCATATTCTGAAGAATATTTATAAAAAAGTAAAGCAACAATTAAGATTACATTATGATACTAAAAAGATTAATTGAGAAGGGTGTACGGCGGGGTGACTCCATTATCTCTAAAACTTTTTACACCAGTTTTGTAATAAATATTTTGTGGATTAAAATGGGAAATAAGGGAATAAAAATAAATGGAGATTATTTAAGTCATCTAGATTTTGTATGTAGTTGTTTTGTTTTAAAGTTTCAGGAAATGTTGCAAGAGTTATCAGATGAAAGTAAGAAAGTAGGATTAAATGCAAATTTTAAAAAGATTAAAGTAATGTTCAAAGGATTTTCTCAAAAGAAGAAATTAAAGACTGATAATGATGAGTTAAAAGTTAGCTACAATTATCTTGGTCAGATTATTACTAGAGATGGAAAGATAATGTATGAAATTAATCATAGAATTAAACATGATTGGAGTGCTTTTTTTTAATATTAAAAAGAAATTTGCCTATGTGTTTGAAAAGAAACATCTTTATTAAATGTGTGTTATCAGTTCTTACTGATCTGAGATTTGCACACTTAACAGAAGAGCAAAGCAGACTCCAGATCACTCAACGAAATATGGAGAGATGTTAGAAGTACCAAGAAAAGATCAAAAACAAAATATATGAAGGAGAGAACAAACAGGTATTACTGATTCCATTGAAGGAATTAAAAGACTGAAGTGAAATTGGGCTGGATATATTGCTAGAAGAGATAATAATAGGTGGACAATTGAAATTTTAAATTGGATTCCAAGAGATTGCAAAAGATCTAGAAAGAGACAATAAGAAACTGTGCTGGATTAATCTCGAAAAGAGAGGTTAGAAATCAGAGAAGTCGTATTGAAGTTGGAGTAGATCAATAGTGGTAGAAAGTGATGATATATAACATTCAAATAAAGCGGTTAAATTGCTTTGTACAAAATAAAATTCTGGCTAACATAGCTAATGGAAGGGATTTCTTTGAAACTAGTTCTATAATTCTTATGTTCTTATAGTTTACATTCAGAAGTTGGCTGTTTTATAGATATTATCTAATATTTTATTTCACATAGAGCTCAAAGAGTGCTTTAATGCTGTAAGCATACAAATTAGAGTTCTAATATAAATGGTTGTATTTATATAATATACATGTATACATACACACACACACACATAAATACATTTAAAGAAAAATACAGTAATATAAACTAAATAATTATATATATATTTACATTTGCTTAGAACTATTTTATAAAATGATTTTATTTTGAATTTAGGTAATATCTATTAGAAAAAAAAGTTTATTCACACATTTATTCTGCCTTCAAGAAAACTCAACTAAGGTTTCAGTTAAGAGCTACTAGGCAACTGAGAAGAAAGACCTTGATCTTGAACTTAGAGATAAAAAGTCAATAAACTCATCAAGCTCGCTAATGTGTGTTGGTGAGCAACCTAAAAATCACATTGTAATAACAGCTTCCATGACAGTAATTTTAGCTATGTGTCATGGAAGTAGAATTTGAAAGCTAATTAACATTGAAATTGAGAGGGAAAAAAATCAAAACTAAAGTCCATTAAAAAATTAAAGTAAAAGTTTTTGTAAAATAGCAACCATCTAAAATTTAGTTATTAAGCTTAATTTGCTATTTTTTTTATCATCTATAAGGCTAAAAATTTTGTTTTTCTTTAAAAATACTCTACTAGGTACATATACTTTTGACAATTTTAGCTATGCGCCATAAAACTAGAATTTGAAAGCTGATTAATGACTGTTAAAATGAAAATAGTCAAAACAAAAATCATTCTAAGCAAAAAATTGCTAATTTGATGAAGGAATGTCATTTTCTGAAATAAAATGTTATAATAGGTCTTACTAGCTGAAATAGCAATGATATGCTTAAGATTTTTCATAGCATTTCAGCTTTGAGTAAAGTGTTAGTTATCATTATTATACATTATAAGAGTATTTGCATTAATTTTTTTTCCTGCATTTTGTTAAACTTTATTAGTTTTGTTTTTAAAGTTCTTTTTATACACAAATATTAATTTTAATCATGATCCAATAAAAATAGTGTCAAAAATTGATCAGTACTAAGTGAAAAAAAAAATTTCTAGAAGAGAAAGCCATAAAATAGTTGATTTAAATTCTGAATAAATTTTAATGGTTCTTTGAACTATTTGTGTTAAAATTTTATGCAATTAATGGAAATTTGTTGCTAATGTGCCTTTATTCAAAAACAGATGGCAGGTGATAGAGTTGAGACAATCACGATAAGATTAAGAAATTGTTTGAAGAATTTTTAGTTGTTTTTTAGTGCAAGTAATATTTCTGTGGAGTTGATTATCAACAAAATAAAGGTTAATGAGATTCAAGAAAGGAATTGTATGTCCTAGTATTACAAGGCATGATGAAGCTTCTATTGCAGTTAGGGCTATTGCTGTTATTTCACTCAAAAAAGGAAAAAAGTTCTGAAATCAACAATCATTGAATTTTTAAGTAAGTTTAAGTTTTAATTTTATACTTTTAGAAGACCAATTTTAGTTTTTTTAAAATATATTATATAATATATTGTGCCCTTTTTATTGGTACACCCCATCATAAATTAAATTTGAAATAAAATTTAAGAGGGGTAATTTTAAATTTTATAAAGTAATATTTATTTATTAAAACTAAGAAAAATAAAGGGTAGGGGTTGAACCTGAGATTAGTTAATTTAAAATAGTATAAATGCTATATCTTGTTAAGGTATTTATTTTAAAAATATATCTAAAAGATAAAATACCAAAGGATAATTTAATAATATCTGTTACTTTTTTAATAATATTTAAAATTATAGGGAAGTTCAAATAATGGTCTTATAAATAAAATATGCATGATAGAGATAGATAATCATGTTTGCGCGTATTTAATATTAAAAAGTAATGACTATTTCTGATGAAATCTTAATTTATTTTCCAAAATAAATAATCAACATTTATGTTCTGAATTTTGTGATTAAAAGTTCATAAAATAAATCTCAATTTAGTCAGAGTAAAAAAATAAAACTAAAATAATATGAATTGATTTAAAGTAAATAGTAAATTTTATTAAGTCTATAAAAGATTTTTTTAAAGTAAATCTTGTAAACAGATATGTTTTTAAAAATAGTTCAGCCACAAGCAATTCCTTAAATATTCAAAATCAGAGAAGTGGGAAAATTAACCAATAGGAAAGCACAATTTGGAATAAATTACCAGTCAGTAAATGAGATTTTTTGTAAGAAAAAAAACCGTAGGGAAAAATTAAAATAGAGAAAAAATGATTACAGATGGGAAGAACAAGTAACTTGGCTTGTCTACAAAAGTTTGATTAAAATTTTGAAATCTTATTATTATTAAAAAATAATTAATTATGATCTACTTAAAAAAACAATTAATTATGATCTACTTAAGAATTTAAAACTGTATATTGTAAGGTTTTTTTTTTTAACACGAAGGAGTAAAACAAAGAAATCACTGCTGGCTAATTCAACAATTTAATAATTTTACAAAGATCTCTTAGAGTCATTATATTGGGAAAAAATATTAGATGAATGAAAGGAAAAAGTTGTGCATTTATGCCAAAATGTTGTCAAGTAATATATGAACTTAAGAAAAACAACATGAGTATTTATGTTAATATATAATTTGATCAATAAGCAAGATAAAATATTTATGCATTTTGACTATCATAACAGTTGTACAAGATTAAATTGGAATTGATGGATGAATAACAAGAAAATTATTTATGACAGAGGTAAGTATATTTTTAAAGAGAATTAGAACTAAAGTAGGAATGAATAATAATGGAATATTTACTTCTGGAAAAATGTATTTAGTATTAAAATAGAACATATAAAAAATGCATCTGAATGAAAATTTCCATAGTAGAAAAAATATCAATAGATCGTTATTAGTTTAGTACAATTTTCATGTATAATAAAATTTTATGATGAGTTATATATATATGGTAAATGAAGGATTAAAAGATAGAAGGATGTATGGATGTAACACAAGGCAAATGTAAAAGAAAAATGTTAGATGAAGATATTTGTACTTCATAGTGGTCTGTTTGGAAAATGAAATAATTATTTATTAAAATTGTCAATGAAAAAAAAAACCAACAAGATAAGAGTAAGGAATTAAATAATCACTGAAGACAAGTAATAAAGAATAAATATATATGGGAGGAGAAAGAGTGGAATAAATCAATGGAATAAACATTAGCTTATTTGAGAATATAAAATGTATATTGAAGATCATGTCTGTGTATAGTTAAAGAGAAACTGTAAAATGCTCTACCTTAAATGATAACCTTGACAAATAGTACCTAAGAAATAATAAGACTCTAGCATAATAATAGACTAATGAAAATGGACATCATAATAAACGCGAGAAGTATCTGTATAAAATACAATATGAAAGTTCAAGATAATCTCTGATTGTCATGACCCCCCCCCCCCAGAAATTGTTAATAATCTGTTTACATTGGAATTGTATAATTTTGTGATATTCTTATGTGAATAAAAGGAGCATAATTGGGAGGAATGTTGACACATAGATTGGAATACTATCAAAAATTAATTTTTTTTAAAAGATGAACTTATATTTTTCAAAAAAAAAAAAAAACTGGTAACATAATATTTGTATATTGTTTAATTTTATACTTTAATTTCATTTGTTTATCTATGCAATTAATTGTTTAAAGTTTTTATTTTATTAAATACTGTTATCTAATTAAAATAAATGGATATGAACAATGAGCTAGTGAAATATACCCATAAAGTAATTACATCTATGTCTTATAAAAAAAGAAGGGATATGTCTGTGTCTGAATATAATATTGAAATGATAAATGATGATATTTAAAGTTTGATCTTATGATTAAAGATTAATAATTCAATATAATTATAATAGAGTCAGAACTAATTTTAGTTTGTAATTCTTTATAGGTTATCAGTTATAAGAAATTTATGAAACAGATATAAATTGGAAATAGGAAGTTATTAAATAAAATGAAGATAAGGATTTTGTTTTAATTTTAGGATGCACCAAAGAGTGCTCTATCAACATTTAGCATAGTATCATAAATTGAAAATTGCAGTTAGTTCATTAGGAGATAAGTTGTCATATTTGATAGTGTACAGGATAAAAGTTTCATTTGTGGTATCTTATTACAGGGTTTGATAATAAAACCACAGGAACATTGAGCGTGAGATCAGAAAAACAAATTGATGATTTCATAAGTATCATATTAATATCTTATGAATAAAAGGTAAAAGAAAGATCAAATTCTAAATATCATAAAATATAAACACAGATAAATATGTAATATTTCATAATATTATAATGAGATTATTTTAGTTAAGAAATAAAACAATAATCCATATTTTAAATCTTTTATTTTAAAGCATAATCTATAAGGATTAATGATTGTAAATAATAAAAAAAAAGATTATTTAATAAATATACCTGATTTTGTGATATAAGAAATAAAGTTAAATGTAACATCAACACCATATTGTATAAGAAGAGAGTTTTTAATTTTAAATATCTCATTGTAATTAAGAGGAATAGAAATGTTCAAATGTTTATTTAAGTTACATATTATATTGTTATAGAATTTTATTAATATTGTTGTTTATTAAGTTATTTAGTAGTTTCAAAATAATTTCAGAAAAATCTTGGAAATAATATTATTAAAGTTAATGTTTTTAAAATTTAAATTAAGTATCTAGAGTTGCATTTCTTTTGTTAGAGTCATCATCACTACACCATCATCAAAGAGTATGAATTGTAATTTACACATTAACCAAAACCTACAGTTTGAGATTTGGAGGAGAAATTGAATCAGTACAAGATATTGTATAACAATTATCTGGGAAAATATTTCTTAATTAGATGGGATCTTAAATTATTGCACTCTGCCTTGATAACATAAGTCATTGATAAAATATATTGCAAATTTATTAAAGTATGGTTATTTATAGGACATCAGAGTGTGAATTAGTTATTATTTAAAAGTTATAAATTATAATTACAATTTAGATAACAATAGTTATTTATTATTAAATATCAGAGAATATGAATATAAAATAGTAGTATAATTTAATTATAGATTAAGATTATAATTTTTTTTTAAACTGATACACTACCTATTGAGTTAAGTAAAATCTCTCTTGATATCATATAGGTGGAATAAATAGCTAATTGAAAAATCAATGATAATCCTGACATCTCCATAGTATAATATGATTATTATGATTATTTTTAATTATAATCCTATAGAAGTAATAATAATAAAAGATCAATATACAATAAATGATAATATCACTTATTAATTATGTTAATTTAAATTTATTAATTATAGATGTTTTATTATTTATTCAAGTACTATTATTAGTCATGGGAATATTTAGATACTTAATAAGGAGGGGATGTCTTAGTATTCTTATGCCATTGAGCAAATAATTCCAGTATTTGTTTAATGTTAAAGGGTATGAAACCTTGTTAATAGGATGTGGGTCTCATAATTGCTAATACTAATTAAACATAACTTAGAAATAAATAAGAGTATCAAATTGTACCTAGTGAAGGTAACACTATAGCCCAATTTAGGGACTTGGTCATATTTTCTAGGGGTCATTCTCCTATTAGCAGGGTACAATATAGCAATTAATTTCTGTATATATTTTCAGATTTATATTTTTAATTTTTTTTGCTTAAATAGTCATTTTGGAGATGATTTATTCTTGCCCGTTGGATTGAAATTAAATATATGTATTTCAATGTAAACTGCAATGAACAAATAACATAATGAATGATATTCTGGAAACAATTCATTTTAACAAACTGCATTGTATATAAATGTCACCTGATTAATAGTGTTTTAATGATAAAAATATTCCAAATTAAACCAGTACACAAATGAATTGTCAAAAAAATAGAATATTTTAATAACATGAGAAAAGGGGAAGTTATAAAAGTGGGGGAACAATAATTAAAGCTGTAAAATAAAATGTACAAAAGTTGATAGACTTATCTTTGATTTATTTAATTATTAATTACACTAATAGTCTAATTTTTGGGTGCATTTCCTTTTTAAACTTATTAAAATTTTAGCAGTGCCATTTTTTTTTGTTTTCATTGATGAACTACCAAATTATTAGAAAATTGGATGCACTATATTTTCTTTTCTGCATAAATTATATTTTTTGAACAACATTCATTCATCCATTTTAACAAAAAGAAATTATGAATTAATGTTGTTTAGATCAGCTTTAAATCTCTATAGTTAACTATATAATAATTTCAATCTTCACAGAATCTCATAAATATCTATTAAAGAAATCAAATTTACTTTTTTAAATACTTTTTCAAATGCATTAGAATATATATTTTAAAAACACATTTCATTAACTTCAATTAACAATATTTATTTCTTCAATTTCTTTAACCATTAACTATTCCTTACATAAAATTACATCAAATGTATTATTGATCTCTTTCAAAACACCTTCATGTCAAATTAAAATATTGTTTTATTTGAATGAATTTAGATATTTTTTTTAATTATAATTTGTTAAAATAAAAAAAACAACAACTATTATTTGTAGGAGTGAATGGACACCAGAATGTTAATGCCAATCACATTTTAAGATAGTTTTATAATAATAAGTTTTTAATGAACACAATGAATTCTAAATATCTATTAAAATGTTAGATTTTTTTATCCTATTCAAATTAATGATTTGAAAATATTCAAGTACTCTAAAGTTTTGACTTACATCAAATTGAAATCTCTAAAATATATAGTATCAAATTATATAGTTGAAAAAAAAAAAGTCAAGTTTTTAGCTAGTATATTTAATGAAAGCAAAGGTGCTTGCTGGATGTATATTTGCAATTAATGCGTCTCACTGTCAAAAGCCACTATCAGAAACTGTTTTAGGTATCTGTTTGGTCTTACCATCTGATCACTATAAAATTTTAAATTAAGATAAAGGGATTATGCGATGCTTTAAGATACAAAATAAAACCTTAATCTGAATCACAAATTAAAATTCTTTTGTTTAACCCCAACTTTTAAGCAATTCAGTTAGTAACTCTCTTAACTTTACAATCTGTTTTTCATGTATTTTTAAAATAAATCAATCTTCTTCATTTTTTTTTTGTGATAGATTTGTTTTTATCAGAGAAAACTTTCATATTTTTATTTTTTAATATATTGGTCTTTTTTTTTATCCTTTGTTTTAGTAAATGTTTAAATACTACAAAACACTATACTCTAATTGATTATGATCTAATAAATCAGTGGTGGTGAACCATTTTACGTGTGCATGTCAAAAATTTTCCAAAAATATTTGAGTGATTGATGTACCATACAGTTATTAAATCAAAATATAAACAACTTAATTATTGTAAATTTTTAAAAGTTTATAAAACACAATAATAATAATAATACATTTCCAAATTTCTTAGCTTTACAAAATTCTTAATAATAATAAACAAAATTTCTAAATTTACTAGATATAAGCGAATGACATTTTTTTAGAAGAGTATGAATTCAATAAAATTTAATAGTAATTAAAACAAATTTGAAAACAAACATATAAAATCAACATAAATCAATATTATTTAATGATATTTTTGCTGTTGTACACTGGATACCAAATCTTTATATCTGGTTCACATTTTATCACTTTTAATAATGTACATACTGAACTAGATTTGTCATTTTATTTTTTGAACTGATTTTAATTAAATTCATTTCAGAAAACAATGACTCACATATGTAAAGGAAAAAATTGAGAATATAGCGGTCACTAATTTTTTTAAACAATTGTTTCAGGAATAGCATTCCAGACTATCAATAGTTCCTCTTCAGCATTCCTTTTAAGTATGTCCAAGAACCGATCATTTTCAATTGTTTCTAACTCATTTCTCAGATAGACAAAATTTTATTTCTATATAGAACTGGATTGAAAATTAACTAATTGTTTTCCATATCTTCAAAATTAAGCCATTGAAAAATTTCTAAATTGAGACTATCCAATTGATATTGTTTCTGGATATAAAATAAATTTGATGTTTCTGCAAATTACCTAAATTGTATAAATCTTGAAGAAAATTAGTTAATTGTCTATTGAATAACAGCACAAAACTCCTGTGTCAATTTTACTTGATCTGGCTTCTCATGAGATTCTAAATCAGTCAAGAATTCTTTTATATTTGGAAAATATTTGAATGTGTAAGAAATAACATTGTGGTTGAAAATGTGTAATTTAGGTTCGAATGCTTTGATCATATCAAATATGAAAACAAATTTAAATGTGAATACATATCAATAAAAAACATTAATTTCGAAAGTTATTCAACATCCATCCATTAATTGATTATATTTTTCAATGATTTTAAAAAAGTTCTAATTTCATCTAAACACTCAATGAATTTTTGAAGATTTTTTACCTGACTTAACCATTGGAAGTAGTAGTAAATAATTAAACCATTGTTTAGAAAATTTTGTTTATTTAGAATGTATGCAGATATAAAATTGACTAATTTAGTCACAGCATTCATACCATTATCTACTGGCATAAAGCTGGCTTATGTACATAAAACCTGCTGGTGTATAATGCAATTAGAACCTAAAATTGAATGTCCAATATGGTTGGTAAATAAACTGAGAAAACCATTTTCTTTTCCTGTCATACTTCGAGCACTATCTATAATTACTGATACAATTTTTCCAACATCTATTTTTTTTTTCAGCCAGTACATTTAAAACTTCATGCAAATATCTATTCCATTTTCTGTTGTTACTAATCAGTAGTTTTTTGATATTACTCCCAACACAATAGTGAATAAAAATAATCAAGTGAACCGATACACTTATTTCAGCAGAGAGAAATTAAACTACAAAATTTTATATCTTTTCTTTGTTGGTAAGTTATGTTGTTGATCATTGCAGATTCTTTCTTTAATCGTATTTCTAGCCAATGTTAAAGCTTTTATGCTCTAAATAATTTTTATTTTGTTTTCAAAATCTTCAAAAAGAACTGGTTCACATTTTATCCATGCTAACTTCATATATTCCCCATCACTAAAAGATTTCTCATGTTTGGCAAATACATTTGAGACAAGAAAACTAGCAGCAATTATATTTGAACAATTTTTGATAAATTTCATTAAAGATTTTGATTGAATGTTTATATTTTTATGTGCTCTGGCAATATATTCTTTTTGTTTGTCTTAACTTTTTCCAAGGACTGATTTATGATTGGTTTCATAATGTTGTTTGATAATGTTCTCAATACAACTGATCTGGAACATAAAACACATACTGCTTTGTTGCCTTTGTTAATCATTCCATACTCATCAATTCACCAATTTTGGAATTCTCTACTGCTTGATAACTTTTTTTTATTTATTTTCACTAGTCATATTAATATAATGGTAACAAATTTACTTAAAAGTAAAATTAAATGAACTTTAATAATTTTATAAATCAAAGATTTATTATATGTTAAATTATATTATCTTTATATTTCACTTTTACAGCAAAACCTGTGTTACTTTAGCATACCAACTACATATTGAATCGGGTGGTGTAGTAGATCACTTGGGGAACTTAATCTAGCATGAAATTTTTCTCTTTAATAAAATAGCCATAGTGATATATAAATTTGTGAAACAATATTGTAAGACTTACTTTTATACATACAATATACAATACAATTATTTATTAGTATAAAATTATACATTCAATCGACACCAATGCAATTTAAATATTGCTCCACACTGGTCCCTTAGGCAGATAAGCATAATACCCAGAGGGTACCCATGCCCAAGCCAGCTATAGATACATAACTGCAGCTATATTTCAAGGACATGATCTTCTTGGCTGCAAATTCAACACCTATCATTCAAAGCACTTGTTTTGTTTCAAAGTAAAACTTCAGGCGCCAATTAATTACTCCAAAAAAGTAAATAATGCACTTTGAATGATAGCAAACTAACTCAGTGCCTAAGAAATCCCCATTAGCTCAATCAAAACAATAATTTAATACATTACTGCTTTAATTAGTGGTAAAAAAATTGACTGACAAAATATTAAGTTTTAAAGATAATTTATTTTAACTAAATACTTATTATAATTTTTAAACTACTTTTATAAATTCTCAATTAGTCTAACAATGACATTTCTATATAATGACCACACACATTCTTAATTCATACAATTAAATATAACATAAAGCTTTAAATAATACAAGGCATTTAAAACATGCACATCAATAGCTCATTTTATGCATGCTATAGAGTTCATTTGTTTTACTGACTCTTGAGGCTAAAGATTGCAATGGTTACATTAATATCAGAAATATTATTTATTACTTATAGGATTTTGCCATTTCATGTGAGTTTTTACCAACTGGTTCGATTTTAGGCTTCTGTGGAGGTTCCTATGATTGCTATTCATAATATTCTTATTCAAGACATATCTCTGGCGGTTTCAAATTATTAGGCAGGTATCACTTTTATCAGGAAGGTTGCTGATGTTCCATCGGACTGAGGCTGGAGTCTGGCCGTATGCTTCTGACAACTACTAACATTGCATTGTCATGAAAAAACACTGACTCTGGATACATGACAAGACTGACTGAAGACTGATTGTAAAAACTGATTGAATGATAAAAAACTGACTATTTAGGTGATGACCTGTTGTCATTTTTTTAATTAGTTTCTACATCCGCCAGCTATATCCATTGTTGAAAATTCGTCCACTGCTTTTGGTCAAAATTTTTGATAAGATTTTAATTAATTAATTGTTTGTGGATTCTTTAATTAGTAGCCATTGCTAATTCTGTTTTTATATAGCTTCTGAGTATTTGCAATATTTGAAGAATTTCTTTTAACTTTTTATACACTTTCATTTATTTTTTATTATTTAACACGCACACATTTTACTATTCTTTTATGTTTACAATCTCGCTATTTACAGACATATATTTTATTTTTTTAAATAACTGGAAGAGCCTTTTTTACTTTAAATCTAAAGAGATATTTTTAATTTTATGTAAAAGATTTCTTTTAATTACTTGAAATTCAACTACTTTTGCTTTTCTAAGTTATATTTTCTACTCCCTTCTAATTAATTAATTGTAACTTTTATGGATAAATGATGTTTATATGAATAACTTTAAATTTTTTTTTAGATTTCCCCTTTTTCCTAATGAGATACTTTAAGTCAATTATTTACGGATAGCTTAGTGATTTTATTATTTACTAATCAATTTTTAAAAGTTTTGCGTTGTTTACCAAAATTTTTTATTTTTTAATAATTGTACATTTTTTATTTAAAATTTGTAGACAGCAATTTTAATATAGCGCTGCTCATTCGCGGTATATTACATCGCCCTCCATTTGAGAGTAAAATGTGTCTCTTGACCTATTCTAGCTCTGCCAGTTTTTAAATAGCATTCGCTGTAATCATTAATTATTATTATCTTCTATTTTTGTTTTTTCCTTTGCATAATCCAGAAAAACTTATTTCGTTTTGTGACCTACAGTTCTGATCCCTTATTGGACCGGCTAATTGTTTGTCCAGCGCTCCTTTTTTCTCTTTATCAGTTTTAATGACCGGGCATTATATGTTCCCCTACCACAAACACATCATTGTATTTTCTTTTTATTATATACGAACCTTTGTAAATCAGTTGGAGCTTCTTCTAAATATATTTCTCGGATGGCTTACTGGGTTGGTTCTTATCATGACCTCGTCTCCTATTCTAAATCTATTCTTGACTGTCTCTTCTGACTTAATTCACCCATCTTCTTTAGCCTACTACAGGCTCATTCAGCATCCTTCTATCAATTGGGTCTGCTTTTACTGGCAGCCTGGTCATGAATGGGTAAGATACATCTCTCCCAAAATGAATCCGGATGGGTTCGAACCCTGCAGACTCATTTTTCAACACCCATTTTCGGTGATTACCATGTATATACACGAAATAGACACTCCAACTCCCTTATGACCTGTTTACATGGGTTGGACTTCGGGTTGCATATTGACATGAGAATGTTTTATTTCACGTCCCATGGTCAGACAAGATTTTATCTGGAGTTCCCACTGTTCTGAAATGTCGTTGCTCTGCCACTAATTTCAAAAATACATCATACGCCATGGGGTATTTCATTCTATTATATGAGGGCAGAGGTCTGTAAAAGTCTATTATTAATAAATTATTCGGTTGTTGTGCATAAATGGTCTTCAATGACCCTACCCCAGATGCATTAAGTGATTTCATCTTTGAGCATATTTGATACTTGTTTATAACATCTAATATGCTGGGCTATTTGATACTTGTTTATAACGTCTAATATGCTGGCATACATTCCCAGCCAGTAGAACCAATGGCTCAACCATCCCTCAACTTTATTTGCTCCATAGTGTCCATAATTTTTTGGTGTATATGCTTAATTATATTTCTCCTAATCGTGACCGGAATAATGATCCTCCTTTGTTTATCCTTTTCTTTTTTACGTTGTAACAGTCCCTCTTTTAAGCAGTAGCCTTTCCTATCTCTCAACATAGGATTATTTCTCGTTAGGATTATTTCTCGTTTTCATCACATGCTGATGACATAAATACAACATTATTTGCTGACAATCACCATCCTCGCTTTGCCGCTCCTTTAACCTACGAAGGTCATTTTCTGTTCATTTGTCTTCATCAATTTGTGTCACAGCAATGTATGCTCCATCACAATTTAAATGACATTGCTCCTGTACTGCAAGGTATCGGCTTAATGTTTCTGCTACAACATTTTCTTTACCATGGCAGTATCTCACACTAATTAAACTCCTGAAGAAACAAACTCTACCTTATTAACCGGCTGTTTGTAAGAAAGCTATGATTTAGAAACTCAAGGCTTTTGTGGTCAGTAATTACAATTACTTCGGACCCTATCAAATACTGACAAAATTTTTTAAATGCCCACACAATCGCCAAGGCCTGCTTCTTGGTTAGAGTGTAGTTCATTTCAGGACCTTTCAATAATCGGCTAATAAGGAAAAGGACCCTGCGCTGATCCCCTTCTTGTATGAGACAGCGTAGCCCCCAATTCAAACCCACTGCTGTCGGTTTGCACAAAAAACGGCTTCCGAAAGTCAGGGTATGACAACATAACCTTTTCTAAAAACCATGCTATCACATTTTGAAAGCTATGCTCATGGTATTTCAGTCCATGCCCACTGTCTTTCCTTTTTTAGCAATTGCAGTAATGGTTCTATATCAAAAATTTTTTTTTTGCAATACCAGTTATAGAAATTGCATAACCTGAGGAAAGACTTTACATGTCTTTTGTTTCGAGGTCTAGGAAAATCTTGGATCACCTGAATTTTCTCAGGATTTAGTCGGATCCCCTTTTCACTAATATATGTGGCCTAAAAAATTTACTTCAGTGGTCATTATATTACTTTTATTTAAGTTATTTTTTATTCCCTTTTGTTTGCACTCATGCAACAGTTGCTCTAAATGTATGAAGTGCTCCTCTATACTTTTGGATGCCAATGCAATATCGTCAACATACATTACTATTAAACTTTTGATATGGTCTGATAACATGTGATCAAGTCACTGTATAAGCACTGTTCCACTATTTTTAAGCCAGAAGAGAATCTGGTTAAAATTATATGCACATCCGCTACATTTAAATGCCACATATTTCCGATCCTCTGGGTGAAGTTTAATTTGCCAATAGCTGGCAGTTAAGTCGAAAATATTATTTTTTCTGAAATTTTGATAATTCGCTCATAGGCGGAGGAGCATTAGTATCAGATATTATCTTATTTAATTGCTGGGTGTCTAAACACAAACGAATTGATCCATCTTTTTTTTACTGTTACGATGGGGTTATTAAAGGGAGACAAACATTTAGATGTGATTCCCCATTTAAGCATATTGTCTATCTGTTTTTCTACTTCATGCCTATATGGATGTGGTACAGGATGTGTTGGCTTGATGTGGCTGATCTTTCATGAGCCCTATCCTGTGTTCATACCCTTGGATCACCCCAGGATCTCAGAAAACACCCTCTCGTATCTGTTTAGTAGATTCTCCAATTGGTCCCTTTGATTATCATTTATGTATCTTAACTCATCCACCTTTTCCCTTATCTCTATTTTTATTTCTGTACTTTGTGCACACATTTCTTTATTAACTTCATCCGTAAAGTGTTTTGTAAATGGAATTAGTGCATTATTTCTGCCCAACCTCGTTTATAATCCAATATGCATTCTGTTTTGTACATAAAATCGAGCCTAATATGACCTCGTGAATCAGGCCCTCCAAAATCAATAATACGTGACTCTATTCTCCCTCTGCCATGTGTATTTTCACTCATGCCTGCTTGGATGCCAGCTTTGCCCTTTTACCATTAGCCAGCAAAGCATACCGTTTTCAATAGTATTATTTTAATTTTCGGGTAGTCACTTATTTTATCAAACATTTCCTGTGACATTACCGATACCTGCTTCCCAAATCGAATAACGCACTAATTGTAATCCCTCCTATTTTTATCTCTGCCTTTGGACATCTCAGGTGCTATTATTAGCATGCTCTCTTCTCCACTACACACCAGATTCGCTACTTGTATGCAAATCCATTTCTGCATTTCCATCCTCATCCCAACCTTTGACCCCTATTGTTGTCCAGTGCCATTAATACTTTGGCCATCTGCTCCACTGTCTGCTTGCCAATCATTATTTGTTCCACATCCCCAGGTAAACCATGCCTAACTATATGCATAATCTATTGATCCGACAATTGGCATACTGTGATTGATCTCACTTTCACTACTTGTCTACGATAAAATGTAATGAGTAACTCCCCCGGCTGCCATCTGTCCTGTTCTACCTGGAACTTAAACCTTTTCATGTAGCTCTTCCCACAATAATTTGCCAACAGCGAATACTTGTATTCATCGAACGTTGCTGGTTTTAAATGTAATGAGTTCCACCAGAGTTGAGCTTCTCCCTGTATGTTACTGCAAGCCCAATTCTTGCTCCCTCACTTAGCCTATTCAAGATACAATAGCATTTCAGGCTCTAAGTGTTCTCTTGGATCCTCCTCTCTGTTCCCTGGAAATGTTTTTATTTTTAGCAGCTGATTTATTGCTTCCATTTTACATATATGTGCCCATGTTTTTATATTCTTGTGTTCTTTCTATGCATCTACTCTTTTTATTAATCCCTCCAGCTCTATATCTTTGTCAATTTCTATATGTATATATTTTAAAAATATTTGAACACAATATCTATTTATCTACGCTCTCGTTCAAATAGAAATTCCAACATATTAACTGTTTATTTATTTTCCTAAAATGAAACATACGACTGATTCCAACTCCCTTGTCCTTTTTTCTCTATCCGTCCTCAATACCACAACTCACCCCAAAATATCCAACTGTCTTTACTTTCTATCTTTTCATTTAAAAGAAAAAAACTTGTTTTGGTCAATACTTTAATTTTAATTATACCACTTTCTTAAATACAATTACGCAATTTAGCATTTCTTTGAATATTTTCAAACAGGAAAAAATCTTTAATTAACTGTCATTTATGACTGTTCTGCTCCCACATTGGGAAAAACCAAATGAACCAGGTGGTGTAGTACATCGCTTGGGGAATTTTAATCCAGCTTGAAATTTTTCTCTTTAATAAAATAGCAATTGTGATATATAAACTTGTCAAACAATATTGTAAGACTTAACTTTTATACGTACAATATACGATACAATTATTTATTATTATAAAATTATACATTCGATCTACACCAATGCAATTTAAATATTGCTCCACACCGGTCCCTTAGGCAGAGAAGCATAATACCCAGAGGGTACCTATGACCAAGCCAGCTATAGATACATAATTGCGGCTACATTTCAAGGACATGATTTTCTCGGCTGCAAAATTCAACACCTATCATTCAAAGCACTTTTTTATTTCAAAGTAAAACTTCAGGCACCAGTTAATTACCTCAAAAGAGTAAATAACATACTTTGAATAATGGCAAACTAACTCAGCACACTAGCTCAATCTAATTATAATTTTTTGAAATAGACATAATACTTAGTTAGTAATATTTACTTGATTTCAAAATAATACTTGCGAGAATAATTATCAAAAAATGCGTGCAAGAATATGAAAGTTGAAGAATTATCACAGATTCTAGATATCTGAATAGAAAGTCAAAGAGCTTATTTTCATAGAAATATTTTTTAAAAAAGAAAAATAAATCATAAATAATTATTATAACTTACCAATTGAAAGAATAATGCAAATTATTAAAAAAAATTGAAAATTATTTTGCAGATATCAAAGAATGTCTTTTCTCTATATAGGTAGGAAAAAGAGTCAATATGGAGTTACAAATTATCATCCACGGAATAACGAATAAATCATTAATTATAACTGCCATCTATGTGAAACTTTACAAACTAATACCTGAATAGTATACGCATTTGCTAGAATCGAAAAAACGGAATTTTTCGGACAAAACTGCTGACTGTTGTCAAAGGAAATTCAAAACGCGATAGGGGCGCTTCGTACATCACATTACATCACATCACATATAGACCTAGGTAAAGGTTAAAGATAATTTATTTTAACTAAATACTTATTATAATTTTTAAACTACCTTTATAAATTCTCAATTAGTCTAACAATGATATTTCTATATAATGACCACACAGATTCTTAATTCATATAATAAAATATGACATAAAGCTTTAAATAATACAAGGCATTTAAAACACGCACATCAATAGTTCATTTTACGCATGCTATAGAGTTCATTTGTTTTACTGACTCTTGAGGCTTTAAAGATTGCAATGGCTACATTAATATCAGAAATGTCATAAGAAATGTTATTTATTACCTATAGGATTTTGGACATTGACTTCTTGCTGTTTGCTGCTTCATGTGAGTTTTTACCAACCGGTTGGATTTTAGGCTTGTTTCTATGAGTGCTATTCATAATACTCTTATTCAAGACAGATATCTCTGGCAGTTTCAAATTATTAGGCAGGCATTCTAGGTACTTGGTATTAGTCTGGACAGTGATGAAAATATTACATTAGTAATACCGTGTAATGATTTATTTTATATAGAAAAAAGAAATGATTGAAATATTTAGTTAGGTTTGAACAATTTTCGATTAAAAAGAAAGGAAGTATGTGTGGTGAGAAGTCATAATCTGGTGAGATGGCTGTTTCAGACAGTGAAGTTTTGGATAAGTATAAAAAAGATTTTATTTTTTTAAAAAAATTTCTGTTACATTCATAGCAGACAAAAATATCTAAACTAAATATTTAAAAAAAAAAAGGATTTGGGGAATAGTTTTAATGGAAATAATACCTTTCCACACACATATTTCCTGTCTTTTTAATCGAAAATAATTCAAACAACAGTAAATATTTCAATTATTTCCTTTTTTTTTTTTATAAAATAAATTATACAAAAAAATAATGGTACTTATAACCTAATCGGGCTTGGCCACTTGATGGTGTTCTGGCTCGCCAAAACATCTAATGTTTGTCTTAGCCATTAGAAGGCCGTTGATGATGACGTAACGCAGAAATAATACGGCCT
Organism: Epiperipatus broadwayi; assembly: GCA_028023455.1. Taxonomy (NCBI): domain Eukaryota; kingdom Metazoa; phylum Onychophora; class Udeonychophora; order Euonychophora; family Peripatidae; genus Epiperipatus; species Epiperipatus broadwayi. The sequence goes on from JAQFVV010012401.1 coordinate 6,670,341, forward strand.
ATTTCTGCTTCGCAACAGTTACTGTGAATCCACACACTTATCTTTCGTTTACAGTTTGATATATATATATGTGTGTGTAGTTTTATTAGTCAAATTTTTACAATATACATTACACAATCTTTGTATTTGTAAAGAATTTAAGAAACCTGACTTTATAGTAATTTACCAAATGGCCACACCCTTATTTAGAGAAGGTGTAATGTGTAAAAGCTTGCCGAGGGTACGTCAAAATGAATTCGGCTGAGTTCGCGTGCAAAATCTTGTTTTTACGTGAAATACCATGTAGTTCATAAAATGGCTGGTGATCGTGTAACTTTTTCCGCAGTTGCCGAAAACAGAAGCCGAGTATTTCTGCTGTCCAATAAAAATATACACGATTTTTTGTAAATTTCATACAAAGCACATATTATAAACATGTTTAATAAGTAAAGAAGACATTTATTTGTGTTTGTTGTTGTTTAAAAAAGTTTGAGTTTCTTTCTTTTGTCCGACTACGGTTACGATTTTGATATTTTTTATTTTAGCATTACAAACAACAGAACACTAATCCTAAAACTAACCCTAAACTAACCTTAAACTAACCCTAACCCTACACAGTTGTTTTGTTATGTAGAAAGCAATAATTAAGCGAAAGACATCGCTAAATAGACATCGCAAAAAAAATTCTAGCAATCAATCAATTAATAACTAAAAAGGAGGAATGATGATAATTTGTCCAAAAACAGCGATTTAAAAAAAAAAAAAAAGGTTGTCGTTTACTAAATACAAAATTAAAAAGGCATGAAAAAAAAAAGTTATAGCAATCAATAAATTAATAACCAAAAAAAAAAAAAAACAACAACAGCGATTTAAAAATCACACGGCCCTGTAAACCATACATTGTATTGTTTTTGACTGCCAACAACGCCATCAAGTGGCCAAGCCCAATTATGTTATAATTACCAAAAATATTATTGGCTGTAAACATCCATTAATATTCCTTGGAGAACTATATGTGTTAAATTAAATATTCTCAATCATTTTCAATAATTTTTTCTTTTTTTTTTAATAAAATAAATTATCACATCATTTTTAAAAATGTAAAATTGATAGTGAAAGCAACATTTTCATCACCATTCAGACCAATATGTAAATAAAATTTCTGATATAATATTATATGTATTTATTTCACTTTTATTTTAGTTTACAATAAATTTTTTTATTAGTACAGGTTTTAGCAGCAACAACAAAAAAATTGAATAATTTATTTTAAAGCATAGAAAATTATGATCTGTAAATGGTTTGTGTGCCAGTAAAAAGTTCATACTTACCACCTCTGGCACATGTGCCACAGATTTTTCATGGCAGTCATAAATGATTTTTTTAAAAATTTTCTCCATGAAGAGTATGTGAAATTTTAATATATCTAAATTTACTTTGGATTTTCTTTTGTGTAATCATTCACATAACTGAAAATTATTTTTATTTCACATTGCTTTACTCAAATTTTCAAAAAACACCATTAATATGATTTAAATTTTTTCTTTTCTCATTTTTTTTTCTTATCTTAGTCCATAGTATATTATAATCTTTTCATCCATTTATATTTATTTCAAAATTTATTTCATCACTTTTCTCCTGCATGAAGGCATACAAATATAACAATCATTTCTCAATCTTAAGTATCAATTTATGACAAAAATTCTATTTAAAATATGATCATTATTAGAACTATAGTTTACTATTAAATTTATTATTTTTTCAACTAATAGATTCTGACTGGATATATATTTTAGTTGATATAATGGAACTTCCCAAACTAATATGAACCATACTTTTTAAGATATATACTTTATTCTGTCATTAAATAGAAAAAAATGACACAGTCAGTGTTGGTATCATTAATGAATTTTGATTTCTAAAAATTTCTTACCCATTTAGCAATAGGACACCCTTGTGCAGTTCTACCTTCTTTACCAGTATAAATGAGTTTCTCTATTCTCAGTTGATTTCCTTTTATTTCATATCTACATATGAAAAAAAAAATATGACAAGATTTTATTTATATCTTATTAATGATTATATGCCATTTCATTAATTATTATAAATAATATATAGTTTTTATAATGAATTTACTAATTAGATAAACAAATGAAATAACAGTTTATATTTTTGTAAAATAAATTTAATAGAAAAAAATAATAATAATACAGTTTTTGCAATTCTTATTTTAATTGCTTAGATTTTGCAAATTGTTTTGTTTAGATTTTGCATTATAAGCATAACTTTTTTTAAAAAATACAACTATTATAATATTTTGTTATTTCACAGTTATTATTGTGTATAAATTTCTTTATTTATGATAATATTTTTAATTTTAAAACTACTTATTTTTTAATATATAAAATAACATCAAAAGGAGTCCCCAAGTTATCAGTTACAATAAACTCTAGATTTTTTTCAGTGCATAAATTAAATACATGTACATATGATTTTGATATCAGTTTTCAGTTGCCTTTTAATGGAAGCAGCTAATAAATAACTCCATGGACAAGTTACATGTTATGGAAAAATTCTCCATGCCACTGAATGCAGCAATATCAGTCAATTTATTGCAGAGGTTGAAAGACTAATTTATAGATAAGTTGTTCAATTTTCATAATGTGCAAAAAAAATACAAAAATCAATATTATTAAAAAAAAACTGGCAACGTGTTTCATCTACAGAAAACCAATATCATAATTGAGAAAAAGAATGTTAAGAAAAATTAAGATGTGATACACTGCCAATACAAACATTCATCTTATTCTCTATCTGAATGTAGATTATAATCAAAATTTTTTAATAACATTTGTTTAGCTTCAGCAATAACACTATGGATATGATATTCAGTATTGAAAACTGCTTCAGTAAAATTTTTTTGTTTTGTTATAATATATAGTGGTATACATATTTCTTCATTTGTCATTTTCTATTGTTTATAAATTACTAAATAAAGATAACATTTAGAGGTCAAATGTTTAATAAAAATACATTTGTTTTAAATAAATAGAGATTAAATGGATCATTTATTTATTAAAATAAAATAAAAAAATTTGTTAAAATTATCAGTGATAACAATGCTTTATTAAAATTAGAAGAAAGAAATCACATCTTCAAAAAAAAAAAACAATGTTTAAAAATATATACAGCATTGTTTATGTTATCACAGTGACAGAAACAATCTTCAGAAGGGATAGAACATACTTTCTTTTCCTTAAAAGTTTTGTAATTTTAACAGTACTTCATCTTATAAATAAGTTTTGGACTAGCAATAAACAAAATGAAATTTGTGAATAGGAAGCCTAGAAAAGAAAAGAACATGGCTCTCTTATTTAATCTCCGTATGATTTAAAATGGAATGATTAACAACAAAATGCTATGCTGACTGCCATGAGTCTAAAACAGCGAAATCTACTTGGATTGTAGTATTGATGAAGGCAAAGAATTGGATAACATTTAAGGATTAAAATGCCCATTGTGCAAGCATGAAGATGCCAAAAGCAATATTGCAAGATAAGAAAGTTAAATTAAAATTTTATGTGTAATAATATTAATAGACACTTAGAGAAAATCTTACTTATTAACAACAGTTGAAATTATAATGATAACATTTATAAATGTTTATAAAATCTTCTAAAACGAATAGGGTTAATTACAATGCTGTTTGATTTGTCATCTGATAATTGAGATAATTAATTAATAATAATAATCAAGTAAAGTAAAAGATCAATTAAAACAAAATAATATTTACATAAGTTAATTTTAAAATTAAATAATTTTACAAAAGATTACTTGATTATTACGAATATTTTTAATAATAATATTAAGAATTCTTCTTATATATATATATTTACATGAAAGGAAATTTATAGTTAATCCTTTCTTGAGTATATAAATTTGATAATTTTTAATAACCAAACATATATAATTGCTAGTTATATTATAATGAGGGTAGACTATAAATGAATTATAAATGTATATTGTATGATAAATTGCTTTTATAAATTATTAGTTGTTCTAACCATCACATATAAGTGGATTTTAATAAGTTTATGTTGTTATTAACAATAGATGTTTTGATTTACTACTGCAAGAACCATTATATAAATATTTTATCGTACTTATAATATATTCCAGATGATATTTCATTATCCAATAAAACAATTAATGAATTTTATTTTCTTTGCCAGTCAAGAACATGCATATAAATTCATTGGTGCTCTTTATAAATTTATGAGTCCATTGTACATGTAAACTTGAACTAGTATCAATTTATTTATTTACTCATTATATTTTAAACTGCTTGAGTATGACCTTTTCCTCAATACATTTAGATTATTCAAATATGTAATATATACGTGGAGAAACCATTTGGTTCATAATTATATTATTCCAGGTAGTTGCCCAAATATGTAATGCATTTAGTTTGCAGACCAACTAGCACTGCTCAGTTATAATATTTTCAGTACATTTGGGAATACCTAACCTGAGAGCATTTACTGATAGTTTCAATCATTTAATAAATTTTATTCATTATTAGAATAGTTTCCTTCACATTTGGCTCACACAACAAATGAATATTACTGTTCATAAAATAAACATAAATTTTACTAGCATTGTTGATAGATTTTATTCTTCTTATTTATCATTAGAGAGTTTATCTACTTATCATTAGAAATAGTTATTTTCATTTACAATATATATAGTAGTTCCAATCATATCCAAATAATTTATTTTTAAAATATTTTAGTATGTAATATTTTCTTTTATTGTGGTTAAGTAAATCTTCAGATTGCAGTTATTGGTTAGGGACTCTTAAAATGTACCTAACTAAAATTAATGTATAGAAAGACAAATATATTGTACACATATATGGGTGTGTGTGATCTGAATAAATAAATAGGTAAATGATTTTAAGAAAATTATTTGTAATCATTTTTCAGTTTTAAAAACTTATATTTTTAAGTAATATATTTATAAATCTGTTGTAATAATGTGTTTATTGTTAATAGTATTTCAGTGTTTGGGGGTATAATGTTGCATAATTGTAAAACTATATATATATATATTCTAACCTATAATGAGAGAGTCTTAACTATAATAATGTTTTAGTTCTATCTACGTACATCGATCGCCCCTATAATTAGGCATCTCATTTTCTAACCTAATAAAGTATACATTTAAAGTGTATTCTCGGTGATCTGCAAGCTCACCAATGTGCATAGTCAGCCTAGCTCAGTGGTCGGTTAGTTGTAAGAAGATTCAGCTGCAGAGATATGCAGTTGAGACAAAGAAAGAAATTAAAATCATAAAATAAATTATCATAAGTAAAATAAATATCTTGGGAAGATAGGAAAAAAAAAACTATCATCATTCCCTAATTAAAAATTTAGAATAAAATAACCTCCTCTCTTTATCAAAAACACATTCTCTGAGCTATAAATATTTGCACTTTTCAACAATGATGATAACTTCTCAGGTTCTTGTTAATGTTACCCCCCCAAAAAAAACATATCCAATATGTAAATCATTTGCCAATATGATCTGAAAATACTTTTCAGATAGCACAATTATAAGTTAAACTCTTTTAAGCCACGCCACAATTGTAATATCAATAATAATTGATCACTTCTTAATAAAAGAATAATTATAATGTCAATAATAATCTCAGGGTTTCTTTGTTTAATTTAGGAAATGCTCAACAGTACTGTGCTGTCACATATGACTGGCATTCTGGTCGGCTATAGGAAACATTTACTTTACTTCAAAGTCAATGTGTCTTCATATCTCATAGTAACTACTATATTAATTAAAGAGGTGGTAATTACACTCAATAATGACATACAATTTTGAATAATACAGCCCTTTTATCCAGAATCTCAGCCAGAATAATAAAAGGCAAGGGTACTTTTTGTGTCTTTTCATCATCCATGACAACACAATAAATTAATTAAGACTCATTACTTCGACAATTTAACTAAATGTGAATGGAATAAGGTGCAGTCAGAGTTAATGACTTGGGAATAAATTCATTTTTACACATATAAAATGTTTAGTCTGAAGTTTGCAATTCCATAAATAATTCTCATTAAAATGAAATGAAATATTCCTATCTGCTTAAATTTGTCTATCTGGTATATTAAGTTTTTGAGAGTTTGAAATGATTTCGGACTCAAGAAAAGATTTTGCAAATATTGTGCAAACACACTTATATTTAGCACACACAAAAAAAGGAATCTACAACAAATATTGACAGGACTATAATTTATTACTATTACAGAACAAAAAAAAAATATACAAATTTATTAAGTAATCTCATACTGATACAAACATAAACCAACATTGATTTGTCTATTGTTTATGTATAGATTAAAATTATAACTTCACCTGTTTGCAATCATGCGAATTGACTAACTAAAAATACATCTCATTTACCAATACACTAATTTATAAGTTTGGTAAACTCTATCAAGCTTTTACTTAAAGTTATTGAGTAACTATTTTTGTTTTTAATTGATTAATATTATAATATGAAATACGCAAAATACTAAATTTATTTCTAATAAATTAAATTAAGTTATGGTTTTTAATTGAACAATCTATTCTAATTATGGGTCATTTATCAAAGTCGCACTCACCATCTTACATTTAACTTAATGTTAACTTAAGTTATGATAAATATTTTATTCATAAGTGTAATTTAAAGTATGAATATTACTTGATTATTAACTAACATTAAACATTGCGTTTGAATATTCCTCCAGCAAATAAGCGTTTTAACCTACTTTCTCCATTGGTTTGCTTGTCAACTACTAGCAAGATTCAGCAGCACAATACAGATATTGATCTCAGTCACTAACGCACTATTGATATTAAAGTGCACCTTGAGGAATTAACACCTCCAAACATAACCTTTATCCTTGCCCTATCTTTTAAAACCAAGCACAAATAATTAACACCATGTTGGAACTATCTATATTCACATGAGGAATGCAGAATAACAACGTAATGTCTGCAGAGTAAACTACTACACTAAAGTATTTTGGTGGTTTCTTGCCTCTTACTCAGGCATAAAACGAACACACACCAAGCATAATCCTCTCCTGGGATTTAAACAAATTAAGCATCCTAAATACTATATAAACTCTTGATCGTTCTATTCATGAGAATCGATCACATGGGCTATCAAACATACCCTAACATTATATCTAAAACTATTCCTCTCATGCAACAATAAAGTATTTTGGGGAGATTATTTTCATCCCACAAAATGAAATACATTATAAGCATTATATATGCTGATATTAAGCATGTATCAACGCTACATTTAGGCAAGATAAGAAAACACACTAATCACAATAAACCTATGTTACAATGTATACTTTGATAAATATCTGAAACCAATGAACACGACAGCATAAAAGTATGATAACTTTAATTCTAATGAAGGAACACTCAAAAGCACTAGCTAGCATATCAGCTTCCACTAAATAAAGTGGATGTGCTTTTAAAGAATAACTGTTACTAAATTAACATAATATAAATTCTGTTGACCTTTTAAACAAAAAATACCTTGTTATAGCCTGTATTTCTTTTTAAAGTTACTTCTGCTAAATTAAAATATTTATTTTACCCGTTTAATAAATATAAAATATTTTTCTTTTAAGTACCAAACATGCAAAGTTTATATCTGTCACTGCATTTAATAAATCGGATATGCTTCATAGATTTCATCTTAAATACAAACTTAAAATAATTATAGTAAGACATACCTTTGTCATTACAAGATTCTTAAAATATTGTGTGACAAATATATCCTAGCATATAATAATATTATATCACAAAATAATATTTTACAAATTAGTTTTCTAAAAAAACAAAAAAAAACATTCAATAAACAAATGCATATTATCTCATTAGCAGAACTATTTGCTGTGAGCTGATTATCCAGGTGAAGAGTTTTCATCCAGTCAAATTTTATGAAGCACTGAAAGTAATAAATGCATTTTTTTTTTAATGAAAAGTTTTTCTTTATTTAGCCCTTATAATAATAAAAAAGCACACACAAAAAAAATAGCAAAACGAAGCTTAATTCCCAATTGGATTAGACTTATACAAATTTGGATCCTAAAGCAAACGAATAGATGATAAACAGACATATTATTTGAATATTATACTTATGAATGAAAATGCACACTTTTCTGAGAGATTATTATGATAATAACTGCAGTTGATTTACACTCGTATATGAAGCTTTAATAATTCCAACTGGTGTATAATACAATATATAATTTGTTTTTATTATTAAGTCATTGAACGTATATAATTCTCATTTATAACTTTAGAGTTTGATTTTTCCAATAGTAAGTTTTTTTTCCCCATAAGAATACACGTATATAATTTCCCATTTATTTAAAAAAAAAAAAGGTTCTTTTTCTATAACAAAAAAAAAAAAAGCAGGTGTATGTGCAGCTTAATATTATTATGATTATTAATTATCATTATCACTTTTAAATAATGCTTGATGAATAAAAACATATTTTAATGTATATAATGGCATTATTTTTACATGCAGATGAGATACTTAAGAAAGAGTGCTAAAATGTTTCTAATTCATCTTCCATTGCTTCTTGATATTTCTTTCAATTATTATTTTTTTTTTCTATACCAAGAAAATATGAACAGATGATAATAAGTTACTAAATAATTATTTTCCACTTGGAAATTATTTGTTTTCCTTAATTTAGACACAATAAGATTTTTCCTGATTCTTTTAGTTAATTCTTTCATTTTAACTTGTTGAAAACTTTAACTTTCGCGTGAGGCAATAAATTTTTAATGTAGAAGGTTTTTAAAGTGTAGAGAATAGCATAAAAAGTCTCAGAATGCCTTACCAGATTGATTTATTCTTCAGTCATAAATAAAATCTTCATTACCTTGCCAATTCTTATTTAAAAACTAAAAAAATAATCTTACAAATTTTTGTACTGTTCAACCTTTTAAAACTAGCAGACTATTCTAGAAAAAAAATTGGAGTGTGTAATTGGTCGTTCTTTTGACGCTAGCGACCTCTTCTAGGAAAAACAATAATCATTTGATTATAACATAAATAAAAGAGAGGAGAAAAACTTATTACAATCGTATAGTTTTCAGTATTATTTAAATGGATTACAAAGTAATTTGACAATTAAAATAATAAATACATTTAATTAACAATAATTATCAGTGATTTCAATTCTTCATAAATTATTTTCTACAAATGAATTTACCAGAAGTTACTGTTCTTTAGGATAAGACATTTATCTTTTCTTTTCTTCTCTACCCATCCAAAAATCAACTACTGTTTATGATATTTGTTTTACATTCTATTAATTTGCTCTAATAAACAATATCTTAATTAAATTATTCATGTTCTTTTAAAAATATGATATTGCATTAGGAAATCTATTAGTTATTCACACAAACTATGCCTAGGTGAATGAATAGCACACTTTATTAACCAATTATTACTATTGTTATTTTATCTTTTTATTTTTCTTAAAGAATAGCATAGATTTCTTGCAGAAATAATGCCAAATAAAACCAAGTGCCAAAAGCACTGGGTTACAATATATATGTGACATAAAGTGCTGAAATGTTTTATAATTATTAAATTAACTGATGGCTGACTAATCAGAAAATTATATGTTGGTGATAGTGAAATAATAAAAATGAGTAGTGAGACACCAATGTATTTCATATGAAGATATTCTTATTACAATTTGATCTACAAACATCAAACTTCCTGCACTCACACTATGCAATTAGGTGAATGAATTTCTGGTGAATGAATTTCTGATTATTAGTAATCATTTAATAAAGATTATCATTATTATTCCTAATCCAGATATAAATGTTAAATGAAGATTTATATAGAGTAAACCACTATGTATGCTACATCAATATAAACTACTTCAATTATTTGCTATCCAAAAAAAAAGTAAAATATTAAAATTTATTAAATTTTACAATAAGACAACAGCCATTTTTTTGTCTCATAATGCCAAATGTGATCATGTTTATTAATAATATTTTTTCAATTTATATTGAAATCATCAAAACAATTAATGAGATTAGTGTGCTGCTAACAAAACTGATATTTTGTTTCCAATGATATTTTGTTTCTATTGGAAAAAGTTATTGAAGACAAAGGATATTGCACAGAGCATATTTAATTGCCATGAAAATCTGACACTGATATTCATTTTATTTAAAAAATAAAGATATGATAATGTGTTTGTTATTATTTTTATTTTTTGAATTAATGCAAATGAATGAACACACAATAGATATATATTATTATTATTATTAACTATTATTTTTAAAAAAAAATTGTTTACACTATAATCTTAATTTATATTTGCATATTATTGACATAGAAAGGCATCTGTTATATATTTATATATGTGCTTGATGAAGTATTATACATAAGCAGTTTTATAAATAATACATATTTTATTATAATCAAAATGTATGAGTTATTATATGCAAATATATGTGAGGGATGCTTGAAATAAAATATACTGGATATTACAGCTTCACTGTATCAGTTGTTTTAATTAGATAAACACATAATATCATTAATCCAACTTTATTCCTATTATATATAAGTTTCAAGAATATATTAGAAGTTTTAAGTACATCTAAAAACTATCCAATTAATGCAATTGAATATCGTTTGCATTTTCAGTATAAAGTGAACAACATATTAAAAATATTAATGTTTGAAATTAGAAGTAAAATGCTGCTCTAACATGAATATATCAAAGTGTTTATGAACATTTTTTTGAAAAATAATAAATACTAGCTCAATAGCCTTCCAAATTTGATAGTCAAAAGAATGCAATTGCATTAACAATTAAATGTTATTTATTGCAATGAAAGAAATAAGAATATAAACTCTCCCATATGGAGTTTGTCTATATGTTTACTTTGATGAAGTTAAACTTACTTTATTAAATAATTAAGTTCCTCTCTATATATATTTGTAATTTTGTTGTATAATATTCTAACTTGTTATCTCAATAATATGAATATGAATCTAATATGTATTTGAGACTTACAATATGTTTCAGAATTTATATTAGTATTTATTTTGATTAAATTATTGGTTGTTAAACTTTTTCTTTACCTTTTTATTAATTAATTATTAAATTTTATATTTAAATTAAATGTTTCTTGTGATTGATTATACCTGTCATCATCCTTTAAACCTTATATATAAAATGTATATGAATGTTTGATGAATTCACACATTTAAATTAAAAGAGCAGCAGAAATCTGTTCTAGGATAAGTAAGTTAATTATTGTACTCAGCATTTTAAATACATGTAGAAATACCATTTAAGAAATTCAAGAACCTTAAATAAATTTTTCAATTTTTTTTATATGTATGGTACAACAAATCAAAAATATACACAGTCTGTTCCAAGGAAAAGATGACTAGTTATTTCTTCAAGCTGTCATTACTGCCATCTCTGAATCAATATATCACACAGTGACATGGTTTAGCTATTCACCACAAAAAATTTATAATGGTGTTTATCTGGATCATGAATTATGGTCAAATGTGACAATGTGTTTTATATTTGTAGAAAACCTTTACTAACATTAAATTTTGTTTTAAATTGGCAAAACTGCTATTCAAACATTTCAAATGTTTCAAATTATGAATGGAAATGAAGCCATAAGTCACAAGAATGTTTTCAAGTAATTTTCATGATGGTAGGGGCATGGCCAGGTATATTTAAAACAAATGGAAACTAAGAAAATATGCAAAAAGTTGTTGAAATTCCTTCAACCGATTACTGAGTTTTTATCAGACTCATTAAGGAACTCACAGACCCTCCCAAGACCACTATGTATCGTATTCTAACAGATTTGAAAAAAAAAAAAAACAACCAAGATGAGCGTATGCTTTATGCTCATTTGTTGATAATCAACCAAAAAGATTCCAGAGTGCAGGAATAGCAAAGAACTGAAATTATGGATCTGGAATTCTTGTCAAATATTGTTAAACAAGCATGAGAGTGCAGAATGGAGATTGCTAGAAGAAAAAAATCCCCTCCTCCCCAAATTGCAAATGTAAAAAAAAAAAACGCTTTTTTTTTAAAATTCTAAAGCATTATTTACCATGAATACATTTGGATGTTTAAAATCATTTGTGAAACAAAATTTTACATAAATGATTTGAATACTGCATCTAGAACTCTTGATCAGTGTTGCATGTCAATGTGCGAATCCATAGTCCCAAGATTGATCATGATTTTTTTGGTTAAAAAAAATATTGTTGTGTTTGAGCATCTATCCTGTTCTCCTGATTTAGCTTCCACTGACTTGATTGTTGTGGTTCAATTCAGGACATCCAGAAGCTTACAATAAAATTTCTGCAGACAATTCTTGCAGAGGATTATGTACTGAATCACAAGAATATTTTGAATAATCAATAATAAATATAAAATATAAATAATACCATGTGTTTTATTTAACGTCAGTCACCTTTTTATTGGGGCATATATATATACAACTTACTTTATATGAATGCTAGTAGTTTAAATGCTATAAAATTTTGTAAATTTCAATTTTGATTTTGTTTTTTAGTTCAAATTATTTATCAATATGAAATTATTTTGGGTTCAAAATTATAAATGCAAAATTACATAAAAGATTTTCAATTTTCTTTAATTTAAAAAATTGTTTTGCATTTATTAGATTAATTTTGTTTGATTTTATTATGATACAATTATATTGTAAATATTTTTCTTCATCTTTATAAAGTTTACTTTTTTTTTAAAGTTTAATTTTGCCTGTTAATTTTGCTGTTCTGCCTTATCAAGCCTATGTTATTACACCTGGGTCTTGTTTTATGCAGTAGATAGGTTCCACAGAAAACCCGCATTAAAAAAAATCGCACAAAAATAGACTTAACTTACCTTGAAAAATGGGGGATAGGGTCTATAATTTTCAGAATTTGCATAAAAGCAAAGCAACAAAGAAAAATTACTTTAAAATTCGCATTAAAAAAATAAGCAAATAAAGTATGTATGACTAATAAAAAATTTCAAATATTTGAAAAAAATTAATACAAGACAAACTTTTTTTTATTAACGACAATATTTATTTTTACATTTTTCATACATATTTTAATCATTACTGCTAGTGTTTGTTTATACACTGGTAAGAAATCAATTTGATGTGATGTGATGTATTTTGGCTTCTCCTTAAACGAAGTCAAGAATCTCTCAGCAATTATGCCCAGAGAAACCTGTTAGCCACTTTATTTTTATTCATGATGTGATGTACAACTAGCGCCATTTTAAGTCTTGAGCTGTGTTAATGGTTTTCTGTTTCTATATTAAAAAAATGAGATGCAATAAAAACAAAAAGATTATACATTATCATTAGAAAGATTATTTTCAGTTTATAAAATTTTTGTTTTTTATTTTAAAAATCTAAAAGATTATTTATTTCTGTTATATATAACAAATTACGTTTTAAAAGTTTAAATTTTTTTGAATATTTATTGCGATATTTTTACATGTAAGTATAAATCTATTATTATTATTTACTCATTAGTATAAATAGGTTATTTATATAGAGTTTATGTTCTAAATATAGCTTCAGGCCATATTCACGTTAGCTGCTAATATTTTTGGAAAAAAAAAAGTATTTCAAGTCAAAATAAGTTATTAATAATTTTAATTTCTTGATATCTAATAAATATAGTGAAATATGAAAGATTTTAAGAAGAAATATGAATCGCATAACTTCAAAATCGCATTAAAATAATCCGCATAAAACGACCCATGTGTATATTTAAAATATCAACCAAAATCCCACGAAACATATATGAAAAATTATTTTGCTATACCTATGATGTCAGATGAATACAGTATTCCACCAATTATGTTAGCAACTTATTTAAAAATATTCTCTGGTTTAACAAAAAAAAACCTATAAATATGCACCAACTCTTTTACAATATGTTTTTATTCAGGTGTCTGTAAATATTTGTTTTGAATAAACTTGCACTAGCATTAAAAAAAATATATTTTTTTGTCATTTTACAAAGTGTTATAGAAGTGCTGCTGTAATCAGAAATAAATATATATGAAATTTAAAACTTTTTAAAAGCTCAACAATTACATTAGGAAAAGTTCTCACAAAGCAAATGATCATTAATAAATGGATCAGATAAATTTTTCTTACATTATCTTCTATTAAAATCTTAAAACATATTAGCTAAAAAGTAATATTTTCATCTTAAAAAGAAAAGCAAAAAGATGAACATTATTATTATTATTATTATAGCATTTTATTTCAGAATAGTTCAAATAACTTCAATTTCAACTATTTTCTATTTCCCTTGATTTTGAATTAAACAAGTCTTAAGCTGTATTTGTTACTTCTATTTTGTATTTACTGCATTTCTGAATCATCAAAACCTACGCCCATCATATTTTTGGATTTTGTGTGTGTATATATATATATATTATAATGTTTTCAGTTTTGCTAGGCCTCTACACGCAATATAAACTGCGCGCGAGTTGATCGAGTTATGTCAAAAAGAAGAAAGTTGTATTTCTATTTCTAAAAACATAACTATATTTCCTGATCAACTCTGCCTAGAAATTGTTGAGAATTGTGCTATTGACGAAATCAGCTTTTAATTTATTTGTTCTGGGCGCCAGGATTCATAAGAATCTGCTAAAATCTGCCGCCAGCATGTCTCGCAAGTTGTAAATAAAAAAAAAAGAAAAGATATTTTTTTATAATTATCGGTATTGGATTTTAAGAATCGGTAATTCTACCGTAAACTAGAATTATCTTTTAAATGTTATTTTTCCTGGAACTTACAACATATTGGCAAAGGTAAATTACGTTTTTAAATCTTATTAAACTAATAATAAATTTAATAATAAAAAATAATAACTATTACTAATAACGTACAAATGAAAAGTTGATATTAGAAATATTTTTATTCTTACAAACTAAAATATTTCATGTTAAGTTGCTAATTAAATAAATTGGAGAGAACACACATTAATTCAGATATGAATCAATTAATAAAAAACAATTTCACAATTACAGTTCACTTCCAAATTTCTTCTATAAAATTCCTTAAAATGAATGTCTCTTGAACAAGAAAATTAGTGTCTCTATCGGGATTGTTTAAACATACTTTTAAAAATAGTTTGAAAACGTTTAATTTGGTCACAATCAGGAATAAAGTCATAGCTTACCGGTAAGTTTAGTGAATTCACGATGGCTGTAGATAACTATGCATAGTTTTTCGGGGTTAAAATGAACTCACGGCCTTTGGTTATTATTTGATTTTGTGGTCCATTCTCCTAGTCGGTCACGAAGGCTTTTCTGGTGTACATCTTCAGACATGATGTCCGCAGAAGCTCCGGTTCATTCCGACATGCCAAATTATTTCAGTGAAGTGATCCTGGATATATTATTGTTATCCAGGACTAACTAGAGAAACAAATGAAACAAGACGTTCTTCAAACTGACCCCCTCCTTTTTATACTAGAGGTCCAGTTTTCAGACTTCTACGCATGCTATTATCATGGCATTTTTGGTTCATAATCTTGTACAGTCTTGACTCCTTTTTTGATTACAAAGTTCTCTTTTTTTAGCAGATCTTTTGGCCATCTTTAATTAGCTAAAATATTTTTCTTTTAGCTTATCTTTTTTTTTACTTTTGGAATTCTTTTGTTCTCTCCAATTCTACTTTTATTTCTAATTACATAAAAAAAATACGAAAGAATAATTTAACTTTCATTGTACGTTTTTTTTTTTTTTTTAAAAAAATAAATTATATTCAAAAAAAAAATCTAAATCTACTTTTATTTTTTAGCTTTTACCAAATGCCAATATATTTGCACCGTATATAAATAAACGGTACAATATATATATATTAACTTTGTATATATACATTTAAAATATAAATTTGTTACATTCTGTGTTATTTTGTTATATACTAAATGAAATTGGAAGATAAAAATAGAAAAGTAATTTTTTTTTACCGAGATTCCATCATTTCTCTAATAGCCTCAACTGAACAACCTGCTCCAAGATGAGTATAATATGGACCTTCATCTTTTTCATTTGCTACATCTGAAATGATTAATAAGAAGTATATCTAGATATATGTAGTATAAATTATATTTTTAAAAAAATTATAAAATTAAATATTATTAGGCATCTTTTAAAACAATTTTTTTTGTCCTCACTAATCAACTGAATGAGAATTAGAAAATTATAAACAGTGTTTGCATAAAAGTCATTAATAATTTGTAATTAATAAATTAGACTTTTATTTCATGTAAATTATTTGAAATCAGTAATAAATGTGTTTAAATGATATCTCAAAAAATCAAATAACATTATTATATAGGATATGTAAAGTTCTCTACCTAATTTCCAATTAAATAAGGGAATAACAGAAAACTACAATCTCCCAATACATCTACTTCTTCCTAACATGATTTATTCTAAACATCTCATTATTAGACTTACATTGTAAACTTTAATGAGGTCTTATATCATTCAGATGACTACAATGATTTACAAAATATAAACATTTTTATTATATCAGACTTTTTCATAACATTTTATTATTGTATTTAATATTTAAATCTTATTTAAAGATATATATTGCAAAGGAGATAATTTTTAAATAGAATTAGATTTTGTCAAAACTTATTATGAACTTTAGCAATTCAAAAATCTAATTAAATTGTTCTCAGAATGATAATTTTTTTTTAATAGCATAGATGCCAGAGGGTGGTGCTTAATAAATCCCAATGCTCCCTTATCCATTATCCCCAGATTAGTTTTTGGATAGGACAGCACTGGATGGGGATTTATTAAGCACTGACATCTGACATTTATTGATTACTAAAGCTTACACTAGATGGCTGTGTTGAGAGAAAAAAGAATTGCTACTGAACAGAAATGTGCATGCTGGGTTCATGTGATGTCTTATTGGTTTTATTAATTTTAAATGCTTTCCAAGGATGATGAAAAATTTTGAAAATAAAATATTATTCAGCACAATAGTATGAATTGTCTTTTATGGACATGAGTGAAAGGATTCAATGAACATTAAGCATGAGCTTTAAATCGTAGATACCTTGTAAAAACTATCACATAAAATGAGATAATTTAGCCAATTTGTAAAAATTATTAATTTTACATTTTGATAATGTGAATCACTTTTATATATGTAAAAACAAAAACAAATTAAAATCGAAAACCCTGTCTTATAAATAGGAGGAGAGATTTATATATATATTTTTCAGAAATGGATTCTAAAAACATTGCTATTACATTTTTTTTTTTATAATACAATTTCCTTACATTATGCATTTTATTATTCATGACAAAGCAATAAATAATAAAATTAATAGGAAAAAAAATAATGACAGTTATATTGAATTAAGCTAATTGAAAATGAAATGTTAACGAACAACAAAATATAAAGGAACCTGTAGAAATTTCAAGATCAGTGATATTATTAAGCCCTTCAATTCTATAATTATAGGCATAGATTCAGCAGTCGTGAATTATATGATTTATAATTTATATTTGCTCACATTCATATAGATCAATAGCTAATAAATTCCATCTATGAAGCAGATTAATGCAATAACCATGGGTTGTCATCCTGTTTCTGTTGATGAGACTCCAATTGTGTTTAGGAAAATCAAATTTGGCTGTTATTATTGTTGGATCTGGAAAAAGAAATTTATTTGGAACATAATTAGAATTCCCTTTTTATGCCATAATTCTTTAATTGTAAGTTCTTAGTTTAAGATCCAAAAGTGGTGTCTTGATTCAAAATGAGTCATGATTTATAATTTATATTTGCTCACATTCATATAGATCAATAGCTAATAAATTCCATCTATGAAGCAGATTAATTTAATAGCCATGGGTTGTCATCCTGTTTCTGTTGATGAGACTGCAATTGTGTTTAGGAAAATCAAATCTGGCTGTTATTATTGTTGGAGCAAAAAAAAAATTTGTTTGTAACATAATTAGAATTCCCTTTTTATGCCATAATTCTTTAATTGTAAGTTCTTAGTTTAATATCCAAAAGTGGTGTCTTGATTCAAGATGAGTCTTAGATAGTGAAACTGTATCTTGAGGTATTGGAAAGTTCAATCTGTTAATGATTTTTTATACATTTTCTATGAATATATTTCTGTAATGATATCAGGTAGAAGAATGTATAAAATAACAAGAAAATGCTGCAAAGGAATAGACTTGAGTATACCAATAATATTCTCATAGATAATATTTAAATATCCAGAAGTTTAGAGTAAGAATTTTTCCTCCAAGTAAGGGCATGTTATCCATTAGCTGATTATGCTAATGCTAAACAACTGTCTTTATCACAAACTCAAATACTGCCAGCTATCTTTCTGAGAAAATTATTCTTAGAAATTAATTTTAATCTAACTATAGCTAAATGAGGAAAATAAATTACTTTTACAATCCAAAGTTACTCTTAAATAGTATGAGATTCAGATTACAAAATGATTCTCTGCTGTTTAGATGACAAATTGAGCATACTGTTTTAATTGGATTAGAAATAAGACATCAGTTTTTGAAAAAGATTTATAATCTATTCACAACCTTATTGAGAGACTTTTCTATTTCAGGAAAATATTTTTTTTGAGAAGTCAAAGCAATATATATCATCAGCATAAATTAATTTCATGCAGTCTTTCAGGAAAATTATAGAAATATATTAAATAAAGTGAGGGAATTGAAACCTATGATAGTCCATTCTGTAAAATTTTGTATCTATTATGATTATCATTTAATGTCATATAAATTGTTTTATTTGAGAGCATTTTTCCTGCATTTAAGAATTTTAGTAACTTTTAGAAGAAGACCATTTTTCCAAACTGAATCATAAGCTGAAAAGTCATTTTTAAATTACTTTGAAAATCTTTTCCAATATGAATTCTTAAAATTCAAATATATTAACAATAACTTTCTCCTGGCCTAAACCCAGCTTGCTATATAGATGGCTCTCAATTATTGGCAAAATTCTTGTTAATAGGAAACACAATATTAGGTAATATTTTTTTTGATCATTGCTAGATTTATTTAAACTGTTATAGTTTTTCTTTTATGCCAAATTTTTGTAGTTTCCTGCACAAATAAGATTATTGAATATTTTGATAACCATGCTTTTGGTATAGGTCCTAAATTTTTTAGAAACTCTGGAAGTATATTTTCTGCTCATGGGGCAAGTTAAAGTTCATCAACACCTACAGTTTTTATCAAATTGACATTAATGGAACATTGTGAAAGAAAAGTTTGAAATTCTGGTCTAATGATGCTTTTTCTCATTCTATCAATTTTGAATTTAGAAATCTGGAATATGATGAGATTGGCAACCACATTAGTAGTATCAGTAGTATTTTTTTTAGAAGTAGTTTTACATCCACAAGCTTTTTTGTAATCCAAGGCTTATGACTAGATCTTATGAAATTTTGCTTTTTCATAGTCTCCACTTTCTTCTTCTATCGTCATCCAATGATATTACAAGTTTACCAGAAATTTCACAAGGGCTAGAGTTTCTGATAGTGGTTATGATAAATTTTAAATTTATTACAAGAAGAAGGAAGTGGAGAGATTCTATCAAAATTCTTTTTAAAAATATTTAGTGTAATGACTTTAATTAATTCCATCTTGGAACAAGATAACTTTCAACTATAGAAATGGGGATTCCAAGAGTAATTAGACTCATTTATATTATATATGGAGGGGGGGGGGTAATCCAATATCAGTAGCTCAGTAGATAATGGTAAACCATTATTTCTCAAACAAAATATAAATCAGGAGTTATTTCCATTCTTCATCTACATGAATGGAAAACACAGTTCTTTTCTTGGCTTCATGAAGTGCATATTATTTAAATCTATTCTTTCTAAAAATTTAGAGCCTGTTCGAACCTCATTTACATATTCCCAAATTTTACAATGAGAATGGAAATCTTTTGTAAATACAGGTATAGAAAACTCTGGAATAGCAATATCGGTTCAATTTGTATTGGAAGAATTGTAAATAATGCATACTTAAAAATTATCCAGATTATGATTGCAGTTTTTTTGCTTTACAAGATAGATAGCTTGAAACAAAACCATATCATGTTTAGAATGCATATTATCTATAATCAGTGTAAATAAATGCAGGAATTTTAAGAACATATGTATTACTCTTCTGAAATATAGTTATATCAATGTTGCGTTGAATGATTAATTAGTAAAGGATCTCCATTTTTCATTTTGTTATACTCTTAATAATAAGTTGAAATAATTTTATTGCATTTTGCTTTTTCTGTAGTGGTTATAGCTGGCACTTGAGGTGTTCCATGGCTGTAAATATAATTTAAAATTTTTCAGTTTGAGAGTCTAAAGATGTTCACTTTCTAATACTGATACCAGAGTTCATGTTAATGGTTTTATTTTGTAATATCATAATTTGTTGTCTTTAACAAAAAGCTCATAAAGATAAAGTCTGGTTTCCATGTAGAGATTTTGTTACACATGCTCTTGTAGGATGGACAACAAGATGGCTGTTATCCATCCACCCACCCAATAAATATATTATATATTCACTTAATAATAAAATTTAAGAAAAAATATAATTCAGTCAGTACTTGTAAATTAAGAAGTCTAATGGACACAAGCATAATTCATTGCAAAATCATATCTCCATGGTTGTTGAATAATTCTAAAATTTTAAAGTATCATTGATGCCTGGTCATAAACTGAGATACACCCTCATTGTTAAAAATTTAAAAAATATAAATAGGTTCTTTTAGAAATTAATTATATATAATTTAGAATAATAAAAAATAATAATAAATATAATGTATAGTCAATTATTTTAACAATATCAAAATCACAAACTTATATGTCACAATAAAAGTGGATTGTAAATTTATAAGTGAATGTGAAAAAAATGTTTAAATGAAAATAATAAATCCATATTCACTAATGATGGCTTAACCTCTCTACTATTAATTTTTGATAATGGATTGAAGAAAATAAAATATTAAGAATTTGCTCAAATGATCTTGATAATTTGATATTAATATATAATCATCATCTGGTTATGACTAGAAATCATTTAACTCTATTAGACTATCTACAATTGAATTCTATAAATAATATTAGCTTGGCAATTGCATTCTTACTTCTGCTGGCATAGATTAATTAAAGAGTTTTAGATATCTTTATAAATTACATTTTATACCTATTTTATCAGTATTTTATTGTGCGGTCTTGGCATTTTCAGTATTGACATTTAAAATATCAAAGAGAACCTCATTATAGATAAAATATTAAATAGTACAAAAATTTTTAATAATAAAAATTAACTTACTGGAATCATTAATTTCCAAATTATCACAGTATTATAAGAACTTATACTTGTTGTCCTTTTCTTAGAATTGCATGTTCATCAACAACTGAGAATTTGATCAGAAATGTTCACAACCTTCTTGAGTTTAAAGTAGATTATTATTATTATAATTTTTTTTTTTTTAAAAAACAAACTTACAAGGTTTGTCTTTTATTATCAAATAATGTGACTAGCTCAAACTTTCAGAAAAAAAAAAAAAACAGAATTATTTTAATTTATGTATTACAGTGAATTTAAAACCAATATGAATGCTGCAAGCTTAAATATATAAACTGGAACTTTACATATAAGAATTATATAGTCTAGAATTTTTGCTAATGATGAATAATGGAAGTACACTTTCATTAATTAATGTGAGCAGAACAATGTAGTGAACATTCATTAATTATTTTTAATAAAGTATATAAATTAGTGGTAATACTGTAACATATATAATATATAAACTTGCTAACGTTTTTGCAAAGAATAAACCCATAAAATTTAAACCTTTTATACTATACATAGATATCTTTCAAAAATTAAAAAGCTAGATCTAGATGCTAATATGTAAAAATAAGTTTATAATGAGAATTTGGAAAAAATCATTAATTCAGGAAGAAAAACAAAAGTGTTGAAGTAATGGTATTGTATCTGTAATAAATTTTTCATTTGATCAAAATAATTATATATATCTTTTTAAATTTGAAATTTTTATTATTAAACCAACAAACTTTGATTAACAGTAAAATCAAAATAATGAAAATCACTAACTATTACTACACATTTTCCATTTATTATTCATACACTAAATGCTGCAAAATAAATTTAATATTGTAATTATCAGTTCTTAGAAGTTGGATGTGCAATATTTTTAAACATTATAATTGAATATTTGATGTATTTTACTATACTACCATGAAAACTTTATGCAATTGCAAAGTAATTAGGGATCTTATTTTGATAATGAGAATAAAAATTAGCAGAATGTCAAAAAAAAATTAAAAAAAAAATTTGAATGAATAAGAAATTATTCATTTTTTTTTTTTTTTAGTTTTTCAATTTTTTTTAATTTTAAAAACTATTCTTAGGTGCAATATATTTACATAAACATTCTGTATATTTATTTTTATATAACAACAAAAAAAAATTTATTCATCTTTTTTTTTTTCTATTCACTGATTTATTTAGAAAAATTCTCTCTTTGATCTATACTGTAGTAGGTAAAAACTTGTGTTTTTCTTTCCATAATCTTATTTTAATATGTATGGGTATATACACAAAATTAAAGAAAAAATATATTTAAGTAAATTATAACTCATTAAAATAAGTCTCAAATTTATGGAAATTCAAAGAATTTTTATATAATTTTATCTGGAGATGTTAAAATTGGCAACTATGGGAAATAAATTTTAATGATATTTTATCTATATTGTTATTTTCCTTGCACTGTAGTCCTTGGATGTTCCTGATTTTGTTTTTATAATAAAAATAATGTATCCCCCCCCCCTCTACCGTTATCACAAAAGATAGAACAAGACAGATACATACTTTTACCTGTATATACAATGGAGCTACAATATTGCTAAATTTTGTTTCAAGTTCTTCATGTAGATCATACATTGCATATAATAATAGATCATGTCTTATTGATAAGTTTTAATTGTAATGGAATACATATTGTTTACTGAATTTCATGTGTATAATACTTTTCAATACATGTAGTATGCATATATAAAGATTATAATATAAACAAAATTACAAAATAATGTAGTTATTAATAATCACTTACATTCACTCAAAAAATAAAAATAATAACAAACTTATGGTACATTATCTTTATTTTTTAAATAAAATGAGTGATGACATATCAAACTTTCATTGCAATTTAACATAGTTTGGTAATATTCTTTTTCTTCAATAATTTTTTTAGCAAACTTGTTATCACTAGACTGGTAATTATTTTGATGTTTTTAAAACATTTATAACAACTTCAGAATTCATAGAGGCCTCATACTTGCTATTACCTATTTAATATTATTTAAACTCTTCAAACTTTAATCTTTCTGACAGAAAAACAATTTATAATTCTTTTTTTATTGCTTTGTAAAATTTTTAATTTTACAGTTAGAAAATATTTTATTATGTGGAATACTGTATATATATCAAAGTGAAGAATAAAATGTATGTGTTTTCAATATAAGTTGAGGAAATGTTCCAAGATGGAAAAATAACTGCTGCCATATTATAAAATTTATTAAATTTACAAATATTTTACTTTTTGTTTATTTACATTTTGGGAGAGACAGTGTATAATTAAAGTAATGTGTATTGAGACAGCATAAATTGTGACTTCACTATACGTATATATGCTATAAAACTAAACTATTTTACTATTATTTATCTACTTTTACATTTTGAATTAATATCATACTAATATATTAATTGCAAATTTTTTTAAAAATAAATATTATTTTCAGATATTCTCTTTAAAAATAATGTTTTAAAAAACCCACTCCATTTTATGATGTATTTTTGAGTTTAAATTATTATGGCTACTGTTACTCAAAGTCAGTTTACATAATATGCATATGTCATAAACTTTCTTTTTAGCAGTTGTTTGTATCTATTCATTGCCTCTCATAACAAATATAATTCTTGGGGTTCAAACAACATGTAAAAAATATATACTTAACAAACATTTGGTTTGTTCTTTATTATAAATAAATAAATAATCAAGTAGTTAGTTGGTTAAGAAGTCAGAAAGATAGAAGAAACTCTAAATAACAATAACTGAAGTTTTAAAATCGCCTGGGATTTATTACAAAGGCAGAAATTTGTTTAATTATTTTCTGCCAATACAATAAAAATTCAGACAAATCTACTTCACCTGAAGTAGTGCTATTAATAAGAATCATTTTTATAAAGTTGTGCAGCTTAATTCTAAGGATTCATAATTTTAAGTCTAATTAAAAGGAAATAACTAGTTTAATAATCTCTTATTCTTGGATGAATGCAATACTTTTCTCAAATCCAAAATAAATCAGCAGGATAGTATGCAGTAATATTATTTTCTATGAATAAAATTTTAATTTTGTTTAAAATTAATGGTTTATTCTAATTTACTTAAATTGAATTAACTTGAAGAAATAACCATATTACATTAATAGTGATTTTATTAGACTGTTAAACCCATAGCCTAAGATTCAAATTTAGAAAGGATTTCCCTAGCAAAATCATAATTTTTTATTATTATAAATAATCTATAGTTAATCCAGTTAGACATAAAATTATTATTTAGCTATTCTTAGCTCAATAGTAAAAGTAAACTTTTTATATATATATAAATATTTGTAAATATTTCAATTTAAGAATCTAAAAATTTAAAAAAAAAAAAAGATGAACATAGAAATAAGCTCTATTTGTAATCAAATTATGCATAACAATGGTCAAACATAAATTTGTTCATAATGTGTTCAAATAATTAATACTGATTCTAACACAATTGAAATAAAACAACTATATACACCTGGGTCTCTTTTTATGCGGACTTATTTAACACGATTTTGAAGTTACACGATTCGTGTTTCACCGGAAGTCGATTTCCGATAATGTGCTATTACTTTAAATAATAAATTTCGCGCACTTACGTTATATTGAAAGTAATAGCACATTATTGGAATTCAACTTTCATCTTAGTAATTTCAATATTTTCAGTGCTTTATAATAAAGTAAGATTTTATGCAATAATGAAATTAAAATCATGATTTCCACATTTTATGTATACACATATTAAGTTTTACAAGTATAACGATCGAAATGAAAGTGACGATCGAATCTAACCGCAAACTACGATATCTGCTCTACAAGGCGCCATCTAGGCATACGCACTGTTAAGATTCCACTTTATTTAAATATTCAGATCGTTAGCCCAAGTCACTAGCTCAGTGGAGACGCAGAGATAATAATCTATATCTTAAATATAAATAAATAAAAGCCACTGCCAGAAATTAACACATAAAAATATTTATTTATGCACATATAAATCATTCTAATTTGAGGAATAAGTTTAACATTTTAGATTTTTATATTAATCTTTAGTTTTACATTTAAGTAAATTACAACCATGAGTTTAATATTTATTTAGATAGTCGAGTATGAATAGACTACGTAGATCTGCATTTGAAAAGAAAATATTCTTCCCTGATTTAACCTTAGGCAACAAATTTCGCAATCAAACCGGCGCCAATCCATCTGATACATTTATGTATTCAATGTAGCATGAAAATACGACAACACAAAATACTATACTGTCAGGAATGTACATCTGATCAGTAAGTAGAATTAGAGAAGACATTGTCTCTCCACCAACAGGAATGTCACATTTGTTGGCGAGTAGAACAATAAACATAAAACTCCATAGGAATGGACTGCGGTCCTTTGCCGTCTTACAAACCCATCCATAGGCAAACAGAAGGTGTGTAGCGTATATCTATAATCCTGCCCGTAGCGGATCTCATACTACATCCACAATTACACAAATATATCCAACCCATTGAACCAATTCAATTAAGAAATGAATAACCTAAGATTACCCTCCCTTAATATAACTTTACAAAACTATATAGCCATTCACGCCCGACTTAAATTTATCATTTAAATACATTCGCACAGATTATTTTTATAAATTTGTTTTTAAAATGTTGAGTATAGATCGGCTGCACAGATTCCACGGTCAAAAACATCCAAATTAAACACAATCGATCATAATACAAGATCATCAATAACATCAATTGCAAAAGAGAATACACAAGGCCCCATGGCATTCATCGTAAAATGCCCGCATTAACATCGTTGACCTATATATTCTAATCAAACGTGAAAACTTCAACATAATCTACCGCTAATGAATCTATGCAACGTCTATACCCAACCTAAATTTCATCATTTAAAATTTAAATAATAAATAATTTATACAATAAGAAGAAAAAAAAATGGAAATGATTTTTATCAATCGGAAAACATATAAAATTAAACATTATTAATTTGATTTTAAACTTAAAAAAGTCAGAAGTTCATTTTAAAATTTAAATTAGCTGAATCTTTAAAAAAAAACAATGATGAAAGTTCTTAATTACTTTTTGTTGTTGTTGTTAATTTGTAAAGTTCATAGCTCACGGTAGAAGAGTCCAGGTTTCTGCTTTTAATTCCCGCGACGCCTCCATTGGAAGATAATGTTCTGGAGATGGCAATAGCTGGTTCAAGGTATCACAGTCTTTTCATTTTTTTTTTAAAAAATAGTGAGTGTGGTATGTGCGTCCTACCATATCTCTCAAATACACAACGCTGGAACTGTCAGAAAAAACTATTTCCCTTTTTATATTATCCACACGGATTCAATCAACAAAACGTCACTAATCCATCACTTTCGTTAGGGTCCGAGCCAAGGCTTGGTGCTTCCATTGGTTAAGCTAATTTCTCTTTATTTTCTTATCGATCTTTCATCAGATCATTTTAATTATACAAGAGCCCAAGGCTAGCTTGCTTTTCAAACAATTTATAAACAATCATTTCCATTTACAGATTACAAGAATTAATACCTGTTTTTATTTTTAAATCTTGTACTTTTTTATAAAAAAGTACGTTCAAATACTTATTTGTTTTTTTTTTTAAAAAAATAAATACGTTTAACAAACATTTTAATTTTAGCGTTTAGTTTTTTACTTTTATTTGCGAACTTTTAAGTTTTTATTTTAAATTAATGT
Source organism: Epiperipatus broadwayi (assembly GCA_028023455.1). NCBI lineage: Eukaryota > Metazoa > Onychophora > Udeonychophora > Euonychophora > Peripatidae > Epiperipatus > Epiperipatus broadwayi. The sequence goes on from JAQFVV010012401.1 coordinate 6,697,598, forward strand.
AACGACATATTTATATATCTTACACAAGATTATAATGTAAATTTGCTCAAACATTGGGCGTGTTAATTTTGCATTTTAAATCTCATTCTGTTGTTGCTTTTTTAAAAAGAACGTAATCAATTATTATTTTCTTATTAATGAGACTAATCATTAACGTGCTCTTAAATTCCAATGAGAGCTAAATGGTTGTATGTCTGGATATCGCGAGCTTCATAAACAATTAATAAAATCATCGTCTCAAAGATTAATTACTAATTACGTTGTCACCAGAAAATCATAATAATTAAAACGTGTATAAAAAATGTAAATTACTGTGCTGTAAATTATGCATAAAAATATATTATTTTGAATAAAATTAAATATTATAGTTAAAAAAAGTTTGTCTTGTATCAATTTTTTTCAAATTTGAAATTTTTTATTAGTCATATTTTATTTCCTTATTTTTTTTTTGCGCAAATTTTAAAGTAATTTTACGTTGGTGCTTTGCTTTTACGCGAATTTTGAAAAATCACAGACCGCATCCCTTCTTTTTCAATGTAAGTTACGTCTATTTTTGCGCGATTTCGTTTGCGCGTGTTTTCTGAGGAACCTATCTATCGCGTAAAATGAGACCCAGATGTATATACATTTTATTTCAATTGTATTGGAATCATTATTGTAATCTAATTAAAATATAAATGACATCTAATAAGAATTTTTTTTGAAAAAAATTATATTAATATAATGAGAAAAATTGAGTTATAGATTATATTATACTTAAATTTAGAGTCAAATGATTGATTTCTAAAATTGAATCAAATTAGTAGTCTTCTGCAGTCAGAGATTAATCGGTGGATCTGGTTATTGATTATTCATTCTCATTTATATGCAGTTATAGAGTAGAAAGTTAGAATAGATCATTGTTACTAATTAAAATTTTAAATTTAAGCAAAAATAATTATGTGACTTTGACGATTAATTATTTTAGAGAAAAAACTTTTTCAATAATTGTAATGAAGTGTTAAAAAAATAAATTACTTTCTATTGTTAAAAAATAGATAATATAATTTTACTAATGCACATTTGAGGAATAGTTACAAGAAATAATGAAGTGCCAATACAGTGAGATTGCTGTTTCCATGACATCTTGTTACAAAATACTTCATGGATAATGTGGATTTGCAGATAGTAATAAAAGCTATATATATATATATTAAAAACTGTATATATCTACAGAACTTAATTTAGAAATTATATATTCAGCTAAAAGTAATTAATAAAAAAATAGAATAAGTGTATAATACTGCATAGTTTTTAACACACACACATATAGATAATCCAAATATAAAAAATATGTATAATGTATTTATTTACTAATGATACAAATATTATATTAAAATATAAACAAAACTGATTGTGATGAATTCTGATATCTACATTCGATTTTACATTAATTGATTCTTTAAACATTTCATAGACATCACGAAATAATACTAGGATTAGTATAAAGATTTTTTTTTTTTTAAAAAAGGGATTTCTTATAATAGTTGGTAGTACTGGTGACTTGCGAACTAATTTAAAACCTAATTATTTGTTATTGTTAGCTTTATTTTGAAGCTTTTAGTATTAATTGTCTTTTTTTAAGTTGTTTCCGGTTGCCACGAGGAATGGTTTGTCTATTCTAAGCTCCAGCCGATTCAGTTTTTTTTTATGGAGTTGGTTTGCAGAATTTGAGAATCTTTTTTCACAGGTGAGTTATATAAAGTGACTTTTAATTAAAAATAACATCTTTTTTTTTCCAATTCAATATTTGCGGATAATTCATCCATTTACATTTATCCCTAATGGCATCCACTGTTAAAGACTCTACGGACAAGAAAATCAAAGGCAAAAATCAATATAAATCTAAATCTCAACAAAAAAAATTCAAAAGTTAACCAAAAATAGTTCAGTTTTGATCCAAATATGATCAAACCATCAAAATTTTCCAATTTATTAGTCCCAATGTTCAAAGTAATACAACTCAATCCAAAATGCAAAATTCTAATAGTAAAACTAAACAGGAAGTCACCGTAAATCTATTAAAAATAACATGGATGTAGATTCAAAAATTATTACTATTCCATGTGGGCCTGGAGGAGAAGACAGCATTTGTTTGAAAGGGCTTGACTTCCCCTGCAAAACAATACCTAGATCATCTAGATTGCCCACTCCTATGGGAAGTTATGTATGAAAAGATACTGAAAATCTAATTTTACAAAGCGAACTCGAAGTTGATATATGCGGGAAAATCTGGCAGGCGGAAAAAATTGGTTCTTAATTCGAACTCCGGATCTTTTCCTGATAATATAGATTCTGCATTGACCTACATTCCAAACCAAGAACTGAAATTTTCGAGGTCGGGAACAGGAGATATGGGACAAAATCAGGCGCAGAGGTGGCGCCATCCAAAATTAAAAATTAAAAAAAAAACATAAAAACTCTCCTAACGAAATGCATAGGCTAATTTACATGCCACACCATCCCAAATGGCCTCAATCGATGGAGCCCGCTCCCCTGCAGCTGAATATGACCTTAATTTCCCTGTTATCAATGACTTCCAAAATATACCAGGTTACTTCCCAAAAGTTACAAAAACACCCAACAAGCTCCATCTGCACAACTCACCCGCATCAATAAAACCACCTCTGTATAGACCAGCCAATAGCCCTGCCTCAATTCCTTCAAATAACAATACCCAATCAAAAGTTAATAATATTGATCAACTTCCAATCCCTTCCCAACCTCTATACAACCATAAGGGTCCTAGAATAAATCCAGTAAGCAGCACCACAAGGACCCCCCAAACATCCTATGCCCACATGGTTGCCAGAAATATCCTGGGACTTCGATCCAAAACTACTGACTTCTCAGTTGCTGACCACCCATGCACTGATGAAAGCATCAGAATCTATGATAGGGCACTTCAAATAATGGGAGAAGAGGATCCAACACCCAGAGATGTGGGGGAGGAAAGACCTGTTCCACGAAAACCCTAACTACAAGTGTGGTCTAGCAAATCATTCTACAATAAGTTACAAATTCAATCAGTCAGTGCCGCCCCTTCTTAAGAAATCGTTCAACTAGGATGAGAAGGCAGTAATCCTGGCCATCATAGATGACAATGTTCACTTATACAGTTTCCCAGTACAGTCCCTTTTTGAACTATTCATTATGAATGGCCTCTGGGGCTCGGTCTATAAAGTGTTTATTTCATCCAAATGACCGATATGTGGTGGTCCAATTCAACAATATCATTTCTAAGGAAGCCTTTTGAAACAGTCATAAAATTCTTGTTGGCCGGTACTTGATCACCATAGATCCAAATGGACCCAGCTCTATCAATGGCTATGCTAAAAACTGCGGCATTGATTTCAACAAAGCAGACCTCCAGAAAACATTGGCCCCTTTTGGCAACATTATTGCTTTTCAATATAGGATCATCTGTTATGCTGGGATTGAGTTTCTCACCAACATAGCTGACTTCCGGATCATGTTAAACAAAGGTGTTTCCCCACTCACGATCCCTGGTCTGATAGAATTTCTTGAAGTTCCACTCACCATCATTCTTCGGGGGTGCCCCCCAAGTGCTTTCATTGTAGGCATAGAGGACACATTATGAGGGACTGTGGGGAGCACCCTTTCAAAGGCAGTACTCATCCAGTTCTCCTGATCAAGTTAACCCATGTCAGGGGACCGGCTGTCCAATCCGCTCATAGACACGACTGTTGTTGATCCTCAGCCCTTGTTTACCAATTGTCCAGATAGTGAGGGATTCCGCACATCAGAGCCTTCTAAAAGGAAGAGGAGAAATTTTAAAATTCTCTTAGACCTTGACTAGCTGCTCCTCATGCTCCGAATCCCCTGCAGTTGATGATCTGCTGGACCCAAATGTACCTTAAGTAAACTGGTCCTCCCTCAGGAAAAGATGTGGTCTTCATCACCTTTACTTCTGGGATCCCCACCCATGGAAAACCCTACCGCAAATTGATGAGACTCCTGTCATAAAATCCCCAATTTCTGTTGCCAGTGAAGAAAATATTGTTTGGGTGGGGGGCTTTTTCCTTTCCTTTACTGGTGCTGATAGTGATGGCTGTCCTGATCCTGACTGACTCATCATTATTGGGGGCCCACCTGGTGATTGAACATTTCTCCCAGACTGCTTTGGTTCCCCCCAAGGCTCCAGTTTCAGTGGATCCCCTGGAATCTTTTGATCCATTTCTCAAACAACTGTTAAAAATCTTTTCTGTTAATGTAAGAGGCCTGAACTCTTGGGACAGGGCTTATGCCCTGTCACACTGGTTCCAGAGGCAGGCTCCGGATGTTCTGCATTTATCAGAAATGAAGTTGCACCTCAGGTCAGACCCATGTGTTATCCAACTAATAGAAGTTTGGCTTCTTCCACTTCTCATTCTCCATTGCTGCATCCGGAGGTGTGGCTCTCATTAGCAACAAAAAAATCTCCAATAACATTCTTCAAAAATCCTGTATATCGACTCTCATTGCCTCATATCGATCATCCAATTTCAAGGATGGTAACTCAACCTGATTAATCTTTACCTACCCAGAAACACTGGAATAATCCATTCCATCAATGCAACTCTCAGGACAAGCCCGCTTCCCACCATAATTACTGGTGACTTCAACCTATCATACAATTCTTTTAAATCCAAATACCTGAAACTTCTTAATCTGCCTATGATAAATGGGGGAGGCCTCTTCACTGAGGGTGCATTTTCATTTTATACAAGGCACACATGATCCCTGATAGATTTGGAATTTTTTTCTCCGTCACTGATGGGATCTGTTGAAGCCGACCTCTGGTCCAATGCCTTCTCCAATCATTTGGCTTTGGACATCAGGCTCAAGCTCAAAATAGTCCCAACAATTCCATCGCATAATTAGGCTGCTTATAAGGCTGAATATCACTTCCCAGCTGATCTCTGAGGCCTACATTGCCTTCCACCAGCTTGATATACTCTCTTGCCCCAATGGAGGTGTGGTTGGCCTTTGTCAACACATTGAGCTATTTAATTAAGCAGTGTACACTTTAAGACAAAAGGCCTCATCCACCTGATGGCAGAGCTTGATGGGATTGCAAAAAGACCTGCATGACATGCCTTTTGAGGCACAGAACATCACTTACATATTTCACCTTAAAACAAAATATAAAAGCACAGAGTGCCCTTCCAGAGTATCTGGCTATACCTACAATATCAGGACTGCTGGACCAGGGGTTACCTTCATTGGGCACTTGGCTCAGCTAGAAAATCACAGGCCAGTAGATCAATAGAGATACAGGGGAGCTGCTACACAGGTGCTTCCATGCTGGCCAGGATCAGAGAATTTTATTCCCATAAGTTCCATCCATTGGGGATAATTAACACTTGTAAAAAGTTTGCCTCAGCTGACTCTGCCCCCCACAACATCACTGAGAAGTGAGTTCTGTGGATATTAAAGTCCCTCCGAGACACGTGGCCTGCATGGAATTCCAAAATTTCTTTTGATTCATTTACACAAGTTTGCAGTGCCAATTATACAATGGATGATCAACTTTCTTGCTGATGACAGCTGGGAGGTCCTGTGTATTTGTCTTATCACCATGATGCCTCTAATCAAAAGCCTTTGAGAGCCCACCAATCCTGGACAACCTCTGTCCAATCTCCATGGTGCCACTTTTGATTAAGGTGATCAAGGGCCTCATAAGAGGATGGATCATTGGATGCCTCTCACCTTACCAATTCACAAGGAAAGGTTGCTTGGCTGCTGATGCTGTCAGTCGATTTTGCCTCATTGTTGACTATGTGCACAGTAGAAGGAAATCCCAGCCAGTTGCCATACAGCTTTACTTTGCTGAAGCCTTCGACTGCATCAGAATTGATATACTGCTTGGTGTACTGGAGAGGCTTAAAGTGCCCACAGCATTCCTCCAACTCATAGAGAACCTGCATAATCGGGAAGTTGTTTCTCATTGGATGGTCAAGTCACTCCAGGATTTAGGCCGTTTCTATTCTGCAGGGCTCTCCACTAAGTGCTTTCCTCTTCATGGCCTATGTGAACCCATTGCTGCTAAGGATTGAGGTTTCCCTCCTGGGGATAGCCATTCCCTTGCTTGGAGAGAGCATTTGTCACATCACCTATATGGATGATGTGGTGCTCCTCGCCTCTGGCAATAAGTTCGCAGGACTTGAGTAGCTCCTAGACCAATTTTCTTGCAAGTTTGGTCTGAGGGTCAATGAGGGCAAGTCGGCAATGTGGTCCATCTTGACAGGGAAGCGAATCCAGGCAGATTCAAAGTGGACCCCCAGAGCTTCCTTGGATTCCATCTTGCCTCTCTCCCCTCAGTCATGAGGAGAAATTTAGAAAATACACTCTCTCTCCAAAATAGAAAACACAATCACCTCACATTCAAAGATATACCTTTCCCTATTGGGTAAGGTCACCCTGCTTAATTCAGTCATGCTCCCTAAAATAATTTACTATCTGGCTGGCTTTGCTCCAACCAACAACTTTGTCAAAAAGATTGAGACTCTTTGTAGAAGACTGTTGGGGGAACGGGGCCCCTGTCATCAGCCTGAACATACTGCAACTTAAATGGATTGACCCTACATGCCATTAGGGTATTCCAAGTTCAAAGAACGCACAATGTCCTAGTAAGACTTGAACACCCAAGCTGATATTGAATGCCCCCTTTCCAACAGAGAAGGTCTAGCCTATGGACAGACCCCCACCCAGATGCAGAAGCTTCTAGTTTCAACAACAAATAACTACCATCCTGACAAACATTGGGGCCTCCAGTTCACTGTTTGCATCAAAGTTGACTTACTGGGACACATACTAACTGATGTTTGGGAAGAAAACATACTCCCCCATCCTGCTCTCAGTATCAATTTCAAGGCTTATTAAATGGACTAGGTTCTTCAGACTCTAGCCCAAGTATGTAGACTTTCTGCTCAATGTCAACCTCAAGGCCCTCCCTACAGGGTCTTTCCTGTTCCATCAAAAAGGCTTTAAAATTGAAACCCATGCCCGATGTGTAGCAAGCAGAGGAGACCATGGACCACATCTTACTCAGTTGCGAGTCATGGCTCACCTTTGGGGCCTGGTTCTGGGGAGGTTATCCATCCCCAACCTTAGTGTAATGCTTCCCCAGACCTTTGAACAAGGGCCTTTTGCCAACACAAAGCTTGCTAGCTACACCAACTATGGGATCTGGACAACATGATGCAAGGTATTGTTTAAGAAGGGAACAGATCTCTGTCCAGACGATCTCCCTATAAAATACATCAAGGCCAGACAAATTGATAAAAGAACTTGTCCTGAACAACTGGCAGAACAAACATGGAGTCAATTGAAGATGAACCAGAAATACGTAATTCAGATTCCTTGGTACCAGCTTACATTATAACTGATTATGAACTTTCCATCCTTGCATCAAAACTTTAATCTGTTCAATGTACCTTCAGTCGCAATGATATTGCCTGGGGTTTCTATTATGTAACACATGAAAACCCTCAATTTATAATACATGCAACCATCAGAAGTCACCCTCTTTTGTTTTCTTAAATTTGTACAATATGCTAGTTTCCTTATGAAATGTAATTGTCTTTTTTAGTTTTTATTTAGTTGGTTTTTGCAAAAAAAAAAAAAAAGAAAGAAAAAGGGGGACTGGGAGAGAAGAGGGAGAAAAAATACATTCATTTGTAAGTTTTATTTTTTGAAAATGGATTTTTTTTTCTAATAATGCCTAATATTGACTTACAAATTAATTTATAAATGTATAATTTCAAACAACCTCTTATTATTTGTAATAGATGGGTTTGTTTGGAATTTTTCATGATTATTTCTCTTTTTAAATGTATTTGGTGTTGAAAAAATGATCAAAAAAATAAAATAAAAAATACAGTCAATGATGTCAACTTTTATGAAATAATTAATGTTAAAAGCCAAAATAATTGTCATCTATAAATTTTTTTTTTTATATCTGCAAATTACAATTTATTCACTACAAATTACAATAAAGCAATCCAAATAAAAATGAACTGACTTTGAATGCCAACTCCATTCCCCTTAGCATTTTTAGGTGTTATAGCTGCTAACCCACATTAGTCACATGGTTATTGCACTCAACATTAAGATCATTGTGCTATAAAAATACCAATGCTAGTTTCTTCACTGACAATTACTTTGCCATAGAAATTATTGAAAAGCTATTTTAAACAATGACATACAGAACTCAACAAGTTGACAACTTGTATAGAATCAAAAACTAGTCTTCTGAGATCACAAGATATAAATGAACATAACATTTATTTTATATTTTCTTTGAAAAAGTAAAAATAAATAAATAAATATAGCATTATAAATGAAACAACAGAAGTTTTTATTTTTAGATTTCTTTATCAAAAACAAACAAACAAAAAAACATTCTAATGATATAAATGAAGAATATAAAATTTATTTTTAGATTAATTTCTAAAAAAAATATTTATTGTAAGGCATGTAAATGTTTCACCTTTATTTTTTATTTTCTATTCTATTTTAAAATCAAGGTTCAATATATTTATATTAACTAGAATATGTTCAAATTTTATGGATGCATTATAAATCACTGATAATGCAATATAATTAAATATGTTGGTATGATAATGCAATATAATTAAATATGTTGGTAGATTCTCTAGTTTCTTTAGTGTAGAGGGGTTGCCAGATCAAATTTCAAACACATCGATATCAGTTTAATAAGTTTTCTATAATGTGCAAGAGAGGGCAATATATATAAAACTACCACTAATAAATCATTATAAAAGTTTCATTTTTTTTTTTTTTTTTTTTAAAAAACTTTCCAAATAAAATTATATTGTAAATGATTTTTTGCTCATTGGTAATATTTTTTATTCATCATTTATTAGACTAGAGATTATCCAATAATGGATAATAATTCTGTAGTGTAATTTTCACTATACCATTCTCATGCAAAGTAAGAACTAATTTCTATTCACTTTTAACAACTTGTTGAGGTAGTTTGGTGTGCTCTAGGTGACACTACAGTACCCATCAAGAACCATAGAAGCGGTAAATTTCTATCGAAGAAAATGCTGTAAAATACAAATTATGAAAACAGAAATCGGTGAAATAACATAAAACATACCCCCCCCCCTTGCATGATGAAATCAATCAACAGTGAGTAAAATACAAATTACAAAAACATAAATCGATGAAATACATAAAACACAACCCCCCCCCCCCACCCGCATGAAGAAGTCATTTAAAAAGTAAGTAAATTATAAATTACAAAAACAGAAATTGGTGAACATAAAACACCTCACCTCCCAACAAATTTCTAAAATCACAAAGAAAAAATGTGGATTGCATCATATTAAAAGTTGCAAAATGAAATGGGTAAAAAAAAAAAAAAAAGTAGATAGACATCGAGGGCTTGTTGGAGCAAATTATTTAGAGAAGCTTGTTCAAACAGATTGCAGCACACTTAACTAATAACAGCAGATTAAAAAAATATAACAATGATGGCATAATTTAATAGCAGGATTTAGCGAACAATTATTTAAAGATAGTTGTAAAATGAAATGTGACATAATAGGCCTTTTACATGAAAAATATAATTGCTTGGACCACAAATTTAATCAAAATGTAACTGACCTAGTCTTTTGAAATACCTGCTTAGTTTTATTATGATGTATTCATTATTTTGGAGTGCTAAAAATACAATTTGTTAGGATTATTTTTATTTTTTGATGGTGTTAGTATGGATTTTTTTTTACCTTGTGTGAGAGTGGTGTAATGAAAATTACACTACAGAATTATTATTTTAAACTGACATTTGAAATAAGTGAAAAAAAAATCTTAATATTTTATCTTTCACCTGATCGACTCGTTTTTAAACGAGGAAACTTGACGTCACTGTAAATCGCTTAGTTTTTGTACTACGTTTACGGTTTTGACATCATTTTTTAGAAGGAAAAAAGTTCTGTAAGATACTGCCATCTCTTGAATTATTTTACAAGTAAAAAAATCAATAAAATGACCATTTATGTCAAACAAAACCAAAGCACCGCCTTCTCACCATCTTTTCTTGAATCTTATTGGCTGTTGAAATTTTGTAAAGAAAGAATATGGCTGCCAAAAAGTAAAGAGTTACGAACGGTTTTTGTTTTATTTTGAAAATGATAAACGAATGTTTTAGAGCATTTTAAAGTATTTTTTGATGAAATACAAATTATTTTCATATAATATGCTAAAAATAAATATTATTTTACAAAAATAGTTAAGATTTTAGCAAGAATTATTTATTTATTGCAAAGTGGGAAGTAGAAATCATAACGTGGAATTGGTGATTGACGTTTTTTTCATTTCAGCCGTAATCAAAAATAATGAAACTAAAGTGAATATATTAATAAACGGTCAATATCTTTTGACAAATTGACACATTAGTTTGTGAATTGGCCAATTAAAAGCTTTGATTTTTACCTCCTGCGGCCAATGATATAATCAGCAGTGGAAGGGTTAAAAACTTATCATTAGAGCTTTTGATATTTACTTGAAATGAAAGCATAGAGGGTCCAGCAACTAAATGATTCAATTCCTTATTAGAAAAAAGTAGAGATTAAAATTAATTAATTACTGCCCTCTCCCCCCATTATTTTATTTCAAGTTGAATATAATAATTGTAGTTGAAGAAACAATTATCTTTAGAGTTCTTACTTCCCAATAAATAAAAGCATTTCTTATAAAAATGTATGTAAAGTGTTAATAATTTTTATCAATCATTCATTAACCTAAAGATCCAATAATAGATATTTCTATAGTGTAATTTTCACTACACAACTCCTGTAAGGAAGGGACTGGTGTTTTTTTTTCACTTTTAACACCTTGTGGAGGGATGTAATCATAAAAATATGTGAAAAAGTTTTATGATCACCAAGATGCACATTTCATGCTGAACCAGCCTTCAGCAGTTGGCCCAGACCACAATCTCTTACATATTTTTATCATTGTCCAGTATATATATATGTGTAGTAAATTACTACAGTTTATTTGAAGTGTCAAATGTGCTGCTCTCATAACTTTGACATAAGTCACTTAGTGAAAGTATATTAATAATTTTATTAGTCATTTATTAGACTAGATGTAATAGTCTGCAATTTCCACCAGAAGAGGGGTAGTGCGTCTAACTATGTTGGATAGGATGCTAGGAGTAATGCGATGAAGTAACTAATTAATGATCATATCCATCTCCAATGGGCTAACTCTTAGTTTACTCATTAAATCTAGATACAATTTAGGCTAGTTCATCCATACCTCACACCCCTCTTTCGGATTGCATTATGCCTCAGTATTTGAACCCAGGGAGTATTTTGCCTTTGGCTCTCTTCAGGATTGAATTTACTTAATGTAGCAACTAAATTTTTATTAGCTTAAGACACATCAAACCCCATTGTTATGTTATACATTATAATAATCTGTATGTGTGTGCATAAATATATTTAATCAATTGAATTAACGAGTGGGTGTATGAATGAGTCTGATAAACTAGAGACCAATTTGATTTAAAACATATTAACAAATTTTAATTAAAATAAAAAAAATCTAAATTCTATTCACATAGCAAAAGATGTGTCCCATATGCATAGCTGCCATTTCAATAACTAAATTATTCATTATACCAACCCATGACCCTACATTAAGAGACACTCTATTTACAAAGTCAATAAGATTAACTAAGTTACAAAAATAAAATAACAGAAAAATTATTGTTTCATTGTCATAACAATCTCAAAGCTAAATAACTATTTACAAAATCATATCACAATATGTCCAATAGCTCCATGATCCAATTTCTGCTGGAGAGGTCTTCTTTGGGACACTCCCGCCCCCATGTACAAGTTTCCTGAATTAGATAGAATAAGACTTTCATACGAGAATGTTAATCATTTATACTGAATAACTAAATGTAACAATTATTAGTTAAAACACAAACAAGTAAACATAACATAAACTCTGACCTGTCCTAATGAGTGCAAATTAATATAGAAGAGCATCAAAAATTCTTACCTCATTCCATACTATATGATGATTATAATGACTGAATATCAAATCACTATGGAGGGAATTAAATTTTATTTTACAAAAAAAAAAAAATTCTAGCTTAATAAACCTTCACCCCCACACTACATTGCTTCTTATGGAATGGACTCTCCAGATTGTAAACACATTGAAACTTCCAAGTGTTAAGATAATAAAGGTAGAACTTTACAAATATAACATGATAATTTTGATTTTCTTAAATCTCCCTGATTAGAGTTTATAATTTAAGCATTAGTGTCTTTCATGGATGCAGTCCATTCTGATAACTCCTCCATTGTTCTTCAGATTCTCTTGTAATGCTTGGACAAGGTTGTTTCCATTTCGGACATCATTCTTTTCTTTCGGCTTAACTCGGACACTTCTGATTAGGCGTTAGGTGTTTTTTAGGCATTATTTATACAGATGAGTTACAACATCATGCTTCATGGCAATTAAGACTAGCCAGCATACATTGTTTGGTAGTTCAAGAAAGATTTAAATTTTCTTCAGCTTATGATTAGTATGAGTAAATTTATGTGAAGGAAAGTTTTATTTCGTCATTTATCAGTATGTGCTGGTTATATAACATTTCTTTTTCTTTTTGTTTGATTGCACGGTCTTTTGTCTTCGATTATCATTATAAAATTAATTGAATTCTTTCATGATGCTGCTAAGGTTTATTGAAATTGCATTGTTAAATGTTGATGATGATTTACTTTAATTTTCAGCATTTTAAAATCTTATACAGAATAGATATCTTTGAACACATAATCCATTTTTGTCTTTTATTAAGATATTCATTACTTGCAATTGTTATAACAATAAAATGTGAAAGAGAACAGAAATGACTTGGGTTTGACTTTATACTAGGACTTAACATCTGTTGTCCATCAAACTCATTTTCAATTTTCTTTTTTATCGCTATAGGTACCTATTATTGCATGAATTAATGATGGTTGTTGATATTATGTAATAGACTTCTATAATATAGTAAAATTCTATTCTCATTTTCAAACACTTGGTAGCTTAGATATTGTCTCGACCCCAGGTCAACACCACATTGACTAAATTATTGTCTGATATCATGATGTTTCAAACATTAACAAACAAGTCATAATTGGTATATATATTCTAACCAATAAAGATGATAGGAGAGACGATAGCAGATATTAATACCAGCCCCTAAAGTTGGGCAGCAAAATTCTAATCGATAAAGGAGAAAAAAATAAAAAGAGATGAGAGTAGGGAGGGCTAGTAATATATTATAATGAGACTAAATTACACCTGGGTCTCATTTTACGCGATAGATAGGTTCCTCAGATAACACGCACAAACAAAATCGCGCAAAAATAGACGTAACTTACATTGAAAAAGGGAGGATGTGGTCTGTGATTTTTCAAAATTTGCGTAAAAGCAAAGCACCAATGTAAAATTACTTTAAAATTCGTGAAAAAAAAAAAAATAAGGAAATAAAATATGACTAATAAAAAATTTCAAATTTGAAAAAAATTGATACAAGACAAACTTTTTTTAACTATAATATTTAATTTTATTCAAAATAATATATTTTTATGCACAATTTATAGTACAGTAATTTACATTTTTTTATACACGTTTTAATTATTATCGCTATTTGCCCAAAAACACGTTCGTTTGCAAACTAGTAAAAAATCAGATTCTCATGTGATGTGATGTGATGTATTTGGCTTCTCCTTAAACGAAGTCAAGAATATCTCAGCAATTATTCTCACAAGAGAAAATACAACTAGCGCCAAGTTTACTCTCATGTTGTGTTAATGGTTTTCTGTTGACGACGACGATGATTTTATTAATTGTTTATGAACTTAGACTTATGATAATAAAAAGACATTTATTCACCACTGCTGGGAAAAATTTAATTAAAACTAACAACTAAAAATTAAATTCTTATTTTTGTCTTTAATTTTCAATTCCGTTTAAAAATCAAATTTCGTTTTACATCACATTAATGTCAAGTCACCCGTAAGTAATTTTTAAATTGTTAATTACAATTAAAAATCAGATTTTAATTTTTCATTGTGCCCACTGCTATTACTGACCTTTTAAAAATAAACTTGTGGACACTAAATGATTAATAATTGATTACATTCTTTTTTAAAAAGCAAAAACAGAATGTGATTTAAAATGCAAAATTAACACGCACAATGTTTGAACAAATTTACATTATAATCTTGTAAAATTTAATGTGTGTATACATAAAATGTGGCAATCATGATTTTGATTTCATTATTGCATAAAATCTTACTATTATAAAGCACTGAAAATATTGAAATTACTAAGATGAAAGTCGAATTCCAATAATGTGCTATTACTTTCAATATAACGTAAGTGCGTGAAATTTATTATTTAAATAATAGCGTATTATCGGAGGTCGACTTCCGGTGAAACACGAATCGCATAACTTCAAAATCGTGTTAAATAAGTCCGCGTAAAAAGAGATCCAGGTGTATATATATATATAAGGATAAGCTCAGTGGTCGGTCAGTTATCTTTCACTTTTTACTACAGAGACATGCATTAATAAAAGGAAATTTCAAAGCAATAATAAAATGCATAACTATAAAGTAAATAAATAAACTAGGAAGAGGAAAAACTTCACTCATTCCTATGCAATACTTTTAAAACATACATTTCCCTCCATCAAAATACATTCCCCGAGCAATAAATATTTTAAACCTAAAGTAACATTAATAGAGTCTATATCTTATATAGCAAATATTTATTACCAAATAATTATTTATTGACATGATCTGATCTACTTTACTCTTGTAGAGTGTAATGTAATATACTTTTCTAATAGTACAATAAACCATACAAGTTTCTTATACCACATCACCATCTTCTGGATTAGATTAATAATTAATGAAATAATAAATAATGATTTCAGGGTTCTTGCTAACTTTGGAAACTATACTGTTGTATATTGTGTTGCTAACAAATGAATGACATCTTAGTAGACTATAGGAGACATACACTTCTCTTATAAGCTAATATATCCTAATATATTATAATGATGATAATTACACAAAGAAGTGTTTAATCTGCTTGACAATTACATAATACAAAATATATAAAATTTAGAAAAAAATCATAGACTTTTACCAAGGATGTCACTCGAAATAATAGAAGGTACCTTTTATATCTTTCTACTACTCATCAACAACACAATCAAAATAGTTAAATTTAGTTATTGTACCATTTATTAATAAGATAAATAAAATAAAGTGTAGTCTGAAAATGAATTAAGTAATCCCAAGCAAGATTAAATAAGTATTCATTTTTTTTAATTACAATCCCAGCTTTGGAATTGAAACGTTTATAGAATATTTTCATTTTTGTTGACATTGAGATTTTGGATCTGCATGAGAATTGATCATCTGATTTACCACAATTTCTGTTATAATTAAAAATTTAGGACACAAGAAATAACATTATAGAAAACAAAAATTAGATTTAAATAACAACAAATACATTTATTAATACACTAGATACAAATGAAAATTTATTTACAATATCATAGCGAAAGTAATTTAGGTACTGTTAAATTTTTAGTAGGATGTCAATAGATAATACAGAATTGCCTCACTAGTAAACAATCTATTAGAGTTTTAAAACATTTGGATGAGTTATTAAGAATACATTCAGTTAAAGTAAATAGTTTCAATATGGTAGCTAATTTATTTTTAATCGGTTCTAATTACATTATCCTATTAAACCAATGTTTAACAATAAAAAAATATATAGCTTAAACTAGAAGCTAAGCAATACAATTTATGAAATATATCCCTTTGCCAATTAACAATGCATAATACCTTTATTAACAATATTGAAACACATTACAGATTGATTAAAATAACTTTAATCTGAACTACTCTGAACTAGCAAACTTGTATGATAAAGATTATCATATCCAGACAAATAAAATAATTATTATCTGGCAATATTTTTTGAATAAAATAATAAAATGAAGGGAACATTCATCAGAAGTCATGTATACACATATTATATATTGAATTTATGTCCACATAATAAAGAAATATATAACTTTAAAATGTCTTACACATCCATTGGCAAATTACTCCCAGATGGTGATGAAAACAACATTGCGTATGTGCATTTTCTATTATGCTACGCACTAAAAATAATCATTTAAAATTATTAATACATTATTAGTTTACTTGTGAACTACTGGCAAGGCACAGAAGCATAATACATACACTTTCACTTAACAAAGCATTACAAATAACAATGTGCACCTTGAAGAACTAATTACTTCAACATCTAACCTATCATTGCCATATTCTTAAAAAGCACAAGTAACTTTACCTTCCGTGGTGGAAAATATTTAATAACTCATGAGGAATAAATTAATAGACAGGCTCCTCAGAGTAAAACAACATGAATAACAATATGGTAGATTCCAATACCCATATCTTAGGAAAAAACTCGTGGACAATGTCTCAACACAGGAAAAAGGGAATACACACCATAAAACAATCCTCTCATGGGACCTAGCTACCTTAGCAACATATAAAGGTGACCTTAGAATACAAACACTATCCTCATGGAATACAAAATGTGAACAATGGGGAGAGTGCATTCCATACCGCAAAGCACAATAAGCAAAGCAACGTCTAATAAAGTCTAATGCTCGGAGGCATAAACCCTAGACTAAACAATGGCAAGATAATAAAATTATCACTTATAAACTAGATAGCTTAATATTCATGCTAAAAAATTACATTCATTAAGCAATGTCTGAAACCAACAAGTTTACTATCAGTCAAACGACTAAAATATACCTGGGTCTCATTTTATGCGGTAGATAGGTTCCTCAGAAAACGTGCACAAAAAAAAATCACACAAAAATAGACTTAACTTACCTTGAAAAATGGGGGATACATACTGTAATTTTCCAAAAATCGCATAAAAGCAAAGCAACAACGTAAAATTACTTTAAAATTCGCATCAAAAAATAAGAAAATAAAATATGACTAATAAAAAATTTCAAATTTGAAAAAAATTGATACAAGAAAAACTTTTTTTTACTTATTTTAATAACTACAAATATTTAATTTTATTCAAAACAATATATTTTTATGCGTAATTTACATTTTTTTCATACATGTACGGTATTTTAATCATTATCGCTATCTGAGACATCAGATTCGTCATGATGTGATGTGTTGTGAGGTACTGTAGCTTCTTAAACGAAGTCAAGAGGAAATACAACTAAAATGTTTTCCACTCGCTGTTGATCCTTCCCATTTCGCTAAGTGATCTAAAATTGAAATTTTTGTTTACAAAGAAATTCATTTTCTTGGGTGTTAGTAAACTAAAAGATTAAAATAAAAATAAAAACGTAGACTTATGATAATAAAAAGACACCAACTCACCACTGTTGGACAAAATTTAATTAAAACTCACAATTAAAAATTAAATTCTTATTTTTGTCTTTAATTTTCAATTCCGTTTAAAAATCCAAATTTTATCATTTCACATCACCTTAATTTCAGATCATGTTGCGTAATTTTTAAATTGTTAATTACAATTAAAAATCAGATTTTAATTGTCAAATTTAATTGTACCCACCACAGTTACTCATCTTTTAAAAATAAACTTAATTAATTGATTAGTACTTTTTATAAAAAGCAAAAATAGAACGTGATTTAAAATGCAAAAACAACATACATACTATTTTTCATCTATAATGTTTGAACAGATTTACATTATAGTCTTGTAAAATTGAATGTGTGTATATAAAATGGGGAAATCCTGATTTTGAGTGAATTATGAACTTCTTTATTGCATAAAATCTATTACAGTACTATTATAAAGCGCTGAAAATATTGAATTTATTAGATGGAAGTCGAACTCTGATAATGCGCTATTACTTTAAATATGACATGAGTGCGCGAAATTTATAATATTTAAAGTAATAGCGCATTATCGGAGCTCGACTTCTGATCTAATAATTTTTATTACATAAAAGAAAACTGCATACAAAGATATTAAGAAGAAACATGAATCGCATAACTTCAAAATCACATTAAATTAATCCGCATAAAACGAGACCTGGGTGTATATAAAAATAGCACAATAAAAATTCTGCATTAAATAATGAATACACATATATGCAATGAACAGAATAAAATTTATAAAGATAAAGTGGACATAATAGCAAAGTAAATATTAATAAATGTATGACTATTAAACATTCAGTCATTAAATTTAACCATAAATTATTATATCATAATAGTTATGAAAATATTGAACTTCTGATAAACATACATTGGCTGTTTATTTATAAGTGAATGAAACACTCATAAACATTAAAAAAAAAATGTAACAGATAAATTACTTGAATAAAAGGCATTATAAAATTTTCCTTAAACTGACGAATGTAAAATATATAAATTTTACTTTCCATGTTGTAGGAATATCTACACATTCTATTATAAACCCATTGAAGAATAATAATAAAAATACCTTGACATATAAAATATTTTTAAAAAAAAAAATCATATATTTTTTAAAACACCTTAGTTTTTTAGCAGAACTTCCCTAGTGAGCAGTTAGTCGAGGGCACAATTATCTGTAGAATAAAACATCCGTATTAACCAAATATAATTTCTTTCATAGAAAAATAAAAGCAAATATGACTTTCCAAAAGTAAGCGATAAATAATAAAACATTAATAAAAGTTTTATTTAAAACAATTGGTTAAATGTAAGCTAGCTTATTTAAGAATCTTCATTTAATAACACATAATATTAACTAAGAAAAGTGTCTGTTGAATTATGTCTGTGGTTCCATTGGAAATAAACCATTCTTTCATTTTTTTTTCCTTTCTTTAAAAACACACGTTTAAGAGCAATTCTTAATTTTTTAAAAATCCACATAGGTTTGACAGTTCGCAATTCAGCACAACATATTTATTAAATGTCCATTGTTGATATTTCTGCAATCTATATTTCCTCTATAAAGTTTTTTTTAAAAATTACTTTGGTTCAATTTTCTCCTAAGTATTTTCCTTTTCTTAGCAAAATACAGAGAAAGCAAAGCATATTTAAAAGTTTTTCTACATCAAAGATAACAGGTTGTTATTTGTAAATTTTTTATTGAATAAGTATTTCAAAATATTCATAGAAGTTAATATAAATTTAGCATTTTAACATTAATAACTGGTAATAATAATTAATACAGCTGCTTATCTTGAAATCAAATTTTTTAAATGTTTTTTTGTAACTTTAGTTTGTTTCTCCTAAAGGTGAAACACAATAGCGAGAATTAAAATAGTGCAATGCCCAGCATGGTTTTATAAATTAATATAAAAGAAAATATTACCCGGTTTCTTTCATAATTTTCTTCAAAGTATAATTGATGAAATTGAGTCATTATAAACTGATTATTTTTTTGAAGCATGACATTAATAATTTAGAGAGTTCAAATTGAATTCTGGCAATAAAAACAAAATAACTTATAAAAATTGTCTAGCACTGCATTTCAAGTCAATAAAATTATAAAATTTTAATAAATTAACAATGAGATAATAAATAAATAATTAAAGATTATTATTACTGTTACTTAAAGATGAAAAGGTTGTAGTGCACCTAAAAATATCAACACAGCAGTGGTCAGTCAGGAGATGAAGCAGTAGCCCTGTATTATGACAATCCCCATCTTTTATATCTCCATTGATAGATATCAACAATTAATACCCGCCCATAAAAAAATTAAAATGTCAATTAAGATGCACAACTAATTAGTAAAAATTATGTAATTTTGTTCTACATTCTTTGATCCATGTGATTTTAATGATCACAGTTGAAGAAAAGGTCAATTTAACTCTCTTCTATTAATTAGTAAAATTAATAAAATAAGATAATGAATAATATTTTAAAATATCACCTTTTCTTTTATTCAAGTTAATCAGAAATTCTTACTTAAATTTTTTAACCCTTTTATGTCTGCGTTTAATTAAGTAAATATTTATTTTCAAATATTTAATGGTTAAAATTAAATATTGTGGCAATTAAAACCGAGAAACCAAAAATACACGTGCACATGGATTCTCTCTCACACACATGTACACAGGAAATTATATTTTTCTAAATTAAATGTATTTTAATAATTAACTTACATTTCTTGAAACAATTTAATATTATTTAAATAAATT
Source organism: Epiperipatus broadwayi (assembly GCA_028023455.1). Lineage (NCBI taxonomy): Eukaryota > Metazoa > Onychophora > Udeonychophora > Euonychophora > Peripatidae > Epiperipatus > Epiperipatus broadwayi. The sequence continues at coordinate 6,717,918 of JAQFVV010012401.1, forward strand.
AATAAGCTTTATTCAGAGATACTTTTTTTTTAAAAATTTACCAAATACTAAATTATTAAATTATTCTAAAAAAACAATTAAATGTATTTTAATACTCATAAACTATCTCAATATTTTTTAAACTTTAACTAAAAAATTAACTTTGTCTAGCTTTCTTCTAAAATATATATAAATTAAATACTAACCTCTTAACCTAAAGCATGCATCTTTTAGTGTTAGAACTATATCTTTGTAACAGCTTTTAATTAATAAGATATCTATTTCATACCCATAATGAACTAAAATAAAGTAAAAATATTAATGCATATGAGTTAGATAACATAATTTGCACAATAAATGTTATCATCACTTTTCTCTATTATTTTTATTTTTTTCCCCCTTTTTTTGAAATGAGCAAACAGTTTAAATTTTGTGGTTAATTGATACTAAAGTGCAAAATATAAAATGCGCTAACATGCACAAGCACACAAAGCTGAAGAGAAATAAAGAAATGTATATATATATATTATTTTAATATATCCATTTTTTTATTTGTCTTCAGCTTTGTATGCTTGTGCAGGTTAGCACATTTTATATTTTCCCTTTTTTTAAAGATTAGAATAGCATAAATTCACAAGCTGAAGTACTCAATAAAGACAATATGCAGAAGCACAGGGCCACAATATATACATATGAGGTATCTAAGATTAAGTTTTTCTTTTCCATTAAAAAGGAGCATTTACTTCATTTTAACACCATTTTGGTCTGGTAACTTATTAAAACAAACTAAGTATGTGTGTATTTATTATGTATGTTGCATATAAAAGAATATCCCATATTTAACCTATTATTTCAGTTTTTTTTATGGGTTTTAGTCTACTATTGTGGACACATAAAGGTGGGTTTGAAATAGATTGTAAGCTATCCTTACAAGAGATTATCAATAATGAATAATAATTCTATAGTGTAATTTTCACTACACCACTCACACAAGGTAGGGACTGGTTTCTATCTACTTTTAACACCTTGTAGAGGGATATAATCACAAACATATGACCAAAGATATGTGAAAAAAGTTCTATGATCCCCAAAATGCACATTTCATGCTGAACCAGCACTCATATCAGTTGGCCACAATCACAATCTTTTACACAAATCTTTATCACTGTTCAGCGTATATATATTGTAGCTATCTTAGCAATACCAAAGTTACATAGCAAGTATATTTTGTAAAAAATGTGTGCTTACTCATGCACATATATACATACAAGATGGAAATAAATAAATGAGTAATGAAATATCTACACACAGAAAATAATTATGTGAATAACAAATTTATTTAGTAAATAAGCACTGATATATTCATTTAATTAATTTCCCCTTGGTTAGAAAATAATTACTAAAAATTCGTTGAGTAGGCAATCCAAAAATTTATAAATAAAACAAAAAGATTCTGGATGTAAATGAAGTCAATAATATGCAAATGAGATAAGTGGCTCTCTCTCTCTCTCTCTCTTGCTCTCATTTAAAGAAGTAAAAGAGGCAAAAAATTAAACTATAAAATCAAAAATTATACAAGAACTTTCATTGTGATTTATTAAAAGTTATGAAAATACTCATATTTGGATATTTTTTTAATATAGAGCACAAGACTGAAGCAAGTAGCACATCAGCTCTTATCCTCTTTTTATTATCTTGTCTTCCCCATTAACTATGAGAAGCTGTTAGAAAAAAAGAAATAGAATCTTGCAGATATATTGCCAAGAAAGCTTTTAGTTTCAAGCAAAATAAAACATTAACACTATGTGTAAGGTATATTCAATGTTTGTGTGACTTCCAAGACAAAAGGCAAAAGAATTTAAAAGGGAGAAGCTTTACTGTTTTATATTGTTTTTGGATATTCAAGATGAATAAATAAAGACATTGAATTATAAAAGAATATAGAATGAAAACTGAAATTTGAGATTGTCAAATAAGACATATTTTGTTCATGAAGGAATGAGAATAAAACCTTTAAATTTGAATTATTCACAGAGCAAACTTATAATTTACTGAGAATAATATTAATGAAACTTTCAATAAAAGTTGCATTGAAATAAATTATTTCTTTTTCATATATATATGTGAGAAGTTATAACGAACAGAGAAAAAAAATTGAACTTTTGTTCTGATATCGAACTGGAGAAATATTCAAGAGGGAATTTACAAATAAAACCTATTAATAAATTATTTTATTATTTAGTAATTTGTCTGTTATTTTTATACATATAGTAAAGCAAGTATTGGATATAATGCTTTTCTATTTTCTAAAAATATCTAATTAGTGGAATGCTATAATAACTTGTTTTATATGACATGCTAGTAATTACACAGCATTAGAGACACACATGACTTTTAGAATGAACCCCCTTCCATAGTTTTGAGAACATGCTCCCTGATGTGCAAAGTTTGGAATATATAGTTGTAGAAGCAAATGGTTATTATTATCTGCATTATAGGTGATTTATATACATATATTAAATCTCCAAATACTATTCAATTTTACCGCTATATAATTGTTGATTATTTAGCTAACGGATTACTCTAAAACTCATTTCCTTTTTATTTTTGATTATCTGCCTTACCAGTTGGCTGCTCTAAATGTAGGATTCAAAGATCCTTTTCCGAGAAAGAAGATTGGAAGATGAATGTGTGGTATATATATGTACAAAAAAGGAATTTTTTTTTGTTGAAAAACCAGAAATTAAAAGGCAATATTAAAGTTGAATTAGGTATGATTTGGATAATGTTGTGTGTAGATAGACAATGATCTTGCTATTAATTCATAAAATAATAGAAAAAAGAATAACAAATTAAAAATTGTTAAATATCTATATAAAGATTCGGTAATAGTATGAATACTGAATCCCACTGTCTGATGGCGCTCTTTTTTGCCCAATTCACATCAATATACCAATTCACAGGCCGGTTGTTTGTTTACATAATATTACGGTAAAAGATTTTTTTTTAATTTAAAACGGTTTTTAATTTTTCTTCTTCAGCGACCGTAAACCACCAAAGTTTTTTATTTTATTTCACCCAGGTTTTTTTTTTAATAAACAAATACTTTGTTTTTAGATGGTCTAGGGGTGTTGGTTTGTTTATAAATTAACGACTAACTGTCTATAGGTTTCTTTACATAATATTACTTGTGGTAAACCAAATTTTTTTTTACACGTTTTTTTTTTTGTTCATTTTTTTTAAGAAACAAACATCTTGTTTGTAGATGGTGTATGGGTGTTGGTTTGCTTTTAAATTATCGATTAACGCTTCGTCGGTTTGTTTACACAAAAACACGTAACAAACACTTTGTTTTTAGATGGTGGAGAGGGGGTTTGGTTGTTTGCTTTTAACTTATCTTCTTTTTTTTTTTGATGATGTTTTGATTTGCTGAAAGACTTCAACAATTCGGTACTTTTGAATAACCCAACACTTGGTTTTTTAGAGGGTGGAGGGGAGAGGGGTTGTTTTGATTTTGAATTGTCATCTTTTTTTTTTTTTGCTTAATTTATTATGAGGCTTTTATTTTGTTTCAAATCTTTACGCTACAGAAAGCTTTATATTATAGCGAAAAGTTCTTCCTTAATTTTTTGGGCCTTTAATTTTAAAAAAAAAGACATAAACAGTTTGTTAAAGAACACTTTTTTTAAGCCGGGGGAGGTGGGATGGCGGGGGAAGGTTTGTTTTGATTTTTAATTATAGACTTCTTTTTGTATTTTCTTTTTGAACATTTTATTATGTTACCGCACAGTCTTTTATTATTATTTGATTTTTTTTTTTGGTGGGGCCTTTTGAATAAACTCTTAAACACTTTTTTTTTTGGTATAATAAAATATTACCTACTTTGAGCATTAATGAAACTTATTGAATATTACCTACCTACTTTATAATCATGTGAACAATAAAAACAACACGTTTCCCATAAAATAATTTATTGAATCAAAAAGAAATGAAACTTTGGACAAGTTATGAACCAAAATGTAAAAAAACAACAACAAAAACACCACTATATTCGGGGGCATAAAAAACAGCAGTCAAAAGTAACATGCAAATAAATTAACAGGGACGCCTCAAAGCTGTAAGTAAAGAGATTTTGGAGCCTTCAAACCAACTTGCCTTATGCAGAACTACATAAGTACAGTTGCAGGAATTTCTCTTTCTGGGAAAACACAATATTGTGTGTCGATTTGTGTGGCCAGACGAGAATTCACTCAGGTTCGACTAATTCGGACAACTTGCAGATGACATTTGACAGTTCTCACACGGATTCACGCATAAATGGGCATCTGCACACGAAATTGGGAAAAACTGCTGAAAAGAACCTTTTCAAGTTGTGTGCAGTTCAAAAGCATAGGGAAGCGTGTGTAACGACATGACAATTCTTAATATGGAATACTAATTCCACTATGCTTTCTAAAAAATTTCCGACAATGAATTTTTGCAGAGTTTTGTCTCTTTCAAATACGACCACCATCAAATCAGACCATAGCGAGAATTCAAGGATGCTCACTTGACGAATACTGTCGCAATGCAATGGGGTAGTATTTTGTTACATAATCATAGAATACATCACCCTCAGGTGGTCTGTTATGGCTCAAAAACACCTTGTACTGTTAGCCATAAGTTAAGGCCATTAAAACAGTATATTGATGTGCGTTTTGTGAAAAACAGCACCATCAGATGGTAGGTTCAGTTTTTATATTATTACCAAAGATTCTAATGTTAGTACATCTGAAAAAGAAAAATAGTGAACAACAAATAATTTTCTCTGACCATCCAATGCAATATTTCTTAAAACCCACACCATTTTGAATCTTATTATACATTATATCACACAAACCTTTAAGAACATAATTCTTAAAATCCAATATCACTCTTACTGGCATATTATCCTTCTGTAATTTTAACCTTCCCAAACATATTTGGATGTTCAATGACTGTAGGATATAAACATCTCTATTTTTTTCATTAATTAACTGTTTTACTCTCATATTAGTTAATAATATTTTATATTTTGTTTTTATTTCATTACTTGGATCCTTATTCATTTTCAAATATTCTTGTTTTTCCATGTCCTCTTTAACCTTCCTTTCATATTCATGTTCTTTCAAAATCACAAACCAAGTGATTATAAATGGTGTGGGTTTTGGGAAATATTGCATTGGATGCTCAGAGGAAATTATAAATAAATTAAAGAATATGAAATTAAATAGGAATGGGAATATTGTATCATTTGATATTGCAAAAATGTATCAAAGTATAGCTAGAGAAGAAAGTATAAAAGTGGTTATGAATAAAATAAAGGAATATAGTGGTATGTCAGAGGAATGGATGTGTTGTTAATGAAGCTTTATTGTTGATAAGTGAAATATTGTATTTCAAACAAATGAATTTTGGAAAGTAACTAAAGGATGAGTTATGGATTGTTCCATTAGTTGTATTTTATCATCTATCATGATTGATTATATTGAGGAAAGTGTAATTGATAAGTATATAAGGATGAAGGAAATTATAGAGATATGTCGATGATATACTTATAATGGGTACTAGTAGGAGTATCAATGGTACATTTAATGAAATAAATAATAATAGATATGGTATTAGATTTACAATGGAAAATGGAGAGGAAGGGTTAAAATATTTGGATATTTTTATAAAGAAAGATGTGAAAGATGACATTGTTATAAGGCATTTTATTAAGGAAAAAGAAAAAAGGGGTATAATAGATCCAAGTTCATATCAACCATGGTCTCAAAAAATAGCAGCAATAAAAGGATTTAGGGAAAAAAATAAGAGATTAACTTTAGACATGGATGTAGCATTGATACAAAAGTTGGAAGTTGAAAATGATTATATTAGTATAGGATATAACAGGAAAGATATAAGAAAAATTTTAAAAAATAAAAATGAACATAATAAGTATCATAATAATAAGGGATTAAATATAAATAATAAATGGATTTCAGTTCCATATTTTGATAAAGTATATAGTGTAAGTAAAAGAAGAATTACCTGGTACTATAAAAATAGGATGGAAAAATAGTAAAACATTGGGAAAATGGATATGTAATATGGAAGACGATAATGAGAATGGTAGGGCAGGATTGGTTTATAAGATTATTTGTGAGTTTTGTAGTATGATATATTGGTCAGACAGAGAAGACTGTATTAGAAAGGGGTAAGGAACATGATAGGGCAATTAAAAGAAAGGACATGAGATCAGGGATTTGTGTACATTTTTTGAATATTTGGCATAAAATGAATTGTGAGAAAAACATTCAGGTGATTAAGTATGTAAAGAAGTATAATGAAAGGATATGTTACGAAACTTTATATATACAGGAGAATTTTGAAAGGTATATGAATATGGTTAAAGGTATATGAATATGGTTAAAAGTATATGAATATGGTCAAAGGTCCTGTAAAATTGGCTGGAAAATGGGTATTGTTGGATAGCTGGAAAATTTAATTTGGATTGCATTAATATTGTAATAGAAATGTAGGATTATAGAATATAAGTGTATGATTATGATTTACATTGGGTTTATATGTTGATATTAAATATTGTTTTTATATATATAATGAAATATAAATGGTATATTTGCTTTGTATTTGAAGTTGAAATGTAAGTTATAGCCTATAGATGGAGTTGCTGCAGAAGGAAAGAATTGGGTTACGAGTAAGGGGCAGGCAACAAGATGGGTGAGAAAGATAATGTGGTATGCAAAAGATTTGGATAAAGAATTTATATTAGTATACTTGTACAAAAGGTGGGATGATTGTGTTAGGAAGATTGTTGAGTGTTATAGTGATAAGGAATAGGATAAAAGAATAGATGCATTAATAAAGAATAGGGAGTTGGAGAGAGAATTTGTATGGAGAGTAAAAAGAAATTAAATATATATAGAAGTAAATGCAGCATTGGGTGTGAGTTAATGGTAATAGCAAGAAAAGTAGTTTATTGTTTAAGGCTCGAACGGGATCTTTAGCAACAAGAGAATATACATGTAAATGGAAAAATATGGGTGATTTAGTCTGCAAATTGTGTAAGGAAGCATAGAAAATATTAGGCATTTGTTAATTGAGTGTAAATGCTTGAAAGCAGAAAGGGTACAAATAATGAAGTTATGGAAGAATAAATATGAATAAGGTAGTTATACAGAAAGTGGGTTATTGGTTTTTATGCTGGGTTAGGGAAAATATAAGGGGATTTAGATTTAAAGGCCATATAGTTGACAAAGATTATGTTGTGGAAATGGGATGGGGCAAATTATGGGGAAACTTAGGGTGGGGAATGGAAAGGGAAGGTAAAGTGGCTAACAGGTTTCTCTGGGCATAGTTGTTGAGAGATTCCTGATTGTTTAAGGAGAAGTCACAGTGTATTACATCACATGTAACATAATTTTAAGTATATTTGCATCTTGATAAGGCTCTAATATGAGGGCAAAATCCAGATTGGTGAAATTAAATATAATATTATAAATTGTCTGATCAAAGAATTTTCTATTGTATTATTGTTTTTTTATATATTATGTTGGAACGACATTATGAACAAGTTTTGGAACGGCAACATTATGAACAAGTTTTATTTGAAATTTGATCATTTTTTTTGATAATGTGGATATATATATAAATTAAATGTTTCTATATGTGCAAATATTTGTTGAATTTTCATATTATTGTCAAAAGTCAATGGTCAGTAATTAATGAAAATAGCAAACTGTAAGCACTTTCTGCATTCAAAAGTGTATACTTTTAAATGCAATTTCTTGATGTTATGTAGAGATTAGAGCACTATAGTAGTTATTTATTTACTGAAATTGATGGTGATTTTAAAATAGGAAAATTCAACAGATATTTCCACATATAGAATTATTTAAAACATTTGCATATGCTAAAAATTATCAATTTGTAACAACTGATTGATAGGTGGAATAGTTTATTATTTATGTGGAATAGTCTATTATAAGGAATTGTGAAAAGTTATTAACTTTCTTTCCTTAAACCATAAATAACTACTGTAGCGCTTTAATTATACAATATCAAGCGATTGTATTTAAAACACACTTTTGAATGCAGAAAGCATTTAGTTTGCTATTTTCATTAGTTACTGTCCATTGATATCTGACAATGATTTTATAATATGAAAGTGCAATAGATTGCTATTTTCATTAGTTACTGTCCATTGGCATCTGACAATGATTTTATAATATGAAAATTCAATAGATATGTTCACATATAGAAATATTTAAAACACTTACATCTGTTAAAAATTATCAAATTTGTAATATGTAAATCAATTATATATATATATTGAATTCCCCATTATTGTCAAGGCCATACAAGTTGAGATTTGTGATGAACAATAGTTAAGGGATAAAATTTAGAAATATGCATATATATATATTGTACTGCTATTTTAGCTGTACATATAATAATTTTTGTCTACAATTTATTAAAGTAAGATATTTTCATAAATAACGCAGAAATAATAAAATTAATAAGTTGTCCGTAAATAATTGAATTAAAAACAAAGAAAAACATTTTGTTTGAAATAAATAAATTTATAAAAGTCTAAAGATTTTTTTATTATTGTTAGTTTAAACAAAATGCAGTTCTCTAAAAGAGAGTAATCTATAAAAGTTTAAGGAGTAATTGGAAGGGGGAGAGAAGGGGATTTTATGCACTAGCCTTCTGGCATCCATTGATTACTCTAACTTGCTATGTGTGGCAATACGTATAGTGAGTTTTGCCTGTTTTAACAACAGTTAAACACAAGCATAAGAGGTGGTGGTCATGTGATGTTTATTGGCTTAAAAGTTAAAGTTACAACAGTTAAAGAATAAATCTTTTTTCTGAAATTAAAAGTATTCTCTCTTTCATTTAAGTTAAAGAAAAAAAGAAATCTCTTCCCATTTATTTAAAATAAATAAGATTGTTTATAACGAGTTAATTTTAGAAATATAAAGAAGTATATACATTTGAATATCAGCCTTTCAAGCTAATTGTGCAAATGCTTTGTGAGTGTTACTAATAAATGAATACATTCTCACCAATACAAGATATAGTATTTATGCAGGAATAAAAAGGAATCCTCTTATTCCTACAACTCAAATATTTATATATGAGTAAATCTGAAGTACTGGCAAAGAAAGTGTGACGATAGAACAGTCACTTTCAATTACTCTATATATGAAAGTTAAAAATTAAAAAACAATTAGCAATGGCTACTAATTTAAAAAATCCACAAACAACAGAATTAGCAATGGCTACCAACTGAAAACAGGATTAAAATCTTATCAAAAAATGTAATCAAAAACAGCGGCGAATATAAAAACTAATTAACAAAGTGACAACTGGTCATATAAATAGAGTGAGAATCAGATTATGTCAGTCAATCAATTGAGTATTTACAATCAGTCTATCACGTATCCAGAATCATTGTTTTCTGAGCCGTTGGAAGCATATGGCCAGTCTCCAGCCTTAGTCCGATGGAGCACCAGTGACCTGCCCGATAAAAGTGATGCCTGCCTAATAACTTGAAACCGCCAGAGATATCTGTCTTAAATAATAGTGCCCCGAAATAGTAATCATAGGAACCTCCACAAAAACCTCAAATCCAACCAGTTGGAAAAATTCACACGAAGCAGCAAACAGCAAGAAGTCAGCATCTAAAATCCTATAGGTAATGAATAACTTTTCTCATTCCATTTCTGATATTAATGTAGCCATTGCTAATCTTGAAGCCTCCCAGAGTTAATAAATGAACTCTATAACCGCATACAATTAACTATTGATGTATGTGTTTTGAATGCTTGTAATTATTTTAATGCTGAATTATATTACTATTGTATATCTTATTATAATATGTGTGTGCCTGAGGTTATTATAAATCATTGTTTAATTTAATTAAGATTTTATAAAAGTAGTTTAAAATTTACAATAATAAATATTTAGGCAAAATAAATTGTCTTTAAAATTTAATATTTTGTTGGTCAATTCTTTTACCACTAAATAAAGTAACAGTATATTATACTATCCTTTTGATTGAGTTAGTTGGGATTTCTTAGACGCTGAATGAGTTTGCCATCATTCAAAGCAAGTTAGTTCTCATAGCTAACTGGCACCTGGAGTTTCCTCTGAAACAAAAAAGTGCTTTGAATGATAGGTGTTGAATTCTGCAGCCGAGAAGATCTGTGCCCTTGAAATGTGGTCACAGTTATATATATATTTAAATATAACTGACTTGGGCGCAGGTATCCTCTGAATAATATTTTTCTCTGCCTACCGTAGTGGTGCAATAATTAAATTGCATTGGTGTAGATCAAATGGATATGTTTATAATTGTATCATTTTTTGTATAAAAGTTTTACAATATTGTTTCACAAGTTATATTTCATAATGTTATTTTATTGAAGAGTCAAAGTTCATGTAAGCGATCTATCATCCCACCCGGTTCAATATATATATATATCACTATTTCTTATTCTCTTAAAAAATAAATTTCAAACTGCATCTTATGTATTGCATGTTTATTTTGTATAAGGGAATTGAATTGTTATTTACAAAATTATATAAGAATATAAATGGTTATATTATGATTGGTGCTGAGAGCAAAAATTAAAAGAGATTTTGAATGGATGAGTAATTATTATCAGCCATACTTTTTATAACTATGTTAAATATTAACTAAATACTACTTAAATATGTAATATACTGTACTAACATTATGTTATTTACACCTTATGAAATTTGTTGAAAAATTAACTCATCTTTTGTAAAACACCTGTTTCTGTCAATCAAACCTGACATTATCAACTACTCAAAAGATTAGTTGAAATCACATCAAACATAGCAATTCAATTTCTATTTAAATAGACTCACAATCAGTTTTCTGAACGTTTAAACATTAATATTAAATTGAGCATTGTTAGTTTATATAAATAGAATAGAGTTGCTAGGTTTGATGTGATTTCAACTAATCTCTTGAGCAACTGATGATGTCAGGTTTGATTATTAGAAATGTGTCTTACAAGAGATTAGTTGATGTTTCATCAAATGCCACATACAATTTAATTATAGAGATTTTCAAGCTCCCTTCAGCTATCCTTTCCATCTCATATAACCATTACACATGACCATATATATGCGAAAAACACTAATGGTCTCCAATGTATGTATTTTGTGCTGAACCAGCTCTCATCAGTTGATCCAGATCATTTCCCACATTTTAGTTTATATTAAGATAGCAAATCTTCAAACCTTTAATGAATAGGCTTCTAATCTACTCCACTCTCCAATTCTTCAACCATTCTCACTATTGAAAATCTGATGATTGAATGCCCAAATCGCTTGTTGATGACAACATCAGATTTTCAATGGTATGCATGGCTGAAGTTGGAGAGTGGAGTAGATTGAAGCTTTTTCATTAAAATTTGAAGATTTGCTATCTTAATGTAAACCAAGCACTGATTATATATATGTGTGTGGGAGATGATGATCTAGACCAACTGATGAGTGCTAGTTAAGCATGAAATACATATATTGGAGATCATTTATCTTTTTTACAGTGTGTGGCCATGTGTATTGTTTGTATGAGATGGGAGTGGAAAGCTGAAGGGAGATTGAAAGTCTGTCTTCAAATCCCTATAATTACATCTAAACTCCAAGTATATAAATTATACTTGTATTTAAATATTATATATATATAGTAAATTTCTCAAGAGAAATAAGTAAAACTAAGTTAATATATAACATTTAGATGGTGTTTGATTAATTTTTTATATGTTTAATTTTATTTAAACAAGATTATTTTAAGATGAGTTGAATTATAAGCTCTCCCTTGTCAATTAACATGAAGTCTATACAAAAGGTGTTAATTAAATTATTACTAAAATTCATGTTCAAATTTTAACATCAAAGCATTGCTAGTCTAAATAGAAATTGATTTTCTTTTTGCTGCAATCTCACTAATTTCTAGAACAGCTAATGACTATGGTTTTGGTTGATAGAAACATGTCCTGCAAGAAATAAGTTGACTTTTCATCAAACATTACTTCTTATATATACATGTACACACGCACTAATATAATATGAAAACAATTATTTTTGCATATAAATATCAATATATTTTAAATACTTACAATTATCACCCATACAAGAACACTGAGGAATTTCAGCTTTTTGATTATTTCTAAGTCTCTCAACGAAATCATTCGTTTTTTCAAGAACATCTTGTAATTCTTCATTTAGTTCAGAAACATCAACTGGTAAACTAACTGGATCATCAATAATCATAGGTGATAATCTATCTTGATTTACAGCTGAAGAATTTGTCACAGCTGTGGTTGCTGTTGTATTGGCAATTGTCATAATAAATTTTGAGCTATTAAAATAAGTCGGAGATAATGTAATGGAAGTGCTGTTGTTAGCTGGCTCTTCTATATTAATCCCTGAGGTTGATCCATTAGATGAGATCATGTGAGATGAAGATGGTAATATAGTTGGAGATGGTGTTAACACAGTTGGAGATACAGAGTAAAACTGATCTAATGATTTGGTGGCAGAAGATATGGCAGTGTTTGTTTTTGTTACTCTACTATCTATTTTATCAGAACTGGCAGTGCTGATTGATAAAGCTGAAAGACTTGAGGAATCTAATATTTTTTCCTGAAGAAATTCACTATTAACATTTTTCTCAGTAAAGAGGTGTAAATCACTTTTTTGTTTATTAATAGAATCATTGACTAGCACGGAGTTTACTTTATTATCTAAAAAATGATGAATTGCTTTGTGTTTATTATTTGCAGTATTAACATGTACACTGTTGAAATTATTTGATGGATTTTGTGAAAATTGAGTATTTAAAATATTATTTGTCTTAATAAAACTACCTGTTTTTATACATTTATCTGTATTTTGTAAAATTTCTAGTTCATCATTTTTTATAACTTTATCTATTTTTGCAATTTTGTGAGCTTTTGTAAAAGAGTTTGACATTTTCTTTTGTATGAAACTATCAATCTTATCATTTATAGATTTGTCTGATATTATTGCACTAGGAGCTTCAGTGGTAATCATTGCTGATGATGCATGATCATTTAATTTTTCATTTATTAAAGTATCATTAATTGCTAAGTTGTCTGATTTGATTATAATGTTCGCATTGATCAAATTTTTTGACTTTATCTCATTTTTTTGAAAATTATCACTTCTTTTTAATGCACAATCAGTAGTTGAAAAAATATCTGTTGCTGTTATATTATCCTTTGTTACATTACCTATTCTGGTTGCATAGTCCTTTCTTATAAAGTTACCTTTTTTTATCACATCTTCTAAATGTGCGCTGTTTTTGTTAATATTTGCTTGATCATCATAATAAGACAAAAAATTATTGCTTTTTATTGTATTGTATGTTGTATTTTTGTCGATCCGCTGATCACATGTTGCAGTGATTTTATCATTTTTGAAAATATTATTTGTCATCTTATGCCTTTTAGTAATATTTTCAATTGTTGCAGCATCTAATTTTGTAAACATTTCTCTTTCAATACTGTATGGCATATCCAATGTATCCCTTTCATTTCTTTTATCTATATTTTTTGTACTAATATTTGAAGTAGAATCTTTAGTGGAATTTGATAATTTTGGGTTATAAACTGATGAGATATTATTTGAATTAGGAGTTAGTAAATTTTGTCCAATTAATGATTTTTGAATTTGCTGTTTGACTTGATTGCTAGATGAAAAAGAGCTGGGATTATCCCCAACTATTTGCTGAGAATTTTCAACTTTTGATATTGTGGGATTCCAGATATTTCCATTAAAACTTGTAGTTTGAGTAACAGAGTGAGAATTTTGTAAAAATGATGATTCATAAGCAGAAGAGAAAGGCAACAATCCATTTGTTTTTTCATTCTGAAATGAAAAAAAAAACACATTACTTACTCATAATTATATTTATAATAGGATTTATTAAAAATAATTGTGATCTTTTACAAATAATTATTACAAATGCTAACTGTAAATACTAACAAATTCAGCTCTAAAATAATAAACTGAGCATTACAGTTACCTTCACTTGATCAGACTGAGTTTTTTTTTTGTTATTACTATCTTCAGCAGGGAATCTTTCCAGGAAGCTAATTCTTGAAACTATTATTTAAATATTTATGACATATACTAAAACAAAGACAATGTTTACTAATCAAATTAAGTTTTATTATAAATATGGAAGTACTTAAAACCGCCAGCGAGCTCTGTGTATAAGTATATCTGTAAATGGTATGCTTATATACAATCAAGGCTAAAATGTAGATGGGCTCATTCTACATTTTATATTTATTGACACTTAGTGTACATATAGCTGATTGGAGATTTTCAATACTTCTGCATGAAATTTTATTATATAATTGTTTCCACATTATTCAAAATTTCACATTTGTCTTATTTTAATAGTGCTTATAACTAACAAAAAATGGAGGAAAAAGAGACCATAATCATTCAATGTTACATTAATTAATCACTATAGCATCTTCAATTGTTGCTTTAATTAAAGAATTCCTTCCATTGAGCCTGTAGTTAATTATACATTATAGCATTTTACAATACCGATTTAATTACACATAAAAAGAAAAGGCAGTTATGTATTTGTAAAACTCATTTAAAGTCCGGAATGAAAATGTATATACTGTAACAGTCTGAATCGTCTATCTCGTTAACACACTGCAGAATTCAAACTCCAGACACGAAAGTGAACATTCTAAGAGGGGTTGCCTTCTAGATATACTAAGTTCGAATCTAAAGTCCAAATTTCACAGCGCCATCTACATGATAACGCATCTGATGCCACTACTAGTATAACCTTTGACCGGTGCCTGGTGGTCAGGGAGAAACAAAAGACTCTATACTAAAAGAAGCTTGGGTGGCTAATTAACGTCTATGGATTTACAAAAGAAATGCAGAAAATATATATATAGACCGAGACAGTGATAGGAATCAATAAAATAAGAGATCAAATTTAGTTTTAAATAATTTCACAAAATTTATTTATATAAATTATATATATAACGCCACTGTCTGCTTATATAAGACAGGGACGCGTATTAAATAATTGTGGGCATTATATTTCAATAAATGACAAAAGACTTTAAAACAAAGTGATGTATTCTATTCCTCGGGCTAATAGCATTATGATAATGTGCTTGACGAGATAGGAACATGTGCGAGGTGCTTTGAGCAATTATACAAGTTTAAGAAAATATTTGAAATTAAGTGTTATAAAATATTTATTGATTTCGAGAATAGCACGGACAAAAGCTTACTAAGCAACAAAGTGGGAATGTGATCAAGGCATTTATTTGAGAATAATAATAATAGAGTTACATTGGGAGGTCAGTATTGCTGATAATGAATTTATTAAAGTTGGAGGGTGTGACACGTTTAAGTCACGGATGCTTTGTAAAATAAATATAAAATAAAACAATATTGAAGATCCGGAATAATTACGGAGGGCATCTCGCCGCTAACCCGTAGGAAAGTATTTTATGAACAGCCGAAACTTAGCGACTGTGTGACGATTGCGTTTAATTCCCAGGTGTGTCATTTGGGACACACTCTGCCTGGAAACTTGCAATAAGCGAAAAGAACGGACTTTGCCGTGTAAAGAATCCTTAGAAAAATAAAACAAAGCGGTCTCAACAACCAATTCATTTACCAGCAATACGAGACGAGTGTATACAAAACATACTGAATGAGTTTTACTTGGATTAAGAGAAATGCCCAATCAAATTCCCAGAAATTCATTTAAAAGGATCCGCACATTCTCGACGTCAATGATGAACTTTGTAATTAATGTAGAACACGGTAATTAAAATAGGAAAATGCATGCTTGCGGGTTTAAAAAGTAAGTATAGATTTATATACGCAATCATGCATTAAGGGACACATTTAACCATTGACCTCGCACATACTCTTATATTAGATTAAAATCAATAACGTAGATTTTAAACTGTGATTATATTATATTAACTACTTCAGCTTCAAGCCGCCATATTGAACTTTTTAAAATAATGGCCTGAGACACAATTTTCATAATAACTTCAGTTTTAATTATGTTAGAACAAAAACAATTACATTGCTAGAAACTAGAAAAATTAAGAAAAACAATAAGCATAAAATAAATAGTGATAACTATATAAAAAATAAGGAAAAAAAAAGAAATTTTCACATTCGAAATAATTATTATTTTATTGTTTGTTCATAATTTGGAAATTAACATTAACTAAAATTCAAAATTCATCTTCAGTGATAATTTCTTTCTATTCCTTACAAAATTATCTTTCTAAACATGTATAATATGTCTTACCTGAGATAATCCATAGCTTCACAATCTCCAAACAAAGTCGGATATGACTTGTTCATTTCTATCTTGTACCCCAAATGTTCTAAATGTCAAAGGCGTCTATAAAGAAAAAGATTCATCCTAATAAAAGATACAAAAGAAATCATCATAGCAATTGGCTTCTTGTATGTCTAAAACTAGAAATTGTAGGCTACTTTCTATATCACTGATAAAATGAGTTTTATCTCTTCATTTTATATTTTTTGTGTGTACAATAGTGATGTTTATATTCATTGTGATCACCAATGATGTTTATATTCTTTATGCAGTGCACAAGTGATGTTTATATTTTTTATGTACAGAAGTGATGCTATCTTGTTATATTTATTGTACCACAGATATAATTTATTTGCATATAGTCTATAGACTTGAAAATAATGTTATGAAACATATAGCAAAAGCAAAGCATGATCAAGCATAAACATAAACAAGAATCAGAATTGGATTATATGTTTGTGTATGCAATGTCTGTCTGTATACATTTGTTTATTAGTCTTATAACTCATTGCTTGTAAACCATATAATATAAACATAATTAATGGTTTTCAAAAAGTATACTTTTTGAAAATCATTATTTTTATAAAAATAAGAGGATTAGTGTACATAGAACTTTAGAAAATTACGATATGAATTATATACTAATAAGTTAATTACGATATGAATTCTATATGAGTAAATATATAATTACAAACTAAATCACACTAATTTTTCGATAAATATGAATTCTATGTGAGCATAAATAAATGTATTACAAACTACCTTTAGAAAATTATGATAAATATGAATTCTATACGACCATAAATATATAATTACACACACACCAATTTTTCGATAGATATGAATTGTATATGAGCATAAATAAATAAATATATAACTACAAATTAGCACACACTAATTACAAACTAAAATTAATAAAAAATATATTTTTTCAAAAAATTAAAAAAAAAAATTAAAAAATTTTACTTACGAATAATTACGTTCTTAGTCTGTTGTAAGCCTTGTTTGAGAATAATACCGAAGAAAACTTCACTTGCAGCCGTAAAACATTTTATGTCTTTTATCGTTTCGTGATAAGTACAAAAATTACCAAAAAAACAAAAAAATTAAATACTGTGGTTGATTAAAAAATTCGCCAAAAATCTAAATTTCGACCGATTTTTTTGAAATAAAGATCGTTTGAAAGCTAACATATATAGCTAAAAACGGCCATATTTTCTTCGACGTCATCATTATACTTTTTACGTCAGCAAAGAAAGAAAATAGCACATCATCAAATGAGCACCGAAGGGCGCAAATGACGCCGACAAACCGGAAGTAGTAGTTAAAGAAAAGAATCGCCCTCGAATGAGTGATTTGCAAGATAATAAAATTGGAAAATTATAAATTTAAAATATGCCTTAATAGCGGTGTCTTACTTTCAATAAAGGGAATAAATAGTTCACTCGGTCAAAGACGATTCTGACACATTATCATAATAAAATAAAAGAAAGTTTTATAAATAGAAAATATTAACCCAAGGATAGAGCAAATTATATTATATTAACACGTTAAAGAAATACATAATGAAGTTATGTGAAATATAAGGAAAACAATTTTAAATAGCTATAGCATGTTAGTTATCACAAGAGCTCTTGGGTTAATTTAGGATTACCTCTGGAGAAGCATTTGCAGGTAGATGATGGTCGGCAGGTTTTTTATAATTCAGCAGCAAAATCTGGAAATGTTCATATTTTTGAGCAGCAGCAGCAGTTCCGGAGTTCCCTATGTGATAACTTCCGATGGTCTACGGCAGCAGATGACCATTCCGGAGGGAAATAGCCTTCTCACGCTCTACTCTGTCATGTCAAGATTTACAAATTACTAGAATAGAACTCAGAATGATTTCTCTTAGAAACATTAGAAGAAACTGGAGAACAAAAGAAAACCCTTCTTTTTATAGTAGACGTTAACAATAGAACTGCCCTGGAGCATTACAAAAATATATTGGACTTATCAGCTGTAATTAAATCTATCCGAATGTCCAAAGGAATTCAACATTAATTAATTTCTTTTGTTAATTTCCCTGTCGACATTCGGATTACAAACTAGATTTAATTAAAAATTACTTTTACTAATTAAAGAAAACCTTAAGTGGTCATCTGCTGTTTTTAGATAAACTTATATAATATTAACCAATTAAACTATTGTCCATCATTTATTTTAAAGAAATATTTGGGATAACTTTTATTAAATTAAACGAAAGTTATTTTACTTTTAAATTGCAATATTTGAATCTATTTACTAAACGAATATTTACTAAATGAGTTTTATTTAAAATCAAAATACATTACGACGGTAATATATTTGTAAATAGATTCAAACAAAATAACTTTAACAATTTATAATTTTGATATGTTTTAAAATGCATATCATAGTGTGTGCGCAATTACGACTTATATAACCTACTTTTTAATAAATCAAAATTATGTGAACATATACATAATCTATAATCTTTTATTTATTTGGGAATGACTTATATATATAATATGAGCATTGTACTCGTGGTTTAAAATTAGGCGGGATTTTCGGTATATAAGCGTATTGCAGACACACTACGATAGATTGGGGTTCAAACTAAGGTATGAGGTAAGAAATAGGTGAGAAAAGGTGAAGCGAAGATCTGCAAAGCAGACCTTACTGTTTCAATACATATGAATTAAATAAACTCTGGATTATTTCAACAAATATTTTTACCTAAATAGTGAAATAAATTTCAATAGATTGGTAAGATTAGTAATGGTAATATAAAAAAAACAATAGAATATAACTTCACAAACCTATATTCATTATGTCTCTGATAATTATGTATGAATTATGTTGGTTCGAGTGCTTTTGGTAGAAATAACTTCATACTAAAAGGAAATACGCCAATGTGTTTGAAAAGGAAGGTTTTTAATAAATGTGTTTTACCAGTTCTTACTTATGGATCTGAGACTTGGACACTTAAAAGAGGAGCAATACAGAAACTTCATACCACTCAAAGAAGTATGGAGAGATGCATGTTGGGAGTAACAAGAAGAGATCGAAAACACAATATATGAGTAAAAGAACAAACAGGTGTTATTGACCTCATTGACAAAATTAAAAGACTGAAGTGGAGTTGGGCTGGACATATTGCTAGGAGATGATAGTAGATGGACAACTGAAATCTTAAACTGAATTCCAAGAGATTGTAAAAGACCCAGAAAGAGACCACATGTGAGACAGATGGATGAAATAAGAAAGTATGCAGAGGTGATGTGTAGAAGATAAGCTAAAGATCGGAGAAGATGGATTGAACTTGAAGAGACCTTCACCCGCAATGGATTGATAATGACGATGAATTATGTACGCATAATTTGTTTAAATTATTTGGATTATAAATAAATAATGATAACTAAAATTACATTAAATATAGAAAAATAAAATTATATGTTTTTGGAAATAGTAAAAAAACCAGAGATAACTTAGTGACAGTGATGAAATAAAGGATAAGCATATCTCATTACATGGTGAAAAACTGCGATATGAGAGATCAAGTTACTGCATATATATATATATCTAGTGGGGAGATTTTTTAAACTCTTATTTTGATTATTTAGAGTTTATACTTAAAAATGATTGGGTATCTTCTGTTGTTATTGTAGAGAAAAATACATATTGTCCACCATAGTGCCTAGAAAATAAGTGTTGTCATGTGGATTATGCAAGTTTGCAATTGGGAATGATGATTATATGATTACGTGAATGGTAGGTAGTGTTCTTTTTTCTATATTGAACTGGTCCAAAAAATGAAAACATATTTTTGCTAGGTTTAAATACCTTTTACAATTATAATAACTTTTGGAATCTGAACTTTATTAAACTTTGTTTTTAATTTAACTAACTAATATCAACAATAAGCTTAACTTAATACGTACTTTCTTGGCAATTATTTTATAACTTTAATACTACAGGAACAGACCAGCTCTTCAAGCAGAGGGGACAATACCATTGATAGCATAGCCATCAGTGATACCCACAGTCATATCGAGCTGTACAAAGCACAACCACCATATTTGCTGACCGTGGCCCAACCTCGACTGCTGGATTCAAACCTCTGCCATCCAAAGCATTTATTTGTTTTGAGGATCTACCTCAGATGCCAGTCAATCATAGGTTATATAGTCAGCATGCTTTGGATGGCAGGCTTACAATCCAGCGTCTGAAATATCCCACGACTAGTTTTTCTTCTCAGTTGTAAAAAGGGGGGGGGGGGTCTTTGGCATGTTTATCCAACATATATAATTATTTAAAGATGATGCAGTTACAAGAGAGAGCGAGAATTGATCAATTAACAATAAAGCAAAACAATATTTTACACACAGACATAAGTATAACTTAATATAATAAAGTTTACACAAGAAATATTAAAGATTACTTTAGGCTAAAGTTATGATAGTCATTTAGAGCTAATTCATTAACACATATATGTCTAGACATTTATAATGGAGAGAAAAAAATATATTTGCCCAGGTTTTATACTAGCACATGACACCTTTATTTGTTTAGTTTTCTATTTGTTCCCTTTTACTTGTTGACTACCAGCCGTGTTTTCCATCCATGTTTTTTGTTTCCCTTCCGTTCTTCAGGTTGACAATGGGGGGGGGGGGAGATTATCGGCAGCTCACATACCACAGGTCAAGCATTAGTTCCAGGTTAAGAACATCTGATGGTACTGAGGACTCAGGCTTGAGGGCTAGCCGAACACTCCTATTTTTTAGCACTGCATCGGCCTTCAGTGATGAATGGGTGGGTCAAAGAATGAGTTTGCTGGAAACATGGACAGCTTTTTGAATGACCTTTTCTGAGTCTTTTCTTCATTTTCAATAATAATATTATAATGGCAGAGCATTAATGGTAATAACAATAGTACTTATATTCTTACATTACACAATAGTCTGACTGCTTCTGCTTCCACCCCAAATTAATTTCTCTCTTTTATATTTCTCCCTCCCATTGTTTTTGTTTTATCATGACTGAGATCAAGTTTAATTCTTGCATTTTTCTGCATGTAATCTCATTTTGACATTAATCTATCATCCTTTGATGAAATAGTTTGTGTGGTTTTAATTAATTTAATTGTCAGTTCTACTTTTTCTTTTAACAGCCAGTAATCTTTTACTAATTACATTTAAAAATTTTTCTTTTTACAAATTAACTTTAATTTTGATTTTTACATGTATGTGTTATTGTTTCTTTTTAGTACATAATTTTTTTTCTATAATTTATAAAAAGAAGAGCTAGTTTCAATCTTTACTTAAGAATTATCCCCTTATCCCCTGCTCCAGTCCTAAATTTTTATTCTATTTAAAAAAAAAAAAAACAACCTTGTATATGTTCACTTTTGAGTTTCTTAAAAAAAGCTGTTTACATTATTTCATTTTATTAATAAATTAATCACTGCCTTTCCCTTGTGTTACAATACATTGTATTTATATAGGTTATGGCAAGTTTTAGACTTGCATTGGAACTGAAAATAACTTTGGTCCCTTTCTCTATGACATAAACCATATATGACATGAATGTTATTATATCTGTATTTTAAGAAAGGCAGCATTGGCAGAGATCTCATTTAATTTGCTAAAAAAATCAGTCTTTGGGTTCAAGTGTTCAATACTTGAATCTTGGAAGGAGTTATTTATTAATAATTCTAAGAACTGGTGAGATGCTGATTTCATCTGTATTTGGGTATAATTTAGTGTATGTTTCCAATAAGTACATTTTTTCCTGGAAGAATTCAGTTGTAAGATTTGTGGATGTAATAGGCTCTATCATTGTTGCACAGTGTTTTGTATATAGAAGTGGCTTGTTTGTTGATATTGTAGTAATTATTGTTTCAATGTGAGATAGAATTTTATCATGGTTGATGGGTTAACCGTTTTCTATGTTCCGAATATATATATTGAAAGTAAACCTAATTTGTTGATACAAAGATGTTCCTGTAGTAAATTCTTGTGATGATAAGTGATACTTTGATATATAATGAGAGGTATGCTTTTAATAAGGATGATGTGTTTTTATTGTGTTTATCAATTTATCCTGTAACTGCTTTCCCATTGCCATATAACTTGGATGGAATAGAAAATCCCAAGTATGTGGTGTGTTTACCATTACATATTTTGTGGTTTTTGCCTGTATATATATATGCCAAGCACATGATTTATCCAAATTGAAATTCCAATTTACATATATTGTATATTCATTTAGTATTGTTACTTTTATTGACTGGAAGATTGTGACCCTATCCACACTATCCACGAATGTGATACAGGATATATTATATTTTAGCAAGAGTATGTTATTTCCTGGAAATTCTATTTCCATTGCGCTGAGCAATGGATTGATATATAAGGCAAATAAGAGAGAATTGAGTGATGAGCCTTGGGAAATTGATTGATGTGAATTAAATGGTGAAATTTCCCATTTAATGTTATGTGGATTTCTATTTGTTAATAGATTTGTAATTAAGTATACAATAGGTTTAAGTATTGTTGTATTATTAATTGTATTTATGAAATTGTTGATTGATATTGAATGTTGAAGTTATTTTTTTGTTGACATGTCCATGTATGTCATGCAGAATATATTATACTTTAGCAGGGGTATGTGAATCCCTGGAAATTCTTTTTCTATTGCATTGAGCAATGGATTGATATATAAGACAAATAAGAGAGAATTGAGTGATGAGCTTTGGAAAATTGTGTGACGTGAATTGAAAGAAGATAAAATTTTTCCATTTAGTGTTACATTAATAGCGGTTTGTAAATAAGTATACAATAGGTTTAAGTATTGTTGTGTTATTAATTGTATTTATAAAAATGTTAATTGATATTGAATTGAATGCTATTTTCATGTCCAGCTGTTTTATCATTGGACTATATTTCTTAGCATTATGTACACTGTTAATGACTATTTTGAACAATATATCTACTTGATCTGGCAATGAATATTTTTCCAAATTGAGCAGGTGATATTGTTGGTAATATATATATATATGCTTTTTTCTTTGATGACTTTCTAGGAGTTTGATGCCCAATAGATCCATAGATATAGGCCTAATATTTTGTAATGTGGTAGGTGAAATGGGTTTTTGCAGAAAAGCACTAATTATCTTACATATAATAATAATGTTTGATTTATTTATTTACTTAATTCTGTAAAATGAAATATATATATATTTCTTATAGCTATATACAGATATGATATATATAAAACTTCCACTCCACATATTACTGAAACATATAAAAAAAGACGGCTGAAAGTTAACAGAGATTTAAAGTTTACATCTGGTAAGTCACCATGTTATTTATATGTGTACTTATACATGTTTAGAAGTGTTTAAATTTTAAAAAAATCATACTTTGTAAATCAAAATGTTTTATCTATATATCATCATCATCATCATCATCAACCATTATCAATCCACTGCAGGATGAAGGTCTCTCCAAGTTTAATCCATCTTCTCCGATCTTTAGCTTCTCTTCTCCACAACACCCCTGCACATTTTCTTATTTCATCCATCCATCTCACATGTGGCCTCTTTCTGAGTCTTTTACAATCTCTTGGAATCCAGTTTAAAATTTCAATTGTCCATCTATTATCATCTCTTCTAGCAATATGTCCAGCCCAACTCCATTTCAATCTTTTAAATTTTTTCAATAAGGTCAGTAACACCTGTTTGTTGTCTTACCCATATATTGCGTTTTCGATCTCTTCTTGTTACTCCTAATATACATCTCTCCATACTCCTTTGAGTGGTCTGAAGTCTCTGTATTGCTCTTCTATTAAGTGTCCAAGTCTCAGATCCATAAGTAAGAACTGGTAAAACACATTTGTTAAAAACCATTCTTTTCAAACACATAGGCATATTTCCTTTTAGTATCAAGTTATTTCTACCAAAAGCACTCCAACCAAGTTTAATTCTATGATTAATTTCCTCCATTATGTTTCCATCTGTATTAATAATCTGACCAAGGTATTTGTAACTGTGAACTTCTTCTAATTCTTCATAATCAATCTTTATTTTCATATTTTGAGCAAATCGATTAAACATTACTTTAGTCTTTTTAACATTTATCTTTAGTCCTACTTTTCTACTTTCATCTGCTAACTCCTGCAACATTTCCTGCAGCTCTGAAGCATTATTTGCAAAAACAACTACATCATCTGCGAAATCTAAATGACTTAAATACTCTCCATTTACTTTCACTCCTTTAGTTTCCCATTTTAATCCACAAAATACTTCTTGCAGCACTGCTGTAAAGAGTTTTGGAGATATGGAGTCACCTTGTCTTACACCTTTCTCAATGTTGATTTTTCCAGTATCATTATGTAATCTAATTGTTGCTGTTGCATTTTTATAAATATTCTTTAAAATATGACAATATCCTGGATCTATACCTTGATGATCCAATGCTTTAATCACTGAAGAAATGTGTATAGAATCGAATGCCTTTTCATAATCTACAAATCCAAAACATAATGACAACTCATATTTGTTTGTCCTTTCTATGACTTCTCTCAATACCTGGATATGATCTATTGTACTAAAACCACTTTTAAATCCAGCTTGTTCTCTTGGTTGGTGGAAATCCAAAGTTCTCTGTAGACGAGTTGTAATTATCTTGGTAAAATTTTTATATAAAACTGATAAAAGGCTGATAGGTCTGTAATTTCTAATATCTTCTTTATCACCTTTTTAAAATATTAATATTATTACTGCATTCTTCCAATCTTCCGGTACATCTTTATCATTTAGACATTTGGTATATAACTTTGCTAAAATTGTTTCTATTTCTTCACCTGCTTCTTTTAATATATCAATTATAATTCCATCACTTCCTGGAGCCTTTCCTTTCTTCATACACTTAATTGCATGTCTCACTTCTTCATTTAAAATTCTGGGCAATTCGGAAGATGTAATAGATATAGGAGGTACTTGTTCTTTATTACTATATAATTCTTGATAAAAATCTTCTACCAATTTCATGATGTCATCTCTCTTTTTAGTAATAATTCCATCTTTTTTTCTTATTGCAGATATAAATTTCCTACCAATACCAAAATGTTGTTTAACATTTTTGAGACTTTTATTTTCTTCTACAGCTTTCCTTGCTATTTCACAGTTATACTTTCTTATATCATTTTCAACTCTTTTCCGTACCATTTTACAAAATTCGAGATATTCAATTCTTTTTAATACATCATTTTTGTATATCTTCATATTCCTTCTTTTCTTCATAAATTCTCTAGTCTCAGTAGAAATTTTATTAGTCAATTGCTGCTTTTTTCTACCAGCTATGTTTGTTGCAGTTTTTAAAAGTGTATCAGCTATTTTCATGTTAATTTCATTCAAATCTGAATCATATTCAAAATCTCTTAACACTTGAAACCTATTTGTAAGTTCTAATTTAAATTCATTAGAATGTTTCTGAAGATTAGGAATATCAACTGTAAATATTGTTTTTCTTAATAATTTTTGTCTCTCTAGTTTTACATTAACACGTAACTTACACCTTACTAATCGATGATCACTTCCTGTGTTAAATTTATTAAGAACATTACAATCTTGAAATATGTATTTTCTGTTAGTCAAAATATAATCCAATTCTGCTGTATCTTCATTTGGATGCTTCCATGTCCATTTCCTTTTAACATTTTTCTCAAAAAATGAATTCATAATATAAAGTTTTTCTTTTTCTGCAAACTCCACAAGTCTATGTCCTCTCTCATTTCTATTACCATAACCAAAATTACCTACAGCAATTTCATCTTTCATTTGTCTACCAATTCTAGCATTAAAGTCTCCCATAACAATTTTAAAATGTTGTTTACTCTGATCAAAAGCCTTTTGTACATCCATATAAAAATCTTCTACTACTTCATCACTATGAGAACTTGTTGGGGCATAAACCTGAATTATCTGCATTTGGTATCTGCTATTAAGTTGTATAACTAATCTTGCCACTCTGTCCGATACACCATCAATCTCCACAATATTGTTCTTCCACTTTTTATTTATAATGAATCCTACTCCACTTGTATTTCCAATATGTGTGCCTTTATAATAGAGTATATGTCCACTTTTTAAATCAATTGTTTCTTCTCCTTTTCTTCTAACTTCACAAAGTCCAATAATGTCCCATTTAATATAAGACAGTTCTTCTTCTAATTCTTGCAATCTTCCTTCACTTGAAAGAGATCTGCAGTTGTAAGTACCTAAATAAAAAGTCGTCATCAAATGGCAGCCTGGGTCCGCAATCAGGGGATTCTTAGCACCCTCCGCCTTCGGCCACCAACCGCTGCCTTGGTTGGTGACTTTACAGCCTCCTGGGAATAAGGGCCATGCTTTATTTTTGTCTGTCATAATTGTATATATGTATTGGAAAAATATTTATCATTTACACAAACATTCATTCTGCCTTATCAGGCACTGAGAAGAAAGACCATGGTGTTTCTTGATCTTAAACTCAGAGATAAAAAACCAGTAAACTCACCACGCTGGCTAATGCGTGTTGGTGAGCAGCCCATCCATGTTCGTATACTATATGAATAATCACATAGTAATAACAGCTGCAACGACAACGTATGGAGTGGACATAACAGCTGCAACGACAAGAACGTATGGAGTGGACATTAGGAATTTGCCCTGCTCGGTTCCTTTAAGGTCTCCAAGAGGAATCAAAAGGTCTCCTTTCAGTTAATAGCAAACTCCTTTCTGCAGCCTATCTATATATATTTATGATAAAATTGAAAAAAAAAAAATTTGTTGCATTCCTATTTTCTTTCATTTGTTTAATTAAATATGATAATTAAAATTCAAAAATAATATATTCAAGAGCACTATTTGTGTGTAATACTTGTATCTATATATGATACGTATTATTTAAATTTATAAAAATTCAACCCCAGTAAATTCATTAGATTTTTTTCAAATTCCATAATGATATATGATGCAAAGCGAATGTATATTACACATTTCGTAAAGGTTTAAATGATGGACTTGCTCTGATATGTTATCAGAATAAATTTATCAATACAAGTGAAATCTTGAGGATTTTTTTGTTATTATATAAAATTTTGTTTATATATGTATATGTTTTAATAAATATTAGATTAAATTCCTTATGATATCAAACAGATAGTAGCTGATTAATTCTTTGACTACTAATGCTTTTATGGCCTATGCAGTAGTAGACTGACAGACTCATGGATTGTAGTTCAGCTCTGCAACTTCAAGTATTCAGACATTTTATGGCCTCCCAACTAACAAACTATCTAATTACTTAATGCTTTTATCATGTATTTATATTCAATATTAATATTTTAAATTTTATTCATAGTATTTATGTGTTTTTTGTGTGTTTATTTTCTCAGTTATCTTTTTTATTGTATTTTATGGGTGTAGTTTAAATCATTATAAAATATATATGTTCGTTTATCATTAGTTTCAAATATTCTTTCAATTTTTTTAGAAATTAGATCTATAATTTTCTCCTTAATCAAATAATTTTTTTATTTGATTTCATTTATCATTTGTATGGAGATTTTTTCCAATTTGTAATGTGTTTCATGTTCTAGTCACTTTTATTTCATACATATGCTCATAAGGACTGTTATGATTGAAACAAAATCTATTTTAAGCAGTTAAACTAAAAAAAAAATACAAAATTTTATTAGATGTATTAATAAGAATATGCACATAAATAATAAAATTAGCAATAAATGTGCTAATATAGTTTTGAAACAATTACATTTGGATATTAACACAACTATTTAAAATTCAATTTTTAAAATTTTTATAATTGCAATATTAAAAATGAATCAACCATTAACATGTGCTACTATCAGTCAGAATAACAGAAAATTAGTCATGGATAGTTTGATCCCATAAAACTACCTTCTTATATTGGTATTACATCTGTCAGTTATGATCACAACTTATAGTTCAAATCTGGACTAGCTGAAAATGCATATGTAAATTCAGAATTTTTTCAGGTAACAAGTCCATAGCAAATTCATCTAGCTATCCAGTTACTGATCAATAAATACAGTATAGTTATTTTTAGCTAGAAATAATTTTTTTGTTTTGTTTATAACAAATGCTTGTGACTTCTGGTTTTCTTCAACCACAATTGGGACTTATATTTAACTTGAAATAAAAGTATGGGGGGGAGTCAGAAGTTAATTGATTCAATCCCTACTTTTTACAATAAGGGATTGAATTAATTAATGTCTGGACATCCTCTAGAATTTAAGTTAAAAGTTTCCCCAGTGGCTATTATTTCTTCAGTAAGATATATGAATAAACTTTTACGGAAAAAGTATATTTATGAGCATCAGATGGTAGCTGACCTCAAGCGCCAATTTACTAGTGCAGCAAGAATTATACTTTTTCTATAATTCTTAATGATCCCCTTATACTATCTCTAATGAGATGCCCGATCCTAGCTAGCTCACCCTCAGGGTTGGGAGGAAACCTATCGGATGAACGGAGGTATACCGAGAAATCCGCGTATTTGAATGCTCTCTTTCCCTCTTTCTATATCTCTTAAACCTACTCGCATATAATTTGCAATTAGCTGTACTGAATTCCCTATCTTTAAATCTTTATTCCATTGGTTAATCGCTCAAATTTATTTCTTAAACTTAAGATTTGAGTTTAAAATCTACGTAATATGTATGTGCCTATTCATATAAGGCATATTTAACTAGTTTTGTGATATATCTTAGCAGGGAAAGAAATAGGAAAACATAAACAATAAATCAATAGGTAATTCCAGTTTTAAGGTAAATATATAATTTTATTATTAATTTATTAAAACATTATTTATAAGGCACACAAAAAAATATAATTCTCATATCAAAATATAATAAAACAACAACAAAAATTTTTTTTTTACTAAAGAACACATAAATATTGAGTGGGATGAAAAAAAATATACAGTTATATGCTACAACTCAAATTACTAATTTAAATGTAAATAATCATTCAGAGGGCAATGATAGGCAATTCTAAGTTTATATAATATAAAGGAAATCATATTACCTTGTGGACCCTGGGGTTTTAATAATGATACATTTGCTTACGTATGTTTAGGTAGTTCTGAGTTCACGATCTATAAGAAATCCAGGTTTTATTTTATTAAAGAAAGATATCTGCTATTGGCAAAGTCTGGCACTAGTGTCCATTTTGTAGTATTAATTGGAAGCAAATCAAAAAATAATAACAGCGTCAATTAGTAAATATTTTAATGGAAACTTGTTTATCATATTGGATTCAATCCTTTTCCTTTAACTCTTATGTTATTTAGTGTAGCATCTCGGTGAGGTTCTTAGGTTTCTCATACTGGGAGGTGGTAGATAGGAATAGCTCTGTACTTGTAGCAGATTGTGATCGGCCTTCACATATCTGATGTTACCCCAACATTATGAATGTCAATTTCATAAGTTGATTCAAAACACATTTCTTCCACAAGTCAGTTAATTCAGATAACTTCAATGTCCTTTATAACTACGAAAGCATAGCCATCCAAATTAATATATAAATTAATATCACTTTTTCCAAAATGTCTCCTGTTCTCTCCTGCTCAGAAGTTCTAATTCAATTAAATTTCGCTTTCTCTGGAATGCTTTTAACATTGTTTGTATTATTTTGGTATTTTTGTCCACCGTACATTCACTTAGAGTTTTCTCGGAATTTAAAGTGGTTAAGTATTCTATCAAAAAACAAAGAATTGTCTAGAGGTATATTCAGCAAATTCTTTTCATTACCCTCATCAAAATAAGATATGATAAAAAATAAAAAAATAATGTATATTTGAAACAATTAATAATAATAAAAAAATAGATATCTGTATTTCTCAAATTTTTTTAATAACATATTTTAAAAAATATTCCGAAATAAATAATTTTATTGTTTTTGTCCCTTCTCTTTTTTTTTTTTTATTTAAAAAAAAAATTTCAACATCTATCTCCCTTACATATATATACATCATGCCTCATAAATCATATTTAAACATATTGAAGACAATTTAAAGAAATTACACTTATCAAGGGCAGTTGGTGGGTGCTATTTAATTCCTTGTAACAGGGTTTGAACCCATCTACTGTTACAATATATTTAATGCACGCACAGTATATCTTATTATCACTAAATCTACCATTTCCTTTATTTTGCTGTAATATATAATATAATTACAATTTCTACATCTTACTTCAAACTTTTTAGCAAAAATATTTTTTACTGTATATATATACACACACACACCCACAATCTGACATTTCAACTGTCCTGCAGTCTTCATCAGAGCATGACAAATAAAAAAAATAACTACATAAATAATATAACAAAAAATGTAATCTAATAAAAAAATAAATAAAATGTAACAAAACATAATAAAACTAAAATAAATTAACACAATCTATATTTATTTTGTATTTCATTCCAATGTTGTATATTTCATTTTATATTATCTGGATTATATTATTTGGTTTTAATTCCATTTATTTTAGTTTTATGTTTTGTTATATTTTATTTTTTATTGATAACCATTTTTTATTGTATTATTTATATAGTTATTTATTTTGTCATTATATCCCAATTCTTGAGAAATATGACAGGAAAATCAAAGCGTCAGATTGTGTGTTTATATATATATACAAAAAATTTTTTGCTAAAAAGTATTTGAAGTAAGGTGTACAAATTGTATTTACATTATATAATTGTATTTACATTATATTATTTTATTAATTGGGCCAGAGCAAGTTTAATGTTAAATAAGTAATTATTAATAGTTTTTAGTATAGAAATTGTGCTTCTGGGAAATTAAGTTTTATTTTATCCATAATTATAAAAGTTGCCAAAAATGCTCAAATTTTATTTTTCCTGTCATAAATAAATTCCCATTAACTATTTTATAAAATTCAACTTTATTCTTTTTATTTAATATAAATATGCTACATTTTATTATTTTATTAATTGTGTCAGATAAATTTATTGTTAATAAATAATTATTAATACTTTTTTTAGAACACTGTATTCTTTATTATAGGTGCTCAGCTAGATTTTTAATAGTTTGTTCATTTTTTTTTTAATAAAGGTAGCCAGATGGGAGAAATTTTAATCCCTTAAGCAGATTTAAATCAAGTATTCTTAGTGAACTGTATCATTTGCTTCTATTTGCATTATATAGTTATATAAAATCGTCAATTATGATTTTATGTATAGGGTAGATCTTTTTAGTGTTTTTTTAAAAAAAAATATAATTTGAACCCTTTTGAATTGAGCCTTATGCCCTAATTAAAATAGTTGAAGTATAGAATGGTAAAAATTTTAATTTTAGATGAGTGATATTCTTTGTGGCCATTTAAACTAAAACTAAACCAATTGTGTTTAAAATTACCTCCTGTAATTTTATAAATGTATTAGATAATATTTAATATTATATTAGTAATCTATTATAAATGTAAATTTTAATAATAATGTAGTTCGAAGAATAAATATTGTACTAGTATTTGTTAAAATAATGTATATACTTTAAGTAACTTTAATTTCAACAGTTCTAGATTAAATATGCAGAGTTTAATTAACTTAAAATATTTTAAATTAGTTATTGTGGAATACTATGTAAGGAAAAAGCATTGCAAGTTAAAGCATTTCTAATTTTATATGTGTATGTCTGTATGCTTACATGTGTATTGCCTTAAAACATTTAATTTTCTAAGTAATAATAATTATCTTTATTAAAAGGTATTAAAAATTGATTTATGTTTAACATAATTTATTCATTAGGTAATTCTAATTTGATAATATTTAGCTTATTAAGCAGTTATAAAAACAAATATTTTATTCAAAGAAAAGTTAAAAAATATTATATAATTAAACCTTTGTTTTTAAGATATATATTTTTCTTTCTTTGAATTAAGTTTAAAAATAGACTCTAAAGATAGAAACTGAAATTGATCTTATTGGTTAGTCAATTTTAATGGGTTGAGTGTAGCTTGGCAGCTGATTGTTGAAATTTTTTTTTTTTTAAATTGTGGGAAACTATATGCACTACATTTACAACAATTCCATAAGTCCTGCTCCTTGACTTTCTCTTTAAAATTTGAAATTTTTATTAATAGGTTTATTTAATTTTTTTTCTTTTCTGTTTAATTTACTAGATTGCATGAAGAAGACAAAGGCAGAATTTCTTTATTTCCAAATGCACAGATAAAAATGTAATCATGTAATCAGAATATCAGGTTGTAAGTATTCAATTTTAATTTTTTAATTATTTGAATATTTTTACTTTTTTTTAATTATTTGATAAATGGTATAATTTATTAATGTGTTTGCATTTGTATTGATGTGTCTGTATAGTATAAATTTTTTTATATTAAATCGTTTATGCTCTTTATTATATAGTATATAAATTTGTATTGAAATATAACAAAAGTGGTTTATGTACAATATAATTTTGTGCCTCTGATTCAAGTTTGAGGCAACCTTATTTTATAGACATAATGATTCTCAAAAGGTTTAATGATTTATTTGTGTGTTTATATTTGTATTAGTGTGTTTGTATGTGCATGTCTGTGTTTGTATAACAAGTAATGATTTATATATATAAAAATTATAAAGCAATGCAATATAAATTTTAAGACTGATTATCAGATATATAGAAAGATTGCAGTTGATAAAGTAATCACAAAATTTACTGGGCATAGTACTATGTGAAAATATAAACACTCAAAATCAATTAAGAGAGATTTCAAATGGTATGGGTGTAGTGATAACCACACTGGTTATGTATATACCACATGGAATTGTATGCAGGCAATTAATAAAATTCTGATTCTTGCCTATGCCTTGGTACTCATACTGTGAAGTCAGTAATTTTGCCACATCTTGCATCACATTATTTTCAAATCTATAGCTAGAAAATGAGTTATATGCAATAAATTATATCTCTGGGGACAATAAATATAATAAAATAGCATTGATAAAGAATATAAACATCACTGGTGTACATAACAAATATAAAATGAAGAGATGAAACTCATTTTGTCATTGATGTAAGCCTACAATTTCTAGTTTTAGATAGACAAGAAGCCAACTGCTATGATGACAAATGCAAATCCACCTTCTAGAAATGATTTGTTTTGTATCTTTTATTAGAATGAATCTTTTTCTTATAGACACCTTGAGATTTGTTAACTTTTGGGGTAAAAGATAAAAATGAATTCTTATTCAAGTAGTTTTGGAGATTCTGAAGCTATGGATTATCACAGGTAAGAAGTATTATATATGGTTTGAATGAGAATGTTGTGAGGAATACAAAGAAATTATCAATGAAGATGTAATTTAAACTTAATGATAAATTAGAAATTCTAAAATAATAATTATTTCAGATGTTGAAATTTTTTTTTTTTTTTACTTATTTTTTTAAATGGTAATCACAGATGATGTAGTTGTTTTTGCAATATGCTTCAGAGCTGCAGGAAATGTTGCAGGAGTTATCAGATGAAAGTAGGACTAAAGATAAATGTTAAAAAGACTAAAGTAATGTTTAATCCATTTGCTCAAAATATGAAAATAAAGATTGATTATGATGAATTAGAAGTTAACAGTTACAAATACCTTGGTCAGATCATTAATACAGATGGAAACATAATGGAGGAAATTAATCATAGAATTAAACTTGGTTGGAGTGCTTTTGGTAGAAATAACTTGATACTAAAAGGAAATATGCCTGTTTTACTGGTATATGTGTATACTATGGTAATAATTAGGTTGTGCTAATGCATTATAGTTATGCTATAGTGATTATTAGGTACTAATTACTTAGCCAGGCTTGGCCACCTGTTGGCATTGTTGCCAGTCCAAAATAGCTACAAATGCCGTTTACACGGCCTACACTTATGCCTAAAGAAAACAGTTGTGTTTATCTTAGCCCTTGCAGGCCACTTGATGGTGTTATACAGAAATATTACAGCCTGTTTTGTGCTTCGTGATACTTTATGCAAATTCGCACAATTCACTGGTCGCTATCGTATTATCTGATGGTGTTTGGATTTCAAGTGGCCACAAGTTTTGATATCTCTATAGCAGAGTAATTTCATTTCTACTTAAATCACGCAGTCTGACTCACTAAGAATTGTCACACCGTCCCCACCCTTCCCTACACAACTTGGAATGTGGAAAACATTGGGAAAGGGTAGGGCCTAACACAATTTGGCCGAGCTCATGCTTTCGCAGGAAATCATGAGACAAATAAAATGGTGCACAAATTGTGCCACGTACCGATGTCAGTCAGGTTCCTGTAGCCGAAGGTATTCGATTCCTAAAAATAAAATATTAAAGATGTAGTAGGAAAAAATAAAAGGATCAAAAAATGTCATTAATAATAAAAGTTCTTTTTAAAAAGGGCAAAATAAAAATTGCATAATACAAATCGCCATATAGCCAAAAGTTGTAAAACTCTGAAGTTTTGATGTTATTGTAGTTTTTTGGGGGTGGCATGTTGAAAGGATCAAAAAATGTAATTAATAGGAAAAGTTGATTTTGAGAATGAAAAAATAGACATCGCGTAATACAAATAAAGACAAAAAAATTGCTGTATAGTCGCAGTCTTTTTTTTTTTAAAAAAAGACAACAAGTTGAAAAAGTCAAAAATTTTGATCTTATTTTAATTTTTTTGCGGGGAGTGGGTTGAGTAATATTTTGTCTTCACTGAGACAAAAGATAGAGACAAAATTTATTTTTGGCTTGTTTTTATTTTTAAAAAAAAAAAGATAATAAAAATTAGTTTTAAAAATAAAAGTTTTAATATATCGCCCCAAAAAAAAAAATAAATCGCTGTATAGGCAAAAAAAAAGTCACCGTATTTATTTATTTTTTTTAAAAAAAAAGAAAATGAAAATTGAAAAACTCAAAAGTTTTGATCTTATTTTAATTGGGGTGGGTGGGTGGGGTGGATTGAGAAATACTTTGTAAAAGTTAGAGACAGAAGTTGTTTTGTTTTTTTTAAAAAGATAATAAAAACTGATGTAAAAAATAAAAGTTAAAGCCAAAAAATAAATCACCATATAGCACAAAAAAAAACCCTAAAAATGAAATATTAAAGACGGATTAGAAAAAATTAAAGGGTTCAAAAAAAGTTGCAGCCCGGTAACGTTGCATTGTATTGTTTTTGACTGGCGACAACGCCATCAAGCGACCATAAGTAATTGTACCAATTATTGTCCTGCTATTAAGCATGTATATTTTTTTTACATGGTGGAATTTTATATTTTATTCCAGAGTAATCTCTCAGCTGTTTTATAAAAGGTATCATGATATTCATACCTGTAGTTCATTGCTTAGGTGTGCTTATAAGATTTTTAAACTTAAGAATTTCTAAATGTGACTGTTAGTTTATATGGATGTTTAGTTTTGTTTTATTCCCGTAGTGCATATGATAAGTCATAGGGTGAACATAATTATTCTAGCCATGAGTGCAGATTTGGCCATTTTTGATATAATCCTCATGAAATTCCTATTTCCAAGTTATCACATTATCTATAAAGAACCTAATTACAGACATCACATTTAATTTAACAATTGTTTATTAGAATCTTAATGAAAGTTTTTCCATCCACATAAACTTATATATTTGTATGTAATTATAAAATCTATGATATATACCCTCTATGAGTGTAGGATTAGTAGTATCATGAGTGTTACTTAGCATTGCATATAAGCAACTTTAATAATAGATGTTTAAATATAAAAATTTAAATAATCGTGATTTTGCCAAATAATCTAGATAGTAATAGAGAGAGTTGATTAAATTGTGATTGATCTTTGGAAGATAGTTAATAATTGCTATTAAAATATATATATATATATAATGCGAGTAATTGCAATATATCAATTTTTAAACTTGAAAAATAGTTTTAGATATGACTTAAATTATTATTGCATTCAAAATATATGAATTATTCATAAGCATATTGAATATTATTTTGAAAGTTATATTTCTGAAAGATTTAGTGCCAAATAATTATTATTTAATTAAAACAAAACATATGCTAAATTGATTATATTTTCTTGTTACTTAATTAAATGAAGTAACTGTATTTATTAGGAAAAGAAAAAAAAAACATGCTTTTTGCCAAGATTAATGGTCATTCATAAAATATTTAGTGGCATAGTATTTTATATTATTTATATTATTGTAATTAAAGTAAAATGTAAACTTATAATTAGAATTAAGCCAGCTTTAGTCAAAACATTTATCCACTTTAAAATAAATGATGGTATAGAAAAATACTTGTATTTTATTACCAAAGGGATAAGAAAACTTGCTTGTAAAGATTGATTGGTATTCGTCGAAGAGCCCCCACATCCCACTGGATGGCGCCATTTTGGCGCTAAAACACATAAAAATGTCGTTTCCGCAGCTGACACGTTCGAACCCGCATTTTCTATAATACAACTTTTTTGTTGTGCTACAGATTGCAGGCCGCTATGTCGCGTCGCAGTACAGCATGTATGTTTTACGCAACAAATACATTTTCCGAATTCGCACAGTTTATAAAATGATTACGGCTTGGGGAGAGGGCGTGTTTTTTTTAATTGGATAGAAATGTTGTTTTCATTGTTTTTTTATTATTTTAAACTATTGAAATGTTCAGATTTTGTAAAGTAATAATTAACAGACTTTTTACACCGTAGGGTATTGAAGTTTTAAGTAGTAAATGTTGACGAGATATATGTATAAAGTGAGTTGTAATTAGGTAACGAGTCAAGTAACGTACTGTTCGTAACATTCCACGAGACAAAGAAGTTGTACGATGTGTATATTTTTGAAATAAAAAAGAGCGTTAATACAAAAATATCCCGTAAGAAAAGTAGAATTGTACACGTTTTTTTTTAAATGTCATAAAAAACATATATTATAAACATTTTATATATATATTTGTCGTTGTTTAAAAAAGTTTTAGTTTCTTTCTTTTCTCCGACTACTGTTATACTTTGTTGAATATAGTTTACGTTTATTGTTATCATTTATTTTATAGATGTTAATAGTAATAGTAACAAGTCAGATGTCACATGACTTATATATAGCTTGCACTTACAAATATGTAAAATTAAGAGCATGCTAATAGCTCTAAACTCCTCACTGAAGAGACCCATAGGTCGAAACCGGTCTGGGGATGGGGACCATTTAAAATAAAAATGATTTGAATGCCTTCTCTTGTAGTAGCATTTATCATAAAAAAAAAAAAAAAAAAGCTTGTTTAGAGCTATTAGCATGCTCTTAATTTTACATATTTATAGATGTTAGTAAAAAAAAAAATTTACACAAATACGATTTTGATGTTTTTTATTGTAGCATTACAAACAACAGAAAACTAACCCTAAACCTAACCCTAAAACTAACCCTAAACCTAATCCTAAAACTAACCCTAAACCTAACCCTAAAACTAACCGTAACAACTTTTACTTTTAGTTGTCATTCTATTTGAAATAAAAAAAGTGGTAAACAACAACAAAAAAAAAATCTCCGATAGAAAATTGATTTTTCTAATAAAAAGCAAACTAAAAAAGACGAATCAAATTGTAATTTGTTTATTTTATTTTACATTTATTATTATCATTTAATTTGTATACGTTAATAAAAAATAATATTTAAAATTAAATAATATTTCAAAAAGATGATTTTCTTTTGTTTTTATTTTCGCATTACAAAAAACACATCAAAATAATTATAATTAACGGCCCGGGAATGATAATATTTTATAGTTTAAGCGTGAAAACTGCGCCATCGAGTGGGATATAGTAGCTATTCGATGACAACTGATTGATTTATTAACAAACTAATTTATTGTAAATTTTATTAAAAGATTTGTAACTTTAAAATTACTTCTAGTAAAATTTGTTAATAATCATATTACTAGACAAGGTCTTATATTTCATAGTATGTAAATAAAAACTAAATATTGCTTTTTTATTTCTCAATATATTTATTAAAGCTTTATATATACATTGACGTTTATTGACTGGTCTGTTGAATCTTGAGGTCTATACTATGTCAGTGTACTATTTGGTACTTCCTTAATCTTCTAAGTCAAACTTTATTTATGAGGCTCCATGTATCCTTGTGTTTATTGTTTTGTAACTTATATAAAGATTGTCTTTACAATAAATTGATTTTTTTTTGTGTGAATATTTAAAGTTTTGTAGTTGAGCATTATTTATGTTTCATATTTCTATTTGTTATCATCACAGGTACTGATTAGATTCAAAGTTTATCTGATCATGCACAAAAGTGTCATATTTAATTATCACATATATTTATTTCATATTAGACTTAAGAATTTCCATCTTTTTATTTGAAATTGATATGACAATAACTAATTTTATTCTTTTAGTTATCTTTGCATTCAAATACGGATCTTATTACTTTAAGGTGTAAGCAGAGCTTTATTTGGATATCCCTATGCAAATTACTTTATTATTGTTATTTGTTCAAAAAATAATAATTTTGTTCAAAACATTTACATTATAAGAGTAACGTAATTATATTTATATTAAAGATTATTGATATTATGTAACAAAAAACACTTATTTATAATTGTTAATAAAGAATCTGGATACAACTTCACACCTGCCAATTCCATAATATTGTGCTCTGACGATCACAAAAGAAAAATAAAGGAGGCATTTTATATTAATGGAAACATTCATGCTATTAATAGGAAAGACACTTGCTTTGAAATCTCGAAGAAATGGGCTACGTAATACTAGCTTATTTGAATATTAGCATATATTTTACTATACATTTTATGACGGCTATGAATATGAGGCATGGATCCTCGAAAACGTTAAGCCGATAAACTTTAATATTAATTTATATCTTCTTCTTTATTAACAATTATAAATATGTTTTTTGTTACATAATATTGAGAAGTAAAACTATATTTATTATTGATATTATTAATAGTGGTCATCATGAGAGATGATTAATTATTATTATTATTATTATTATTAATAATCCAAACTATATTTGTATTGTATCTCTTAAAGTATAATAGATCAGATTAATGTAAATGAGCCACAACTATGATTTCTGGAATAGGAAGTTATATGTCTTCAATTTGTGGTGATAACTAATGTCTTAATGTAATTGATATGAAATTAATTGGTTTTTCTATGTCATCATCATCAACCATTATCAATCCACTGCAGGATGGTCTCTCCAAGTTTAATCCATTTTCTCCGATCTTTAGCTTCTCTTTTCCACAACACCCCTGCACACTTTCTTATTTCATCCATTCATCTCACATGTGTTCTCTTTCTGGGTCTTTTATACAATCTCTTGGAATCTAGTTTAAAATTTCAACTGTCCATCTATTATCATCTCTTCTAGCAATATGTCCAGCCCAACTCCACTTCAATCTTTTAATTTTTTCAATGAGGTCAGTAACACCTGTTTGTTCTCTTACCCATACATTGCGTTTTTGATCTCTTCTTGTTACTCCCAACATACATCTCTCCATACTTCTTTGAGTGATCTGAAGTCTCTGTATAGCTCTTCTGTTAAGTGTCCAAGTCTCAGATCCATAAGTAAGAACTGGTAAAACACATTTGTTAAAAATCTTCCTTTTCAAACACATAGACATATTTCCTTTTAGTATAAAGTTATTTTTATCAAAAGCACTCCAACCAAGTTTAATTCTGTGATTAATTTCCTCCATTATGTTTCCATCTGTATTAATAATCTGACCAAGGTATTTGTAACTGTTAACTTCTTCTAATTCATCATAATCAATCTTTATTTTCATATTTTAGCAAATCGATTAAACATTACTTTAGTCTTTTTAACATTATATCTTTAGTCCTACTTTCATCTGATAACTCCTGCAACATTTTCTGCAGCTCTGAAGCATTGTTTGTGAAAACAACTACATCATCTGCAAAATCTAAATGACTTAAATAATCTCCATTTACTTTCACTCCATTAGATTCCCATTTTAATCCACAAAATACTTCTTGCAGCACTGCTGTAAAAAGTTTTGGAGATATGGAGTCACCTTAACTTATACCTTTCTCAATGTTGACTTTCCCAGTATCATTATGTAATCTAATTGTTGCTGTTGCATTTTTATAAATATTCTTTAAAATATGACAATATCCTGGATCTATACCTTGATGATCCAATGCTTTAATCACTGAAGAAATGTTTATATGACAATATCCTGGATCTATACTTTGATGATCCAATGCTTTAATCACTGAAGAAATGTTTATACAAATGCCTTTTCATAATCTACAAATCCAAAACATAATGACAACTCATATTCATTTGTCCTTTCTATAACTTCTCTCAATACCTGGATATGATATACTGTACTAAAACCACTTTTAAATCCAGCTTGTTCTCTTGGTTCTATGTATACAAGCATAACCTCTGATTTTGTTAACTGGTCTCCATTGAGATTGATATGTAAAGGTCCTTTTTTTTTTTGTAAATGATTCTTATGGTTTGTGAATAAATTTTCCTTTTGAAAGATCTCTTAAAGTATAATATAGATCTTTCTTTAATTAATTTCAAAACCTTAGCACACCCAAAATTATTAGTTTAATTCTTTATTTATCATATTACGAGCAAAGTTATTATAGTATATTAAATAATATAATATTGTATATATTTTTAAAAATTTGTCTGGATTATTGGATTTCCAAAAAAGTAACCTTTATTATCCAATATGCTATGCTTTGTTCTTTCTGTAATATGATATCCCAGATAAAGATCTAATTCTAATTAAAGTTAGAAATATTATTTTCTTATTATAATAAATTTTATTATTATCATCCTTAAATATTTAGTTGAAATATTATTTTAGTTTTATTGAAGTAGGATTATTATTGTTAGTCATTTCAATGTAGTCGGATGTATTTTTGATGCATGTTTGACTTTAAAGCAGTCTGTACCTCTTAGCGTAGGAGCACAATCTCATCATCATCATCATCATCATTATTATTATTGGTGTTATGATTAACTTTGTTATCATTATTATTCTGAGCTAACCAATTATTAATTGATAAATATTTATTTGTTAGAGCAGATTGAGAGCAATGGTTATTATTATTATTATTACTGGTTGATTATCACTTTTACCCACTTCTCATTGCTTATCTTGATTCCTGTTCCTGGTGCTTTGTTAGTTGGTTACAATATATATACAACTTTCTTGTGTGTGGTTTTTTTACTGAAAACTTATTAAACTGATATCAATGTATTTGAAATTTGATAGCAATATATTTTTCTGCCAAGTTGTCTCCAGTAAAGAAATTAGGGAATCTACCTAAAATATTTTGCCATACTGCATTGTCAATGATATATAATGCACAAAGACTAAGCTCTCAATACAGTAGTGCCACCAGTGCAAGCCAGAGTAATCAATGGATGCAAGAAAGTTTGAGCATAAAATCCCTATGTAGTGCCTACTCATCCAATATCCCCAGATTAGTTTCCAGCTTGTGGCTTTCGTCAGTGCAGAGCATTGGATCTGAGAGCACTGCACCTATCCAATATTCCCAGACTAGTTTCCATCTTGTGGCTTTCATCAATGGGAAACCATGGATCTGAGAGCACTGCACCTAGATACAATGCTCTCAGATCCAAGATTCCTCACTGATGAAAGCCACAAGCTGGAAACTAGTCTCAGGATACTGGATAAGTAGACACTAGATAGGAATTTTATGCACAAATCTTGCATCCATTGATTACTCTGGCTTGCACTGGTGGCGCTACTGTATGGAGAGTTTAGCTTCTGTGTAAATAGCCTGTGTAAGCATAAGAAATGGTAATCATGTGATGTTTGGTGATATATAGTACATGTACAAAACATTGAATATAAATATATTAAACCTTAATTTAAAATTTTTATCCAAATAAATAAATAAAACAAGATGTGATATGTTGGACTATTTCCATCATTTATGAGTGAATGCTGAATGTATAGAAAATTTTAAACTTTATTTAAACTTTTCAAATACAAACAACTTGTTAGTAATAACACACAAATAGACAATACAGGTTGGTAATTACACAACATTTCGAGTAATAGTATTCTCCACTCTTCTTCAGGTAATACTGGCCTATATGCACAGTGACAATATTCGCTTACAAGTTGAACTCGCACCTTTAGAAAGGCAACATATAATAGAAATTTGATATATTTATATATGAGGGTTTATATATATATATAAAGGTGAGAGTTCACCTTCTAAATGAATATTGTCACTGTGCATATAGGCCAGCAACACCTGATGAATAAGAGTGGAGAACTACTCAAAATGTTGTGTAATTACTAACCTGTATTGTCTATTTGTGTGTTATTACTAACAAGTTGTTTGTATTTGAAAAGTTTAAATAAAGTTTAAAATTTTCTATACATTCAGCATTCACTCATAAATAATGGAAATAGTCCAACATATCACATCTTATAATATACCATCATTACAAACCTTCAGACAAATACTAAATAAATAAAACAGATTATAATTTAAATAAAAGCATTTAATTAAACAAGGATAGAAAAATCTTATAACTCTCAACATTAACTTAATGAATAATGTTTTCTCCTTCACTACCCTCTTTTAAGAGCTGTCGAAGATGTCTTTGCCTATAGTAGGCTATGTGAACACTGCTTATTATGCTCATATATTAATAGACTCTAAACTAGCTGAAATCACCTTTGTATTATATTGCAGTAACCTAATGCAGCCATTAATACTTTCTATTAAAAGATCAAAAATGTTTAAATTTCTTTCAAAGTACCCCCATCTCCATTTTTATCTTAAGATAAAATTGTTAATTCAGGAATCTTTAATTGTTGAGTCTAACACCTTGAATTGTCCATTCACTAAACAGAAATTGAGTGAAAACATATATCAGCATGTCTGATGCAAAAAAAAATAAAAAATAGTATTGTATGATTCTTAGTTCTGAAATTATATGGTCAAGTTTATACAACATAATTATATATATATATACATACAGAAATGCCATGTTGAAAGAAAGGATACACATTTTTTCATCTGAAATTCTGATGGCAGTTCCTTCTCATCATTAAAATAAAAAAAATATTGAATGGCTTTATTGCTTGGAAGATCATATGAAAGTCAAAACACTGAAAGTAACAGCTGGGTATGATTTGAAGATGTTTAAACTGCAATTGACTACTGTACTAAATCAAGCAGAGCAACTATTTATTAATTGCAAAAAAAAAGTGTATTTCTTTTTAGTTTTTGCTTAAAATATTTAATTTTTTCATTAGAATATTTTTATTTACTAATTCTAACAATAAAATTGCCAGTTGAATTATTTTTAGTTCTGGATTGATTTAAATCGAAGATAAATGATTAATCTCTATCTTTATTTTTTAAATATTAAAAAAAAAAAGTGAACTTATCGGATATTATTTTTTAGATTAATTGTAAAATTTTTCAATTATTTCAGTAAAATAATTTTTAAGCCAATAAACATCACATGAACACCATTTCTTATGCTTGCTCTTAACTGTTATTAAAACATCCATTGATTACTCTGGCTTGCACTGGGTGACAATAGGTATAGAGAATTTTGCCTGTTTTACAATAAATGTTGTGAATCATACAATATTATGTTTCTAGATCAAAGATTATGGAGTTATTAGTTGCTATGTTACAATGGATAAATCAGATGCTTACTTTTTTTTCTTGAACAATAGTTTCATTTACAATCTTGAAGAGTAATAATTTTTTTTAATTGTACTAGTAGTATATTAATTATATTTTGTAATAAACATCATATACTGACAATTATAAAATACAGATGGATTAATAATCATTGCTACTGATTTTATCACATTTTATATATAATAATACCACCAGATATAAACAGATGGACTTATGTGGTGTCATATGTACATTATATACAGCTGTTGAATATTAATATTATGCATAAAGAAATGTTAATATAGATTTACTTTTTGCTGATATTTTAAATTGGCTTAGTTTCTTTCTCATGTTTGTGTGTTTCTTTCAATACATATACTAGCACAAAATATTTTAAATGTAAAGATAAATCATAGATTGAATTTCGGTAGGAATATGCCCCCCCCCCCCATATTGATAAAGACTGCATCATATTTTGTGTTTTTACATGATGTCAGTCTGTCAACATTCATCTGATGGAGGCAGATTAACTTTTGATCTTTATTATTCAACTAAAAATATCTAGATATTATACTAAACTTCTATTTACAGACAGGTAATAGAATAATTAACTGGGTTGGATTGGGCCAGTTATT
This sequence comes from Epiperipatus broadwayi, assembly GCA_028023455.1. NCBI lineage: Eukaryota > Metazoa > Onychophora > Udeonychophora > Euonychophora > Peripatidae > Epiperipatus > Epiperipatus broadwayi. The sequence goes on from JAQFVV010012401.1 coordinate 6,762,730, forward strand.
TGTTAAAAAGAAAAATCTTAAGTTTGCTTGTGTGAAAAAAAAAGTTCGAAATTTCACAAGGCTGGAATAAAGATCGTAAGTTCGTGGGTAGGCTGATGGATTGAGTAAATATTCAATCAGGAGGCCCAGTTATGAAATCGTAGAATGACTTATAATACTTTTTTGAAAAATTTTAAAATTATGCATTAACAAATCAAATATTAATATAACAACTTTTATGTTTAATTCTTTATGAATAAAATAAGACACAAGTTTTAATTACATTTTAAAGTTAATGAGATATATTTAAAAATATTAGATCAATCAAACAATAATAAACTGTTCTAGCTTAATATTTTTTGAAATATTATATGAAGAAATTATTACAGTATATTAATTTAAATTTAGTACTGTATATATACGCAGGCATTATAAAATGCATTTGTGCGTATTTATTCATGTAAATATTTGTATTCTCACACACATCCGTAGATGTCATTTGTTATAATTATGTTTTATTTATAGTAACTTACCATGGTAGTTTGCACAGATAAAACAGTCGCCATAATTCTTTGCACGTTCTGGGAGTTTGAAGCGTTGTTTATTTAAAAAATCCGCATTTAGATAAACTCTAAATAATTCTAAATTAAGCATTTTTTAAATGTATGATCAACTCTGTATATTTTTTCTTCGTAGCATTTTATTCCTCCTGCATATACACATGTTTTTAACAATATTTATTGAGTTCACATCCATTTTTAAAATAGAAAAAAAAATCTATTAATTAAAATCATATAAAGATGTCTTCATTATAAAATAAACATTTCAGCAGCACGCTACATCATATGGAATAAATGTATCTAAAATGACACATATAACTTGTCAGCCCATTTTTGATTCTTCATTAGTGCTATTTTTTCATTGTATAGCATCCAATATGTTTATGACAAATAATATAAGTTACAATAAAATAATTGCTATATATTATATTTATATCCGCCGTATTTCCTTTGTGAATTTAAATGTTAAAACAGGTAAGAAGTGATAGATTATAAATATATTCTCTATAACAGCATTATTTATAGAGGAGTATATTTTTTCAAGATTACTTTTATCCTAAAAAAAGAATTAATCATCTCAGTTTAAGTTTAGTATGGAAAATATGAACGTGTACGCACAAACTAATTAATGTCACATGTAAGCTAAGTTGCACCCCCTTTAAGTAATAATGATCATGTTCTTTTTATGTAGAACTCACTACAAAATTTTAAAAAATGTCAGGCCATAATCGATTTAAAATAACCATTAAGATTTATATAATGAGAGTGGATAAAACAAAAAGAAAAGGCTCTACCATATGATTCCAAGGAAAATAAGGATTTAAAAAATAGGCTAATTCTAAAAATTATTCGCGGGAGAATATTGCTATGACAACCAAATTATTATCTTCATTTTTTATAATAAGCACAGTCACACAGTCATCGTTAAATTTTCTTTTTTTTTTTAAATAAAATAATATTTATATGAATTTTTATTTACTAGCATTAAATGCAAGGAAACTAATTTAATTAGACCGAATTAATGGAGGGAAAAATAGTCACATGAAGTAGATATTCCGAATGATGTGTAGAAATGTTTTTGGAAAATAAAGCAAACGAAAAAACTGGAAGGAGTAAAGTGCCATGGAAATAATTCTTCGATAATATTAAAACACAATATCATGTCTTTGTAAAGAATATAAATAGAATTAAACTGTGATTTTCACGAACTCTAGTTTTATGAAAAGGCGAATCCAAAGAAAATCACTTCTAGTGTTGTTTCTATTTGCGAATACTTGTACGTATACGGTCGCTAAAAAAGTGAAATTTATCAACCTGTAATCACATGAAAAAAAAATGTTCAAATAAATTATCTAAGTTTTATATATAAAAAATTAATGCAAATATATATATTTTGCCTGAAGGTTAGTGATAAATGATATATTAGATGTGTTATCTGTTTGTGTTTTATTACTCATAATGTTTGTATTTGAAAAGTTTAAATAAAGTTTAAAATTTTCTAGACATTCACCATTCAATGGTAGATGATGGAAATAGTCCAACATATTATCACATATAATTTTTTTCTTTCTATTTTTGTATATAAACATTAAAATTTTGAGCAATGAAATTATATGTTTAAAAAAATCACCCAAAATGAAGGGATGGGTAAATAAAGAGTCTTAGGTAAAATGGTTAATGCATCCTTCTATCATCCTTGTGATTTAGTATTCAAATTTGACTGGATTAAAACCAGGTTCAAATTTTTTTTTTCTTCCAGGCACATGGTTCTTGGCTAATCCTTGTTTGAAATGTCAGTTGGGAAATAGGTACCTAACTATTCTTAAGTAGTAAATAAAACAAAGGAAAATTATAAACTTTTACAAACATTTTAGAAGCTTACTGGATGTTGTTTTTTCCCTTGATTTTCTGTATAATGATAATGAAAAATCTTTGTCCTCTTATGGGCTATTTTAAAACTTTTTGCCTAACTTCAGATAAGGCAACTAACTAGTCACAATTCTGAGCAATGAGTAGCATTTATTTCAATGATAATTTTAAGCAAGGTAATTCCATATACAATTTATGATTGCAAGAGAAAGTGTTTGTTTATAGAAAATATAACTTAGTTGATATTGGAAATAGACCATACAACAAGACAATTTTTAAGTCCCTAAAAGATATATTTTAGATTATTATGAGGGGGAAAGGGTAATAAATAACTGTGAGGAAATGGGAAGTATGAGAAAAATAAAGCACATACAATATTAAAATATAAAAGGAATCTATAAACATTTGTTTGTAGATGAAATATTGTCAGAGTTAATAAGATGAAAAAAAGAATGGAGAATACATGGAGAAATATTTCCTGCATCTGATGCTGTAAAATATTTAATTTTGAAATTGTATGCAACTGTAGAGATAAAAGTTATTGGATTGATTTCTAGTTGTGATAGGAGAGACTCAAGAATTAGATGTTTCTAGACAATCTGATACTTCTTGTGTTTGAAAATAACATGACCTTTGGTGCAATTACTATTTTTTAATATTAATAATAACCGGAAGATACATAGAATTAAAGTTATTGAACATTGTAATATTTTCAGCATTATTCTTTGAATAATAAGATTGTTTGATTTTGTAATAATAAAAACAAACCAAAATTAAAGATCAAAACAATCTTAGTATTTTATGCTGCCACAGTTTAAATATATTAACAGTCAGCAAACATTTTCCAAATGCCAAACTTATTAGTAAATCATTTTCAGCCATTATCCATTGCATGATGATTTTCTTGTCAAGCTTAATTTCATTTCTTTAATCCATTGCTTCTTATTTTTCACATCACTCCAGTTAACTTTCTTATCTATCTATTCATATAGTTTCTCTGTAACTATTGAGATCCAGTGTCTATCTATTGTTGTCTTTTCTAGTGAATATCTAACCTAATTCCATTTCAGATTTTTAATGATATTTTCTTTTTCATTGCTGAAACAATCTTTCCAACACCAGTAAAATATTTATACTTTTAAGATTTTTGTTTTCTTTTATATATATTTCCTTGCCACTTCAAATTTACATATATATTTTATGTCATCATTAATACTTTTGCTTAGTATTTTATAGAAATTTTAAATATTCTTCAACATGGATTATTTAAAAATATTTTTTTCTTTTGTTTGAGAATTACTGGTTTTAATTGAAAATATATTGATTTTTTTTTTTTGTACAGTTATCTATGTAGCTGTTTTTAGTAAAATATATTTTCTTATTTATTTACTTAAGCCTGAAACACATTTGAAGTCTATAATATTTTAGCAGCACACATTTTTCTTTTATCACCTTTATGCCACTTACTGTGAGCTTTAGTAATTAATAGTTGCCAGACAATAGTGCTTAATAAATCATAATTGTATGCTGTTTTGTTCAATGTCATGATTAGTTTCAAGTTTATGATTTTCATCAGTGAGGATCTTTGGATTTTGGATCTGATACATCTTCTTTCTGGCAGCTATAATTTATCTCTTTGTTATGCTGTCAAGCTATCATCCCACACTGAAAAGCATAACATTTTCAATCTTAGCCAACTTGCTTGTATAGTCATATAGATATGAAACCAGTTTAGTTTCTATATATTAAGGTGTCCTTAGTTTTAACAATTATAATATAAGCTTTACTAATTCTAAAACCCAAAAAAAAAAAAAAAAAAACCCCCCCCCCCCCCCTCTCTCCCACCCCCCCCCCCCCCCCCCCCAAAACCATTTTAAAAAAAACAACCAATAAAAACCAAAACTACTAATCTTTCTTAAACAATTCTTATTATAAAACCCCCCCCAAAACACCAAAAAAAAAGAAAAAAGAAAAAAAAAAAAGGGAGGGGGGAAGGGGGGGGGGGGGGGGAAAGCTCTTCCGATCTTATGAACATTTACAAAAAGTCAATTGATTTAATGAATGATTGGGTAATGGATAAAGAATGGAAAGTAATATAAGGGGAAATAAATAAAATGATAAAAATGTGAATTATAGAAAATGTCAATAGATGTCGCTATATACGTAATATACGTGTTAGTATTAGTACGAGGTATCATATTGAGAAGGGTAAAAAAATTGAGAATTACCGAAAAAGGCTTTTATATATATAATTTTTCTGTGATGTATTTACAAGTTGTTATTATTATATAATAAAGATTTATATTATATTTCATTGAATATAAGCATATCTATTCTGTGACCAGGATGTAGTATAAATCAATAAAATATTATATGATTATACTTTATATATTGCTGTTTTAGTAGCATTCATTTTTCCATCACCACCTCTATGCCACAGGATAGAGATGCCTTTAATTGTTCAAAAACTAAGGATACCATAATATCTATGAACTGAATTGGTTTCAGGTGTCTTTGAATATACAGACAAGTTGGCTAATATTGAAAAAAAAATATGTTTTTCAGTTTGGGCTGATAGCTTGATAGTCACAGACTACCACAAGGATAGTGCATTAGATCCTAAAGGTCCAGATGCACTGTTCCAAAATTCAAAGCTCCTCACTGATGAAAGCCATAGGCTTGAAACTAGTCTGGGGAAATTGGATAGGATAGGAATTTATTAAGCATTATCACCTGGTATACTGTGGTGAAGGAAAAAATTGTGCTAATAACAATATGTAACTAGTCATGTGATAGAATTATGCTATTTTATTGATTTAAATCTATAATATTCAAAATATTTTACAATTTCTAATTTAAATTCATTGAAATGTTTGTGAAGGTTAGGAATACTGACTTTCAAATATTGGCTTTCTAAATAATTTTTGTCTCTAGCTTTACATTAGCTTATATCTTTCATGTCATTAATTGATGATCAATTTTTGTAATCTTTTAAGCATATTACAGTTTGAAATACATATTATCTGCTAATCAGAATATAAATAATCTTTGTATTTTTCATTTTGAAGTTTCTATATCCATATTTTGGCTTAGCATTTTTCTGGAAGAAAGAATTCACAGTGCTCTTTGCATGTATATTATCATTGTTGGCAGACAAAATATATCAAAATAAGCAAAATTATAGTTTTTCTTTAAAAGGGGGGGGGGTAATATGTCTGAAAATATGAAAATATTATTTGTTTATATAGAAAACAAACGAACTGGGCTTCTTCTGAAAACATATGTACAGGATGTATAAATATGTTTGAAAACAAACATGAAATTAATATTCTTTCATAAGTAACAATGATTGAAAAATGTTAAAAAACATAAAAGTGAAATAATTTATTTTGATAAGGAATATCCAAGTAAATGAAAAATATTGCAAATGTCCTTGAGGAATGAAATTAATAGGTCTTTGATTTATATCTTGTTGAGGAATTTTCAAACATATAAGATCTAAATATGATTGGAATAAGTTCACAAGAAGCCCCTCTCACCCCCCAATTTTGCACTTAGCCTCAAGCCAGAAATATTGTATGTACTGACTGATTTTTTTTTTTTTTTTGACACAACTTTCTGTGGACATGCTCATTTGGAATTTATCCTTGTTTTAAAGCATTGTAGGACTATTTCAGCTAAAGTATTGTGTTAGTGCAAAACTGCCAATGCTCTCTCTTCAATATTTATCACTTGGCAATAAAATTCTTTCAACATCTTATTATAAATTTTGAGAGATCAAAACTATTACTTATAGATTTAAAATAGCTGAACCTATACCAAATCACATATGACAAGCCCATATTGGATTAATTGGGCATGATAGAAATCTATGTATAGATGATACTACGGTTTTGTGGTATTAAGACTAGTGCAGATAATACATGAAGAAAAATGACACAAATTAAGGAATAAAACATTATGAACTGATAAAATTAGAATTTATTGTAGTTGTTCAGAAAAAAATGGAACCGACTAGAGGTGGGACATGCTTTTGCATATAACAGAAAATTATTTAGAAGAAAAAATACATTAGGCATAGGAAATTTTTCAATTTCTAGCATTAACGACAATTGCAGATTATAGCATAAGAATAGAAAACACAATATGATACATTACATGATATATAAAATTTCAAAATGACTAAGCTTCTATTTTAATGAATCATTGAAAAGTTAAAATGAAACACAAAACCATTATACTGTACGGGTACCTTACAATATTATTAAGTTCATTTGTTTTATGTGCCATATCAATCCATAAATTTAAATATATAATTTTTATTAATAAACAATAAATACATTACCCTTTTACATTTAAACACCCATATAGACACATGTATATAACTTAAACGTTAGACTATAGAATTTTAATAATAAAAAATCAAAATCAAATAGTTATTTTAATGAAATCAAAGAGTAAAATAATTAGATTCCAATCATTTATATATATGTATAAAATATTTATTTAATTTAACTAATATCATTAATCAAGACGCAAAATATAGATAACCTTAGGTCAAGTTGTATCTTAGCAATTAAACATGAAAGAAATAAAATTAGTGCTCAATTGCGCAATTATTAATTATGATGCATTCAACAATAATCGAATATAAAATCGTGAAATGAAATAGTAATTTAACACATGCTAATTACAGGAAGTTGATTCTACTATAAAAGCTAAATCAACTAATTTCCAAATCAGTTCTATCTTTTACAAATGAATTAGTCACTACACAGTTATTTTGCTGTGTTCGAATACCGAACACATTAGAAAGATAGATCGATAGTTTGAACAAATTTTCCTTATTTATAAAGTCTTCATTAGCAGAGAACTCGAATATCACTCAAGTAAAGAGTAAATAAATTATTCTTTAATATCATTAATAATAATTTCAAAATGAGATTATCTTTAATAGTGTAATTAGAGTAATTCTTAATGATATTGTTCTAGACTTGAATTTTAAGAAAGATAAACACATCAAAAAACATTTATGTATCTAAGCAAATTTATTTTAAGAAGATTTGAAGTTATAGAAAATGCAACGTGAATTTTGTCATAGGATCAAAAGTCACTATTCTAACCTAAAGCAGTGTAATTACTTACTCCTACTGAAATGCCTAATATATAAATATTTCCTTTATATACTTCAATATCCAACTTCAATTTATAGCGAGATGATTTATGAAAAGTGATGCCAACATCACGTGAGAAGAATATTTATGAACAGCAGAGGATACTGATTGCCTTATCGATGATTGGTGACCGGAAAATAAAAGAACTTTATTCTTAATGAACATTACTACTCAAATTATGGAAATGAATAGGACAATGCCATAAACTTTTAACACATCATATCTTTGCGTACCAATATCCATAAATATTTAATTTTATTTCCTTTGCTTCTAAAATCTACTTATGTTGGAATAATCCATTTTGGAAAATTATTAGATGAAAAGATCATAGGATTAAATTTTTTTTTTATTTAATAAAATTTAGGTCTTCCTTGCAAAGTGTCTTGACCAGGACAATAAGTAAACTTAATATGAAGGTAAGATTTTGTTCTTCATATTAAATTCATTCACTTATGACAAGACAGAATTTTTGTTTATTATTAATTCAATTAATTTAGTAATATTTGTTTGTTTATTTTTCTGTGTAAATGACATATCCTTTGATGAAAGATCTTTTAACAATAGGGACCATATGTAGATAGGAGGTCTTATAGAAAGAGAATTTCGTCAAAAGGATTCGATATTACAAAAGTCTTCATTTATACTTATATTTTTTAATTAAAATTTAGTTAGCTAGTCTTATCATAATTCTTGAAATTATAAAATGTGTTTATTTTTACAACCTATTAAATATTGTTTGTGCTACGATACATATTTACTATGGGATATGGGAAGGTATCATTTTAAAATTTATATAGTAATATAGTAGAAATGTTATGTAAAGCACTCATAATAATAAATTTTACCATATAATAATTGACAAAACACTTTATTACTTTTACAATGCTTTATTATCCACCCTTTCCTTCAGTTTACAGTTTCTTTAGAACCCTTATATCTCCTAATCTTACTAATTTTGTTATATAAAGATAAATTTAATTTGTTTTCAGTTAATAAATATTGTTAAATTTTTATTTTATTTTAAAAAAGTCTCTGATTTATTTAAATTATTTATTTTATTCTCATTATAAAATAAAACTGAATACACATACCCACATATACATTGTATCAGTTGTACCCATACTCAGTCGTTTACACTTTCTGTATACACATATTGAACATGAAATGTGTGTTATACAACCGAACAACTATTCTAGATATTCAATTAGGCACCATGATTCATTATTTTATCAAATTGCATCCGAAGAAGAAATTAATGCATTCATACCTTTGAAAGGTTCAGTTCACTGGGCTTTATGCGCCACCTCTGGAAAAAGATTGCTCCCTTAATGAGACTTCTAAATGGGTTAATCATTTAAAATCTATATTAATTTAATTTTAACTATATACAATAATATTAAAGAATATACTAGTTTATATTTGACTATATACAATAGTGTTATTAATACTAAAAAAATCTTAAAGAATATTCTAATTTATATTTAGCTATATACAATAATATGAGAAAGAACAACAATAAGAAGGAATATTAAAAATCTATTGAATGTAACATCTACTGGCCATATGTGTTAATCAAAGACCTCTCTACAGTAGTGCAACAGAGGTTCGAATTATTTCGGACCCCCCTCCCAAAATCTGATGATGAACAGAATATCTTTTATTTTCCTGATGGTATCTGACCCATCCACGACTACTGGAAGACCAAACACAGCATATACACACAAAAAATAATACTTTTGTCTATCTCTGTCCGCTGCATATATCCCCACTCATATATTTTAATGAGACTTACAGGATTTTACATATCAGCCAACACAACTTGTTAAAGGTAAATTTCAATAAGTGTGTCCTTGCTTTTTCTTTTGACTTATTAGGACTTTTTGTATACTGAATTGAATATCCCTGAGTTCATTGTTTCTCTGCTATGTTTTAAATTAATTAGTCTGTTTCTGCGTGTAATATTTAATGGAATTTAATGGTTCCTTTCATCCCAGCTAATGTAATTACTCCAAACAAACTTTCAAACTTTCCTCCCATCCCTGCATTCAAAATCCCATAGGAAAAAAAACCAAAAACAGAACATCTCAGGTACAATAACCGAAAGTGGCATCAAACACACCCATGGCCCCAGCTGCTATATCAATACTCTAATTTTTACTTGACCCTGGTTTAGGTTATGATGGTCTGAATCCCTTCCCCTTTCCGTACTTATTTCCATTGTCACTTGCTTTCGGTATACTTCACATGTTTCAGGGCTTCGACTCCTATGCCTAGCCTTTCTATGCCATTGGGTTTGTCTTTGACCACCTCCATTCCAGTTTATGGAGTTTATGCCTATGTTTTCCTGAGCCTTATCCATTGGTTTATTTTGTTGAGTTGTATCGATTGGATTTAGTAAGTCTGCTAGTTGTTCTATTGACTTCATATTTGCTGTTACTAGCATTTGTTCAATACGGAATGGTAAATTATGCTGGATTATTCTGATGTTCTGACCCTCAGATATGTGACAGGCTTCTAATGTTAGGAGCTTGGCCACTTGTTTTCTGAAGAACTTGGAGTAACTCTCACCTCCACCCACTTTATATTTTTCTTGCATTATTTGGTACAATACCATCTCTTGTCTTTCATCACTCCAGAAGTGTCGTAGCAAGGCCTTTTTATATTCTTCATATGTATTTGGGTAGTGAAACTGACTCCCATCATGCTCGAGAATCCCCTCGGAGGTGACTATGCTATAGTTAACTGGCTAGTCTCATCCATCCGATTTATTCTGAAATAATTTTCTAAACTGTTAAGATGTTCTATTGGAGCCTCACTTGTCTGCCCTTTGAACACTCTTATCATTAGAAATTGGTTAATGTTCGATCCATACATATAACTCTTATCTCCCTCTACTGACTTTCCTAATTCTATACCTGCATTATTTTTTTTTTCTATTTTATCTCTTCTTACTATATTCACATTATCATCACTGCTTCCTTCACTATCTGTCTCACATCCCTTCATCTGGATATGTAATTCTTTATTAGTAACTTCCTGTTCATGTTTGTTACTGCTGATGATTGGTATCATGATCTGTTGTTCTATCTGCTTTACTGTCTGTTCCATTTTTAGTACTTTGGCATCATTCCCTACTGCACTGGACACACCACCCAATAAGCAATCTAAACTCAAAGTCGGATTCAAACCCAGTGTAACCAAAGATTATGAATTCAAACCCAACTCATGAGCTCAGATCAAATATCGACAGTACATGACTATGCGCCAAGAAACTATCTCAATGGATGATAATGATTTGAGACCCCCGATCTGACTAATAATGTATAATAAAATAACTAAGGATATTTATAAATCAATTCATGTATGTATGTTCGGGTTGCCAATACAGACAGCGAGCATTAATATTAAAATAATTATTGAATAATAAAGAAAGTTAAAAACCAAATGTGTTAATAAAATGTTTAATAATAATAAATATTTGTTCAACTTTTATGATTAAGATTATATAGATTACCTCTGGTCTTTAAAAGGAATTTATAATTTACAATAAGAATGGCAGTCGTTATTATATGCCAATAACTATTACGCAATATTATAGGAGGATTATACGTGTCTATGCCCCGACAAGTAAATAAAGGTAGATAAAGGTATTTGGCTCTGACCGAAATTATTCTAATTTTTAAAAGAAAGAATGTGATATTCATTTTCACATTCGTAAATCAATTCACAAAGAGCATGATAAGTATTTAGGGCATAACTTTAATATTTAATAGAAAACTTACTTAATTATAAATGAATATGAATTTGTTCGACTTTAATAAAATCAATTCATCACGATTTACGAGCATGAGAGCGGGCTTTACTGGAACTGAGAAGTAAACGGTACTGAGTCTTATGAGCTATAAAAATGAATATGAAAGATAATGGCTTGTCGGTGATTTAAGTAGGAGAGTGGCTTGTGTTGTATTACAAGTCTTTCTGCCCTATCAAGGAGACGTGGAACACGGGGAAAGCCAGGCTGAGTCATAGCCGTGAATCTTTGGTGTTCCAAATATACGAGCGAGGGAGGAAGTGCTTTCTTCCTATGTAATTAAACTAACAGTAATATCACCGAGGACAAGCCTACGAAGTAGGAGATGGCTCGTGTCAGCAATGTTCAGAAAATGATGACTTGATAATCATCGTGTTTAAATAATAAAACCCATTTTATATAAGGAATGCTCTACGTAATGACCTGATCAAGTTAAATTAAAGTCAAACATGCTTTAACCAAAAGTACTTAATGCAATGAGAAATTATATTAATTATACCCTAAATATCCTGCCCTCCCTGAATATTAATAGAAAGTATAAAATTTGAATTAGAATATATTCATTTACTTTTCTTTATCGACCTTTAATAAAACATTTTAAGATTAGGAATATAAATATTTGTAAACTAGGTAAAATAGCCGGGGACATAGGTTAGAAACTGAGCTAATAATTTATTATTAGCCATTAATAAAAATAGCAAAAATTGTATAAATCCTTCAACTCGATAATTAATAGAACTGTAGTAAATTAGTTCTAGTGGGAAAGAATTATTATAACTTAATATTATATTATTTTCATGAGGGAATTTTAATGGAGATTAGGAGATTATTATCGAGTTGAAGTTTTATTGGCATATAATCAAAAATAAATGACATTTATAATCATCTAGCAAATATATAGTAGTAAGGTTAGATAAACGAACCACCATCGTAAGAAAAAAAAATTAACATAATATTAATTTTAAAGACTAGAGATTAAGATAGAGAATTACTACATAATTTAAGATAGCATAAATAAAAAGAAAATTTTACAGTAGATAGCTTAAAAGGTGTTTTAACTTAAAGTTCAGAACTGGCCAGAAAGTTGCGGTTCAAAAGGAAAGATTTTACCCATCCTTCCATGGCTTGTTCCTTAGTGTACATGGTAGAGTCTGATTTGGTTGAAACGTAGGCACGCATTTTCACTTATTTGAATAGCATTTGGATTCTTTCAGGTTTTGACAGCACGATTGGTATGGAAAAGTTTAGTTTAGCAGCTACATTGAAGATCATCTGGGGACTTCTGGCCCAACAGTCAGATTCTTGAAGTTAGCCCCTCACCATGATGGAGACACTATAGAAATTCATAATTTAAGACGCACGTAGATTTTAGTAGCACTTCTTTCAAAACAAATATGGCTTCTCCAAACTTTTCTGGGCTATTTATACTGTTCTCTGGTTTCCCGCCTAAACCGACTCTCGATGCCTTCAGGCGACAGTTTCTTACCATATCAAAGTTACAAATTTTTATTAATTGATTTTAGATACATTCCTTCGATAAGGCTTTCAAACTCATTAACTTTGAATTCATTCTCTAATTAGAAAATGAATTTGTAAATCAGAAAAACGATTTTAATTAGGAATCGTCCTTACATTTTAAATTATTATCTTTTTGCTAATTAATAAAACTTTCCCCATTGTCGTTGGGAAAGGACAATCTGAAAGCTTATCGAAAGAATGTAGCTTTTAATCACTGAAATTTAAGAAAACTGTTTAAAAGTAAAATAAAACATTCTGACGCAATGAAACTTTATAACGAATATATATATTTAATTATTTATAAATACATACACACAATTCATGCAGTTATAATATATATAAATTCATGAATAATTTTATCATGAATTTATTAATGATATTGATTAGTTTAAATATTAAACTAATTGGTTTTAACATTTTTGTATAATACTGTTTTTTAATGGAACTAGCTTGTATTGAACGTATAAAGCCCCACTGCATTCGGAAATTCATGGTTAGTACTAGGGTTTGAAGCTAGGATCGAACTTAGATCCGACTGCTTCACTACCAACTTCTCTAGTTCATTCCTTTTACTATTGCATCACTTTTCTATATACTCTCCTTTTTGATCGATTCGTTTATACATATCCTTGTACTCTACTCCTATTAAATGTCTCGTATCTATCACTTCCATTCTGCTACTACTACTCTGGTTAAGGCTGCCATATTTTGGATTGTCATTTTTAATTCATATTCCATTTCCTCCTTCAAAGTGTATATTCTCTGAGACATATCTTCCATTCATTTTTCCATTTCCCTTTTTAAATCTATTTGCCGTGATACCATGGCTATTTCTTCTCTCATAAAGTCTAGCATTATATTCATTAACTTCTTTTCTTTCTTTTCAGGTTCTATTCTATTTTGCTCCATGCTCTCTGTCTCTACATTGATTTCTTGCTCTATATATTGACTTTCTTCATCTTTTCATTTAATTTTTGTTGATCCATTTTTTTTAAGTATATAATCTAGTCCACATTAATAAATAATATTTATTTCTGTCTTGAACGTACATCATTATTCACACTTTTATATTTCACTATATCTAGATGCTAACAAAATATTATATTTACTAATTTTCTTTGGTTGTTTTACAATAGCATGTTGAAACCGCCGGAGGGCTTTATTTCTGTGATAGCGCACAGAAATATGCCATTTAGGCAGCCTACCACTGCTAGCGAACATTCTATTTCTAATGCATAAGCCTAGAAATAGTCCGTTGGTACAGGGTGGCTGCCAAGTGTCTATTTCTACGCTAATGCACAGAAACATGACATTGAATCTGCCGCAGAAGCCATAGTGTCATCTTACAGCTCAGATTTGTGCTAAGCATTTTCGATGTGCAATCACATTTCACTTTTAGCTACAGTATCGGGTGAGGGTGTCTGGAATTCAGAGTGTCAAAACTATTTTAATATTCATTAAGACCACCTCTATCTGCCATCTTTTAGGAATGTCTACTAACAATTATCAGCAGAGTCTCATGCTTCCCTAACCCCCATTTACTGCTCAAAAAATTTGGCAAGTGTAGGTACAAGTGCGATTCATATGAAATCATGCTCTAAGTCTCGTTTCTGCGAGAATAACGGCAAGCTTCATCGAATGGCTGAAATCGGAAAACTTGCTCCGAATGTCAAAGATTCTCTTACTGCTGCAGGAACCGGGTTATCAAACAAAAGAGGGCTTTGAAGCTGCATACGTGCTGTTCCTGAACAGCCCTAAAAGTTGGATTGAATTGCCGTAAATATATTGTTTATGTGGTTTTTGGTAATTACGGGTAAAAAGTTGATCAACCTTAGAGTTGGAGCATTATGTTCACTTAGAAATTGTAACCCCCCACCCCCTTCCCAAAGTTGTACCTTTTGGTTGTAAATGTTTGGTACCGTTAAATGGAAATCGATTTGGTATTTGTAATTTATTATAAAACAACAAAAATATAAAAAAGAAAAGAAGCTGATTTTGTCATAGAATACCCGACCGCTGCCAAAAAAAATGTAAGTAATGAGAAGAATAAAAAGTAACTACTTTTTAAAATTCATTTCGATTGATGTACCCTTTTTTTTTTTGTTGTTGTTTTCGTTCCAAAAATTGTTATTTGATAGATAGTAGTTTTGGTTAAATGTGATCAACAAAATCAAAAACATACATATAAAAAAAAAATAATTCCCGGCCCCCAAAAAATATAAGTAATGAAAAGAATAACAACAACAAAAAAAATTAAGTACTTTTTTAAATTCAATTTTTTGATTTCTGCAAATTTTTTTTTTTTTGTTGTTGCGTGTTCAAAAAATGTATTTGATATTAACTTTACTTTAAAATGTGATAATAAACAAACCCGGCGGCGGCCCCGGAAATATATTTATCTTTGTTTACAAAAGCCCGCCCTCCGACGGTTTCAACACGCTATTGTAAAACAACCTTTTCTTTTATGTAAAATCATGATACACACACACTTAGCTCAACTCTAACCTGTCTACCAACTATATATCTAATATATGTCTATTTGTTTCTTTTTATGCTCCAGTTATAGCTTTCCATCTGCCTACATCTTTCCTATCAATATCTTTTTTTAAAAATTTATTTACATTATGCGGCTGTGTCCCCCTTTATTAACTTATGTGCATACAAAATACATCGTATCCAAAATGTTGGTCGCCATTTTACTGTACCGGTCGTACCCATACTCGGTCGTTTACACTTTCTATATACACACATTGAACATGAAATGCGTGTTATGCAACCGAGCAACGATTCTAGATATTCAATTAGACACCATGATTCATTATTTTCTCAAATTGCATCCAAAGGAGAAATTAATACATTCATACTTTTGAAAGGTTCAATTTACTAGAACCTTTATGCACCACCTCTGGAAAAAGATTGCTCCCTTCCCAGAAGGATATGATTGCATAATGTATACAAGAGTTAATACCTTTTTCTTAACAAGATCAATAGAAGGATGGAAGCTCTAATGAATTATTCTTGATCCCGATAAAGACTATTCCCATGCTAGATCAATCTACTCTTTACCTCGGGAAAGTGGTTTGTTGCTTAGTTAACAAAGGAGGATGAAGAATAAGACAATTATCAAACACACAGCACAACTCTATACTTTTAAAAATTATATCTCCATATTTATTAAATTCTCTATTATTTACTAAGGCTGTAAACCTCAAGAATATGCACATGAAAATGCACATATTCTTGAGGTTTATAGCCTTAGTAAATATTACTTATGTAATCAATGTGTGTTTAAATAAATTTATAAGACTTCTATTATATTTTATAGAATTACAAATAAAAAAATATATATATTCGACATGTAACAAAAAATATACATAAAAGTTTGACAATATAAAATAAAACATATTTAACTGCTGGGTTACTTACAACTACATTTAAGTTTCCCAGTATAAATTATATCCCCTCTACCATATCAAAAATAACATATTTATAAAACAGAAAAATATATATTTCAATCTGATGTACGTGATTGTACATTTATAAAGCGTATCATCACCATTATCTTTTTTTTAATTTAAAATATATTATGTAAGCGAAGAAAAAATATACTTGCACGGACCAAACTTTATTATTTTATATATATTTGTTCAGACTGCAACTATGCTTGCAGACATCTTGTGCCTGATGTTTAATACTGTGTGGTACAATATATCATCCTGACTTAACATCATGATAACTTGGTTAGAAGTAAATTTTGAGAACTTATTGAAATTATATAAAAGTATTATTATTGCTACAGAATATCAATTGATCCCTGAAGAGAGTTAAGTATAAAATTCATTCTGAGTTCGAATACTGAGCATAACGGAATAATCAAGAGAGGTGAAGATTGGATGAACTGGTCTAAGTTGTATCTATATTGAATGTTTAAATATTAAATTATTATATTTGAAATAAATGCAATCATGGATTAGATTTTTATGCATTATTCATGGCATCCTATATGAAGACCCTAGGTCTGACTAGTTAGATGTGTTCAACCTCATTCCTTAAGGGAATATGGACCATTACAATACATATGACTCATTTCAATAGCTAAATGGAATAGATAAGTATTAATCTTAAATTTATAATTTTAATTTATATTTTGCACTATAAGTAATGATGTTTTGTTAATATTAGATAAATACTCAAAATTAGAGTGCATATATTCTGTCCATAGTATTATCACTAAAAGTGAATATTTTGAGATATTTATAGAAATTTTGAATGTTGATAAAATGCCACTGATGAGTTTAAAAAGTAAACTGAAAGCATATTTTATTATATATAGTTCATACCTTCATACTATCTAACTAAGCATTGTGTATTGTTAAAAAAAAAAAAAACTATGTGCAGGAAAGTGTTTTAAAAATTAGCTTTTTAATTTTTTTAATGTAATACTTTTTTAAATTTTGATATATAAATTACATTTAGTGTAATGTGAATTATATTTGAAATAAATAGTCACTATTTTAATAGATAACTGACCCTACCCCTCATTTTTTATTGAAGAGAATATAAGCTGGTTACACAGAAATTGAGTAATCCCATTATTATTATTTCTGATTATAGTTTTATTTTTTTAATTTTCTGCAAATAAATATTTGGAGTGGATATTTTAAAATTCTTATTTGATGTATTCAGTATCTATTATATATGATTATTTGCCATACTGTGTTCATAATTTGTAATATATAGGATGAAATAACTAATCTTTTATTGTTCTAATGAAAAAAACCCTCATTTGATGATTTAACTCATTGTTGTCAGTCAACATGTTAACGAAAATAATGTACTTAGTCAACAAGATTGTTTTACAAAATTTTGTATAACAGTAATATGTTAGATAATCTGTGATAAGAAATTATTAATTCATTTTCATGAAAAATACAAAATGTACAGTTCACACAAAAATCACCCAAAGGCAGTTTGCATGGGAGCCCCACATTCCTATGTCACATGATCAAAAACTTTTTCCTTCCCTAAAACATTTAGATGCAAGTAATGACGAATGCTAAAAATATTGAGAATTGGCAGCAATTCACAGGCAACATTGGTCTTTTACCCGGGATTAAATTTAGAACAATAACAAATTTATTTAATTGTCTTAGCTATTTTGAATACAATTAGAGATTTATTGATTCTATTATTTTTATGCACAGATAACATATGTTACATACATTTTAATCGTCTCTGGACAAATATAAATTTATTTTCACTACTAATTACTAATACAATTTGTCACTATACAGTTTTAAGACTTAATAAGCTTATAAATTAAGAATACACTAAAATTATAAACTAGATCAATCAGTTCAGGCTATTATGCTGGTAAATAACTAACAATAATTAAGTAAATATAAAAGATAGGAAAAAGGCATCTGCATTACACTCATTTATGAACAAATATGAAGCATCTGATATATAGTAGGAATGTGCATTTACCACATACTACTGCTCAAAGTAAGGGTGCTAAGTGGAGTGACCAGCAGACTCTATGGTATCACACAAAGAAAATTTATAGAAATAAAGCATCTAATATACAGTGGGTATGTCTATCTACTGCATACTACTGCGCAAAGTAAATTAATGAGTGCTGCAAGTGGTAGACCAATACAAATGGTATTACACTCTTTTATGAATACCCAAAACACATATAAACGACATTGTTAGACAAAAAAGTATATTATTAACTCAAGTAATTTTAAGACAATTACATCTCCCTATTTATTCTCAAACCTGGAGGATGTTTAGTTTTAGAACTATTAAAGATATAATCAGACAAACTTAGTTAATTTATTAAATTGGTCTATGCAGTCTGTTTTATACTATCCAGAGGTCATTAATCTGCATTATTCATGTTAATGTTTAAATTACTATTTTTATAATTTCTATAATTAAAGTAGTGGAAATCATAATTGTTATTAAATCTGATTTTAACATATGAAATAAGCTTTTAATAAGAAAATGGTGATGGTGGTTTGTGCTAATTATTTTAAAAGAAATATTTTTCTTTTTAGATTTACACCAACTGTACTGTGACATGATTAATAAATAATAGCAATCCCTTGCCATACTAATTTATAAACAGATCTACTTTTACTCAAAATCAATAATAATGATTTATAAAATAATTTCAGTGTAGATTAAATGTCAGAGATTAAACATCTAATCTTAGTAATAGACAGTTATAATAATACATTTTCAAAGTTCATATACATTATCCTTTCATCACTAAGAGTATAAGTTCTGAATTCAAGTATTGATATACTTCTAGAGGACTGTCTGTACAAACATAGTTAGGTCTGGCAAAGCTTATTTAATGGCAGCATTGAACAGTGTTTTCCTTATTGATTCATGGCTCATTTCTCCCTAAAGCAATAGAACACTGTTGAAGTTTATCTGGCATATAGTTCACATAGAAAATGGCTTCTTAAATAAGTTTATTATTTAACAGCTTCTTCTTACTTACACTCTGCTGGCTTGGCAAGAATGGAGCAGATGGCGGCTTCTCTATTCTGCTATATTTTAACACAAAGCACAATGCAGTCAAAAAAAAAAAAAAAATCAAAGCATAAATGAGCACAATGAATTATAACCTCTATTTATAGTTTCTTGAGTTATCTTGATTAGCAAAATCAGTTTCCATGTCAGTCATTTCAATCCATTTATTTATTGATGATAGATAATTCTTAAACTTCATTACAGTATGTGGCTTAAAATTACAGCATATATATAAACTTAGCTTTGAAAGGGATTATCAAAGTAACAGACAATGTTTTGATTAAATTACAACAGATATTTATCTCCTAATTAGCCAGATTTATTTATAAGAATTTAATTATATTTTATACAATAATGTCATTTCCATTCACCAAACTATAAAATACCCTTTACAAAATGTTAATAAAAGAAGTATTTAGTTTTAAATTACTTTTAAAATAAACTTAAAGTTAATAATGCTATATATATATATATTTATCTGTGCACATACTTACATATATATAATTTCTACTTATTAAAATTGTTAAAACTTTCATTTAAAAATTCCTTGAATTTTTCAAGTATATACATGAAACATAAATAAAGGTTGCTTCAATATATATGTAATTATTGATCAAAGAGAGTGTTTTTTGTAAGATTATTAAATGTCTCTAGAAAATTAACTTATAATAAAGATTTCTTATGATATGCATATTTGAAGATTATTACCTCATATATATATATGGGTGTGTGTATGTGTAGTTAACAAATATATTTTTTACAAGCATGTTTACATGTATTTGACTAGCATATATATCTTGTGAAATACTTCTAGTGATGAGCATATGAATATATGGGATGGGAATTTCTTTGATCTCACTAAAAAAAAATTCATTGCATCCTTTTACTTACTGTACAGTATTTATTTTTCTTATGACAAAGTTCAAGTGACTTCAATTAGCCAAACTAATTTTTAAAAAAATTTTCTTCAGTTGAAATCATTCCAGAAAATTTTAGCATTGCTGATGTAATAATTTTTTAAACATCTTTCTTAAATTAGTTTTTTAAAAATATGAAATACATAAATTAACATGCTTATATATATATATATATTGCTGAATCTTGTGAAATAATAGTTAGCACATTCACCTGCAATATATTGAATCCTGAAACTTGGAATTTTTTCATGTTATAAGCAAACCAATCTAAACTAACTGATTCTGATTAAAGATGGATATTTGGCATTCTTAGACAGAGGATAAAACATGAAAAACTGTAAATTTTCACTGAGTTGACAACCTTGATAAATAGTGCTTGCTTTTTGTTTCTTTTTGAAGGACTGTCAGAAAAGCCTTAATTCTGAAGTATACTACTTATTTATCTTTTTTATATATATATAGGTGAAAAAAGGTTTTTAATTGAAAGGAGACTTTGATTATTTATTAAACTAATCAAACTAAATAGTTCAAATTCCTAGTATCCATTCTCTATCTTCTTGTTGATGTAATTGTTTTTACTGCATGATTGTTTACATTGTAAACATTTAAAGTGAGCTCATTCACATCATATGCACAAGCTTCTTAATAGCTTTCAATCTGAGTTTAAACCAAAATTTCATGGCAATTCTTTCTCAAAAGCCTGATATTTCTTTAGAGAAACATTGACTGAGTTTTTTAAAAGCAAAACTACAATTGTGCAGTTTGTGAATAGTATATTGTGCAGTTTGAGTAGTATATTAAGAGATTGAAATGGGATTGGGCTGATTATGATGTTAGAAATGTTATGAAAGGCAATTGAATAACTTGGTTTCCAGAGATTTTAAGAAATCTAGAAAGAGACCAAGAGATGGTTGAGTTAAGAGCATTTATTAAAACATGGATAATAAACTATGCTGGATTGATAATAGTTGTAATGATTTAGATAAATTTTTTTTATAAAGTCAAAAGCAATTTGAAAAAAAATGGTAGTAGGAAAAATTGAAACTTTTATTTCTCAATTATTGCTTTAATTCATTATGTGCTGTCATAGATAACAAAGATGAATGCTCTATTCTACTCACAAAAAGAGCAATATTTCAAATCCATAATGATACTTATGTTTTTCTCCCCATGTAATTGAAAAATTCCAAAATTATATAATTCATTTAGAAAATATCTCAAAATTTTATAAATGAGGTCCAGAAAAATAATAGACTATCAAATCATTAATTTTAAATGCATATACTTATATATTTACATATACACATATAAGTGTAATAATACTCACGGTTAAATGGCTTTATAAGTAATCTAATGATTACCAGTTAACACATAAACAATCCCAATATCAATAACAATCTTTAGTGTCTATATAAATATATTAACTATAGTTTGAGATTGTTGATTGTTAGTGATATTGGGATTATCTAACTGTTGACTGGTTTTGTTGATATATACATGTATAATAGAAAGAAATAGTGAAGATAATATTGTCTGATGTGTAGTTAATAATGAAAAATAGTCAAGTGTATTTCATGAAAAATTAATTATGTATTCCATTTTTGTGAACTGCAATCCAAAAAGAAAAAAAAAGATTCATTAGTAGTAAGTTCAGGTTGATTGTAGGAATGTACAACACCACTAAATTATATGACTTATGATATCTTAACAACCTAATCACCAGCAATGTAAAATGCTATTAAATATTGTATTATTTTATCGAATATTATATGGAATAAAATATTAAAAAAGGTAATAGCCATTGTAAAAAAAAAAGTTTTTTTCTCCCTTAATCTATACTGCTAGTATGCCACTAATGAGAAATTATTAAAATTATGTACTATAGGCTATCACCCCATCATTTGATTTCTAATTTCTATATAAATAAAATTTTAGTTATATTTTTCAAAAGGTGGATTTATTTAATCATTATCATATGATTATGGTTATTATTTAAACAAAAGAGTAAAGATCATAGAAGGTTAAACAATTATAGTCCGATAGCGGTAATGTCAGTGTTATATAAAATTTTTGCATATATGAGTGCTGGAAGGGTCACAAAGTGGATGGAAGAAAATAATACAGTGAGAGAAATGCAAGGTTTTAGATTGGATAGGCATGTAGGAGATAGTTTATTTGTAGTCATACAACTTAGAGATATGAGTAGGAATACAGGTAGATAGTTATATATAGTCTTTATAGATATAGAGAAGGCAAGCCATATGATAGAGTAAATAGAAATAGATTATGGGTAAGTTTAGTAAATTTAGGAATGAATGGAGCTTTAGTGGATCTTATTAAGAAATTATATGAAAATAATTACTATATGTATCACTTATGAAATATAGAATCAGGTAAAGTTAAAAATGGGGTGGGACTAAGGCAAGGATGCCCTATGTCATCTATTTTGTTTTTGTTGTATTTGAGAGAAATGGAGAGAGCAATAGAAAGATTAGGAAGAGGGGTAGAGATACTATTAATAGGTGGCAAGGAAATATATATATATTGTCGGATCTTTTATTTGTCTTTTTGTGTGCAAAAAGAAGGGAAGATGTGGAAATTATGCTGAGGACATGTGCAAGGATGGGTAGAGATGGAGATTGAATTTAGTGAGGGAAAAGCAAAAGTAATGATAATAAATGCCGGGGAAACAGAAGAGAAAGAATTTTTATTGGGGATATAAAGTTAAATGTGCTGAATAGGTATAACTATTTGGGAATCTCCTTGAGTAATCAGAGAAATTGCTTGAGTAAATGGGAGAAAAAAATGATAAATGAAACAAAGAAAAGAAAAGGACTGATAAAGAAATTAACAGAGTCTTCATATAATAAATATGATGTAGCTAAAATTATGTGGGAGTAGCAGTAGCAGGGTTAACTTATGGTAATGATGTATTGTGTGTTAGTAATGAGGTGTTAATTACTTATATTGAAATTTGTGGATAATAAGAGAATAGCCAAAATAATTTTTAATTGGGTTTGAGTAAAGGAGCAGATGGGTGAAAAAGGTAGTATGGTATGCAAGAGATTTGGATAAAGACTATGTCAGTATACTTATACAAAAGGTGGGATGATTGTGTTAGGTTAATTATTGGGTTTTATAGTGGCAAGGAATGAGATGGAAGAATAGATGCATTAATAAAAAATAGGGAGTTGGAGAAATGGAGAACTAGAATGGAGAGTAAAAAGAGGTTAAATATATATAAAAGTAAACAGAATATTGAATGAGAGTTAATTTATGATAATAGCAAGGGAGAGTAATTTAGTGTTTAAGACTCGAACAGGATCTTTAGCAACAAGGGAATATGCACATAAATGGAAAAATATGGGTGATTTAGTTTGCAAGTTATGTAAAGAAGGCATAGAAAATCTGATAATTGAATGTAAATGCCTGTGATATACTAAATAAAACCTGACATGAGATACTACCCAGAACAATGGATACATTTATGTCAAATAATTAATTGAGATCGAACAAACAACAATAATAATTGTTGGAGTATTTGTTGTTGCTAATACACTTACGTGCTCGTGTGACATAATATATATATTCGGAATTATTAACTTGAAAGCTTATGCAGGAACTATCTGCTAGTAGTACTAATTAATTGTAAAGTAGAGCGAACATTAATTAGTTCAGAACCAGTTGGATGTTTTAAAGGTTGGTGATAAATACTGATTAACCTCGGCGGTTAAACAAACTAATTTGGCGCAGTCGATGATAGAACCTGTAAAAGAAACATTAAACGTAATCAGCAATGGCCGCCATGTTCCAAATGTCAATAGAAGAATTTGATATTGAGAACCCTACCAACTGGTCACTATACGTTAATCACGTGGGAAAATTTTTCCTTGTTAACAATAGCAAGGAAAACCACATAAAGGTGGCCATATTACTTGGATTTTCCGGAATGAAAGTGCTCGAGATCATAAACCATCTATGTGAACCGGCAGAGCCTGAAACTTTTCAATACGATGAAATTGTTCAAAAATTAACAGCACACTTCTGCCCTCTTCTGTCGAAACACATTGCTAGACTGCATTTTAGAAATTGACGGCAAATGAAAGCAGAAACTTTTAAAGAATTTGACACAGCACTAAGGGAACTAGCAAAAAATTGTGTCTATGGACAATTTTTAGAAGAGGCCCTGTTGGAGCAGTTATTATGGGGCATATACGACACTAAATTCCGTGAACAACCCTAGCCGATTCGGTGTTAAATTATAAGGATGCCATTAAAAGAGGAATTGCACACGAGTTTGTGATGAACCAAGCTAAAGAATATCTGGAGACCACGCCATCGGTAAATTTTTACCAATCAATTAATAAAACCATTGTACAGGGAAATGAAATATCAAAACAGCAAAGAGTAAAGGATAAAAAAACAAACTGTTACTGCTGTGGCAAATCGGGACATATTGCTCGAAATTGTAAGAAAAATCGAGAGTAGTGTACAAATTGCGGATCGAAAGGTCATCTAGCGAAAGTCTGTCGTAAACAAAAACCAGAAAATACAGACAAAAGAAACCTTAATACAAGCATTAAAAATTTAAAATGTAACGAAGCAGAATTCAAACTGCCAATACTCATCGAAGGGAAATACGTTAAAATGGAAATTGACAGCGGCTCCGGAGTTACACTAATGTCCCTTAGCGATTGGGATGTTCTCACTGTGCAAAGAAACGTTACACGTAAAATGGAAAAAACCAATGTAAGCGCCAAAGACGTAAACGGCAATATGGTAGAAATAGTTGGAATGGTAAAAGTAAAAGTTAAATTAAACTCAAAAATAAGAAAATTACCTCTATACATAGTCTATAAACAAGTAAATCCATTAATAGGCTTGGTTTAGACCACTCGGGATTACCATAAACGAGAATAAAAAAGTCAATGTGGAAATCAACTACATAGACAACTGGAATTCACGGACAAATAGCAAAAAAGTAGCAGAGTGGACAGATAATGATCCAGGATATCAATTGCTTATAAAATGGATTAGTAAAGGTTGGCCCAACAAATGAACATGGAACTTGCCACTGGCTTTCTGGAATGCTCGTTCAAGCTTATCAGTTTGCAAAAGGTGCATACTAAATGGAGACAGAGTTATAATACCCTCACAAGGCCGGAATCAAGTGCTCAAAATGCTGCACAATGGACATCCAGGAGTGTTTCGGGCAAAAGCATTCGCCAGAAGCTATGTTTGGTGGCCTAAAATAAATGAGGACATCGAGTCCTTCACAAAATCATGCACAGCATGTCAATCAAATGCCCGATTAACAATAAAAGAATATAGTTCATGGCCACCAGCTAAAAATGCGCAGTTCGAAACAGAAAATAAAACATTCATAGCGGGAGAAAAAGTATGGTTCAAAGATAGTCTACACAAGCGACACATAAACCATATACGCCATCACAGTTCTCCAAGCTGGGAGAACAATAAACCCAGTGGAAATAAAATCATCGAACTGGCAGAGACTAAATCAGAGATAGATAAACCACAAAGTGGACAAACAGATACTCGAAAAGATATGCCAAGGGAAGTAGCAAGCGACAACATTAAAGAAATATCACCAAGACCTCAGAAAAAAAAAAAAGAACAGTCTCCCAAATTCTTAAAAGACTATGTCTGCTAGAAGAGAGGAGAAAAGAGAAATGTTTCCATGTTTACTCCTAGTTCTGTGTAGTGGGAAGAGAAGTGTGATATACTAAATAAAACCTGACATGAGATACTACCCAGAACAATGGATACATTTATGTCAAATAATTAATTGAGATCGACTGTAAATTATTAGAACAAACAACAATAATTGTTGGAGTATTCGTTGTTGCTAATACACTTACGTGCTCGCGTGACATAATATATATGTATTCGGAATTATTAACTTGAAAGCTTACGCAGGAACTATCTGCTAGTAGTACTAATTAATTGTAAAGTAGAGCGAACATTAATTAGTTCAGAACCAGTTAGACGTTTTAAAGGTTGGCGATAAATACTGATTAACCTTGGCGGTTAAACAAACTAATGCCTACAAGTAGAAAGTGTGCAAATAATGAAGTTGTGGGAGAATAAATATAAACAAAGTGATTACACAGAAAATGAATTCTTGGTTTTTATGCTGGGTTTGAGAAAAGGCAAGAAGGATTTACATATAAAGGCCATAGTGTTGACAAAGATTATATTGTAGATATGGGATGGAGCAGGATAGAGAAGAATATGGATAAAATGGAATGGGGAATGGAAAGGGAAGGTGGTAACAGAGAAGCCACAGTATATCACATCACTCATGACCTTAACTTTTAGCAAGAACTCCTTTTTTATGTCAATGTTTCATTACATTTAATGCAAATTAACAAAAACTATATAAATAAATAATTTAAAAAAAACTTTAATTATAGTAGTATTTATTAATAATAGTTTATATTTTTAATAGTCAAAGAGTTAGAAAACATTTTTATAATGTACATTATTATGTTATCAGTATAAAAAAAATAGCAAATATGTACAATTTTTTATTTCTATGAAAATTCTTTATTAAAAAAAAAACAACTTTATGATCATGAGTTAACAAAATTCCAAAATAATGAAGAAAACAACTATTAACAGTTTATAAATAAATTAATAATTTGCATTGTTTTATTTGTTTAATTTCAGCCAAATAGACTGTAATAATAATAATAATAATTTTGTTATTGTAAACAAATAGCAGCTATGACTAAGCACTGGTTAACAAAGAAAGTATAAAAGATGAAATTAGCATAAAGTTTGGAACTAGATCTTTAGTATTTTTAATAGAACTTTAAAGAGATGGTATCCATCTTTTTATTCCTGTGATCCAAAGATTACTATTTGATAACCCATTTTACATCCAGAAGTCTTATGAAAATTGTTTGCCAGAAGCTAAATTGCCAGCCTAAAGAAATTACTATATATATACACAACTGTGATAAAATTTATACAATTATTTTTAGTATATGGAAGAAACCATAATCTAAACAAGTGAATTCAAGAAATTCTGTAATTATACCAATATTTTTGGATGCCAATGGAAAAATTCGTCACCAGAGACCTTTCATGATAAATGTATGAAATATTGAGATATATATATAATCAGTTATTATTGTAGTTTTAAAATTTAAAGTGTTTTTAAAGACCTATTGCTCTTAAATGATTTACTCTTTTGTATAATTTATATTTTTACTTACTACAACTGATATTGCAATTCTTTCATCACTTCCTGTTATTAATATTGTTAATTATGTTTATTTAACAAATTTATAGTGTGCATTGAGTAAATCAAGATTGGGTCCTTCATTTAATTATTAAAGTAACCCTTGTATTTCAAATTTTTGGTATAGAGGAGCTGTAATATTCTATTTTGTTCAATACCCCCCCCCCTACATGCATTATATATATATTACATATAAAATAACTGATGTTTTATTGATAATCTTTGATTACAATACAATATGTATTATTTACTGAACTGCATGTGTATAATAATTTTTAACATATATAACACAGATTTCAGATTATTTAATCTGTATAAAAATTAAAATAATGGATAAAATTTACCCTATAGTTTAAAACTATGTCAAAAAACTAAGCTTATATAACAACAGAGTTAAAAGAATAGTACCATTCTGTCTTTCTGTAGTTTTTGACATTTCATAACTCAGTGGGAAGTAAGTACTTCTGTTTTGGTTGCAGATACTTTTTTTATTTATATAGTATGCATATAAAAATTAAAATGATAGTATAACAAAATGAAAAAAAAATAATGTAGTTATTAATAATATATTATGAGAGCACATTTACATACAGTATATATTTACTGTATGTTCATTTACTCATTCAACAAAATAAAAATAATAAAAATCTTATTGTATCTTTATTTTTTAAAAATAAAATGAATAGCAATGCTTTGGACAATACACATTCTTTAATACCCCCCCCTCCCACAATCTCATTATCAATAGACAATAGCCTCTCTAATTGTTTTGATGTTTTAAAGTCCACATTGACTTGGAAATCTAGGCAATCATCTTTTCTTGTGCTTCCTAATGCAATACCAGAATATTATATAATTCATTTTATCATTGAAAAGTGATATTTTATTATGCAAAATATTAATATGAAAGCTAGAAATAAAATGCATGTACTTTTAACTAACCTGAAGAAATAATATTAACAAATGTGATTGTAAATGATTGCTGTTATATTGTAAAATTTATTAAATTTTATTTTTTAAATATGATTGCATGCAGCACCCTGAGACATAAAAATGACTACTATTTTATTATTAAATTTATAAATTTATTTTTTGTTCGGAGAGAGGACAGTGTATAATTGAAGCAGTATACAATATAACATATATTGCAGTCTCGTATATTATATTTTTTAGATAAATAGAAAAATAATATGAATAGGAAAACATAACTTAGTCTTATAAACATATTTATTGTAATCTAGAAGGGATTTGAACTCAGACATTCAAGTTCCCTACAGCTATTCACTCCATCTTGTACAACTATTATACAAGACCACATACTTGTGTAAAAAAAAAAAAAACTCCGATCTCCAATATACTTACATATCGGTTGTATAAGATGGAGTGGTTAGCTATAGGAAACTTGAAAGTCTGAGTTCAAATCCCTTTTAAATTACATTAAGTTCAGTTTAGCTTGTATTAAAAATTTGTTATATATTTTAAGCTCATATATTATTATAAGACTGATACTTGGACTTGATATTAAAATATTTGTGTTCTATAGAATAATCTTTTTAGATATATGACTTAAAAACAGAACTTAGTAAACAGGAAATTTAATTGGAAAGATACACTATGATAGAAAAAGAAAATTAGTATAAAAATATGATTATGACACCCTACGGAGATAATTTACTTTATTCTTATAAATAAATAAAGTTGGTTTTATAAGAGATTTGACAATTGCTGATCATAATTGTATATTATATTGAGGCTCATTGAATGATAACTCTTGAAAATAAATATTTGAAATCAATAATCCACTTATTTTAAAGCCAATCTGTTACATAAGTTTAATAACTCAAATGTATAGCTTGATGATTCTTAAGCCTAGATGACTTAAAATCTATTACAATATATATGTAAGTTTAAAAACATCAAACTGTTCAAAAAAATATTAATTATATATCTATACAGTCATAATTCTTAAAAAAAAAAAAAAAAAAAAATTCCATAGAACTTTCTCATTAGTGCTGAATTATGGATCTCTTCAGTCTTAAGTCTTTTTGCAAATCATTATGACTTAGTACGTGCTAATGTAAAGTAAGAGTTTGAAAAATTCAAACTTTTATAACCTTTTTCTCAGCAATTTCTCATTTTGATATAATTCTTTTGAAAATTTATTTCATAAAAATATTGAACAAAATTTTATTTATATGTTTAGATTTATTTACTTTTTGTCTAGATTTTTAATTTCTAAATTTTTGATCAAATCTGTAAAGCTAATTTATATTACACATAAAAATTTATATTGAATAGCAGTGTAATTTTTTTGGTATTGGTAAAATATAATAGAGTTGAGAAAGGAATGCTTAGCTATGCAGGTAAGTAGGAGTTAAAAATTGGAAAAATAGGGGGAGGGGGACTGGAGGGCCCATTTCATTGTTTCATAAGCATATTCATATCTTGCTTTTTGGTTAATCAGGTTCTGATTTTGAATATAATTTTGGGTACTATAACATTTGATTGCAAAATATTTTAATCTTTTAATGATAAAAATATTTATGTTTTTAAATTAAAGTGGTCTAAAGAACTTTTTCAAAGTGTTTGTAATGTAGTAAACTGTTTCAATTGATACTAAATTACAATATTATTTTTTAAAAAAAACAGCTCTTAGCAAAAAAATAATCTTTAAGAAATTTTTCATCTGTCAATCATTTGAAGTTATCAATTAAAGTGATTGACTTGAAATCAATGAGCTATTATCTCCCTGATTTGAATTCTACAGAATAATCTATAATAATTTTTAGCACACTTTAAAAATCTTTGTATGAATTACTTTCAATAAAAATCAAATACATAAAAGTTTTGGAAATAAAAAATTTTTTGACAGCTTAATTATTAACAAAATATCATAAAGGAACTTTTTAGAAATTTCAATGAAGAAATAGAATCATTAGTGAGATTATTAAATCCGTTATTTGTCATTGTAGCTATAGATTTAACAATCATCTATATGGTTCATAGTTTGTGTTTATAAGTTAATGCTGTTAAATTCTATTTAAGAATTAGATGAGTGCAATGACCATGAATGTGTTGATAAATTTTTAGAACTGTTTAGGAAGGTAAAATCCAGCTAGCTTTACTGTTTGATATGGCAAAAGTAATTTGTCTGAAACTTCATAAATCTATGAATTTTAGATGGTGAAAATTATTGGTTAACTTTTTATACAAAAATGTGACAGTAATATTTTTCATGATACTATTTAATTAAGTATCCAGAAGTTTAGTGAGGGCATTTTTTTTTCCAAAGAGGATCACAGTTTTTATCAGTAAAATATGCAAATATAAAGAAACTATCTGTAAAACACTTGCATTACAATACCAGGAAATGTCAGGTAGTTTTCCAAGGACGCTATTCACAGAAATTATTTTAAATTTAACTTTAGATGAATTAGAAAAATAAGTTAGATTATAAACCAAGGTAATTGTATATTATAATTTCCTTAATAAGAACTAATGAATAAATTTTCATCAGATAAGTTTGTCAGTTTTTTAATTTTTAATAATTTTAGTTCAGATATAAAAAAAGAAAATTAATTATAACATAAAAAATATGATAATCTATAA
Source organism: Epiperipatus broadwayi (assembly GCA_028023455.1). Lineage (NCBI taxonomy): Eukaryota > Metazoa > Onychophora > Udeonychophora > Euonychophora > Peripatidae > Epiperipatus > Epiperipatus broadwayi. The sequence continues at coordinate 6,793,980 of JAQFVV010012401.1, forward strand.
GTTTTCTATTGTGGCTTAGTAAATTTAATGATTTGTTATATAAAAAGCCATATAAAATCTCATCTAAAAACAACATATCCTATTTTTCTTTACAAATAGCAAAACTGATTTTTTCTGTGAAGTCAACTATATTAATTAATTGTAATATATTGAACACTAAAATGATGAATGTATACAATAACTTCAACTTTAAATAAATACTTATGAAAAATCTTAGAAGTAATAAAATGAATCAGAATAAAGAATAAGAATTATGCCATCATTGCAAAACTTCCAATGGTCATAATTTTTAAATTTAAAAATATATGCTATTTTGGAGTGATAAAGACTTAAAGGAAGAAAACACAATATGTATATAAGAGTTATTTTGGTATAAATCTAATAAATAATTAAAAAAATTTAGAGATGTGAATATTTAATGATTTTTACACATTTGATATTTGATGTAAATACTCAAGTGCATAAACAATGGATTATTTAAGACTGCCAATAGATATTTTTTATTTATTGATAAAAAAATAATAAATTTTGATAAATGAACATCTTTTGAATTATTAGGCTACAAATAATTAAAAATAACTAATTAAGCTAAAATAGCAATGACTGGAAGGTTGCTATTGTCTGAAAGTAATTGTAAGGCGCATGAAAATAGTGTAATGAAATTCTATTATAGTTAAATTATTCTAAAAAGCATGAGTTTTTTTTATTTTTAGGATGTGATCTTTTTTTTTTAGATTTATATGTATATTTAAATTTCATCTATAGTGAATGTTCTTTTATTTTTGATTGAAGAAACTGCTGTACTTTAAATTTTTATAGCTAAAAGTATTTTAATTTTTTATAGCTAAAAATTAGCAGTTTTGGATAGTAATAATAAATTCAAATAATGTTGCATTTCTCTTGTGCAAGTGCTATTGATGCATATTCTTTTTTTTTTACATTTTTTTTTTCTTTACTTTCATTAGTTCTTCATTCTTCTTCATTTTAGCATAAATTACTTCATTAAAGAATTCTATATAAGTCGGTGCTTTTCTCTAAAATTGTACGATGTAAAATATATTTGAATTATCATTTATGCTCTAATGTATACAAATGTAAATATATATATATAACAATAAAAATAATAAATATAACAGTAATTAATTATTATGTACAGTCTTCCAATCAACAGAAATACTTTCGGATAATTCCTTAACCCTCCTCAACTGCCTAAATGCAAAAAACATAAAACATAACAGAAACAATTATCATCAACTCAAATCCCATGAATCCTGAATTTTAATGTTAGCAGCTGGTCTATTAATTATATTCATTTTATTTCTATTAAAATTGCCTCCTTAATTTTTCTTTTATTATGGTTTCTGTTTTCATGATGAATCTTAATACTTTCAAAATCAATCTTAAATTTATATTTACATATTCTTTCATGATCCAAGAAAACTGAAGTTATAACTTATACAGGTGAATTGAGGTGCAGTATTGAGACAAGATTAAAGGAGCATGAATTGTTATACAAGTTAGTGAAAAGTAAAAATAATAATGATTTAATGACTGCTTATAGGTGAATTGAGGTGCACTATTGGGAAAAGATTAAAGGAACATTTATTGTTATACAAGCATGTGAAATCTAAAAACAATGACTTAATGATCGCTTCAGTTTTTTTAGATCATGAAAGGATATGTAAATATAAATTTAAGTTTGATCTTGAGAGTACTAAGATTTCTCATAAAGAGAGAAACCATCATAAAAGAAAAATTAAGGAAGCAATTTTAATAAATAGAAATAAAATGAATATAATTAATAGACAAGCTTTCAATATTAAAATTCGGATTCATGGGATTTGAATTGATGACATTTGCATCAGTTACATTTTTTGAATTTAACAGGAGTTGAAGAGGGTTTAAAGAAGACTGTAATTACTGTTATATTTATTATTTTTATTGTTATTTATTACAATAATTTTTAATTAATGGAGATTTTATTTATAGTATATATTGCACACTTTTTATTGGTACACCCTATCATAAAAACAAATTTGAAATACATTTTAAGATATATAATTTAAAATTTTATAAAGTCAAAAATATTTACTTATTAAATTATGAAAAATAACAGTCATTTTAGTTACCAGAGGGTTTGAACTTGAGCATAGTTAATTTAAAGTAGTATAAATGTCATAAATCCTGGGTAAAATATTTATTTTCAAAGTTATATAAAAAATAAAATAATAAACTATAAATTAATAATATTTGATAATAAGTAATTGTTTGATATTTATTATTGAAGGGAAGTTCTAATCTAACCTTGTAAATAAAAATATGCAGGATAGAGATGTCTGGGGGCATTTAATATTAGAAAGTAATAACTATTTCTGATGAAATCTTGATTTATTTTCCAAAATAAATATTTAATATGTATGTTATGAATTTTGTGATTAAGATTTCATAAAATTAATCTGGGATTTAATCTGTATAAAAAATAAAATTAAAATGATTTAAATTTATGTTATGAATTTTGTGATTAAGATTTCATAAAATTAATCTGGGATTTAGTCTGTATAAAAAATAAAATTAAAATGATTTAAATTGGAGTTTTGTTAAGTTCATGAAAGGTATTGTTTTTTTTTTTATTACAAGTAAATATTTTAAAGAGATAATATTTGTTTTTAAAATAGTTAAACTACATGTATGGGAAAGCGCAATTTGGAATAAATTAACAAAACGCAAAGCTTTTAAGAAGAAAAAAAATCAAGGGAAAACTGGATATATAGGAAAAAGTTTACAGATCGGGAGAACAAGTAACTTGGTTAGTCTCTAAAAGTTTGCTTAAATTTTTTAATCTTATTATTATTTTAAAAACAAGTAAGCGATTATAATCTACTTAAGAATTTAAAACTGTATATTGTAAGGTTTTTGTTAACATGAAGGAGTGGCGAACTCAACAATTTACTAATTTTACCAAAATATCTTTGTGTCATTATATTGGAAAAAATATTTGAAGAATGAAAGGAAAAAGTTGTACATTTATGACAAAGTGTTGTCAAGTAATACCTAAACTTAAGGTAAGTGCCATATTAGGTTAATACCTATTTTAATTAATAAGCAAGATAAAACATTTATGCATTTTGGCTATCAACATTTGTGCAAGATTAAATTGGAATCAATGGATGAATAACAAGAAAGTTATTCAAGATAGAGTTAAGTGTACATTTTTAAAGTAAATTAAAACTAAATTAGGAATGGATAATAATAGGAATATTTGCGCATGAAAAAGTGTAGCTGAATGAAAATTTTAATGATATAATTAGTATAACTTTCATTTATAATAAACATTTATGATGAGTTACATATATGGTAAATGAATGATTAAAAATTAGAAGGGGGTATGGATGTAATACAAGGCAAATGCAAAAGGAAAATTTTAAAATGAGGATTATATTTATACTTGTAATGAATCCTAGTGGTCTGCTTGGAAAATGAAAGACTTATTTATCAAAACTGTAAATGAAAAAAATGTGTAAAAAATTAAATAATCACTGAAGACAATAAAGAATCAATATGTATGGGAGCATAAAGAGTTGAATATATTTATTAATGGAATAAACATAAGCTTATTGGAGAATATAAAATGTATTGAAGGTAATGTCTGTCTATATTTAAAGAGGTACAAGATGCTCTATCTTAAATGATAACCTTGACAAAGAATATGTAAAAAATAATGAGAAGACGAGTATAGTAGGGGTAAAAAATATTGAGAAAACTGAAGCATAGTAGGAGACTGCTGAATATGGATATTATAAGAAGAATCTGAATAAAATACAGTATGCAACTTCAAGATAATCTTTGATTGTCACTAATTTGCTTATATTGGAATTGTATAAGTTTATAATTTTTTTATAAGAACAAAAGGAGTATAATTAGGAGGAATGTTTGGAACAATTGGAATACTATTAAAAATTAAAAGGTTTTTTTTAAAGATGAACTTATATTTTTCAAAAAAACAAAAAACAAACTTGTAACATATTTGTATATAGTTTAATTTTATACTTTAAAATAATCGTTATCAGTATGGGGATATAAATCAATAGATAGGGAAATTAATAATTGGATTTGTTTATCTATGCAATTAATTGTTTAAAGTTTTTATTTTATTAAATCTTGTTAGATAGTTAAAATAAATGTATATGAGCAATGAACTAGTGAAATATATACATAAAAAGTTACATCTATGTATTATAAAAAGAGGGGATATGTCTGTGTCTGAATATAATATTGAAATGATAAATGATATTTAAAGTTTGATTTTATGTTTAACTATTAATGCTTTAATATAATTGTAATAGGGTTATGGCTAATTTTAGTTTGTAATTCTTTATTGGTAATTATTTATAAGACATGAATGAAACAGATATAGCTTTCAAATAGGCTGGGTTAGACCTGAATTGTTAGATAAAACAAAGATGGTTTTTATTTCAGGATGCACCAAAGAGTGGTTTATCAACATTTAGATTAATATCATAAATTGTAAATGGAAATTAGTCCAGGAAGAGATAAGTTGTCATATTTCATAGTGTACAATATAAAAGTTTCATTTGTTGTATTTTATTATATAGTTTGATAATAAGATCAGAGGAAAATTGAGTGTGATATCAGAAAACAAATTAATGATTTCATAATTATTGTATCAATATTGTCTTAGTGCAAGGTAAAGAGAGAGATCAAATGATGAATATCATAAAATATAAACACAGATAAATATGTAATATTTTATAATATTATAATGAAATTATTTTAGTTAAGAAATAAAACAATAATCCATATTTTAAATCTTCATATAGTTTAAAGCATAATCTACAAGGAGTAATGAGTGTAAATCACATCCATAAAAAAAGATTGATTTTGTGATATAAGAAATAAAGTTAAAGATCACAACACCATATTGTATGATCAGGGAGTTTTCTTTTATTTTAAATATCTCATTGTAATTAAGGGGAATAGGAATGTTCAAATGTTTATAACTTTACTGTGTTATATTGTTATATTATGTTATTAATATTGTTATTTAGTAAGTTACTTAGTAGTTTAAAATAATTATTGAAAGATCTTATAAGTAATATTATTGAAGTTAATGTTTTAAAAGTTAAACTAAATATCTAGAATTGCATCTCTTTTGTTGGAATCATCATCGCTTCACCATCATCAGAAAGTAATATACATATTAACCAAAACATACAGTTTGAGATTTGGATGAGAAATTAAGTCAGTAGAAAGTATTGTTTAACAATTATCTGGGAAAATATTTCTTAAATGGGATCTTAAATTATTGCAAACTGCCTTGATCACATAAGTCATTGATAAAATATATTGCAAATTTATTAAAATATCTTTATTTATAGAAAATCAGAGTATGAATCAGTTATTATTTACAGTTGTAAATCATAATTACAATTTTGATAACAATAATTATTTATTATTAAATAATAGAGAACATAAAGATAAATTAGTAATATAATTTTAATTATAAAGATTATGAGACTTTTCCTCATTAAGAAACTACCTATAGAGTTAAGTAAAATCCCTCTTGACATCTTATAGGTGGAACGAATAGCTAATTTAAAATCAATGATAATTCAGAGATCTCCTTAGTATATTATTATTATTATTATAGTTATTCTTAATTATAACCCTATAAAAGTAATAATAATAAAAGATCAGTATATAATAAATGATAATATAAATTATTAATTATATTTATTTATGTATTATTGTTAATCACAGGAATATTTAGATACTTAATAAAGAGGAGTGTCTTAGTATTCTAATGCCATTGAGCAAATATTTTAGTATTTGTTTAATGTTAAAGATTGTGTAATCTTGTTAATAGGATAAGTGGGTCTCATAATTGCTAATATTAATTAAACTTAAGTTAGAAATAATTAAGAGTATCAAATTGTACCTAGAGAAGGTAACCATATAGCCCAATTTAGGGATTTGTCATATTTTCTAGGGGTCACCATTCTATTGGCAGGATACAGCTTATATATTTATATATTGTTTCCATATGAATTTTCTTCAAATTTACATTGATTCTAGGAATCTATAAATAAAATATTTTGTCTTACAAATAAAATATTTTCTCAATACTTAAAATTGTTTATAGTCTGGATCTTACTAAGTTATTACTTTCTACAGCCTTTCATAAGAACAAATTAAGTTTGAATTTCCCAATTGATCATTGAAATAGTTGATTCTCTCTTATTTGATTTCTTTAATAATTTATTCAAATAGTTTTATAAGTTGAACTATTAAACTCTATAGATAGGAAATTAATGTAGCGATATTACTATCCACATCATGTCATAGAGTTTTTCATAATTCCAGATTTATTTCCAGCATGTATATATTCCAATGTGTGAAAACATTTTAAATTATGTTTTTTAAAAATTTAATTTCCTATATTTTCATTAACTGCTAAAGGAAAAACGTCAAAATAATGATATACTCCACAGTCTGTTAAGTGTGCAAAATGCATGTTTGTGACTTTAAATCCCATTTATCAACTTCAGATGTCTTGCAACATAAGAAAGATATTTTAGGATTATAATTTTCAAAAACATTGTGTAAATATTCACTTACTTTAATGACTATATGACAATCACTAAGAAAAACAACCCAATTCATAGACACCCTTGTCTTATTCAAACTTATTTAAAAGTTCCTGACTTCAACAAATAATTGTTTTATTCATCATGATCATCATTTTCAACTATTGTTGATCCATTTTAGACTGAAGATCTTTCCAATTTTAATCTAATTTCTTCATTACATAGCTTCTTTTCCAGCATCATTCCAGTAAACTTTTTTATCTTTTTATCTTACAAGTGATTTCTTTCAAAATGATTTATAATCTTATTGGGTCCAGCTTAAGCTTTAACTATCCATTTATTTGTATTTTACCTAGTTGATTGATCTTAACAAACATTTCTGCATATTTTGCCATGTATTATAATATCTTTATATTTCTGTTGCATTAAGTTTCACAAATCTTAGATACATAAATAAGTTACTTGTTCCAAAAAGTTCTCCATTCAAGTTTAATTCTATGATTAATTTCATTCATTGTTTTCAAATAGCTGACCAAATATATGTGATATAATATATGTGATTAATCTTATTAAGAGTTATTTGTATTATTGTTTTGTGTTGTTAAATACAACTAGTAAGAATCTTTTTAATAAAATATTTTCTGGCTAAAGTATACTAAATATGATGTGTCTTTAATTTTTTTTAAATCCATAGATTCCACAAATGTAATTACAGATTAATAATAATTATTTCTCCAGATATGCAATCAATCTATTTAAATTTAGAGTTATAGATATAACTTTTTTTTTTTTTTTAGTACATATAGTTTCTGAATTAGGTTAGTAAAAGACTCATGGTTGCTATTGCTCATTCTTGAATAGCTAGCTTTTATACAATTTCTTTTCAATTTACAAGATATGTTTTCTTTGCTGTTTATTTGATAATGGAACTTCTTAAGATCATATTGGATATCACAAAACTTTTAATTGTTTTTTTTCCTGATATGGTGACATCACTCAAACTGCATGTTTGTAAAATTCTTAAGATCATACAATGTTCTGTGACTATCAATCAATATATTTTTATCTTAAAAAATCTGAAAAAAAAAAAAGATTAAATTTCAAAAATTAGAAATATTGGATTTTTATTAGATAGTTATTTTATTGAAATATTATTTAATTATTGATAATTACTTTACAGTAATATTTATTTTATCTGAATGACACAATGCTAGCTGCAATATAAGTTTTTTTCTTTTTTTACTTTTTAAAATTAGTTTTCAGCAAGAAAAAAAAAAAAAATTATATAGTATTTCTAAAAGAAAATATAAATAACTGTTGTAGTAATACCGAAATAATCTAGCATATAGGCACAAAATATATCTGGTCATCTTTATTACTATTAAGATAAATAAAGTGGCTCACCTTTTTTCATTAGACAGACTGTAGTCTTCCTTGTCATAATTTTTATGAATCTAGTAGAATCATAATATGAGAATCATATCAAAATGACTGCTGACTTATTTATGATATGCTTATCTTCAATTGTTGTATAAGCAACATAATTATATCATACAGGCACAAATAGTAATCATCCAATAAATCAGAAATTGTCTAACTTGCTTATTAATTTCCTTTAATTATAAAACATTATTAAAGTAGTAAGTGTGGCAAAATATGATTCCTTGTTTATGTAAAATATTCCATTTTACAACTTTTTGGATAACTCAATTTTTGCATAATTGAAAAATTATAAATCTTTGTTGCTGTAATATATTAAAGTGAATATTTTAATGATATGAAAGATATTTGTATAAAATATATATTGTAGAAGCATTATATTCTACTAGAATTTAAGTTACTACTGAACATCACATGATCACCATCTCTATATTAGCACATATTTGTTGTAAACAAAGGCAAAATTCTCCATACAGTAGTGCCAACCTGTGCCAAACAGAGTAATCAATGGATGCCAGAAGGCTTGTGCATAAAATCCCTATGTAGTGCCTACTCATCCAATATCCCCAGACTAGTTTCTGGCTTGTGGCCATCATCAGTGAGGAGCCTTGGATCTGAGAGCACTGCACCTAGATCTTAGGATCTAATGCAATCATCCAGCAGCCACCTTTTAACTCTACTACAAAACTATGAGAATGAAATTGAAAACACAATAATATTTTCAATCTAAGCTCAATAGCTTATATAGTCATATGGGTCTGAACTCAATTCAGCACCCATACATTTTGGTGTCTTTGGCTCTTAAACAACCATAGCCACCACTATTCTATTAGGCAGGATTGGTGTTAAACCACTGAACATCACCATCTCTATATTAGCACATAATTGTTGTAAACAAAGGCAAAACTCTCCATACAGTAGTGCTACCCTGTGCCAAACAGAGTAATCAATGGATGCCAGAAGGCTTGTGCATAAAATCCCTATTTAGTGCCTAATCATCCAATATCTCCAGACTAGTTTCTGGCTTGTGGCCATCATCAGTGAGGAGTCTTGGATCTGAGAGCACTGCACCTAGATCTTAGGATCTAATGTAACCCTCCAGCAGCCACCTTTTAACTCTACTTTACTACAAAACTATGAGAATGAAATTGAAAACACTGTAATATTTTCAATCTAAGCTCAATAGCTTATATAGTCATATGGGTCTGAACTCAATTCAGCACCCATACATTTTGGTGTCTTTGGCTCTTTTTACCACCTTTTAACTCTACTACAAAACTATGAGAATGAAATTGAAAACACAATAATATTTTCAATCTAAGCTCAATAGCTTATATAGTCATATGGGTCTGAACTCAATTCAGCACCCATACATTTTGGTGTCTTTGGCTCTTAAACAACCATAGCCACCACTATTCTATTAGGCAGGATTGGTGTTAAACCACTGAACATCACCATCTCTATATTAGCACATAATTGTTGTAAACAAGGGCAAAACTCTCCATACAGTAGTGCTACCCTGTGCCAAACAGAGTAATCAATGGATGCCAGAAGGCTTGTGCATAAAATCCCTATTTAGTGCCTAATCATCCAATATCTCCAGACTAGTTTCTGGCTTGTGGCCATCATCAGTGAGGAGTCTTGGATCTGAGAGCACTGCACCTAGATCTTAGGATCTAATGTAACCCTCCAGCAGCCACCTTTTAACTCTACTTTACTACAAAACTATGAGAATGAAATTGAAAACACTGTAATATTTTCAATCTAAGCTCAATAGCTTATATAGTCATATGGGTCTGAACTCAATTCAGCACCCATACATTTTGGTGTCTTTGGCTCTTAAACAACCATAGCCACCACTATCCTATTAGGCAGGATTGGTGTTCAACCACTGAACATCACATGATCACCATCTCTATATTAGCACATTAAATCCTAAGATCTAGGCGCAGTGCTCTCAGATCCAAGGCTCCTCACTGATGATGGCCACAAGCCAGAAACTACTCTGGGGATATTGGATGAGTAGGCTCTAGATAGGGATTTTATGCACAAGCCTTCTGGCATCCATTGATTACTCTGTTTGGCACAGGGTGGCACTACTGTATGGAGAGTTTTGCTTTTGTTTACAACAATTATGTGCTAATATAGAGATGGTGATCATGTGATGTTCAGTGGTTTAACACCAATCCTGCCTAATAGGATAGTGGTGGCTATGGTTGTTTAAGAGCCAAAGACACCAAAATGTATGGGAGCTGAATTGAGTTCACACCCATATGACTATATAGGCTATTGAGCTTAGATAGAAAATATAATTGTGTTTTCAATTTCATTCTCATAGTTTTGTAGTAAAATAGAGTTAAAAGGTGGCTGCTAGAGGGTTGCATTAGATCCTAAGATCTAGGTGCAATGCTCTCAGATCCAAGACTCCTCACTGATGATGGCCACAAGCCAGAAACTAGTCTGGGGATATTGGATGAGTAGGCACTAATAGGGATTTTATGCACAAGCCTTCTGGCATCCATTGATTATTCTGTTTGGCACAGGGTGGCACTACAGTATGGAGAGTTTTGCCTTTGTTTAGAATTTAAGTTAATGGATGCCCCTAAATGAACAATTTTATGAATAATGAATTGTATTCTGCTGACAATGAATTAGATATTTTCTTTCTACTGTGTATTTTAAATATTTTATGTTTTCTGAGAATTTTGTGGGTACTGTTTTTTTTTTTTGTTTTTTTATTTATTTATGCAAGTGCAAATTAATGTATGGTGGGTCTAAATAAGTAAGGAACTATAAGTAGAAAGAGAGAATTTAGAGTTTGTGGTTGTCTCACATAGAAAGTTTTTTTTTATTAAATGTGTTTACATCATGGATGCAAATAATTCATTACAATCTAAGGATAAATTAAATTTAGCTTGTCATTCTTCTTGATTTATGCATACATTTAGATGACAAAGTTTAAAGAAAAAAGTTGTATAAAATAAATTTATATTTAATTAAATCTATTATTATAAAGCGCTGAAAACTTTGAAATTATTCAAACAGAAATCAATCTTGATAATGCGCTATTTCTTAAAACTGTTTCTTAAATATCGCTGGTAAGAATTAAGCCCTGATTTAAACATGATCTGTAAGAGTTGATATATAGAATGTATGCTCTAAACTTAAGTGATTCACTTAAGTTTTATATTTAAGAAATAGCACATTATAGGAGATTGAGGTGATCGACTTCAGTTTGAGTAATTTTATATTTAGTTAATGCATAGCAGAGAATAAACATTTTTATAAATCAATTACTTAATAATATTAAATAAACTTGTACATATATTTTTTTAATATTTGTAAGAAATATTAATTTCAAGGGAGATAATCTTTTGATATGAAAATATATATTGAAGTATGTAGATCTTATTGACCTATTATATTTTTAATTAAAGTAATAGTTTTCTAATTAAATTAGACTGATAATAAAAGGTTATAAAATTATATATATATTGTCTATTAGCAAAATATGTGTGTTTAATTTTTCTAAGAGTATGTCCTCTATTAATATAAAAGTTTAGATACAAAATATATGCAGGTTAATTAAAATATAGTAAAAAGGTGAGGTTGATTAAAATAAATGTTATTCTGTAACCATGTAAAGATATTTAAAAAATATTAAATAAAGATAAAAATAATACTAAATAATATTTGTGTAACAATTAGGAAATAAAGAATTTGAAAAATATCAAGCTCAAATAAATTAACTGTGATTGATTAGAGTTAATAGGAAATATATATGCTAAATTATTAAAAATATAAAAAATTTTGTTATCTGAAATTGATATAGTCAAATATAATATGCCAGTTATTTGAAATGTAGAATTTTTTTTTTATATGAAATTAGAACTTATTTTTTTAAAAAAAGATTAGTAACTAAATAAATGGCTTAATTTGTTTACAAACAAACTAAGGATATGTTAGAATGAAAGTGACATCAATTATTGGAAAGATATTTAAATTTTTTCTCTTTAGGATTATTTCCATTTTAAACTTTACTGATGAAGCTAAATTAATTCATTTTAGTAAAAATTGTCTAGTAGCAAAGGAGGAACAGCCAATAGCGGTTAATAAATATTGTATTATTATATGATTTTCATCCTTAAAATTGCTTCAGTAGTGATTAAATTTTTCATAATATCTGGAGAATTGTTATTATAGTAACCCCTCTCCCCATATCACTGATTTCCATATTTATGGTTGGTACACACATTTATATGTATATATTTTTGTATACATTTTTACAAATATTAGCTTCAAACTTAGTCTGAAATCAAATGTTGCAATGCAGGCCAGAAGAGGACTATTACATATACTGTTTAAAATGATAGAAATTACTAATGGTTGTTAAAATACTAAAATCAGTTAACTTTGTTTTACATCATCTAAAATTTGTTTACTTACCTTTAATTGAAGAAATGTTCATTTGGCTATATTATAAATTTTCATATAGTTAAAAAATTGATTTCTTAAATTATTATTTTTTTATAGCATAAATAGATTTTTATAAATTGTAAAAATAAACATTTTTCTGAAATTTTCTGTTGCTTAAGTTATTACTTCTAAGTCATCTAGAACAGGGATCACAAACTTTTGAACAAGCCATTTTGGCTGTGGATATAAAAATAAAAATTCTCTTAAAAATAAATAAATAAACCAAAAACTTACTTTGACAGTTTGATTTATTCACAAATTTCGAATATTTAAATATTCATACACAATAATTATTATTAGCAATATATATTAAGGCTATAATAATAAGACTGGATTCAAGAAACAACATTATTATGCATATTTTTCCTCTCCTAGAATCATCAAATATTTGTTTACAAATTATAAGACAAAATAAAAAATGTGTTTATGTTTATCATGATAAAAAAAGCCATGAGATTAGGATCAAAGAGTCAAATTTGGCTAGAGAGCAGCTGTTTTCAGACTCCTGATCTAGAACTTTCAGAATTTTGCATTTTGAAGGCTTGAAATTAATATGAAAATAAATTTCTAAATTGTCATCTGTGTTGTAATTAGATAAAATTATATTGGATAATACAATTAGTAAAAATTATTCTAGTAAAATAATCTCTGGTGGGTGTCTGTGATTGTGTGTGTGTGGAACTATTTATATGACACTTTACAAGAACAATGCAGACTTGTATTATTCTATACGTTGCAGTGATTAGTCAAATACTCTTACAATAGGTAAATTTGAATATAGATTTTTTTGTGAGAAAAGCAGACATCATCCAAACTATAAAAATAATCTTCTAGATATTCTAAAGAGGTATATTATTATTTTGTGGAGCTGGTATACTTATGAGTAGAATATAAATGAAAGAAAAGTTTTTTCAGGAAAAGATTTTGTATAGTCTATGAGATAATTTATTGATGTATATGGATGTATTTAATTTCATGAATTGGTTTGTATAGTCATCAGAAAACTTCAACAATTTTTTGTCTTTCACTCTTTTTTTTTTTTTGGAGGTAGATGAGTCATATTTATTTGAAAATGATTGCTATTGATAATGATGATGATATTTTGCCATAGAAACAAAATAAATTTCTAATACATTGTGAAGCATTGTCAGAGGTTGCATACATAATAAGATTACATTTCAAAAATTAGCAGTGAATTTCCAGAAAAATGTTTAGTAACAGATTGAGTTATCACTTTAAACTTTATTTCCTCATACATTATCATCATAAACTTATATTTACTATTTTGAAAAACTAACAATTATTTGTTTTAGTTATTTTTCAAAAATGTTGGCCATTTTTTAAAATAACTATTTCATAATACTAAATTAGTTAAATAATGACATTATGAAAATAAATTTTACCATATGGTAAAATGAAAAAAATTGCACCAAGAAGAAGAAAATTATTACATGATTTAAAAAAAGCAACTCTGAACACATATAGTAATAGACTGTAATATGATTGATTTATGTAATTTTTCTTTAATAACTTTATTTACTAAGGCAAAATGACTTCCATCATAATTATAAATATTCTTGCCAAAAAAAAAGTTTTATTCACTATGTAATTATAATCAGTTTGATACAAAGTTTGCTTTTTTAAGACTAGCACAAACTGTGCAAAATGATAGGAAGCAAATGTACCCATTTGATCATAGGTCATAATTCCTCTTTTTGTACTGACTGTACTCACATGTCTATACTGTAATTTCTAAGTAAACAGTGGTGCACCAAAAATAAATTGAAAAGTATGTATAGTATATATTAGATTTATTAGCCTGACTTATTTAATTGGACTGTCTTTAAATGACTCATGTAAACAATATGGTTAGGTCGTAATTCCTCCTTTTGTACTGACTGTACTCACATGTCTATACTTTAATTTCTAAGTAAATAGTGGTGCACCAAAAATAAATTGAAAAGTATGTATAGTATATATTAGATTTATTAGCCTGACTTATTTAATTGGACTGTCTTTAAATGACTCATGTAAACAATATCGTTATTGCATTAAATAAAATGTGACATCTTAATTCACAGCAAAAAAATATTTTATTCATTTCATAATTGTAAAAGCACAAAAAAACCTCTCTGATTATGTATTACATAATGTGCATCAAAATGAATTAGAAAATGTACATCATCATAATCATCATCATCATCATTATTATTATTATTATTATTAAGTTTTAACAATAGTAAACTTTATTGATCCAATAGTTACATAGTATTACCATGCCATAGCAAGATACATGTTGAAATTTTATTATTGTCAGTTCAATTTCAAGTGCTACAATATTCATTTTTTTAAAAGTACATATCTATACAGGTAATTTTACATGATTCTATCCACTTTAGCAATGTTAATTAATCACATTATCGTCCAATAGGAGCATAATCTGGACCATGCTTTCTTTAATTTTTGTTCTTTATAGCTTTGCTGTTTGTCTGAGCAGGGACCAAGTAGCTGCATAAATATCCGGACTGGTGATCTGCTTGTCTCTAACTTGAATTTATTCGACTTATTCTCAAATGTGGCTGGATGCCTTCTGGGGTTATTACCCAATATGAATACACACCTAGTGCACCAAAGTGCATATAAGACAAATGTTGAGGCCCTTATGGCTGGTGTAGACCTACCTTTGTAATTTGACATAATTTGCATCATTGTAGTATTTGTTTTTCTGTATTTGCCCTGCAAAATGCATCTAGTCTGCTCCAAGGTCTTGCAGTTGAAAATTATATGTTGTAAAGTCTTCTCAGCCATATGGCAAAGGCCACAGAATGGATCAACTGACCTGTACATTCTTCTGTGATGTAAAAAATATTTAGTAGGTAAAGCGTTCAAATTCATCTTGATTATAAAATCTAGGAACTTAGGTTCTAGTTGCCATTTTTTGTATTGCTTGATCAGATATTTGTTTCCTATTTCTAGTATTGATGGGATCTCCTCATTATAATTATTTTGATGTATAAACTTATATATTTCCCAATATTTATATTTTTGGTCCGATTGATCTGGAATTGTTCTTTCTCTCCTGCATTGGTAGACGGTGATTGCCATAAAACAATCTTTTGGAGGAGGTCTATCTGTAGGTGTTATCTGCTCTAGGTGTCTTAATTTAGGAAATTGAGTGAGTATAGCAATTATAGCATTCCTTGTTTTGAATGTTTTAAATGTTTGTAAGCTATGCAATCCCAGTCCATTTGCTATAAGAGGGCGATTCAGTTTTGCCATTGAAATTGCCACCGTCTTTTTCCCCCAGATGAGCTTGCAACATATGGAATTAATGCATGCCATAAATTTTTTTGAAAATTCAACTACAGGCATGTAATATGTTATCTTGGTTATTATAAGTGTGTTAATCAGTTGCACCTTTGCATATATGGAGAAATATGCCTTTGAGAGTGATTCAGCTATGCTTTTGACTTCCTCTTTGAGCTTGGCTTGGATCTGACATCTCATTCCAGTGGCTCCTAGGAAAAAAGGACAGCCTAGGAATGGAGCAAGTTTTGCTCGATAATACATTGGTCACATGGCTTTCCAGTGAGTAGCGTCCAGGCTGCAGACTTTTCTGGGTTTATGCTCAATCCATATTGCTTTGAGAATTGTTCAAGCACTGCCTGAAGCTGTGGTCTTTGCTTCTTTGATGTCAAGAAGACTGTGATATCGTCCATGTATGCGAGACATGCAATCTTCTGTGTTGAACCAGGTATTTGAACTCCAATGAATGTGCTATTGATTTTTTCAATAAGAGGATTGATATAATAAATAAACATTAATGCACTCAGAGGACACCCTTGGGATAATGATTGCGTTCGGATGAATGAGGGTGAATTTCGGCCATTCATAGTAACATACAGTTCTCTGCTCAGTATCAAGTTTACACAGTCAAATATAGTAGACCTTTGGGTATTTTAGTTTGCTTGAGCATATCCAGTAACACAGGGATTCTCACTGAATCAAAAGCTGAAGCAATATCTATTTGCACCACTAATGTGCTGTATTTCTTTCTCACCCTGGTGGCTATCATCATGGTCTTGAATAACAATGCTGCTTGCCCTGTTGATGATGTCTTCTTTGCAAATTATGATTCACTGATGGTTGGTAAAATATAGGGCTCAATCTTATCTTTTATAATTTTTTCCAATATTTTAATAAGAAGTGGCCCCATAGATATTGGTCTAAGCTCATTTGGCATTGGTATGCCTTTCTTTTTCTTATTATATGGCACTATTGCCATGGGATATATCCCTGTGGTTGGTTTAATTTCTTGAGCAAAATGGTTTGCTAAATCCTTGAGGTATTTAGCTGTAAAAAAACTTAAGTGCTTGAAAATGAACAGTGGTATCCCATGTCCACCTGGGTGACAAGCATTGCTGATAGTTCTCATTTTTTCTATTATATCATTTTCACTAACTGGTAATTCACCCTCAATCTCTCCAAACATTTTTGGCTGAAAAAAGGCGAGGTTCCACACTTATATTGAAAATATTTGAACAATGGCATAATCATGTTATGGTCAGTGAACATACCATCCTGAGTCTGTATGGCCATTGACACTTTTATGTTTGGTACATAACCCAAAGCATACTTTATAAACTTGCGGGTCCATGTGTGCTGTTGTGCCATGCAAAGCTTACTTTTCTTTATCTTCAGATATTCTTTCAGTGATTCACAGGCCTTGTTATAAGCATCAGTCAGCTTTCTTATGTGTATTTGGGTGTTGTGTGTTGGAGTCATCATCATTAGTCTCTGATGTAGCTGATCAGCATATTGCAGATGCCTTGATGGTGGTGGTTGATTTCTTGTTACATGATCAACATTGAAAGACAAGCTGTATAGGATCGAGGCTCATCCCTTTAACCTTCTGCAACAGAATATATGTCTCTGAGAAGAGGAATTCTGTCGCATTTGTTGGGATAAGTACTCTTCTTGTTTTTGTTAGGTTGTGATTAACTGCTTGCAGTTTTCCTAGATTGATAGTGATTAACTGGGCAGAATGATCAGAAAAGGTGGTCAAGATCAATTTTACTTCCATGAGGTGATGCAGCGACGGTGAGTAAAAGACAAGATCTATTAATGTTGCAAACCGACCATTGTGAAAGGAGACAGCCACTTCTGGCAGAAAACCTTGTCCACTAATCAATGGTATGGCTATTTTATGTAGTGATTTCTGTATAAATTCTTTATAAGATGAGTTGCAGTCTCCAACCAGAACAGTGGGGCTTGCATTCATGGCAAGAATTGAATTTATATTATAAATTATAGATTCTATCTTTTGCTTTTCTACTGGCATATATACAAGCACTATATTCATTGTAATTATTTTTTGAGTCAGTGTTATTATTAGAAGGTTTGAATCAATGTAAAATATTTTGAAATTTTCAAAAGGACAATCTTGAGCAATTACTATTCCAGTTCCTGCAGATGGGGAGGATGAATCTCTGGAACATGCAGAGAAGCCCTTGCCCCTCAGGTAGGTAGCTGGGTTTATTGCCGAGCCTGCATATATCTTTGTTTCTAATAATCCTGTTATATGCGCTCGGATTTGATTTATCCAATTTCTGACTTTGAAATTTTTATTGATTGCATTAAGTCCTCTGACATTTAAAACAGCAATTTTAAGTTTCATTAATAGTTTTTTTTTCCTTTTGAGTTTAGGAATTCATGTCTTCCTACTTTTCTTCCTCGATTTCCACTGCATCTTGAAACACCAGGCCACTCTCTTCATCCACTGCTACAGCCCAATTATATATTTCCTGCTCACTGTGAGGATTCTCTTGTTCAATTCTCACCTTTTTATATCTTCTATCTTGTTTTGGTGGACACCCTGGTTTGCGCCTATATTCAGTGTGCATTTCTATTTGGGTAGGCAGATCTGGAGTAATAGCCTCCATCATTTCAGCAGATGTTTTATTAATAATTGTTAGCCATGGTATGACTTTGGTTGAAATTTTGCATCTTCTATCAACATGAATCACATCTTCAGTTTCAGTCTCAAGTGCCATAATTTGCATGTAATCTTTATTTGCACTCTTTGACTGATTTTGTTGGTCACATTTCATATGGCTTACATTTGCTGCAATTCTTTTATCCTCTTTTTCATTGTTTAATCTCTCTTGCTCACAGAGCTGAGCTGGCCTTTCCTGGTGTGCATTTTAAGCAGACTTTGGTTATTATTATTTTGTATGTTGTCCAGTGGCTTATTTTCCACTTTTAAGCCAACTAGTTCATTGTCAGGTTCAATGTGTTTGATGTGTTTTACGTTCTTGTCTGCCGTTGCTTCCATTTTATCTTCTTTATCTGTTTTTTGCTTACTTTGTTTATTATGTTGTATGCCATCCAGTCCCTTATTTTTCCCTTTTACGCCATCTAGTTCTGGGTCACCCTCAATATGTTTAGAGTGTTTTAGTTTTTTGTCTGTGGTTGTTTTATTTTCTGTGGCTTCAATTATATCTTCTTCATCCGGTTGGTTTATTTCTCCACATTTTTTATTATTTTTTGCATAATGTCTATATCTATTTTTGATCTTTGGTGTTCATCAGGTGTATCTTCTATTCCAGTCTCAGATTCCAGTCTTTGATTGTTATCTTGATTTCCTTTTTGATTGTTTTTTTTGATGAGGCTTTGTCTGTTTGGACTGACTTCAATTCTTTTGCCTTCTTTTTCAGTGGTTAGTTTGTCTGTCTCAAGCAGCTGTGATAGTACTGACTGATCAGCAACTTTCAGCAAATTTTGCTTCTTATTTCTTTGTATATCATCTATTTGTTTAAAATTTTTTTGCATGTCACCCATCTCTTGGTCACACTCTTCATGTTTGGTGTATTTTCTCTTCTTATCTGGCCTTGGCGGATTTTCTGTTCCTTCCTTTGTATATTCTTTATCTGTCATTTCTGCCCATTTTTTTATTTTTTGCATGTCATCTATTTCTCGGCCAGTCTCTGGGTGTTTGGGATTTCTATCTTCTTGTCTGGGTTTGCTTGATCTTCCGGTTGCTCTGTTGTGTATTCTTTAATTAATATTTGCTGTGTTTTAGCTGTTGACTGGTCATTGCTGTTGTGCTTTCTTCCACAGTCTATTGCCAGGTGATCTCTACTTCCACACACAAAACATTGTGGCCTAAGCCCTTTAATTTGTATAGTCAGTATTGCTTCCTGATCCATTATTATGCTTGGGATGTCTTCAGGTCTTATGCCTTCATTCATTTTGATTTTGGAATAAAACCTGTTTGAATAAACTAGTGTAGGCGTGTCTGAGCGATATATTGGCTTCATGTATATCGGTTGCCCAAAGGGTTTCATTAATTTTGTGAAATCGTGTATATTATACCCAAAATAGGTATTTTTAATAATGCCAGTGTGATAGTTTTGCATCTCTCTATCTACAATCACAAGAGCATAATTTTCCAAAGTCTTAATTTTTTCTTGAAAATCTGTACATTGCATTTCATTATTGAATTCTACCGCCAGATATCTTGAGTTGGTATGCTCTCCTATGGTTGAAACTGAGCTCCACATTTTGTTGTTAGATAACTCTATATAGTATTTCCTTTGGAAACTTGTAGAGAGATTTCTATTTGTTGCTGCTAAGACGATTGACTTCTTTGAAAAAAATCTCTTAAATGACATGAATAATTTTTTCGGTATAGTTTCATTAAATCTGCGATTTATTTCTTCCACTTCTTCTTTTAACCAAATGTTTTGTAAAGGCACATCGGCATCATATTGATTCGTATTTATATCATTTACTTCATTTAGGTCATCCTGATTGGCCCTTCTAAATCTTGGGATTTGTTTTGCATTTTGCAAATTTAATTCAGCTATGTTCGCATAAGTTGTCTGTGATCTAATGTTGCTATATATTCGTGGTCTGATTCGCGCCAAACTTTATCTTGGAATCTGATGTGGACGCCATAATGACAATATATAGGGTCTGAATAGCGCTTAGAAAAACAAAATTATAAGCAATAAATCACTTACTTTGTGAGTAAAAAGTCCATTTTCCCTGATAGGTGTGAATATTAATTATCTTCAGGTGATGTTTTAAGCAACTGTTTTTTGGCAATTCAGTATTTTTTATATACTTTTGTTGGAAAACGTTTATCTAATTCATCTAACTAAAGACACAGCAGGATCGCATATTATTATTATAATAATAATAATAATAATAATAATAATAATAATAATAATAATAATAATTCAATTCATTTATTTAAGTGCTAAACAACAGCATAAAGCAAGTGAAAATAAAACATATAACATAAAATGAAAATATAAATGTATACATAATAAAGTAAAATTTAAAAGACAAAATCAAACTTCACATTTCAGTTTAACAAGATTACAAAATTTCTTATAATCAATGTCATACAGATTAAGGTTACTCCCAATTTGATTATATAAAGAGGGTAACCTAAATAAAGGAGAAAATTTAAGAATATTAGAACGGCATGTTTGAATCTGATATACACAAGTAGACCTAGTATCATAACTCAAAGACCTAACTGAGATAGTTGAAACTATATCTGATAAAATAACATGTTTATTAACAAGTTTATAAAAATATTTCAAATCCCTATACTTTCGTCTAGATGAAAGATTAATCATTTTACCCTCCCAAGAAACATATTTGAAAAACTTCTTTGAAATAGACTGCAACAAGTTACATCCTTGCAAAGAACTAGGGTTCCAAATTATTGAACCATATTCAATAATAGGAAGAACCAATGAAAAAAACAATTTCCGTTTATTATCATTACTGAACTGATAACCATGTCTAAGAATGGCACCCATAACCTTAAAAGCTTTACCAACAATCATTTCAAGATGAGGAATAAAAGATCCATTACAAGAAAACATAATTCCAAGATCTTTTTGGCATTTAACTGAAATAATTTTATGAGAATTGATATAATAATAAAACTGTAAAACTTCAGATTTTTTGGAATAAGAAATAAAGGAACATTTATCAAAATTAACTGTCATATTTTTGACTGACACCAAGCACTAAAGTTATCAATATCCTTCTGAAGGAGAACACAATCGTTCACTGATACAATTCTTCTAAAAATCTTACAGTCATCAGCATAGCTTAACAGAAAAGAATATCTCAAGCAATCATTAAGATCATTAACGTAAACATTAAACAGCATGGGTGCTAAAATACTACCCTGTGGAACACCTAAATTGCATTCAAAATTAAATGAAACTTTATTATTGAATTTAATATATGCTGTACGACTACATAGAAATGATTGAAACCAATATACAAGTTTATTAGAGAAACCTATTTTATGTAATTTATGAAGTAAGACACTGTGATCAACTTTATGAAAGGCTTTTGACAAATCAAAATAAATAACATCTAGTCTTTGACGATCTTCAATAGCATGAGCTATATGATCATAAATTGTCAGTAGATTACTATCAATTGATCTATTAGGACTAAAACCATGTTGAGAAGAAGAAATTATCTTACCCACATCTGAAATAATTTTATTATAAATACATCTCTCAAAAATTCTTGCAATGGTATGCAAAACAGAAATCGGTCTATAATTAGAAACACAATCTCGATCACCATTTTTGAAGATTGGAACCATTTTAGCACATTTCAAAACACTAGGAAAAGTACAAGAATTAAGAGATAGATTAAAAACAAAGGGAAGAGGTACTGCAATAAATTCGGGTAGCCCCTTATAAATAAAAGAAGGAATATTATCACATCCTAAACTAGAGTGAGTCTTAAGCCTCCTAATAGCTACAATAACATCTTCCCTAGAGATATGATCAATTGTACATTTAGCACTAGACAAATTGCCAGGAAATGTAATTTTAGAATCAATCCCATGTTGTGAAAAGTATAACTCTGCAAAATGTTTAGAAAAATAATCTGCATTTAATGCAGAACCGTGAGTCATTTGAATCTTTTTCTTACCCAAGCCTGAATTATTAACAAAATTCCAGAATTCTCTAGGATTAGAAGAAATATTAATTTCAATTTGTTTTATATACTCTTGTAAATCTCGTTTATAGATATATTTAGCCAATCTTCTAAAATTGATAAAATTATTATAATAAATTATATTCTGTGTCTTAAAATAGAGTCTATGATGGTAAGATTTCCTTTTAATCTTAATAAGAGTATATGAAAACCACAGATGATGATGATGATGATGATGATGATGATGATGATGATGATGATGATGATGATGATGATGTGATGATGATGATGATGATGATGATGATGATGATGTGATGATGATGATAATAATGATAATAATAATAATAATAATAATAATAATAATAATAATAATAATAATAATAATAATAATAATAATAATAATAATAATAATAATAATAATAATAATAATAATAATAATAATAATAATAATAATAATAATAATAATAATAATAATAATAATAATAATAATAATAATAATAATAATAATAATAATAATAATAATAATAATAATAATAATAATAATAATAATAATAATAATAATAATAATAATAATAATAATAATAATAATAATAATAATAATAATAATAATAATAATAATAATAATAATAATAATAATAATAATAATAATAATAATAATAATAATAATAATAATAATAATAATAATAATAATAATAATAATAATAATAATAATAATAATAATAATAATAATAATAATAATAATAATAATAATAATAATAATAATAATAATAATAATAATAATAATAATATATAATAATAATAATAATAATAATAATAATAATAATAATAATAATATATATATAATAATATAATATATATATATATATAATAAATATATATATATATATATATATATATATATATAAAAAAAAAAAATAATAATAATAATAATAATAGGATGTCAATCTTATTATCATCAAAATAATTATTGAATTCAATTAAATGTTAAAAATTACATAATAATAAAAATTCCACAGTACTTATTATATTTGGAGATGCTGGTTTAATATGAATTCTAACAAATTTTCCAAACAAAAGAATAATAAGAAATTAAATTACTATATATATATATATCACATGTATTTATTTATACAAATATAATTACAAATACATAAAAAAAGAAACCAATTAAATCATGATATACAATGAAGATATTTATTTTTACAAATATAATTACGAAAGAATAATAAATTTACCTAAAGTAGACATTTCTTATAGCAGTCAAATTACCAAATTGTGAATGACATTTACCTACATATTTCATCCACTTTATTAATTCTTATATGATTTTTTTTACATAGTTTATATACTTAATTAGTTTTTTTAATGAATATTATAGGTAAATTTATTATTTCTTTGTAATTGTATAAATAAATACATTAACTGTATATAATAAACTTAATTTCTTACAGATTATTTAATTATTTTTTTGTAATTATATTTGTACAAATAAGTACTTTGCCTGTATATTTTAATTTATTATTTTGTGTTATTGATACAAATAAATATTTTCACTGTATACCATAATTTTATTTTTTTATTAATTATTTTTTCACCAGCAAAATGTGATGGAGCACTACCTAATGAAAAATTGAGACTACAGTAGAACACATAACAAATTAACATTATTATTTATTATTATTATTAATAAAATGCTTAGTAAAACATTTATTCATTAATTATCATTGATTTTCAATTTAAACATATTTTTTTTTGTATGCGTATACAAATTTTTGACTTTTGGTCAATTTTGAGCAACTCAGAGTAAAGACGCAATAAATTTTAGTTATAGAGATTGAACCAAGCAAAGAATGAAAGACTTGTGTATAAACCTCTTATAGTGATTTCATTTTATAGAATCTTACAATAATTTTGATATAATCTTTTGCATCATTTAATTTTATAAATAATATTAAATATAACTTTTACTTCAGCTGTTAGAGAATGTTTTGATATTAGTTGATTCATCTTGAAGTTTTATTATTTCTGTTTTATTATATTAATATAGCATTAGATGTATCCATTAAATTTAATTCATTTTTTTTGCAACCCCCCCCCCCCCTAAAAAAGCTTACAATTTCTTATTGTAATACTTTTTTTTGCTTCTCAATATTTATTCATCTTTTTTCTTGCTTTTTGCTGTATACACAGGGGTATTCTTAATATTACCAGCATCAAAATTAAAAATAGTTTATACAAAACAAAACTTTAAAACAGGACAATTTATTATCAATGCTGATGAAGATTAACATTAATAATAATATAAATGATAAATAAAATAATAATAGAAATAATATTACCTTTTAACTTTGGGATAGGAATTAATAACAAGTTTGTGTGTGAGACTACACACACATATATATACTGTAACTTATAAAAAATGGGAAATAAATTAATATAACTAGTTTGGAGGGAAATGAGCATTATAATCTAGTATTCCTTTTTAATAAGTTTTACTTATGTGTATATAGTATATCTGGATGCCATTAGGCTATCTAAACCTAGATAGTTACATTATATACTTACTGGGGTTGAACCTCAGTTAATACACTATAACAGTGTGTAGGATTTTCCACTTTATAACCCTTTTCACTAATATTAAGGGGAAAACATCCTTACTATTCTTTAGTTGTGCAAATAAATTATCAGACAAATTATTATATAAGATTTTATCATCATAAATGCATATTTAACATTCTCATAAGTGTTACTAGCTCATATTAAATACCATAGATTTATCGGTAGCAATTCACTAAACCTTGAGTGACATTTGATGATCTTCGATGGTAGTCATTATTTTATGATGGCTCACAAATAATACACAAACAAAGGGAGAACCATTATTTATCTATGGTTATTAAGCACATTTATTAAGACTATTGATTAATAAGATAATGATGCTTCCAGTCACAGCTTTAGAACTAACTGACAACATAAATTTTATCTTTTTATCAACCTATAATTATTTACCCAAAATATATTTAAATTATGACAAAGATTGATATTCATCAGTGATGATGATGATGACTAAACTATATGTCTCTTTTAATAAAAAATTAAAATTTATTACTGATTAATCATTAAAATTTACATAATTAATAATGAAAAATTACATTTAAATAATAATAACCAAATATCTTCACTCCCTCCTTAATGAAACATAAACTCAATATTCATATCATATAGCATGATGTGTGTACATTTATTTCTCTAGGGGATGAATAAAAATCTTATATCCTAGAAATATTTTAATTTTAAAAAATAAACACCGGATGCATGCACATACTCGCCTATTGCATATAACATACATTTTATATTTATAAATTTAAACATAATATCAATCAAGAAATAAGTAGAGAAAGGTTGTTAAGTATTGGTGGTCGGATAGTGAGTTCGCGCTTTCCGGCTGATGCTATGGCACATGAGAAGAAAAAAAGTAGAGAAAGGTTAGTTAGATCATGGAGATAAGAGCATCTAACAAAATCAGCTTCAAATTACCTATCTCAATTTTCACCAATCTAGGTCATTAACTACTTTTAAAATCTCTTTCTCATGATGCTAAAGTTTTATCCTTATCAACTTATACATCCATACTTAACAAATATACACATAAGCATAATTATATTACTAAGTGTGTATGTATCAATTCCCATTACGAATAAAAACTTTCCCTTTACATACAATGTAAAACCACATATTTCATAATACTTGAATCAATACACAATAAACACATTGTATACAAATAAAATACACATGGTTTCAATGTAATGATAATCTAAGCATACACAATATATTAATAGGGTCAATATTTATTATTATTGAAAATCTCTAATAATTGATTCTTGTTTTAATATTTAAAGAGAGAATTATTAAAAAAAAGTTGTTAATAGACACTGATAGAAATATAATTAAAATTGATATTACTAGTTCTTTTATTCTCGATATACAGACAGTTTCAAAGGGTCCAGCGAATTTCATTTTGAAGTCATCTTATTTAAGGTTGTAATTATAAATTCGAGGTTATAGCCTCAGTAAATATTACTTATTTAAGGTTGAAAATTTGACATCAGCCACACCCCAATATGTAACATACTTAGATTTACCAATTGCAATGGTTTATTGGAAGTCCTATTTTTGGCTTGGGTTTGCAATTTTTGTTTTACTGCAATGATGAGAAATAATTGCTTCTTTAGGGACCATTTTAGCACTGAAAGTTTTTTTATTTCTTCTGCTCTGGATACGAACAGTTTAATATAAATTTTAGCATTTTCTTGGTGCTTTTATTTGAATTCAGTAGCAGCATGGTTTCATATAAATTTCTGCATTCACTCCATAGTTCCTATTTGGATTTAACAGCAGCACAGGTGAGGCAATAAGTTTCTTCTTTCATCTTTGGAAATTAGTCATAAGATGTTTTAAATACTTTTTAGATTTAAACTCCGATGTGCATAACTGGAGACCCTAACATAATATTTTTCTTACCCCACTATGTTGATGTAGAAACCTTCAAAAATAAAAGGATATGTGGTTTCCAAGAGCAATCAGATTTATTCTCCCCCTCACTCTTATTTTTAGACTATATGTGTGCCAATCTGTCTGATGACATCACATTTTTGTTACTGAAACACATGGCCATTTATAAATTACATTCCAATAGTGTATCTGTATAAAATCTTTTCTTTGAAATGACAATTTTTTAAAATTTATTATTTAGTAATAGTCCAAAAGGGTCTGGATCCTATCATTTTAATAGTTGACTGATTAATGAGCATTTGTCCTTATCCCCCACTCCCACATGGATCTCTCATTAACCCTTGACATTCTTTCAGATAAAATAAGACAAATTGATCTTAAATAATATAACTTTTATACAGAAACTATACAATTATTTAAATAAAACTTCTAAATATATTTGTAAAGGTCTAAGCCTGTGTCTACACATTCACGTACATACTCATCCATACTCAAATATATAAAACCTGCTTCTCAAAAACAATCTAAATGATCTGAAAGCTATAGATTGCTAATATCATTAGTATTAAAATTTATAAAATAAATTAGTAAGACAAGTATTAAAATCAAAAGTATTATTAAAGAAAGAATATTATAGTCTATTAAATATAAATTAACTTTAAAGAAGTTAATAAGCAAACGTACAAAAATGATTTATAGAATTTGTGTCTACAGAAAACTATATGCGCTTTAAAATTCTAACTTAAGTACAACTATTAAACTATGCAAACTACAAAGCTGAACAGAGAGAGAAATAATATTCCACTCTTTTTCTGAGGCTTTGGGTACTTGGTCATGGAGGGCTTGAATTCGATGCCTTACAGCTTCCCCTCCTATAAAAAGAAAATGTGATTTTTTATGTGCATACTATTGCAATTTAGTCACAGGCTAAATTGGAATGTGTACAATATATTCTGTTAACTAACATTTCTTCAACTCATACATTAGCATCTATAACTGGAGTATTCTTGGCTTGTAGTTATTTTGTATATAATACCATTGATAAACAAAGTCTGTGTCACTTAAAGTCCATCATTCTTCATTACTGGAATATTCACTTTTAGTATTCAGAAACGTAAGTATAGCTTTAACGTAGCCCTATATTTTTCTTTTTCGTGAGAAACTTCATTATTATTAACTCAACAGTTCTTTTCAACTCATATGCTGCATGCACAACTGATTTAGTTCATCTTTTAATAGTTTTGCTAATTAACAAATTTAATATTCATTTTCTTTTGATAGGCAAATTTTCTAGAGTGGTCTATTTATGGATAAAATAATAACAATGTACTGTCTTCATGACATTGACAAATTTCAATAGTAAACTTTATTTTATAATATACATATGTGTATGTACAGACAATGCACACTATCCCTTCACTCTAGAAAATATATTTTAAAATTTTGAGGTCTTCGGCAGTTTCTCTGACACCTAGATGCAGATACGAGTTTTCTTTAATCACAATTTGTATTTAACTCTGCTTGAATTTGTTTATCTTAGTGCTATCGCTTGCGCAACATCCTTGCTTGATTTGTTATTGGCTTCAACATCCTTATCCATGTTGTTCTATATTTTGCACAACTGAGGAGGTATTCTCATACTGTTTGTTTTTCTTTGATTCAGATTTAGAATTGTCTAGTAAACATTTGCTATTAATTTCATCCAATGCTTCACACCAATGAGTATGTAGGTGATTTATATGTCTCCCGACATGCAATCTATTTTCAAGTTTAATAACTCTGATAACTTGATATAACTTCCATGATGGAACCCGGAATCCATATCTTTTATCAGATGTCTGGTCAATAGTTCCTTCAAAATATTTTTTTCTGCTTCTTTCAGAATTGTTAATAGCTTAGTTAAATGTGTATGACACTTTCATCATAATAATTACTCTGCTGATGTTTTATTGTTAGACTCAGAGTAAAACTTTGATAAAACATGACTTCTACCAATGCCTCCTTCATATTTGTGATTGTCATTTTCTTTAAGGCAGATTTTAATCATTGTATCAACTTTTCAGCGATTGAATTGGTCACTGGATGATAAGGTGGAATTAAGATGTGTTGTATCATTTTGCCTGCTAAATATTATTCGATAACAGCAGAAGTAAATCCTGTTTCATTGATGGTAGTAGTTTTCATGAGCTTGTACTTGGTCTAACAAGAATGCGAATCCACTAAATATCCATGCATAGTCGCATTCACTAAATGTCCATGCATAGGATCAGCTAACTATATGAATGCATTGCTGTAGGTTTTTTTAGCCTCTATCCACTTTATATGGTTTTTTTTTGATAAGTCTGCTATAGATTGGCATTTGTTACAGATTTTTACTATTTGTTCAATTTCATTATTTAGATTCAGCCACCAATCATACAAACATGCCAGTGCCTTCATCTGTACAATGCCTGGATGTCCATGGTGTAACAATTTGAACACCTGCTTATGCTTTATCAGTTGTTTCAGCACTCAGATAGCTGTGATTGCAAATAGACTTAATAACATAGTTATCCAGTTTGTTACTTCAGTATTTTCACAATTTCTATTTGTTCATTCTGCAATTTGTCATTATTCAGGTTTTCTAAATTCACATTCAATAAGTTTACTTCTATAAACTTCCACTGAACTTTATCTCACTGGTAAACACAATGAAATATCTCCATGGGTAATCTCTTTACCAGGATTGGAAGACTCAATCATAATCATGTGCAGTTAAGATATTTATACATCTCAATAATCTGTGGCTGCATATTCTGGAGTTGTTTTATTCTTGTTGAAAATTTCGAGTAATGGATGATAATCTGTATGGAAAATAAATTTTGTCCATGCACATATTGGTAATTTCTTTCATGAGTGCAAAAATAATGATTTCTGGAGGCCTATACTGTGACAATAACAATGATGAGAGATGATGGCTCTAACTCTGAATTTCCGAAGTGTCTGTGTTAATAGTCACTATCATGCCACTACAGTAATGTACTAGGAATTTATTTGTCATTAACAAGTCCTTTGCTTCTTGAAAAGCTATTTTATGTTCCTGTCCATCTTCAATGTTGTCATTTATGCATGATTTTCCTTGGAGAAAACTTACATAAAAATTGAGCAATTCCAAAAAAACTTGTAAATCCTTAACATATTTTGGAGTTGCCACTGTTTTTATCACTCTATCTTTTTTTGCATTTGGATATTTACCATGCTTATTTATTACATGACCCAGAAACTTAATCTCAGAAGTTTTCCAGATGCATTTTGCAACATTCACTTTGGCATCAATTTTAAGCAATTTTAAACACACTTCCTTCATGTGTATTTCCAATTCATCTTCAGTCTGGGCAGTAGTAATAAAAATGTCATCTAAATAGGAGATGACTTCTTCCATGCCTTGCAGTAATCATCTATCTTAGCTTGAAATAGTTTGGAGCATCTTGAAAGATGTTTGGAGCTACTGCAATTCCACATTGATGCTTGTTAAATTAAAACAACCCCACGTGGGTCTAGATTACAGCTCCTCCATTCTTTCTGGGACTGGTATCTGATCGAAAGCATACATTGACTCTATCTTCACAAAGAATATGATCTTTTATAATGATGCCGATACTTTATGCACACTTGGCATAGAATAGACACCTTTGTTTATATAAGTGTTTAGAGTAATTACGATATTCTCCACAAAAGATGAATAGTTCCAACAGGTTTCACAAGTACAACTGCGGATTAGCCCGCAACATATCCTCCATAGGTGACAACATCCCTTTTTCAACTATATCAGCAATCACTCTTAACTTTTGGCTTTAAGGCAGAGGAAACTTTATGGTTTGAACATAATAGGCTGTGCATCCTACAATAATTCTATGCCTATTGGCTATATCTTTAGTTCAGCTATTTTCTATTTAAATAGATGAGGGAACTTATTTCTAATATCCGCTTCCAGTTCAAAATTATTTTTAAGCATATACCTAATGATAAGAACCAGTTTTGACCTAACAATGGGCTTATGTTTCTTTTTGCAATAAATAATGGTAATACCGTAAGTCTCATATGAGCTTTTAATGACAAGATACATATATGCGTATCTGTGTCTAATGTATCTGTCTTCACCAACATTCCTTTATTTCTGTTTTTAGTGTTAATTTACTCTATTTTCCAAGTGATAATGTAAATAATCCTACAGCACTGTAAACTTCCATTTTAATTTTATATCACAAATGGTTATGTCAGGTGTAAAATCAGCTGCTATCTATATCATTTATCATTTTAATATCATTTCCGCCTATCTCTTGACATAAAGTTTGGGCATGGTTTGTCTTTTACATTATTATCTTTCTACAGAAATGAGCTAGTTGATCTTTGATGTCCTTTATGCAACATTTTTACAATTTTAAATTGACACAATTTTTTTCTGTGTCTTTTTGCTCCACAATAATAACACATTAGGTCATTTCTTGGAACTTTTGTAGGTGCATTAACCACTTGTGTTTTATTTATTCCTGTCAGGTTTTCAGTTCACTTGTTATAAGCTTAGAATTTTGATGCATTTTCTGCTGCCATTTCATGTTTTTGCATTTCACAATTGCCGTATATATCAAATCCACTTCGCTTAAATTTTTTTTTAAGGTTGTGGTTTGACATCCCATAAAGCAATTGATCTAACAGCATATGATCTAGGTCAGCCATAAATCTACATTGTTTTGCCATAAATCTATAATGTTTAGCTAGAGTTCTTATTGCTAATTTGTATTCATTATAGCACTCTTGAGGTAACTGCTTTATCTTTCTAAAGCATAAACAGGCCACCCACTTTGACCCTGCTGGTTGAAAATATATAATTAGAATTTCCACTAACTCTTTATACTGTATATCATATGGGGTCTTTGGATCACATTGCTGCTGGCAAAAAAAAAAAACAAAGGTGGAAACTTTGACTTTATCAGCTTCAATTTTATTTATATACCTTTAATGCTCAATGTATATGTTCCATGCTGTTGGAGTCTATGAGTCAGTACTGCCATTATTATACTTGCCCCTTTTCTCTTTTGTTCACACACAATTTAACTGTGCCAATCTACTATCATTATTCCTGCAAAAAAACAGGTTCACTTGTCAAGTGCACCATTTTGCTGTGTACACATTGGTATTCTTACTATTAGCAGATGTGTCAGTATCAAAATAAGAAATAGTTTACACAAGAAGCAAGTTTATTATCAATGCTGGCCAAAGTTAACAACAACAACAATAATAATAGAGATGATAAATAAAATAATAATAGAAATAATAATTATCCCTTAACTTTGGGGCAGGAATTAATAATAAGTTTGGGTGTAAGAATATTTCATTCTCGCACATGGCAAATATATATTCTGATGATTAACATTTTGTCAACTCTTATACATTAGTGTCTATAATTGAGTATTCCTGAATCATAATTATTTTATATATACTACCATTAACAGACAAAGTCTATCATGTAAAGTGTATCTTTTTTTTTTACTGGCAATATTCACTCTTAGTATTCAGAAATGTAAGTATGGCTTTAACTTAGTCTTACATTTTTCTCCAGGAGAATATTCACTGTAATTATCATTATAATTAACTCTAGAATTTGTTTCAATTCACATACTGCATGTGCAATTGATTCCATTCATCTGCTAATAGTTTCACTATTTAACATAATTTAATATTCATTTTCTTTTGATGCATGAAATTTACAAATTTCAATAGTAAATTTTATTTACAATATACATATGTGTGCATATAGACAGTCCACCCTTTTTTTTTTTAATTTTCAAAATATTGTATTTTGTTTTGTGACATATATAAAGCTTTCCATTTATTTTTTAAATATGATCACTGTTCTTTGGGAAGATTATCCCTCTTTTGCTTTAATTGTTTTGTTTTTTAAACTTCAGAAATATAGTAATTAAAAGCTCTATCACCCCTGAAGATTTTCTATAGGAATTTTCTCTGATTTCAATTGCCAATTTCCAAATTCATTTTAGTGAATTATTATCTTTATTGCATTGTAATAAATGAAAAAGATAAAAATAATAAAATTCAAGTAAAGACATTACAAAAGTACCAAACACAAGTATTAATGGATTAAATAATTCTTCAGTACAATTTAATTAAGCAAAATTAATTTTATAGCAAGATAGCTAACAATACAAAAACTGATAAAATTAAGACACTTTTGATAAATTCAAATGGTTAAAGTGAAAATGTCTTGTATCATTTTATGTATTTTTTGACCATAAAAAAATATTTTGTTAGCAAAATAATTTACAATATAGCAGCACTTGAATAATTAAAAATATTTAAAATTACAATCTAAATAATATCGCTCATGTTTGAAAAAGATTGCTGTCTTACATGATTAAAATTGATTAGCAATGTTACTTCTGGATTTTGATTGAATTAATGGTAAAATAAAAAGAGAGCAGTGTTTAAAATTAAATTATGAGAATAGTTTTTAAATGGGAAGTTAGATTTATGTAGATATTAAGTATATATATATTTAATATATTTATGTATTTTGTAATATCAAGAAATGATATTTAGAAGATATTCTTAAATGTGTTAATGCAATGGAATTATCATATTTAGTACAATATATATATATATTTGTGTATGTATTTTATATGATTATATATTAATTATTATTTTATAGATTCAGGAAATTTATCCTTGGCGCTGACTATAATTAAATTATTGAAATGCATATTTTTAATTTGATTCTGGAATGAAATACAGATTCTTACTAACAGCACACATCTGATTATTTTGTAGTGTTAATTTAAATAATTTTTTTATCTATTTATTTTCTTTATTACTATTGAATTTAATTGTCATCTATTAATTTTCTAATAAAAGCAATTTTTTAACTAGTAAAATAAGCTTTAAAAATTTTGAAAGGTCATTATAATAAGTAAATTAACAATTCATACTTCTATATAACATTAAGATTTTCAAAATAAATTGCATTTCATCTTAAAGTAAAATGGTAGAAATACAGTACTATCTTAAAAAAAAAGAAAAGAAACAAAAGCAATTGAAGGAGGGAGATATCTTTTTTTGCATTATATTTTTTCATATTGCATAAGAATATGATCTAATCCTGGTGTATTACAGTTTAGCTAAGTTTAGCATTATTGCCTCTTTTTCTGACAACTCCTAGTAGCAGTTTCAATTATATTTGCAACACTTCTATTTTTACAATTAAACCATTATTATTATTATTAAATAAATTTTATTAGATTATAAAATACAAGTTTGAGCCTTGAGTGCTATTTAACTAACAATGAGAAAAAAAATCCTTGAACTTGGCAGATGCTTGTAGTTGGTGGTAACCAGGGTATATGAGAAAACAGGGCAATGTACCTGATTATTCAGCCAGTAGAGTAATCTTTGCCCGGTATCATAGAGGCACCCTGGTGATAGTGTGGACTCTCTAGTTTTGGCTTGTGAGAGTAGTTTGGTGAAAATAAGCTGAGTTGTAATTCGAGAGGGCCCAAATATTAATTTGCACCAAGTTAACTACAAGGAGAAAGTGAGAAAAATGGACAGCCTTATCATGGCGTAAGTTCCTTGTATGAGTGTGTTTTGTACCGATAAAGCATCTTTGAAGTCTAAAGCATTGTCAATGATGAAATCTGTGATTGGCTTGAGGGCAGGGCATATATAAAAAAAGGCGTGGAAGTTTAATCAGATAACTTTCCAAGTTGGCATTGAGAGAAAATCTTGGCAAAGCCTCTGCTGACACCAGGAAATGACTGGTAGGCAGAGAGACCATGTTAAGTTTAAGAATGAAGTCAATGTGCTTGGCTTCAATATAGAGAAGTTTTGCTTTATGAATTAAGGCTTTATTAGCGACACCTAGTGTGGTAGGGAGTGAAGTTTGAGACAGGTATTTTAGCCTGTAAGTATTCCAGAAGGACCTTTTACCATCTAGGGTGAGTTTAGTGGAAGGTAGTGCTTTGATGATCGGTTTTCATGTATCACTTAGCCAATGGCTTGGGAGTGGAAGTAGTGTGTCAGTAGGGTCGATAATCAATGGAAGAGATAGCTGTGGCAATTTCAGACATGTTGAGTAGAGAAAGAGATGGACTTTTGAAGATAAAGAGTTGAGACCGAATGCAGTCCAAGACCATTGAGTTTAATGGGTTTGATGATGGGGTGATAGTAACAGCCTGGAATAAACCAAGGTGTTAAGAAGTGTTACTTTTCCTGGAAGTGATAAGGAAATGTTGATTAGTGAAGCAACTATTTTCTTGGTTTTATTTAATATTGTATCTTTCGACCTGCTTAGTGATGCCTGATCGGAATAGGGCAATCGAAAACCCTAAGAAAGGTTGAGGTTTTGATGTGAAGATTGAAGTGATAGGTAGACCAGTCTTAATGTTCCACATTGAGGATTTGGAGAAGTTGATGTGGTTAAGTTTGTTGACAAAGGTGTTTATTAGATGAAGTAGTGCAGGTAGATGAGATCCGGAAAAAACAGACATCAACTTATGAAATGTGATGAACAGTTTGCTTGAGAGCTGGGACATATATGCCCAGAAGCTTAGATTCTATTTGCCAGAGTAGTGGATTGAGATAAGTTAGAAAGCAAAGGGTTACAAGGGGCGATCCTTGAGGGATTGACAGGTATGGTCAGAAGCCATCGGATAACTTACCATCAAGCAAGGTAAAGATTACCAATGATGCAAATGTAAGGAGTTGGAACCTGGTAGTCCTGAAGGATTTGGAGCAGAATTGAGGGCACAACACAATTGAAGACAGAGGAAAAATCAAGCTGAATGACCATAGGTTTGGGTTTGTTAAAGTGTCTAGTGTGTTCAATGAGAAGGAGAAAGTGCTGGACTGCATCTGTGGTCAATAGGCCCTTTCATGCACATTGAAATTTTGAGATGTGTAGATTTCTTGTTGAATGTGATCTTTGACTATAGACTATGATTTTGATTAACAAGGAAATCATGGAGATTGATTCGATGTTGGACAATTGAGACGGATTTAATTGCTTTTTGAGGAAAGGGACCATCGCCACTGGGTACAGCTCCAGAATGTTATGGAAGTCTTGAGCAAGATCTAGTAGATGACAAACTATTCGTGCAGCGAAGTAGGAAAGATGAAGGAGCACAAAGCTAGAATGCCATGGATTCCAGGATGTATGCTTTCAGGAATTGCTTTTAACTTTCGAATGATTAAGGCTTTTATAATATGGTGAGAAGAGCTCCTTCCAGATGTTTCCAATTTAAAACTTCTCATTTGTAACTTGGTCTTGAAGTAGTTGTAAATTTCAACCAGCATGGTTGGACCGGTGCATTGGCTATGGCCTGCATCAAGCATTGTAGGAGTAGGTCTGGGGGAAGTGTCCAAGGCTAACCTGATATAACTGCACATCAAGTTATTATGGTTTGCAAGAAAGATTTTAGTTCTTTTAATCACAATGTATTGTGCAAGGCATTTCTGTTTATTGAGGTATTGAGACTTAAGTTCTAAGATGAGTTGTGGAGCAGTGTCGAAGGAAGAAAAATCAGCAAACTTTTTGGCGATGTTATCTAGGTCTTTTAGTACAGGTTTTGGACCCTTGGTTCTTCTAGTATATGAATTGATTAGTGAACTGAATATTCCAACAAAAGTTGACCTTGCTTGAATGGGGGGTAATAAGAGAATTTTTATCTTCTGAAACAAAATGTAAGCTTCTGAGAAGATTGAGGCCAGAGTGACTGTCTTGTCTAATAATCTGATGGTGAGTGAGTGACAGGACTGAGCTGAGAAAGATGGGTCAATTGTCAGTGAGATGTGGATGGTTAGGTGATCTGAGAAAAGAACAACTTGAAGTTTAGTACTGATGTCATAGTGAAGTTCTGACAAATAATAAAGGGGGTCAATTAAGGAAGTTATGTGATGGGTGTAAAAGAGAGCAATTGAAAAGAGAGATTTATTATTGAAATAAGTATAGTTCATATTGAAGTCACCAAGAAGGATGGGTGAAGAGGAATTAGATGATAGGATGAGGAATGATTGAAGATAAATTCATTTTTGTTATACAGATAGATATTTATTGAGAAGCTTCCAATGGTGATGTTGATCATGAAGAAGTTTTGATCAATTATTATTATAAATTATTATATTATGATAATCCTTATTTTTTACCAATATAAATTTATAATAAATTAGAAACATTTAGATAGATTTAAACTTTGCAAATAGAAAGGGGGGTACTTATACTGTAATACATACATAAAACAATCTTTTTTCTTAGAGGCAAAATTCTCCATACAGTAGTGTCACTCGGTACAAACCAGAATAATCAAAGGATGCAGGAAAGCTTATGCATAAAATCTCTATCTAGTACCTACTCATCCAATATCCCCGACTAGTTTCTAGTTTATGTTGCATCTAGATCTTCAGATCTAATGCAACCTTCCAGCAGTCACTTTTGAGTCCAAAATGAAAACACAATACTGTTTTCAAGCTAAGCTCATTAGCTTGTATAGTTGTATGGATCTGAACTCAGCTCAGTATCCAAATTTTTGTCGTCATTGATCTTTAATAACAGTCACCATAATCCTATTGGGTAGGATATTAAACCATCAAACAATCTGTGAAAAACAGCTTGTGTAAGCATAAAAAATGGTGATCATATGATGTTTGATGGTTTAATACCGAATTATAGTGACTGTGATTATTAAAGAACCAAAGATACCAAAAAGTATGGATGCTGAACTGAGTTCAGATTTATATAACTATCCAAGCTTAGTTTGGAAACATTACTGTGTTTTAATTTTGGACTGAAAGCTTTATAATTAGCTAAAAAAGTAAAAGGTGGCTGTTGGATGGTTGCATTCTATCCTAAGATCTAGGTGCTGTGCTCTTAGATTCAAGGCTCCTCATTGATGAAAGCCACAAACTATACTAGTCTGGGGATATTGGATGAGTAGGCACTAGATAGGAATTTTATGCTTCCTGCATTCATTGATTATTCTGGTTTGCACTGAGAGTGGCACTACTGTATGGAGAGTTTTGCCTATGTGAAAAACAAATTGTGTAAGGATAAAGAATGGTGATCATGTGATGATGATGGTTTAAGTTTTTTGTTATTGGATGATTGCTACATTACTGATTAAAAAAAAACTGAAATAATTATTTCTCCATTTCTAAAATCTAAATAAATTATTAAAACAAGAAACGAAATTCTATTTTAAAATTGGGCTTATTATTACAATATCACAAAAAATTTCTATTCTGCATTTATGAAAGCATTTCTTTTTCAGACAACCATAACTTCTACTATACTTTTGAGAAGCTACTATACTTTTGAGAAGCTGGATAATGGAAGTTTGCCAGCTGCATTTGTATCAATTATTCATTTACAGATGCTTCAAAAAAATCTTGCAAAAAATATGGCTGACTACAAGCTATCATATTTAATATATATTTTTTAATATGATTCTAAAAAACAGAGGAAATACACAAAACTAGAAATGATAATAATTATCGAAAATTTAATATAAATAACAAATGAAAAAGCTGTTCAAAAAAGATATAACAAAAGTGTATTACAAACATGGGCAGAAATTCTCAATAGCATGCATCATAGCCACAAATGTATTCTTGTCTTTACGCAATCTGCACAACAAATTCTGCTAAATAGGAATATTGTTTCAAGTTCCCCCTGCTTTTTGTTTCTTTTGATATTGGAAGATTCCAAATTTTAATCATTTGCACAAAAAAAAACAAAAAAAAAACAACAAGTCATCATTATCAACCATTATCAATCCACTGCAGGATGATCTCTCCATTCAAACCATCTCCTACGATCTTTAGCTTCTCTTCTCCACATCACCCCTGGACATTTTCTTATTTTATCCATCCATCTCACATGTGGATCTTTTACAATCTCTTGGAATCCAGTTTAAGATTTAAATTGTCCATCTAATCATCTCTAGGAATATGTCTAGACCAACTCTAGTTTTTAATTTTTTCAATGAGGTCAATAACACCTGTTTGTTCTCTTAGCCATATAGTGCATTTTTAGTTTCTTCTTGTTACTCCTAACACACATTTCTCCATACTTCTTTGCGTGGTATGAAGTCTCTGTAGTGTCCAAGTCTCAGATCCATAAGTAAAAACTGGTAAGCACATTTCTTAAAAACTTTTCTTTTCAAACACATAGGCATATTTCCTTTTAGTATCAAATTATTACTACCAAAAGGACTCCAACCAAGTTTAATTCTATGATTAATTTCATCCATTATGTTTCCATCTGTATTAATAATCTGACCAAGATATTATGATTAATTTCATCCATTATGTTTCCATCTGTATTAATAATCTGACCAAGATATTTGTAGCTGTTAACTTTTTCTAACTCATATGTGATTTGAGAAAATCCATTGAACATTACTTTAGTCTTTTTAACATTTATCTGTAGTCCGGCTTTCATCTGAGAACTCCTGCAACATTTCCTGCAGCTCTAAAGCATTATTTGAAAATAACTACATCATCTGCAAAATCTAAATGACAAATAATCTCCATTTACTTTCATTCCATTTGATTCCCATTTTAATCCACAAAATACTTCTTGCAGCACTGCTGTAAAAAGTTTTGGAAATATGGAATCACCCTGACTACTTTCCTAGTATCATTATGTAATCTTATTGTTACTGTTGCATTTTTATAAATATTCTTTATTTGAAAATAACCACATCATCTGCAAAATCTAAATGACAAATAATCTCCATTTACTTTCACTCCATTTGATTCCCATTTTAATCCACAAAATACTTCTTGCAGCACTGCTGTAAAAAGTTTTGGAAATATGGAATCACCCTGACTACTTTCCTAGTATCATTATGTAATCTTATTGTTACTGTTGCATTTTTATAAATATTCTTTAAAGTGTGACAATAATCTGGATCTATATCTTGATGATCCAATGCTTTAATCACTGAAGAAATGTTTATAGAATCAAATGCCTTTTCATAATCTACAAATCCAAAGCATAATGGCTCCTCATATTCATTTGTCTTTTCTATAACTTCTCTCAATACCTGGATATGATCTACTGGACTTTGGTTGGTGGAAATTCAATGGTCTCTCTTGATAAAAATTTTGTATAAAAGTGATAAAAGGCTGATAGGTCTGCAATTTCTGTCTTCTTTATCATCTTTTTTAAATAATATTAATACTGCATTCTTCCTATCATCTGGTACATCTTTATCATTTCAACATTTGGTATATAACTTTGTTAAAAAAAATTCTATTTTCTTCACCTGCTTCTTTTAATATATCAATTATAAATTCTATAATTACCTGGAGCCTTAAATTGCATTAATTTTGATAAAAGGCTGATAGGTCTGCAATTTCTAATGTCTTCTTTATCACCTTTTTTAAATAATATTAATACTGCATTCTTCCCATCATCTGGTACGTCTTTATCATTTCAACATTTGGTATATAACTTTGTTAAAAAAAATTCTATTTTCTTCACCTGCTTCTTTTAATATATCAATTATAAATTCTATAATTACCTGGAGCCTTAAATTGCATTAATTTCTTCACCTGCTTCTTTTAATATATCAATTATAAATTCTATCATTACCTGGAGCCTTAAATTGCATTAATTTCTTCACCTGCTTCTTTTAATATATCAATTATAAATTCTATCATTACCTGGAGCCTTAAATTGCATGTCTCACTTCTTCATTTAAAATTCTGGGCAATTCCAGAAGATAATAATAGATATAGGAGATACTTGTTCTTTATTTCTATATAATTCTTGATAGAAGTCTCTACCCATTTCATGATGTCATCTCTCTTATTAGTAATAGTTCCATCTTTTTTCCTTATTGCAGATTTAAATTTTCTACCAATACCAAAATGTTTTTTTTTTAATATATCAATTATAATTCCTTTCTTACCTGGAACCTTTCCTTTCTTCATAAATCTCGGCAATTCGGAAGATATAATAGATATATGAGGTACTTATTCTTTATTACTATATAAATCTTGATAGAAGTCTTCTACCCATTTCATGATGTCATCTCTCCTTTTAGTAATACATCTTTTTTTCCTTTTTGCAGATATAAATTTTCTACCAATACCAAAATATTGTTTTACACTCTTGAGATTTTTATTCTCTTCTACAAGCTTTCCTTGTTAGTTCACAGTTATACTTTCTTATATCATTTTCAACTCTGTTCCGCACCATTTTATAGAATTAGAGGTATTCAATCCTCTTTAATGCATTATTTTTGTATATCTTCATATTCCCTTTTTTTCTTCATAAATTCTCTAATTTCAGTAGAAATGTTATTGGTCAATTGCTGCTTTTTTCTACCAGCTATCTTTGTTGCAGTTTTTAAATGTATATTAGTTCTTTCTTATTAATTTCATTCAAATCTGAATCATGTTCAGAATCTACTAATATTTGAAACCAATTTGCGAGTTCTAATTGAAATTCATTAGAGGGTTTCTGAAGATTACGAATATTATCAACTGTAAATATAGTTTTTCTTAATAATTTTTGTCTCTCTAGTTTTGCATTAACACGTATCTTAATCTTATTAATCAATGATCACTTGTTAAATTTATTAAGAACCTTACAACCTTGAAATAGGTATTTTCTGTTTGTCGAAATATAATCTAATTCTGTGGTATCTTCATTTGGATGCTTTCATGTCCATTTCCTTTTAACATTTTTCTCAAAAAAAGAATTCATAATATAAAGTTTTTCTTTTTCTGCAAACTCCACAAGTCTATATCTTCTCTCATTTCTATTACCATAACCAAAATTACCTACAGCACTTTCATCTTTCATTTGTTTAACAATTCTAGTATTAAAGTCTCCCATAACAATTTTAATATGTTGTATACTCTGATCAAAAGCTTTTTGTACATCCATATAAAAATCTTCTACTATTTCATCACTATGAGAACTTGTTGGGACATAAACCTGAATTATCTGCATTTGGTATCTGCTATTAAATTATATAACTAATCTTGCCACTGTGTCCGATATACCATCAATCTCCACAATGTTGTTCTTCCACTTTTTCTTTATAATGAATCCTACTCCACTTGTATTTCCAATATTTGTGCCTTTATAGTAGAATACGTGTCCACTTTTTAAATCAATTGTCTCTTTACCTTTTCTTATAAATTCACAAAGTCCAATAATGTCCCATTTAATATAAGATAGTTCTTC
This sequence comes from Epiperipatus broadwayi, assembly GCA_028023455.1. Lineage (NCBI taxonomy): Eukaryota > Metazoa > Onychophora > Udeonychophora > Euonychophora > Peripatidae > Epiperipatus > Epiperipatus broadwayi. The sequence goes on from JAQFVV010012401.1 coordinate 6,836,250, forward strand.
TTCTAATTCTTGCAATCTTCCTTCACTTAAAAGAGATCTGCAATTGTAAGTACCTAAATAAAAAATTGTCATCAATGGCAGCCTGGGTCCACAATTAGGGGATTCTTAGCACCCTCCACCTTTGGCAACCAATCGCTATCTTGGTTGGTGATGTTACAGCTTCCTGGGAATAAGGGCCATGATTTATTTTTGTCTGTCATGATTGTGTGTGTCTATTAGAAAAATATTTAACATTTACACATACATTAATTCTGCCTTATCTGGCAACTGAGAAGAAAGGCCATGGTGTTTTTTTGATCTTAAACTCAGATGGAATAAGCCAGTAAACTCACCATGCTGGCTAATGCGTGGTGAGCAGCCCATCCATATTCATATACTATATGAATAATCACATAGTAATAACAGCTGCAATGACAAGCACGTATGGAGTGGACATTAGGAATTTGCCCTGCTCAGTTCCCTCAAGGCCTCCAAGAGAAATCAAAGGGTCTCCTTTCAGTTAATAGCAAACTCCTTTCTGCAAAAATATTATATACACATAATAAAATGCTACCAAATAATGACACCAGTATTTGTAACATGTTACATTTATTCACTATCATATAGATGAAAAAAATGGTAATTATACGTTGTGAAATGGAATTTATAAACCATTTGGTAATGTTTTTTAAAGGTAACAGTAAATTACAATTCATTTTTTTAATATTGTTTAATTTTAATAAATAATATGTCCAATAAAATATTTTTGAGAAAATAAAGGAAATAGTTGAGGTCTCTGAAAATGGATAACTAAGACAAACATGGATCGTTAACTTTCATCATACAACTTCTACAAAAGTACCACTTCTACTTTATTGTAATTACAACTCCTCTTCTTAAAAATAAGCCTTTACAAGTAAAATCTAATTATAATCATGAATATTTTTGCTTTTAAATATTCTATAAATATTTTGGAAATTATAAATATGTAAATGAACTATGGTAAATGTGAAATAGTATTCTTACAGGCTTCTGTGCATTAATTTCTCTGTAGTATACTGACACTTTTAAAAAACTAATAAATTCATATAAATTTTAGTTCCAGTTTCTATGATTAAATGAACACAAAATGAAATAGCACAGTATATAGCTGCAAGAGTGAAGAAAAACTGCAGGTGATAGCAATACCATTAGAACACAATGCAAAAATGCTGCTGGAAATAATCCAGTTAGGCTAATATACAGATCACATTCTTCACATACTTGTAATATTTTGTCAAAAAGTTCTTTTCAACAATTTAATAATTTGTAAAGCGCATACTCATTTATGTAAATAATATATATTAAGACTATAGCCTTAAGACTATGTGCTTAAAATGCGACAGTAGGGACCTCTATAAATCTAAACACAAGATTAATGACTTTAAAAGACAAGAGTGGCCACTTTTATCTTTGACCTACTTTCTAAATGTGCCTAAAGTGCTATAGTAGGGACCTCTACGAGAAATTAGGTTGAAGATAAGAGTGGCTGCTTTTGTCTTTTAAATTCGTTAATCTTGTGTTTAGATTTGTAGAGGTCCCTACTTTCGCATTTTAGGCACATAATTTTAAGGTTATAGCCTTAATATATATTATTTATGTAATGAGTATGCACATTACAAATTATTAATTACAACTTTAAATTGTTTTAAAAGATTTTTAATTATAACAACTTCATACTGCCTCGTTGTAAATCGAAAGATTTTGCGTATGTTAGTTTGTGTAGAAATTATGGACTTAATCAGTGAAGTAGTTAATAGCATCATGCTCTTAAATCAAAATGTTGTAGATTCACCTATATATTTAGAAATTAGGTCGAAGATAACAGTGGCTGCTCGTCTTTTAAAGTTGTTAATCGTATTTAGAGTTGTAGAGGTCCATACTATCACATTTTAGGCATATAGTCTTAAGGTTATAGCCTTAACATATATTATTTCAACAATTTAATAAATGTCTTGCATATCTGTTAATTATACTTTTTTTCAGAACATTTCAAAATACTTAATACATTTAAATATAGTCATAATCTTCATCAAAGAATAACCCATGACATATAAAAAAATATTGAATTATTTTATAAATGTGATAAGTTTTGTAAATAATCTAGCAATTTTTTTTGATTTCATAATTCTAACTCAAATTGTATTTCTGCTTATTAATAATCTATGGAATAGCCCTGCTTTATCAGAAATACATTTTTTTTTTTTTTGCGGTATATTTAGTCATTACTTCCATTCAAATTGTAAAAAAAGCATATAATATAATTAATGTTATTTTAGGTTGAATTTACTATTATTTTTTTCATTTGCTATTACTTTTCTCATTTCTTTTGAGTTCCTTCTTAATTTCTGAATCCAAACTCATTTTCATAATTTTAAGTTAAAATAAACCAACATTTTAAAACATTAAGTTGTAGTTGCAATGCTAAAATATAAAAAAAAAAATCTTAATTTTGTTTTGTAAACGCTGTGTTTTTACAAATAGAGATTGAACATCAATAATGCAGCATCTCTTAATGTAGACAATTATGATGGATACTTCAAATTTTCATTATTAATACATTTTGCTATTTTGACAGGTGTTAAGATTTAATCAAATGATATATTTGCAATAAAATAAGTAAAATAAAAATAGTTCAATAAATAAATTAATATGCAAGCATAAAACAAATACATTCATTTTTTAAAATTTTTATTAGTTTGCCACTTTGAGTTATAAAATAATTTTTTCTATCTTCTCTAGTAATTAATATATATTATATGTGCTCTGCGCACAGATAATGAAGCTATTAATTGTCTGTGAAATTATTAAAATTTACCCCTAAGCACTTTCAGGACAGTTTATAGTCCCATATTCATGGCGACGATTAATAACTAAAATATTAATGCAAATTTATATGCAGATGTTACATGGACCATTAATATTATAGTTATTAATCGAATACAAGTCGCCATGAATATGGGATTATAAACTGTCCTGAAAACGCTTGGTGGTAAATTTTAATAATTTCACAGACAATTAATGGCTTCATTATCTGTGCGCAGAGCACATATACATATATATATTAATTTATTTTAAGCGTTAATGAAGTAAAATCTTAACTATCTCTAGTAATATGATTTTTATTTTTTTTTCTAAAACGGTAACTGAAAAAAGAAAGATAAAATGTAGAAGCAAACTTTCATCATTTTTTTAAATACTAATTTATACAATAGAATGTGAAAAAAATTAATAACATTTTTTTGATAGAAAGTATAAGAGGGAAGGAAATGAGATACATTTTAATTGTTAAATTTAAAAAGTAAATATTACCATAAGAAAATAAAAGAAAAAATAGTTTAATCATTAAACCTAATATTTCAATCCATAGAGGAAAATGCAAAAAAGACATTATTCAACAGGCTTTCCAACTGTATGATAAGAATTTTAATACTTTTCATTCTTATATAATCCTATAACTAGACCAGCTACTTGAATGAAAAATTCTAATCTTATTTGAAACCTGTAAAATTTCTAAATTTTATTTGGCCCAGATATGAATCTTGAGTCAAGTGACATACAAGCTATCAGCTATAAAAATGATTTTTTAATATAGTATACAGAACATATTATGAATATATATATATATCCAATAGATATTAAAATCAATCCTTAATGTTATCCAGTATTAACATTTAATAACTTGATAACTTCTAATTATCTTAGTTTGAGAAAATCCTTAATTCAGAATCAAGTATTCTGGATTATTGATGTACAATCTGCATCATCAGCAAATATATATATATATATATTGCACCATTTACATACATATAGTACAAGTATGTTAGCAATGAGTAAGAGTTAAAAGAAGTAAAATTTAAAAATCATCAATGAACATGGAATTTAGTTTTTTTTTTATTTTATAACTAGTATTATTTACTTTTATTGGTACTTGAGTATTAGTCCTGCATTGTAGAAGAGATAGGAGACTTTTCACATCTGCAATAAATGTGTAATCTTGTGATGATATCATATTGAAAGAAAATAAACCCTGCGATATCTGATGAAAAACACCTGAAAAGGTGATTTAGATTTTTTAAAACGTGCTTTGATTTTTATTATTTTGCATTATTTATATTTTTCAGTGATTTCTTTTTCAAAACCTATTTTGATTGTTATTATTTTGCTTTATTTATAGTTGCAAAAACATTGTCTTTTTCAAAACGTGCTTGGAAAACATGTTTTTTTTTTTTTGGAAAACGTACTTTGATTATTATTCTTTTTTTGCATTCAGTTCATTTGATTTAAATTTAAAGATTTTTCGTATTTGGATTTTGGTTTCATAATTTCATAAGTAATATATGTGTTTTTTTTTTTTGTATTTGGAAGTAGTCCAAAAGGATGACAATTTGGATCAGTAATTAATAAAAGTCTTAGAATTTATATTTCTTTACTCTTTTGAATTATTTGATTTATTTTGTTTACTTTTTTTTTTTGTAATCTTGTGTGTATTTACAAAAAAGGTAATTTCTTTCTTGTTACTGAAAATTCTTTGTTTTGTTTTGTGAATTTACATAAAAAAGTATAGCATAGCTCGATGAATATTTTTCTCCAATTATTTTCCCCCTGCATGAAAAGCACTAATAAAACTTGGTAATTATTTGTATGACAATCCATCCCGCTTGATCGCATTGTTCTTTCAACAAAATGTCTTTATATAACGTTACCGGGCCACTACATTTGATTTACATATTACAACAAACCAAATACACAGACAAAAAACTTTTTTAAATTTTTTTTTATTAATTTCAAAAATAAAAATTTCTTTTTTTATATTTTCAAATAATTAATGTTTTTTTTTTTTTTAATATAAAAACAATAATAAATATTTGTTCACTTTAGATTCCGATGAAAAAACGCAATTTCCAAAAAAAAAATGAAAAAAATATTGACTGCAATTCTCAAGTAACGTTACTTTTACTACATCAAAATCAAAACATAAACAAACAAATGAAATCGAATAATTCCTAATTTTGAGAATGCTGTAGTCTCATCTCTTCTAGGTTGGCACAGACCAGGTCTTGATAGCTATCAATCCCATTTCTTGGTGTTCCATGCATATTCGCTTGTTACACTATTTCAGACTGTCCGAAAGACATTCGATCATCTACATGCGAATGCCACTGACAGAATCCACGAAGTTGTAGTTGACTCTAAGATGTTGATATCCTGCTGCCTACAAAATGCAAGTTCGGTAATCTTTCCAGCAGTCAGAATAAATGCTGGATCCACGCTTGATGTTCGCATGTATGCACTTGAATTCAACTCTGCGCAAATATGATCAACACTCATCTCGTTCCTGCTCCAAAAGTAGATCACATGCAGTGCTTTAACTAACTTGACTCTGCATCCATCTGATGGTAGAAATTCCTTTCTGTTGCAGGAATGCCACAGTGGACGGTTCTGTCTTGGGAAATAACGGCAGTTTGAAACTCTGATTTTCAGCAGCAGCAGCAGCCATTTTTTTACAGTAACACAAAATTCTCACAAGGTATGAGATTTTAGCTATACCTCTGAAAAAGCCCCAACTTTCATGACTCACATAAGTGACAGCTTTGTTACAGTAGGAAAATTTGTAGGACGTTACATTACTTCCTTTACTGTTAAAAAATAAAAACATTAACACATCTTAGATAAATAGTATTCATTCGAAAAATTCAAATTCTATCATGAAAAAATAATGACATGTTTAAGAGTCAGAATTTGTATAGATGATAAAAAACACCTATCAATTGATAGGGCTTTCTAAGTGTGAATTGCAAAAGTAAATGATCGCAAAACACGCTGGCAGATTAACATTAGCCAAAACACTCAATTGCTTGCTAGTAATTGAGAAGTTGTGCCTGAAAAAGGGCATTTTAAACTATTTTTAGCTATCATCAGAGCTATCAGGTGGGTTGGAGTGTCATAAAAATGAGAACTTTAAAACTCTTATAATTTATATTTCTTTATTGTTCCCAATTATTGCTTTTGTTTTGTTTACTTTTTTTTTTTTTTTTTACAAAAATGTTCATTTCTTAGTATTTTTCTGGAAAAGATCTTACATACTTTGCATCACATCTTCATTTAGTGAGAAAATTTCCACTTCAGGTGTCCATTTTCTGTAATAATGTGAAATTTGAATTTGGTTTTTTTTAAATGCGGTTAATTCCTATTATTTATCACAGTTTAAGTAGCATACATGTATATTTTATCTGTTTTTGAAAGTAAATATTTAAACACAATTATAATTTAGTGATTGCTTTATTGTAAAGTAACATTGGGGAGTTGATTCAATCTATTTTCACCAGGGTATAGTCTTTAAGATATAAAATTTATTGTTAACATGTTGTTTGAGTGTTACTGCTGCAAATCATACATATGTTCACAATTTTTAAGTGTATGTTAATTTTAGTCCTGCAATATGCTATTAGACTTGTTGAAACTTTTCATATTCATGTCAACCTGCCGATGATAACCTTGTAAATCTTTGTGAAAATATCATATACAAGATCACCCGTGTACAAGTCACTTTTCCACAAAAAAAATCTGGCCAAAAATATCGTATGCAAGATCTGTGTATATGTTATTTTGGTCAGATCATAAGATTTACAAAGTTATCAGTGGATTGATATGAATGTGAACAGGCCAGCAGGTCTAATAGCATATTGCAGGACTAATACTCAAGTACCCTTTTTTTTTTGATAACGTACAATGAAAGCTATTTTTGTTTCGCAATTAAAAATAAAAGTTAAAATTGGAAAGAATGGAAACACATACAGATTGCTAACACTGATAGACAAAAGAAAGCAATTAAAATCAAAATGATGTTCTTAATGCAAATAAAATATGGCTGAAATAATTTATAAAAAAAAAAGACTTTGTAATTAAAAAATAACAAGGAATGTAGAAGATTAGAATAATAAAACAAAAGATAAGAAAATGCACAGGACATCTCAAAAATGATCATTGGGTATAAAAGAAGCAGACAAGTTTGGAATTGGTCTTTTCATCTGTGTGTTTTGGGCAGCTTCTTGTGTGTAGCATTTTTGAAGTAAAAATAAAATGCTATCACTTATTACTAAACTAAATCTATTCTCCATGTGCGAGTAGAACCAGATCATTTGCCAGCACTTTCAGAAAAGTCACCAAAAGCTTCGTCTAGCCTTACCTAAACACAGATCAGAGATATGGAAATGATGCCAGAATGAAACCATAAACCAGCACTGTGGACTACTCTTCAAAAGGAACAGGACTACTAGGATAAGCGATCATTATGTAATCACTAGAAGCTTACTGGTAAGTTAATGATCATAATTCCTATCTATAGAAAAAGCGATTTCCGAACTGAATTTTAAATAATAAACTGTTACTGTAGACAAAAAGAAAAGAGAGACATTAGTTATTTAAGACTTCAAAGTGAGATATTTGAATTCAATGGTTAAGATAATTATCTGAGTATGCATGTAGGTATTTCGTTCCAATATTATAATTTTATTATTATTATATGTGTTTAAATGTTTAATATGTCATAATAATATCTTTACTACTAATATAAAATGTTAGTGCTTAATTTTTAGTTAGCTACAATTTTGAATGTTAGATTTTATTATTTAGTTTTAGAGAAGTGTATAAATTATCTTGAAAATATGCTTTATTAGTTAAACCCCAGGAGAAATATTTTCTTAAAATAAAATAATTAAGTAACGGGATAATCCCGATCTTTTGTAATTATTTGCTTGGTAAGTTATGATGTACTTTGCACAGAATCAGTGAATCTATCGACTCTGGTGCCCTCTATATAAATGAAAAACTGATTCTGCCAGAAATTAAAATCATAAATAATATTAGGTTCGTTAATCAGGAAAGATAACTATGTTCTTGAAATATTCGGACTCGTAAATGATCGGAATATATTTTCTTTTCATAGTTTGATTAACTTGCACTTTATAGTGGGTAAAATAAAGGCCTAATCAAACGTAAAAAAATGTCACAATATTTATATATAATTTGAAGCCCATTTATTATAATGTATTTAGATAAAACCAATCTATTAAATATTATTAAGATTTGAGAATATAATTTAATGAAACTGAACTTCAAATTGGCCAAATTTGATTTGTATTTAATTGTGATTCATTATTCATTTTTTCAAAAATAACAAAATCATTTAAAAATAATGTTGATTTAGATAATTATCATATATTCTTGAGATTTTTAATTCTTAGTTTTCTACATTTTTGATTTTTAAAGCATGAAAAATGAAAAACTTTTAGTAATCAATCAATAATTTAGATGTATGATCAATTGCCAGAAAACCAAGTGACATCCAAATACAAGTATTTCAGCTGGGAATTAATTAATCCAGGAATCTTTTAACTTTTTAAAATTTTCCAATTTCATATTATGGTTTTGTAATTCATTATATTTCATTTATTGCTTAATATTTATCAATTAAGTCCAATCGACTGCTAAAATATATTTACACTTTTGATTAATAATATTTTACAAAAAAAAAAATAAAAAAATACTAATACTATTTTTTTAATTCAACTATCTCACAAAAACAATTATCATATTTTTAGCCATTAATAAAGTTTATTTTTTCTGTTATTTTTTATTTTTCATATTTAAAATTTATATTTTATAAATAAATACACTTGCCATCCCTCACCCACCCACACATTCATATATTATGAAAAAATCTATCATAGAAGGCACAATCTACATTTTTGCCAATGGAGCTAATAGTTTGTTTTTAAAGAACATATTTATAATAATTTCATATATTATTTATTCTTAATGTATTCTGTTTTGAAGTTCATTACTTACATAAATCTTTATATTGGGCATTATTTTTTTTATTTAAAAAAAGATATAATACAGTATCTTATTTCGAAGCTAATCTAACATTAGGTCTCAGATGAGAAAAATTACTGAGTTTGAAACCATATTCAATTTAATTACAACAAACACATAACTTTCAATTCACATTAGATTTAAGTTATCATTTTTTAGAAAAGGGAAGAAATGCTAATGATGAAGTGAGATTTTGTTGCCAAAATTTATAAAACAAAACATGTGTTATACATCATAAGTCAAATTTAATTTTTATTTGAGATAAACAAATTTATCAAATATCAATTCTCAATATTTGATTGTTAATTTTTCCATAATATTTCTTGGTGTTATATTTTTTTTACTGTGAACATTATTTTTTATTTAGAGCCAGAAAATTTATTTTTCTTTCATATAATTTTCCAAAACTACAATAAAAACTGATTTGATATAATTTATAATGAATTTATACAAAAACAGGCTTTAGTCTTATATAAAATGACATTTTCATACAAAAAGTTATAAATTTGTCTAGAAAAAATTGATTTATACAATAAATATTAAATTATTAGATTTTTATGTATAAATTAACTACAACTGGCTATGATAATGGAAACATTTTTTTTATTAATTATCACTATTTTAATATAAAATACTTGATAAAAAGCAAAATAAAAAGTGTGGCTAATTATAACTGTAGATGGTGAAACTATTAATAAGTGAGTTAAAGAGTAGCTAATTATAACTGTAGACTGTGAGCTATTAACAAATGGATTAAAGTGGAAAAATTTGGCAATCACATTTTCTCACCAGAATGTTGACAATAGTATTTGATTTGCAAGAAAATCAACTGAAATTGAAAAGGGTCATAAAAGATATTTTATTTGAAGTTTTTGTACATTTCAATTTTATTTCATGAATCAATCTTTTTTATACATATCACTTTTTTTTTTTTATATAGACACAGCATTTTATTGTATCAAAGTACCTTTATATTGTATGAAATAAATTATATTACTCTTTTATTTGGAGATGATCACTTTCATTTATTATCTTTTATTCAAGACTGAGGATTCTTTTAATTTATAATTTATCTTTTATTCTTTTCAGTGTTTTTCACACTATTATTTTATCTTTAATTGTTGTTTTTACAGATATTATTATTATGGTCACTGTTCTTCTAAAATGTAAATGCTACTCAATAATTTTTTGAACTTTCTAAGACACATCATATATTTTTCTCATCATACTGCTTTTGAAATTTTTGCCTAAATTTTTTTAATTTATTCTGGCTATAATTATCAAACATTAACAAATAAGACAAAAGACTTTAAATAGCCCATTACAGGCAGCACCTTCAACAGTTATTACAGTGGAACAGTGCAAAAGAAAACATTGCTACCAGACTTTTCAATTACCACATAATGTGATTTTAATTAGTTTTCTATTCTTGTTTTACCATCTAATTAAGAATACCCAGAAACTCATTTACTGATTAATATTAGGTAATTAACTAGTTTGGTTATGATTGACTACCTGAAAGATAAATTCTAAATCTGATCAGAACCTGAAATAAGTTTATTTGGTTAGGATATTCTAATTCAATTTATGATAAATATTTAAAATGAATGTACAATTTTTTTTGGGGGGGGGGGGGCACTTATTATTTTTAATTTATTTTTTTAATGCTTCTAAAATTAAATAAATAAATGTTAATATAATTTTAAATATATATATTTTTTGATTTACATACACATCAATTTTTTTTCCCTATCAGTGACAAATGTAAATAAATGTTTTCATATCATATAATTATTAAATATTTTATTTTGATACTTACATTATACAATAATGAATAGCATAGTAATATTGTGTTCAATCAAATTATTTTAAAAACTTACCTTTATTAAGTGTTTGTCCAGTACTTTTTCACAAAGACTTTGGAAATTACCTCCTTGTTGACAGGATTTGCATTCTGTACATAAATCATTCTGATTTATTGTTAAATGTTTATTTAACTTCATATTAGATAATCTTGTTGACTGAATTTGATCTCTGTGCATAACTGTTAAATCTTCTTCAACTTTATTAAAAGATTTTCCTAACATTGATTTTTGAATCATTAAATTAAGTGGAATTTCAATTTGGGGTAAAAGTGAATTTGAGGAAGGACTAGTACTATATGTTGACCATATTTTGTGATTCACTTCATTTTTAATTTTAGAATTTTTAACTTGATTTTCCTTAGGTTGTTTATTAATATCTGAAAAGTGTGAAGATGATGATGTTGCTAATGAAGCACGATTCATTTTCTGGTAGGTTTTATTTTTTTTATACAATTTGTAAGGTGGATTGTGTGAAGACTTTAATGTTGATCCTGTAGCTGTTTTAATATCTGGTACTCTCAAAACAGAATGCCTTAACATATTTTCTTGTGAAACATGTAAATCTACTGTTTGAGGATTTAACTGAATGACATCTTCTAGAAGATGAGATTGTTGATATTTATTTAATAATACCATTTTTGAATCAGAAAACTGAATATTTGAATTTTTTTGTGCTTCCCAGTGCATTGGTTGAAAATCCGTGCTTGTGGGTGTAAAATGAAATGGAGAATAAAATGAAGATTGTTTTGCAGATTGTCCATAGTACTTGTTTGGGCCATGCAAATTCTGAGATGTGTATTTGGGCCATGGCACTGAGCTAGGTGATGGCTCCACAATTTTTTGGCTATTATCTGTCATTGAAATGCAACATTACATCTGAAACAAATGAAAAGAAGTTGATAAATCCTGCAGTACATTTATTAAGTCATTGTATGTTAGTGTGTATTTAGTAATAACTAAAGATAAAACACTCTTAAACAGCCTACACTTCAGGGTAAAAAGAAGAGATTATTTAAAATGTTAATCGAAATTTTAGTAATTTTCTTTTTTGTTTTACTATCTGGTTAATAATAGTTAGATGGTCATTTATCAACCAGTAATTGGTTGAGGAGTTGGGCTGACTGTGGGTCAATCAACAATTTCTACAACTAGCTTGAAAATCTTGAGCTTCAAAATAAAAAAAAATGCTACTTGAATTTTTATCTTAAAGTCAATACATAGCAAAAAAATGTATTAACCATTACTTGATAAAGTTTTTATGGGCATAAACATATTTTACACACAGGCATGCATATATATATATATCATTAAAAGTCATAAGAATGAGCTAATACTGATATTAATATAAAATATTTACATTAGAATATCTTCTAGAATATAAATTTTTTTAAAGAATCTACTGTTGAGCAAAGACCTCATTAATAGCTCTTTAAAAAAGAAGAAAGGAGAAAATTTGCTTACTAGACTTAGTAATTGTTGGGTGATAGAAAGTTTTTTTTTTGTATTTTCATGTAATTAATCAATTTTGGATGATTAGCTACCTGAAAGAAAAATCATAGCATGTGTGGTACTACCAATTTTATCAGACTCAGATTCATACATGCACATAGAAGGTAGATATTCTAACCACTGGCCATGTGGCCTTTTTATTTAATCATGCAAGTTAACCAATTGAACTATTTATTTTTATGGATCCTAGAGTTTATGTAGATATTAATAAAATAATGGATGATTGTTAAAAGATCTATAGCTTTGAAAATGAAGGCATCGTTCCTGAAAGCGCTAAGTATAGAAATAAATAAATAAATATATTGGAGTTTTAGTGTGGAGATATTACTGTAAAATATCTGATCATTATATATATAAACCACACATTTAGTTATTTAATAGTTGATAGATCTTCATAAAAAAAAAAAACCAGTGGAGTTCTAATTTGTACATATTTTAGTATTTTATTTTCATCTTATAAGTAAGGGACATAATAGATTTAAATATTTGAAAAGTAATGTTGTGTGATTCTGTCACAATAAAAGATAATATATTAAAAACATGCTAATGATTATGTTATAATTAAAAAGTGTGGTGTTCTGTACAAAAAACTATTTTCTACGAAAAAATATCACTAATTTCTGTTTAATAAGTTATTCCCATAGCTGCAAAATTTTTTAAATTTGCTGCATGGTAAGTTTTTTCAATACTTATGGATTAGTCTTGCAATGATGTAGGAAAGATGGTTCAACTTTTCACATTCATGATGTCTAACCTTGTGATCCTGTGAACTAAATCCTGTGATCTCATCCAATTTTGTCCAATAATGTGGTAAATTTACTCTTTCGTTCATTGTCCAGATTTCATTGGACAAATTCTTCTCAAAGTGTTTTTTATTTTAGTGCTGATTTATTTTTTTCCAATTTTCTGATTAATACTACAATTTTCTTTCTTTCTTTCTTTTTTTTTTTTAAAAAAAAAAAAAACAGAACAAAATGATGAACATTTTACCTGCTAGAGACCAATGTGGTCTAGTATATCCATACTGCGGACAAGTAATGGAATTGTAATGTTCGAGGATGTAATAATAAAATAGGTCTTTGTAAGGGAATGTGGTTGAAGGGTTCCAAAATTCCATTTTTGATGGCGATCTGATTTATTTACAACTGGGCTCACAAATAGACATCCATAGAATGGGGAAAAACAAAGCCTGGTTTAGCAGAGAAAAATGTAAAATTGGAGGCCCTAAAAAAAAATCGTTAAAATTGACTATAGCCTTTTGCACAAAAAGAAACAAACCAAGCTAGATGAATTCTTCTGGAACAGGGAGATGATGAATATTTATCATGAGAATTCATGGTAGAACAGCTGCAATTCTGATGGAAGCTATCAAACAAGAAGTGGAAGAGGAATTGGCAATTTATTCTGATTTTTGGAAAGTCTATAAAATTAGTAAACTACAAGTTTCTGGTTACAGATCATTTTTGTGTGAATCATGCTGGACGATATCAAAAAAATTAGTCCACCACATTGTAGAAATAATAAAAGTAGTAATTTATTTTTTTTTTTTTTGCAAAAAATACATTTACTACTTATTAACATTTTTGGTAAAGATCCTGTGCAGGCATTATATTGCACAATCACATATTAAGTAAATCTCCATTTTAGGAAAAATAAATTTTTTTACTTTTAATCTCCATTGTGAAACAAAATTTTATCCACTTAATATAAAGTAGAACAGATGAATTGATTGTTTCATCATGACAATTCCTGTCATATATTATACATGGTAAATACTTGATTTTAAGTGTTTTGTAATTTAGTAATTGTCCATATTTAAAGTAACATTTGGGAATTGCATAAAACTTTTTCAGATTTATTTCTGTGTTAAATTCAGATTTTTTAGTATTGTCAAAAATGTATTTTTTCTGATTTATTTTTAGTATTGTTAGATTTAGTCTGGTGCAATTACTGTTATGCATTAAAACTGCTATGCCTTTTCACATACGTATTCAGACTGCAGATAACTTTGTAAATCTTGCAAAAATATCATGTACACGTGGTATGTTTGGATGTATTTATCATTTTAAGTTTGTATAAGATCCAAGTGTACACATTATTTGGTCAGATCACAAGATTAGAACGTTATCAGCAGATTGATACAAATGTGAAAAGGTATAGCAGGTCTAATACATAAGTATCATTTTTTCTTGTCCAAAAAAATATTTAAAAAGATGTTTAAAAAATTAAAAACATATTGGCTGGATATAATAATGACATACTTTTAACTTAAAAGTGGAAGATGTCTAACATTGATCTCATATTCCTATAGCAGTTATTAATTGTGTGGTTATGTGAATTGAAAAATTATTACCTTGGAAAATCCCAGTATTGTCTCAAAATGATATTTCTATTGTGGTTTCAAATGGATCCCTCTAAATATTCAAATAGTCTACAGCTATGCTGTTTCTGTGTTACAGAAGAAAATTATTTGCATTGTTAAAGTTTCTTTGCTGATAACCAGACATAAAATTTTTCCAAAGGTTAGGAAAAGAGTAAACATTAGCAAAAACACATGATATTGCTATTTCCTCATTCTGAAATAAAAACAAAAAAGTGAAGAAAATGTATATATGACTAATGCTCAGTTGAAAATATGAATAAATATGGGGGTGTTAGGAAAAAAGGACAAGATCTTTGATTCCAGTAAAATATATATTTCAAGTAGCTAGAATATTAATTTTTCCTTATGGTTAAGAACCTTCAAATACTTAGAAAATAAGGGCTCATAAATTATGGACATCAAAAGTAGAGATATTTTAGCTCAAAAAAGGAATGCTATGATTTTCAAAAATATAGAAACATATGAGATTAAAGTAATGAGTAGGTTATACATGAATTAGGATTGTTTCAAAATTAATATACAGCAAATAGATTTGGACATAAAAATAATAAAAACTATTTTCACTATTTAAATATCTAAGCTCATATTTAAATTAGTATTTACTTCATCTATTCATATATTTACTAGAAAATAGTCTGCCCGCCCCCCCCAAAAAAAAAATTATCAATTTGTATGCACTTATGTTTTTAATAACAATAATTTAATGGCTTTATTTATTGAGGAGTTCATAATAAGTTTGAACACTGGAAGCATGATCCATGATTCTTAAGCACCAAAATTTGCTATTTCACCACTGCATCAAACTATACAGGTTATTTTTTATAATAATAAGTGGCTGTGATTTCTTAAATGATTTTGAAAAATGCATACAACTTTTTAGTACTAACAATTTTATAAATACTTTAAAAAGGAAAATAGCATTTTATTAATACTTTCAAAACAAAACAATTATAAAAATCATTGCAATTTTATTTATATAAAAGTTATTAAAAAAATTAAACAATTTTATTGAGCTAAAAAATGCATTAAGTAATCCTTAAATATTTATTTCTGACAAATAGATCAGGAACTTTGAAATCTTATTTTATTTCTGATTAGATAAATAAAAATAGACATTCCAGTATTTAAAACTTTTTTTTCCCAACTTCCTTTTTAAATATGCTACCTAATAATTAAAACAGCCATAACTGACATTAATGAATTCAATTTAACAACTGAATTATCTTAATTGTTTTTGATGAAGTACTCTTAATAGATATAATATACATGTTGTTTATAAATACATGTTTATATATGACCTTACAATTTGTTTATTTTCAACATATTAAATCTTCCTTTAAAGCAATAATTAAGTTCCTATAAAACTTTGTACAATGTGAAGCCAGATAACTAATAATTACTACCAACAATTATATTGCAATCAATTGAAAAATTTATCTAATTATTTTTAGTGAATTAACATGTTTAATTTCAATACATTAAATTTTCCTATATATATATTTACAATATAACACTAGGTCACTAAGAATTACTGCAGTTATGTAGTGCAATTTCAAACATAAAGGTAAAACATTGATTAAAACTATGTATTAATTCATCATAGTGACATTGAACTGATCAAGCCAGATTAATCTGAGACATTTACCCTCAAGATATCCATTTACCCACTAATATTAGATGGTTAGCTGGGTTAGCTATGGGTTGACTAACTGAAAGAAAAATCGTGAAGACCATGATCTAAAAAGATGTCCAAGGTTCAACTAGGCTCAGAGTCTAGTTCATGGGTATAGTAGAAGGTGAAATAACCATTACACCATAAGATTCTGCCAAACAAAACTACATCTTTTTAAAATAACTATCCAAACTTAATTTTTATTGAAATAATAATGAACACATCTGTGACTCTAAAAAAACTAAAGTTTATTAGAGGCCTCAGTGCATTATTTTTGATTGTTGTAATCTTACCAATAGCTTACTTAGCTTTAAAAAAATTTAAACACAGGTTTAATTTAAAATGATAAAAAGTTACCATGGTGGAATTTATAAAATTTCACAATACATAATGTTATCTGAAACAATTTCTTCATTATTAAGTTTACCATGTGAGGTGGTATTTTATATTTCAATTTTTAAAACATTTGCATTAATAGCTGTGAAACTTCCTATGTAAAATTTCCCATGTGAAAAGCAAGCTTCTGCTACATAAAGATCATAGTAGATATATAATTTCAGTATCTATATTCCAGTATTTTCAACTATTGCAGATTTCAAATATTAATGTTTTATTACTCAGCTTTAAATTTTTTTAAATAAGTTAATATTTATGAAAGGAAGAAATGTTGCAATAGGTAAATAATATTAGCATCTACAAACTGATTTTAAAGGCAAATAATGCTACCAGTGTGGAATTCCTAAAAAAAAAAATCATTGTATATGATATTGTCTGTATTAATTTCTTTATTATTAAGTTTATACTGTGTTGGTATTTTTAATTTAAATTTTTTTTAAAAATTCAAAAGCTCTGGAACATTCTATATGAAAGTGATCATATAAAAATCAGGATTCTGTTACATAAAAGGCTGTAGTAATTAAACAATGTTAGCATCTACAAATAAACTAAGTTTCTTTACTCAACTTATAAAGAATTTAATTATGTAAAATTTATGAGAGAAAAAAATGTTGCAGTAACTATATACTAATTGTCTTCATAATCTATATCTTGCAAATTTTAAAGAAGTGGTTAACAACTCACAAAATTCAAATATGCTATTTCTTGAATTTTTTCAATTTTAACATCATATTTGGTTCAGAACATATACATATCTAGAGTAGATATTTCAGAGCACATGTCTAAAGGAGTTTGATGAAACATTTGTAAAGTAGAATATAGATATTCAGGGGTGTTCTTATTCAACATAAGATACAGTTAACAGAAGAATTTAATAAACAATAAAGACAAAAGTTTTTTAAAGAATATTTGCATTTCATCTACTTTTATTTGATTATTTCTGCCTTGATTAGCTTAATTTATTTAGTTATGATGAAATCTTTTAATTGTCAACTAGAGAAAAAAATATTTTAATTAATCATGGAAAAAATAAGTTTTTCAAAGTATCTTAACATGTACTTTAATCAGACTAATTTTGGTAAGCTCTTTTTTATTACAAACTATAAAATTATTTTAAACAACTACATTTAATTAAACAGTACACATTAAAAACAAAAATATAATTATTATTCAATTTAAAAAAAAAAAAAAATCTTTGTCTAACAATTCTTTTATCTTTGAATCCTCCAAGTTTTACTGCTTGGAGAAAAGGAAGAAAAGTTAAAAACTATTATATTATACAATATCTGCTGCACTTTTGTAACTATGTTAAAAGATATCATGTTATATAAGTCTTAATTACATTTTGTGTTTGATAGGATGATAAGCTTTTAGTGAATTTATTTTTTCTTATTTTACTAATATCAGATACGGAAATTAATATAAGACCAATTATGAGACTATTGTGCACTAATTGCAACAATAGGACATATGATTGTTCAACCATATTTTCCATCTTTAATTATATGCACAGCAATTGTGATTCTAATATTTTTGTTATTGTTATTGCAGATGTTTGAATGTGTGAAATTATATTAAAAGCAAAATAATTTACCTACTAAATTTATAATGTACTAATGATTGTCACTTTGTTAATTCAAATGATAATAATTTATAAGAAATGTGCCTTTAATACAATTTATAAACAATTTATGTTAGTAATTAATGTTCAAAAAGTTTATCAATCAATGATGGAAAAAAAAAAATCTGCCACAATAATTGGATTGGAATTGAAATTGTTATCATCTTAATAATATGAATGAGTTTAAATATTTAGACTTTTTAGATAAAAAGTCATCTTAAATGTTGAAATGTAGCATAGACTCCAGTATACTGTTAAGATAATTCAACATAACTATTAAATTAATTATATGCATAGCTACTAGCCCATCAAATTCATTGCAGGAAAGTGAGTCATACTATGTGTTCTTGTAACAAAGGTATTGAAAAATTTTTGAATAAGTTTCATGATATTTTAAAAATGACTAATTGACATATGTTTTCTGGATAAAATGTATTCAATCTACAATTTTAATGGCATATTTTTTAAAAATCATAGAATTTTTCCTCTTACTGGATGGCACATAATTGTGGATTGAGCATATGAACCAAATGACAAATAAAAGATTTCAGTTAGTTTAAGTCCTTTAGAAAGAAAAGTTTGTTGTATTGTAAAGAGAATGAAAAACAAGCATCATTAAGGGCTAAATATGATATATATTTACAATCATTTGTATTTTATGGATTAATTTGTAGTCACTGCAAGATCTGATTTTTTTTTGTCTCTAGAAATAGGATGGCTATATTCATTTATGAGGTGATTGGATGACAATAATTGAGAGGAAGGAGGAGATATTTTAAAACTATCTTAGAATTAAACTATATTATAGAAGCATTGTGTGCAAATAGGAGAGTTACTTGTAACATATTTTATCATTTTTTTTAAATTATCAAATTTTATGTAAATGACAATTTTATTAAAAAAAATGAAAAATATATTTTCATTCATATGTAATTAACCATAAGTAAATCAAAATGTCATTGTTTTTGGATAATATAAATGTTTGCTCTGAAAATTGCTCTGGGAGAGGGAAGGAAATACAATCTATATTAATAATATCCCATAACTGATTTTTTTTTTTTAAATCTAGTATAACTTATATCAAATTAATGCTTTTATAAGTTTTTAACAGGAATTGACAAATTTATTTGTATACCAGTGAGGTTTTTCATGTTATGCTTTCTATGCTCAATATTTTACATATTAAAATTAAACCAATGTATTCCAGACAAATGCCATTTTATAAGTGCTTGTTCTAAATGCTTAATCTTTAGAATTGCTAATCAGCTACATACTTAAAAATTTTAATATCTTGATTAAGACACAATAGTATTTAAATAAACTGCATTTATTTTTATTGACTAATTTTGTTTTTAATGCATCAGTTTACTTAAGATGAGTGACTACCATATAACCATGGTAAAGTATTTAAATATGACCCTTTCACCAATCATTGAAAACCATTTTTTTCCTCAGTTGGATTTGAATCCAAGTCATGTATGTATATATATATATTGATAGGTATATTTATTAATTGGCTGCAGAAAGGAATTTGCTGTTAATTGAAGGAGATTCTTTCATTCCTCTTAAAGGAACTGAGCAGGGCAATTTCCTAATGTCTATTACATACATTCTTGTCATTGCAGCTGTTATTACTATGTGATTATTCATATAGAATATGAACATGGATGGGCTGCACCAACATGCATTTGCCATTCTTGTTAAGTTTATTGGCTTTTTACTTCTGAATTTAAGATCAAGAAATATTGTGGTCTTCTCAGTTACCTGATAGTTCTTAACTGAAATATCGAGTTTTTTTCAAGGCAAAATGAATTTCTTTTTTTTTTCCTAATAGATATTTGCAATTATGACAGATAAAAATAAAAAAATTGGCTCTTATTCCCAGGAGGCTGTAAATTCTCCAGCCAAGGCAGTGGTTAGTAGCTGAAGATGGGGGAGGGGGTGTTAATAATATCCTAATTGCAGATTTTGCTGCCATTTGATGATTTTTTAGTTAGGTACTTACAACTGCAGGTCACTTTGAAATAAAGGAAGATTAAAAGAATTTGGAAGAACTTTCTAATAGTAAATGGGACCTTATTGGACTTTGCAAAGTTAGAAGAAATGGTGAAGAGACAATTGATTTAAAAAGTGGACATGTATTACACTACAAAGGAAGAAACATTGGAAGTGGAGTAGGATTCATTGTAAATAAAAAGTGGAAGAACAACATTGTAGAGATTGATGGTGTATCGGACAGAGTGGCAAGATTAGTTATTCAACTTAATAGCAGATATCAAATGCAGATAATTCACATTTACACTTCAAGTCCTCATTGTGATGAAGAAGTAGAGAATTTTTATATGAATATCCAAATAAGGCTTTTGATCAGACCAAATATTTTAAAGTTGTCATGGGAGACATTAATGCTAGAATTGATAAATAATTCAAAGATGAAAATGCTGTAGGTAAATTTGGTTTTGGTGATAGAAAAGAAAGAGGTCATAGACTTGTGGAGTTATAATTCTTTTTTTAAGAAAAATGTTAAACGGAAATGGACATGGAAGCAGCCAAATGAAGTACAGTAGAATTGGATTACATTTTGATTAACAGGGAATATGTATTTCAAGACTACAATGTTCATAATAAATTCAATGCAGGAAGTGATCATTAATTAATAAGATATAAGATACATGTTAGTGCAAAATTAGAAAGAAAAGAAATATTAAGAAAAACAATATTCATAATTGATATTCCTAATCTTCAGAAACATTCTAATGAATTTAAATTACAACTTGCAAATTGTTTTCAAATTTTAACAGATTTTGAACAAGATTCAGATTTGAATGAAATCAATAGGAAAATAACTGATACAGCAATTGACCAGTAAAATTTTGAGACAACAATTTATGAAGAAAAGAAGGAATATGAAACTATGAAAAAGATGCATTAAGAAGGATTGAATATCTCAAATTTTTGTAAAATAGTGCGAAAAAGAATTGATAATGATATAAGAAAATATAATTTTTAACTAGCAAGGAAAGTTACAGAAGAGAATAAAAGTATCAAGAGTTAAAACAATATTCTGATATTGGTAGAAAACATTTTTTTTAATAAGAAAAAAAGATGGAATTATTAGTAAAAAGAGAGATGATATCATGAAATGTGTAAAAGAATTCTATTAAGACTTCAATAAAGAGCAAATAAAAGTATCTTAAGTATTTATCTTCTGAATTGACCAGAATTTTAAATGAAGTGAATGAAGAGAAAATTTTCTGACAAAATTATATACCAAATGTCTAAATGATAAAAAGTGTACCAGATGATTGGAAGAATGCAGTATTAATATTTAAAAGGTGATAAAGAAGATACCAGAAATTATAGACCTCTCAATCTTTTATTAGTTCTATTCAAATTTTTTACCAAAATAATTACAACTTGTTTACAGCGAATGGATTTAAACCAACCAAAAGAAGAAGATGGATTTAAAAGTGGTTTAAGTGCAGTGGATCATATCCAAATATTGAGAGAAGTTATAGAAAGGACCAATGAATACGAATTGCTATTATACTTTAGGTTTGTAGATTATGAAAAGGCATTTGATTTTCAATAATTAAAGCACTGGATCATCAAGGTATGACAAGGTGACTCCATATCTCCAAAACTTTTTAGAATATTTAGTGGATTAAAATGGGAAGCAAAGGGGATAAAAGTAAATGGAGATTATTAGAGTCATCTGGATTTTGCAAATGATATAATTGTTGGGTTGTCATTTGATCCTTCGTGTCAGCCGCTAGAGGCGGGATTTCTAGCTAAATTTCTAGAAATATGCCGTTTCCGCGGCCGCACCCAAGCCTTTAAGCATTCTTTCTAAAATAAATCCTAGAAAGATTGTTAACTCAGAGTTAAGTCTTCTTTCTATGCTAAAAGGTAGACTGTTAACTCGGACTTAAGTCTTCTTTCTATGATAAAATCTAGAAAGAATGTTAACTCGGCTTAGCGGCTAATGGTGTGGCTTTTTCCGATGCTAAAAGCAGAGGAAAATACCGTAGTTGTTTGTGTCACGCACTATATCGTAATGCTGTGTTATGTATTTGATGTAACAATATCGTACGAGGGTGTATTAATTTGATCGTGTCAAAATTATTTAAATTTTCATTGGTACCTTTTTTTTTTTTAAGACGAATTGATGTACTGTTACATTTTAACAATTTTAACAGTATCGTGATTGTTCCTCATAAATTTATATTCCTCCTAAATTTTCGATTACGGTGGGTTAGGGTAATATTTTAAAGATCACGCTTTGAGTCACGTTTCAGCGAGAAATTTTCCGAGACAAAAAGTATGGCAAATTCGAAAACAGAAAATATGAAAAGATGGGAATTGCCAGACACGGAAGCCGCCAGTGCTGTAACATTTCTACAGCAGAAAAACATCCTGCTGAAAGAAAAAAAAGATGTTTGTGCGGCGAATGTATGAGACTTGAGGTCCATAAAGATCTTTGGACTTTCATTTGTAAGTCTCGTTCTTGCCGAAAGAAATGTGCACTTCGAAAAGGCAGCTGGTTTGAGGGATTTCAAATGCCGTTCGTCAAGTCTTTACGTTTGCTGCATTACCGGAGCCATGACGAGTTGACCGTACAGCATGCCATTAATGATATTGAAATGTCTACCAGTAAATATTATTAACCAAATTGATAAATAAAGTAACATAACATACACACACAATAATTGTTGTTAACCAAAAAATGTAAATTATTATTTAAAAATACACAAAAACACCCCTCCCACTAATTGTTGTCAATCAAATGTAAACAAATTAAAGTAACGAAAATTATTATTTAAAGATCCATAAAACCCCCCCCCCCCCGTTGTTTCTTTAATTTTGTCACTTAAATTTTTAAAAACAGTATTACTATTTAAACACAACCCAAATTACTATTTAAACGTACACCAAAAAAGATCCTTTCTTGTCAATAATAATCAAATTAAGAACTATTATTGTCCCATTGTCAAAAATATTAGGTTTTTGGGAAACCAAAACAATAATTTATAAACGAAAAAAAAAGTCAATCGGTTGTCAATCAAATGTAATAAATAAAAGTAACTTCAATTTTGATTTAAACATACACACACAAAAAAAAACCCTTTCTCCAAATAATTGCTGTCGGCAATCAAATGTAAAATAAAAAGGAAGGTAAATTAGTATTTAATCATCATCCAAAAACACCCACCCCTCTCACTAATTATTGTCAGCAATCAAATGTACACCACCACTAAAAGTAACGTAAACTACTATTCTTTAAACGGTTACACCCTTTTCCCCAATAATTGTTGTCTACAATCGTACATACAAAAAAACACCCCTCCCAATAATTAGTATCGGCAATCAAATGTAAACCAATCAAAGTAAGACCGTAACTTAAAACTACTATTGTTTAAACGGTTAACCCACCCCTTCACCCAATAATTGTTGTCTACAACCGTACACACAAAAAACACCCCTCCCAATAATTAGTGTCAAACAAATGTAAACCAATCAAAGTAAGACGGTAACTTATTATTTAAACGTAACCCAAATTACTATTTGAAACTACACCGAAAAACAACCTTTTGTCAATAAAAATTAAACAAACAACAACTATTATTGTCCCATTGTCAAAAATATTTATTCGTAGAAACAAAAATCATAATTTATAAACGAAAGGAAGTCATATCGGTCGTTAATCAAATGTAAACCGATAAAAGTAACGGTTTTAATTTTTATTTAAACATACACACACACGCAAAAAAAAAAAAAACAACACTTCTCCCGATAATTGTTGTCGGCAATCAAACGTAAACCTATCAAAGTAACGTAAATTATTATTTAATCGTACACAAAAACACCCCTCCCACTAATTGTTCTCGGCAATCAAATGGAAACCTATCAAAGTAACGTCAATTATTATTTAAAGATCCATCCAAAAAAAACCCGTTCTCTCTTAAATTTCGGCAATCCAATTTTACAAAAACAGTAATACTATTTTAAAAAAAAAAACACAAATTACTATTTGAACACACACCAAAAAAGACCCGTTCTCTCTTAAATTTCGGCAATCCAAAAAAAAAACAACTATTATTATACCATCGTCAAAAATATTATTTGGGAAAAATAATTCAGAAACGAAAGAAAGTAAACTTTGTAAACAAACAAACAAAAAAAAAATCAATATTAATAGAGAATCGCTGGCCCGGAAACGTTATATTAATGTGTTTTTGATTAGAAATCGCGCCTCTAGCGACTGACACGAAGGATCAGATGACAAACAATTGTTTTTTTTTTTGTTTTTTTTAAAGAAAATAATGCTTTAGAACTTCAGGAAATGTTGCAAGAATTATAAAATGAAGGAAGAAAGTGGGATTAAAGGTAAATGTTAAAAAGTCTAAAGAAATGTTCAATGGATTTTCTCAAAAGAATGAAATAAAGATTGATAACGAGTTAGAACAAATTTACACTTACAACAAATACCTTGGTCAGATTATTACCACAGAGGGAAACATAATGGATGAAATTAATCAAAGAATTAAACAAGGTTGGAGTGCATTTGGTTGAAATAATATTAAAAGGAAATATGCCTATGTTTGAAAAGGAAGGTTTTTAATATATATATGTTACCAAATTTTACTTATGGATCTAAGACTTAGACATTTAACAAAAGAGCAATACAGAAACTTCAGACAACTCAAAAATCAAAAATGAAACAAACAGATGTTACTGATATTATTGAAAGAATTAAATTCATATTGTTACAAGAGATGATAATAGATGGATAGTTGTAATATGAAACTAGATGCCAAGAGCTTGTAAAAGATCTAGAAAGAGACCACATTTGAAATGGATGAAATAAGAAAGTATGCTAGTGTATTGTGGAGAAGAAAAGCTAGAAATTGAATATGGATTGAACTTGGAGAAACCATTATTCGCAGTAGATCAATAATGGTTGGAAATGATGACATTCATTTTATATTGATGTATACTTTATTTATACAAAAGTTTAAAAAACAATTATAATGTAACATATTTTAATAAATTTTGATATATAAAATTAGAAAATAATATAAATAAAAATGTAAATTTTATATCTTTTATTAATTTATGTCCGTTCGATGAAAAGTGTCAACTGTGATTTCATCCACTTCAAATACACACATTATTTATTATTATTAATCACTTATTAGGCTAGAGATTGCCATATCTTTCCTAGTCCAAATATAAACTTTAAACCTAATTAAAGATTAATGTTTCTCTCTCTTTCTTGCCTTTTTTTTTAATCGATCTTTTTTCATAGCTCCAAGAATGTGCAATGGAAATAAATATGAAGTAATAATGTTTCTCTCATGCACTTTTTTGTTTATCTATCTATATTCATGGCTTCAAAAATGTGTAATGGAAATAAATATAAAATAAATATAGAAAGATTAGTGGTTCTTGGCTACATGTTGATGCACCATTTATACAATGAAGGATGTTGGGATTAAATAATATGTAATAAATACTACAAATTTTCACATATTAGGATAGAACAGATAGGTAATAGTATGAAACATACATATTATATATATGTGTGTGGAACTAAATAAAATAAATAGACTGAATATAATTATATTAGCTGTAACCAACCAATTAATTCTATTTAAATGGACCAGTATCATAGAATATCACATTAATTCAATATTACACATACCCTCTTAAGATTTGTTGACAATTCTTGGGAGCTCTAATTCAAGTGAACTTGACTTTTGATAATTTATTATAAGGTCATATATAACATTTTTTAATCCCATGCAAAGAATGTATACTTAGATATAGAATGGCATAATAAATAAATAAAAATGAACAACCTTTTAATATAGTGAAAAAATAATTTAATTATATAATAAAAAAAAATTAACTTGAATAAATTAATACATAATAAGCATTCCACTCTGTTATATATTGTCTGATTATTATACATATCTATACCAATAAAAATAGTGTAGTCTGTATATGGCAACTTTGACATTATATTCTTAAATATTATTCTATTCATTGTTGACATATCTTGATAAAACATAATAAATCTAATGATCCTTTCTCTCATGCTAGTCTATATTCATGGACATTACAATAAAAAATTATAATATTCCAATTCAATGATTTTTAAAATATCTACTTATACTTTCTCTTAGATCATTATTAAATTAAATTATTCTTGAATATTGGTGATCATAAACACAATAAAGCAATCAAGTAGTAATATATTGCTTTTAAATATATATATATTGTTTCATATGAAAATATCACAATTCATACCACAAACTAAAATAGATAAAAAACATTCAATTCATCATTCACGATGTTAAGATATTTCAGCAATGCCCTCTGTGAATAAGTATAAATTCTGAACTTCAAACAAATAAACTTAAAAGGATATTCTTTTAAGTTCAACTATTTGAAGTTCAGAATTTTCATTTATTCACAGATTTCATTGCTGAAATATCTTAATACTGATTTTTGGTCCACTAGATATGAAAAGTTTTATTTATTTTAATCACATCTAGATAAAAATTTCTGTTGCTGGAGAATGTTTGTTTAGAGAGTGGATAAGAAAAGAGAGTTGGACTGAAGAGAGATAGATTTAATTGGACTAGAAAGATTGAGGAAAAATATTGCCTATGTTTGGAGAGCGATTTGAGACGCCGACATTTTAAATATAATATTTATATATATATTATGTTTATTGTAATGAGGCCTTAAAAACTAAGGCATACATAAGATTAGTTTGATTTTAGGTTTGTTAATAAAAAAAATTTTATAATTTGAGAGTGATTCATTTTGAGAAAGAGGGGTAACATGTGAGTTTTATGCACCATTATAAAAAAGAAAAAAAATTTTGTATAAAGAGATTTGGAGAATGGTAGAAAAATCATAAATTGAAATATAAAGTAGGGAATTGGAAAAATAAGGAAATATGGACTCCATGTGTATATCAAAATGTATTTATGATGGTCAGAAGGAAACTAGGCATGCTTTGGTAGCATGTACAATATGTGATAAGGTTTTTCATTTGAAGTGCTTAAATAAGTCTAGGAAGGATATAAAAGATGTATGGTTGTGTAGATCATATATAAATATGGTAAAAGAGATGAAAAAATGGTTTTTAAGCATAGATAGTTTAAAAAGAAAGAAGAAATTGAGGAAAATGTCGATAAGGATGATAGAATGCAGTATATGCTTAGTAGAGTAACAAGAGATATAGATGACAAAATAAGTAGTGTAATGAGGATAGCTAGCCAAAGAAGATAGAGGAAGAGGTAAAGAATGTAGCAGTAAAATTAAAAGCATTAGATAGGAAGTGGGAGCAGATCAAGGAATTATTGAATAGAAACAATAAGGAAGAAATAAATAAGGAAGTTCAGAAGGTTAAAAGAAAATGTTTCAGATGAAATAGGGAAAGTAGACTATGAGACAGCTTGATAAGGGACTCGCTAATTAGAAGGTGTGGAGATGTAATTGCAAGGGAAAATAGAAATATATATTTAAGAGTATGTTTGCCTGGAGTTAGAATTAGGGATATTATAAATAAGATAAATAAACAGGGAATTAGAGATGTTTAGGGATAAATAATTTTTCAGAGCCATCAGAGAGAGTAGGAAGAGTAGGATTAGCTAGATTAAATTTGACAATAGGTATATGTTAAATAGGGCATTTTCTATAAAAGAGAGATTGGAAAAACTATTCGACAGAAATGTGTAGAATTTTTTTATTATTACAAGGGAGTTATAATATGTGGATTGCATTTAGCAAAACAAGGAAGCATTAGGGAGTTTGATTTATGAAAACTATTATATTTCGGGAAACTTACAAACGGGGATTAGGATTTTAAATTATAGTATTAGCAAAAAGAAGGTTAAGAATGAATGGGATGTAAGTAAACAAAAGGTAGTTTATTTAGATGTAAATATGGAAGAGGAGAGTGAATGGGTCAATAAAACTAATGATAAACCAACTAACTATATATATAAAAGAAAAGAAAGAGTCAAAAAAATTTATTAAAGGGCAAAAAGAAAAGAAGAAATTGTAAAAACTGGATATTTGAATATGTAAAATAATAAGAGACCAGGAAAATAGTTGAAATTAAAGCGGTTAAAAATAAAAGGCTTGAGGAGGTGTTATCAGTAGTCGAAACACATCTAAGAGAAAAACCTTCACTGGAAAATTTGATATGGCAGGGTATAAATAGAAAAGAAAAAAAAGGGGTGATGGTATAGGAGTAATGTCAAGAAAAATATTTAAATATTGTAAAGTGTCAATAACATTTCTGGTTTGAAATAAAGTTAGGAAGACAAGAATGGATGGTGACTATAGTGTGTATGGCCACTGGAGATAGTCAAACTATAATGAAATGGAGCAATAGCATATATGAATGCCTATTTAAGGATATACAGTTTCAAAAAAAAGCGGAAGAAAATTATGATTATAAAGGATATGAATGGGCATATTAAAGAAATTGATTATGACTTGGATAACAAGAATGGACAGCTTCTGAAAAAACTTTGTCAGAGAGCGAATTTGAACATTGAAAATTTATTAAATATTTATGAGGGGCAATACACATGGTTTAGAAATAATATATTTCACACTATAGATTATTTATTAGTAGATAAAGAAGGAATGAATAAAGTACGGAAAATTAAAGTTTTTGATAATAGAGAGTATATAATAGTGATCATAATTTCCTTATAATAGAAATGGTTAGTAATGTGATGAAAAATAATAATAAAAGTAGAAAGAATCGTGAAATATATGGATGGAGAGTGAGTGATAAGAATAAGAAAATATAAAATAAAAGTAGAAGAATTTATGGAAGAGTTTGTTGGGAATGAATATAAGGATTAGTGTGGTGAAGTAGAAAAAGTGGCAAAGAGGGTTTTATGTGAGAGTATTCAGAAGAATAAAATAGAAAAGTGAGAATTAGTAAAAGGATAAAAGAGAAGAAAAAAGCATGCAGGGAATATAAATGGGCTATTAAAAACAAAGAAAATGAAAAAGATTTCAATATTAAATGGGAACTATTTAAATAAAAAGTTGGCTAAAATAGACAATTATGTATAGAGAGAATGAAATTAAATAGTAAATTATTGGAAGATATTAATAAAAGTGGAAGAGATAGGAGTAAAAAATTTTGGAAATATATTAAAAGAAGGAATGCAGGGGATAGAGAAATAGTATTACTAAATGATGAGGAGAAAGAGGGTACTTCTAAAGAAGAATTAGAGTCAATCTTAAATAAGTACGTAATGGATATATAGAAAAGATTAGATGTGAAGGACAGAATGATAACAATCATAAAAGCACATAATAATGGAAATATTAATTTTACAGAAAATAAATTGAATGAGGCAGGGAAGAAGTTGAAAAATGGGTAGGCAAGAGATTTAGATGGATGGGCAGCAGAGATAGTGATAAATTCGGGAAATATGGAAAAATTAAATTTATTATCATGCTTTAATAAGATGACACAGAAGACAGTATTCCCAAATAGCTGGAGTAATATAAAAGTGAGACTATTATTTAAAGGAAAGAGTAAAAACCATAGGAAGGTAAACAATTATAGTCCAGTATCAGTAATGTAGCTGTTGCATAAAGTTCTTGCATATATATGGTGACTGGAAGGATGGCAAAATGTATGGAAGGAAATAATGTAGTGGGAGAAATGTAAGGAGATTTTAGAACAGATAGACTTATAGGAGATCGTTTATTTATAGTCACAGAACTTATAGAAATAGGTAGGAATACCAGTAGGCAATTATATATGGTCTTTATAGCTACAGAGAAGGCAAATGATAGAGTGAATATAAATTTAGATTATGCATAAGAGATTGTATGAAAATAATTTATATGTATAAATTAGGAAATATAGAATCGGAGTTGAAAATGAAGTGGGACTAAGGCAAGGATGCCCTTTGTCATCTATTTTGATTTTTTGTTATAATTGAAAGAAATGGAAACAGCAATAGAATGATTAGGAAAAGGGATAGAGTTACCATTAATAGATGGCAAGAGAATGTGTGTACATTATCAGGTCTTTTATTTGCTAATATTTTCTTATGCACAAAAAGTAGAGAAGATATGGAAATTGGGCTGAAGACTTGTGCTGGTGTAGTTAAACAGATGGGGAGCAAATTTAATTAAGAAAAATCAAAAGTAATGATGGTAAATGCTGGGGAAAGAGAAGAGAAATAATTTTTCGTGGGTGATATAAAGTTAAATGTAGTGAATTTGGAAATTGTCTTAAATAATCAGAGGAATGGACAAAGATAATGATGTTAAAATGGGATAAAGCATGATAGAGAAGAATATGGCAAAAACTTAGGGTAGAGAATGGAAAAGGAAGAGAAGGTGGCTAACAGACTTTTCTTGGACATATTGGCTGAGGGATTCCTCACTTCAATAAAGGGGTAGCCACATCACATCATGAATGGTGATTTGAATATATTGCTTTTTTTTCCAAATGAAATTAGTTATTGTAACCAATAGTTCTGTTATATTTTGATATTAAAGTTTATTAAATTTATTTTTTTTAAATATTTTTTGATATCTTAGTATGAAAAAAACAACAACTCACCCTCATTTTGATCTACATTCCAATCATCTTGCCGATAGCCAACATCATAGAATATTGCTGTAATTTTTAAAATATAATTTATTAATCCTATGAGAAGTAAAAATATAGCATCAAAACTTAATCACATAAAAATATTTTCATTTGTTAACAATAGTGGTTGCAGTTCAGGGTTGTGGCAGGGTTAGGAGGGAAGATTATCTGTATCAATTAAATACAAAATATTTAAAATTATTGAGGAAGTTACTAAACTTTTATTAAATAATTATAATAAATGTTGCAATCAAGTAAAGAATATTGTCAATAATTATTTTGGTAATATATTAGCCATTATACATTATTTGTGAGTAAATAGGAAAACTAAAGGTTTAAGATACATAGGATATCACAGGATGATTACTATTGATGAAAATTGTTACAAAGATTTTATTTTATTGATACCAAACTAACATGAATTACCATGAAACTATTACTCATCAGAGAATAACCAGATAACTAAATATTGAGGAATATTATATGACTAGGTTGTCTTTTGGATAGCTATTTAAAAATTTAATACTTTACCTATATGAAAAATCCTAGTCTCCCTCTATTGAATTCCAGATGTTAAGCTAATGACTAAATCACTACTTCATAAAATCCTTATAGGACTACTAGAATCACATTATGTTGTAGATGGGAAATTTTTTCATGCAGAAAAAAAAGCTCAATTTCTGATGTTTTTTTTTTTTTTGTAAAAAAAAAAACAAAACATCTGATATTTGATAGTTTACACAACATGTTATTTGTGTATCATTTATAGTAATTTTAAGTATGTTTTCTGTTATTTATTATAAGTTTTCCATTTTTGGTGATATGTAGAGCCATTTGAGTTTTTTTCTTTTTTCTTTAAATGTATAGACAAATATCTATAATTTAGATTCTGGAGACCAAACAATTTTAATTGCATCCAAAAGTTGTCATCTCTGATTTCCACTCTCCAAATAAATTTGGACAAATATGAGTTCAAATGCTGCCATGTTGTTCCTCTATATCGTTTATTTCACCATTTAGCAGATCTCATTCACTTGATGCTCTCTGAGTGTGGACATCAGTGTCAGGATCAAAAAAAATTGTAGTGATGATTGACTTTAAAATGTTGAAGTCCAGCCTTTTCTGGTTCATCTATCTAGCAGCAAGCCAATTGTCTGAGTGAATTATATACCTTGGTTCAATATTTTCTAAAATTGCTGCCATTAATGTTTCTGCACTGTGTTCATTAAAATATTATGAATCTTAAATTAGCAATCTGAATTGAAAATCCAATGTCTTCAGAAATTGATAACAGGAACATGGCAGCATTTGAAGTCATATTTGGTTTAATTCATTTGGGAGACTAGAAGTCAGTGATGACATTTAATATAAAAAATCAAATCACCCCAGTTAACAGGAATATTGTTTGCTTATAATGTACTGCTATTCTAATTCTTTCATTCTAATGCAAATATTAAATAGCATATAATTTTAATGAATGGATAAATCCTAGGTAATTATAACATTTTGCCTTTTTTAATAAAAAAATTTCTTCTGTTTCATTTTTCTTCTAGAAATGACACCATATTTTTTAACACTGCCAATCCATTGATTGAAATTTAATAATAATGAAGATAATTTTTTTACTTTATTATTTTTTTAATCATAGGCTTTCTATTTGCATTCCATATTATTCTATGTTCATTTTTTTTTTTTTTGTAAAAATTTAATGTCTACATTTTCTTTTCAGACACTCATGTTTACTATCTTAAGTTGTAATTAATTTTTTTAAACACTTCTCTCTGTTATTATGCATCAATATTTTTTTCATTTCTTCTATTATAATCTACTGCTTCCATTTCAGCTTTTTTAAAAGTATTCGTAAACAATTATCAGTTATTGAAATTATATGGCATTGTTTTCTAATATTATGGCTTAACAAGATTTTCTTCTCCTACTGCTTATCAATGGTCCATTTTTATCATTTCTGTTACAAATGCAGTATTCTCATTCCTCCATTCACACACACAAAAAAAGAATTTCTGTCAACTTCTGAGTTGACACCAATAATTTAATTATTCTTTCTGTAATTTCTTTATTTTCAAAATATTTATGAGTTTTGGATTTTATTGTTCAAATACTATAAGACTAGTATTTTTTATGCTGTGGATAATGAGGAGTAAATGTCACAGATATAATAGTTTTAAATATGTGAAATAAGTATTTATTGAAATTTTTTTTTTTTTACATTTGATAATATCAATGCTGTACTTTTTGAGTTTACTTTTTATATAGTAAATCTTACATCATTTCTTGAAAATGATTCAGTTTAGTATATGAGTGTATACCATTATAAGCAGTCAATGTAAATAAATAGAGCCATTCTTACTTGAAAAATAAAAAGAGAAACAAAGGAGGATTGGATAGCCATTAAAATGAAATGGAATAAAAATATACTAATCAATAAATGAATTTGTTTGTCATGGATGTAAATGATAAAAACCTTAGCATAGTGAGGATAGTTACAGTGCCAGTAAAAGTTAACAGATGAATAAAAAATTTACTGCTATCTAAGAATTTGAGTGATATATTAGGTTGCAACTGCCTCAACATTTGAAAATTAGAATTACAATTATTAAAGAGTACAACTTGAATCTGAAGAAAGAAAGAAATTCCTTCAACTCTTTAAATCCAGCCCAGCAGATTTGAAGATGCAACCAGTGGATATAGAACTAATGTCGAACATAATTTGTAGGTTGAAAAAGGTTCCCATTGACTCTCAAGTCTAAAGTGGAAGAAACATTAAAAGAATTGGTCAACAAAGACATTATTTCACTAATAGAAAAATTTGCCAGACTACATCTATAGTTGTTATATTAAAACCAAGATGGTAATATAAGAATATGTGGAGATTATTGAATAAAAAATAATAAAAACATTGACAAAGGAGCTTATCCAGTGACAAGCATTAGATTGTCATTAGCTTCTCTACCGAAAACTTTTTTTTTGTTTACCAAACTGGATATGCATTTTATCAAATCCCAGTTACTGCTTAGAACAGCAGTTTCTTACCATGAACTCTCATTTGGATCTCTTTAGGTTCAATAAGCTGCCTTATGGTATAATTATAATGTCTAATGTTTTCTAAGCCAAAATAGTAAATCTTCTAAGAGAGGCACAGAAGGAATTATATCCTATCTTGGTGACATTTTAATCATGCTGAAACAGGATTTAAGAAGTTGGGTGAATATGGCATGTGAAAAGCTCAATAAACTGAGAGATTGATTAATTGCCTCTAAATACCCCTATTCAGAGAGTGTCAGAGCAGTTAAGAATCACTGAAGACAAAAAATGTCAGAGAATTGAAAGACCTTTTGGATTTGCTCAATTTTTTTAAAAAGCTCCCTGAAAGGAAAATCTCATATAACCAGAGATTGATAGAGAGGCTTTAGCAATTATATTCACGGTAAAATAATATGTATGTAGATGTTCCTTTAAAAAATTTTATGGACCATAGACATGTATTGTGGATATTAGTAAAGAGTAAAATGTCTCTGGATTATGCTAGTTACTGTATGCTGAGAAGGATTAACTATCTTTGCCTTCTTATGATTTTTGAGTTGATATACAAGCTAGGAAAGCAGATAAAACATAAAACATCACATGATCAATACGTGTAGAGAGTTTTGTCTGTTTTAATAAAACATGAAAACGCTCTTTCCAGATATAAGCACACATGAGCCACATATGTATGATGGAAGTAAATTATATAGATACTATGAAATCTAATGTAGTAAACAATAAAGTCATAAAAGACTGGATGAAAAAGAATGCTGGGTACCAGTAAGTTACGAAGTGGATAAAGTTAAGGCTGATCAAATAAATAATTAAATAATGTAATTCAACAAATTTGGAATGTTCAAGAGGGGTTATCTATATGTAATGAGTATATTCTTATGACTTATTGAGTTTTAATTCCAATTCAGGGAGGAAACATATGTGAGAGCTGCTACATTAAGGACACCCCAGAATTGTTCGTATAACAGAATTAGTTCATCGTATGTCTGGTAGCCTAACTTGACTGGTGACATTGAGAAAACTATTAAGATATCAAGCCATCAATTGATAGCTCAGACTATATACTGAAGGAGTTACAACATGACCAAAATCTACTAAACCAGGCAAAGAATTCATTTAAATCTTGTAGGTCCAATTCATAGAAGTAAATTTCTTGTCATGCATTGATGCGTAATCTAAATAGATTGAATACAGTAGAGTAAAAAATACTATAATCAAAATATTGAATGAACTCTTGGCAATACCTAGTTATAGGGATAACAATACATAGTTATAGAGATAACAATGCTGAATTCAGTTCAGTACAGTTGAAGGATTTTCTAACTAAGAAGAGAATACATTTTAATACCCCCTTACCACCCCAAGTCAAGCAGACTAGCAGAAAAGATTGTTATAGTGTGATTTTCAAGGTGTCATGAGGAATTGTAATATGTATCCCTACTGAATTAATATATATTTAGATATTCACCAATTACAAGTCATAATTTAGACATCTTATAACTAATACACGTTCTGACTATTATAAAATTGAGACTAGTTGCTGAAGATTAAATAAGAAACTGCAATTTGAAAGAAATGAGCCACTGATAAAATGAAGAAAAGTATAAGTAAATGTCAATACTATAAATTAGAAAATATTGTAATAGGAAAATGAGTGTGGTCTAAATTCTAATAAAAATGGACTTCTTTGAAAAAAATTTACAAGCTGTTCATTGAAGTTGTGTCATTATGATAGCAAAACAAATCTTGAAATGATTTAACATAAAAATAGAAAAGCATCATTACTATAGAAAATACATCTACATACTTAAATATCTAAGTGTTGAATGGATAAAATAAGGAAAATTTAACAGGAAAGAGACTAAATGATTTGTTTTAAAAAAAGGTAGACATGACTTGAATATTTAATTGAGAAAAAATAAATTGATCAGGTATATACTGAAAAGAAATAAGAATATGTGATTATCTGATGAAAATAATAAAGCTATATTAGTATTAATTAAAAATCACTATGTTTTAAAAACCAATCGAGATAAAAGATGGAAAAAAATAGAGAATAGATGAGCTTTCAACTGAATTGTCAAAGATTATTGGGATAGTGTCAAAAGATTAAATTAACTGCTGTGAAGTAATTTATAATTCAGATGAGTGACCAATATATTTCTTTCAATAGTTATAAATACATGGTCAAAATTCTAAAGCAATTAAAATATTTTAATTTCTCATCCAATTAAGTTTTGATTAGATTATATGTGCTTTATGTGAAGTACAATATAGTTGTGTGTGTTATATGAATTATAGTGATCAGAGATGGGGGGTATAGAAGCTGTTGTTCTTATTAAATTTGAAAAAAAACATTTGCAAGCAAACTGGTTTTTGTTAGATTGTGGAAAAATAAAGGTAGAGATATAAGGAAGTAGAAAAACTTATTACACTATATAAAGAGTAGAAAACATTTGTAAACTAAGGACTTACTTTTCTTATTTCTAGTTTTATTTAAGAATTTATCTAGAATATATACTAAATTGAATGTTAAAAAAATATGTTGAACCTATTAAACTAAGAATTAAGAAAGAAGCTTTTTAAATGTTTGTCAAAGAAGGGAAATGATTTGGAAACATTTGAAATATGATTCAAAATTAAAACAAATACTAAGGATGTAATTATGAATAAAGGAATAATAAAGTCAGAATATTTGTTGAAGAAATTTAAAAGAGAGAGAGAGAGAAATAATGGAACTATTGCAGAGAAAACAATGAAATGAGAAAGATGAGTAAATTATTTATGAGTATTAGGGAAGAGAGTAATTTTGAGAAATTTGAGATATAAGGAGATGTGGAGGCAAATTGCAATGGTTTGAATGAGCTCTTTCCAATCAAATGATTTTCCAAGACTGCATTGAGTGATTGATTACTAAAGAATGATAAAGCTTATGATAAATACTTATATATCAGTTCAGAAATAATCCTTATGATAAATACATCTATATCAAATTCAGTAATAATTCTAGAGTTATGACTCCTAAGTTGTTCTTTTGTTTTTGATATTGCTATGCATAAATAGTTAAGTTTTGAACAGTTTAGATAATATACCATTATTAATTTATCAAATCAAAGATGGATTAGAAATCAGTTTTAAATCTCTGTGAAGCCACTTTGGCATTGAATTACTCTACTAGAATTGTATAGCTTGATGAAGTATATTTTAAATAATGTTTATAATCCTAGTTTGGAAAGCTCAAATGTTTTTTGCTTACATGATTTTTAGGTCTATTTAGCCAGCCAATAATTGTATAATCTTGAAACAATACTAGCAAATAATTTTGTTGATTTAATTATCAGAAGACTGTAATAAAATAATTAACTTAAAATTTAAGTTCAGATTTTATTTCCAGATATTATATGTAGCATTAGCCATCAATATATATATTTAATATAATAAAAAATAATCAAGATTATTATAATTGAATTGATCTTTGTTCTGCCTTAATGTTAAATCAATACATTTTAAAAGTATGTTAATAAAATGAATGCAAATAAGAACTAAAAAAAAAAAATTATAGTATATAAGTTTATCAATTAACACAGATGCAACACTATTGCAATTATTCATTTGTGAATGCATATTAATGAATGCTCGAATAGGGGGGGGGGTGATATGATGCTTACCTAAGTTGAGCTTATTAATTTACAAATATTTATTGAACTATGTTTTTCTCTAATTTTATTGTCAAATATACTAATTCACTTATTGTATTTAATATTAAATAAAAAATATTATTTAAACAAATCATAAAATCATGTTAAAATAGTAATCTGATCATCTTTGAAAATTTAAAGCGTATTCTTATAATTTAGACTGGGTGCAAGATTTATGGCATTGTACTTATATTATCATTTAATGCCAAGAATATAAACCTATTTCATAGAATAACAACTTTGAATATGTTACTAAGTTAATTTTTACAAGCCATATTTGGAATTTATATAACAAAATATAATATTATTTACAGATTTATGTAAAATTATTCTATAGGAATTTGACTTGTAAAAATTGTCTTAGTAATGTATTTAGCAAATTAATTTTAATTTTTGGCAAAGTTAAAATAAATTAGAAGATATATTTACAAATATATAGTATTTATATGTTGTAAAATCAATATGAAATATAATGTATATTCTGTAGATAAAATAAAATTAATGTTTCATAAACTCACAAGTATATTTAAAATAAATCATATAAATAAATAAATATCAAACACATTTTTTTTTACTTTCATATCTAGTTATTTTGCAATCTATAAATTTTTTGTCAAAATTTTGACCTTACAAACTTGGTACACATACTTCTTAAAATTCTATTTTGAATAATATTGTAATGTATAAATACAAACATACAGTTTTTATCAGGCTTATTATGCACACAATCAAAATTTAGCAATACAATCTTGTATCATCACAAGAACAATCAAATCAGATATATCTAATCAATCTAGACTTAAACACACCTAGTAGATGAAAGTGCACTATAATTATTACATATATTGAGAAGATATATAAATTTCAAAATATAAATTTTTTTCCTTATCAGATATTCCAAATTGACTGAATATTAAATAAAAGATCTTTGCTACTACATTTCTGAAGTACTTATTGAATGAATTATATCTAATTTCCTCATGAACTTAGCTTATTGAAAAAGTGCACTATAAAAGAAAATAGTTGTTTAAATTGTTTATCAAATCTGATGTTTTCTTTTCATTGGGGTCTTTTTATGATCCAGTAACATAACTCCTAATGACATTACACAGTAATTAAACTTTATCCAAAAGTGAAAGACTATTTTATTTTTAAAAACCATGATGAAGAATGTGTATCGTTTATTTGATTAATGATTCAAAAAAACAATAATGGTGAAAATCTAAAACAACATACTTCTTTGATAACATCTCTTTCTTCATTAAAACTTAAACATTATATATCAAAACACTAATTAATTGTAATTCATATAGATGTTTTTCTGGTAGATTAAAAAAAACTGCTTTCTAGTTATTGAATCTAAATTTTACATCAGGACTAGAATCAATAAGAATTGGATTTTAATCAAACAAAAGAACAAAGCTGGATTTATAAATAGTTTTAGCAAATAGATCATATCCAAGTATTGAGAGAAGTTATAGAAAGGACCAATGAATATGAATTGCCATTATGTTCTGGAGTTGTAGATAATGAAAAGACATTTGATTCTATAAGCATTGAATCATCAAGATATAGACCTGGGATATTGTCATATTCTGAAGAATATTTATCAAAATGCAACAAGAATGATTAAATTACATTGTGTGATACTAAGAATAACATTGAGAAGAATGTATTTCAGAATGATTCCGTATCTAATGTATTTCAGAATGATTCCGTATCTCCAAAGCTTTTTACAAGAAATATTTTTTAGATTAAAATTAGGGAGTAAAAATAAATAAAGATTATTTAAATCATTTAGATTTTGCAGACTTGTTTTTGCAAATAATGATTCAGAGCTTCAGGAACTAGAATTAATCCTTAAATGACTAAAGTAATGTTCAGTGATTAAATAATCATAAATAAGAAGAATCATAGAATTAAACTTGGATCAAGTGCTTTTGGTAGAAACAATTTAATATTAAAAATAAATATGTTTATATATGTGAAAAAGTTTTTAATAGATGTGTTTTATATGTGAACACGATGGATGAAATCAACCATAGAATTAAAACTTGAATGGAGAGCTTTTAGTAGAAATAATTTAATACCAAAACTAAATATAACTTATATGTTTGAAAATATTTTTAATAGATGTTTACTAATTCTTATGAATCGGAAAGTTGGACACTTAACAGAAGAGCAATTCAAAAATTATA
Source organism: Epiperipatus broadwayi (assembly GCA_028023455.1). Taxonomy (NCBI): domain Eukaryota; kingdom Metazoa; phylum Onychophora; class Udeonychophora; order Euonychophora; family Peripatidae; genus Epiperipatus; species Epiperipatus broadwayi. Next base: position 6,876,202 of record JAQFVV010012401.1, read on the forward strand.
CCATCAAATTATGGAGAAATGTATTTTAGGAGTAACAAGAATTGTTCAAAAATAAATGTATGAATAAGAGATCAGATAGGTATTGCAGACATTATTGAAAAAATTAAACTGAAATGAAATTGGATTGGATATATTGCTAGAACAAATATTAGATAGACAGTGGAATCTTAAGCTGTATCCCAGGAGATTATAAGAGACCACATGTGAGATAGATGAATGAAATAAAGTTTTCTAATATGTTGTCTCTCTAGGCTATGGATTGGAGAAATTGGATTAAATTTGGAGTGATCATCCTGTAATGAATCAATAATGGTTGAAAATGATGAAGGTGGTGATATAATTATGTTTTATTTGATATCTCATTAGAAAAAAAAAGTTGAATTTAGGTAATCAGATGTAATTTTAAAATAGGAGTTGATTTAATTTTGACTTATTCTAAAAGAATAATAGAAATATAGTACCCTCATTAAAAGAATATTTCAGTTAGTAAAACTTGATAAGCGAGAGCAAAACTCCACTTATGTATCCGGGTCTCAGCATGAGGACATATAATATTAGCATATTTTTAAAATGAGAATGAAGCTTGAATTTTGAATGCCAACTATGGGGAAACATTAGTTTATTAAATTCATTTATAAGTTGTATAATGTTTTTTTTTTTTTTAAATAAACAAGTCTTATTGTCAACTTTAATGTTACATGTAGTTTCCAAATATATTTATATTTTAAAACTCGTTTCTCCTCCTTTCTTTTTGGATTTTGAAATTCTTTATTATCTTACATTTCATCTTAGTCAGTTCTGGATGATTTTATAATTTGAATTTTTTTTTCATTAATTTTTTAATGATATGTAATGTATTATTCAAATAATATGTTCATTTTTCTATTAAATGAAATGAAGGCATTGAATCATTCTTATATTAATATATTACCATTTTTACTAGATATTATTTTTTAATTTATTCTAATGCATCATTCATGGTTTCAAAATCTTGGTTGATATTCAAGAGCATTGCAAACTTTTTGATATTGCTTGCAAGTTAATATCTTTTCAGAATAATTCAGTTGTATTATTTACAAAAACAGTCATAATATTTTGAGATACATGTACTAATCTGTAATATCAATTTTGGGATTTTATTTTGAGAAAAGTAATCAATAGAAAGCAGTGTAAGAAGTGTTGATAATAGTTGAAAATATTGGGAAATTTTATGAATTATCTAGGAAATATACACAATTATAATTAATCTTGCTATGAAAACAATAGGTACATTATATGTGGAAAAATCTAAATGATAATATACTGATTGTGAATAAGTTTGAAACAAAAGCATAAAAATATATTTCTTTAAATATATGTTTATAGTCATGCAATATACATGATTTGTTAACTATATATGCTATTCTCATAAACCTTTGAATAACCATATATTCAGTATATATACAAATTAAACCTATATTTAACAATATTATTATTGAACCATAGCAGAATAGCTTCCCTAAATTGAATAATGTAATTTTCAAGATCTAGAGCTTTTCTGCTGTATAACTCAGTGATTTCTTTATTCATTTATCGTTTATATAATATTTTTCTGGGTTTATTTCAATTCCCTGAACTATAGTTTAGTACTGCAGTTGGCCACTTATTATCACTTCTTAAAATATGTCAAAACCAGCTTGCATTTTAGTTTTTAATTTTTTTAATGTATTTCAATTTTGATTTCATTTTATTAATCCCAGTATACAATTTTTCATACTTCATTGTGATGTCTGCAATCTTTGCATTGCCCTTCTTTTAGATATCCAAATCTCAGACTAATAACTTATTAGTGATAGACATGTTTTAAAATTATATCAACTAAAGGCTCTTCATTCAATATTTCCTGCAACTTTGAAATATTATTTGCAAAAACAACCACAAACATCTGCTAAATCTAAACGATTAAATAATCTCTATTTATTTCTTAGTTTGCTTCACATTTTAATTCACACAATACTTACCATAAAAGTGCTGTAAAACATTTTAAAGAAATGAAATAATTACATTATTCAGATAATGCAGAATTATTCTTATTACAGTCATTATGTAAAAATTAATCACTGTTATTGGATCTATTTCCAATTTACAAATTTGATACAAAAAGGCAAATTTATATTCATTAATCCTTTTTATAATTTTTCTTTAATACTTAGAAATGATCTACTATACTATTCCACTTTTAAATCCTGCTTGTTCTGTTGACAATTTGTAAAAATCTTAATAAACAGAAGATCAATAGTTCTGTAATTACTAATATATTCTCTTTCATCTTTTTAAAATCTCAATACTTTTATTGCATTCTTTTAATCATTTAGTAAATTCTCATTATATAGATATTTTGTAAACAACAATTTTGTTTTATTACTTTTGCAAAAAAAAAAAAAAGTTCTATAATGATTCACTCATTTCTCAAACTTTTTTATTCTTCAAAGATTTAATTGCATGTCTTTTTCATTCATTTAAAATGTGCATGAAGTATTTAAAATAGTGTTGACATTATTGTATGGGCAGCTTTTTATATTATTTATTATAGAATTGCTTTTTGAAGAATTCTTCTACATATTTCATGTTCTTATTTATAGTTCACATCTTTTGTTATTATTATTGAAATAACTACTCTTCTAGTACTAAGATATTGTTTTCTTTGAGAATTTTTCTCTTCTGTAAATTTTTTTGTCATTTTAAACTTGTTGGTATTGTTTTGTAGAATTCCAGATATTCACTTTTTAGTTCTAAATGAATCATTTAAAATTATTTTCATATTCCTTTTTTCCTATCTATATTACCTTGTCTCAGTAAAATATTTACTGGAGAATTGGTAGTTTTTTTGTTTCTATTATCTCTCTATCTACTTTTAGTGGAGTATATATTATTTTCATTTTTAGCTATCTCCAAAATCTGTTAGTATTTCATAATGATTTATTAAAAGTTCTGGCTTAAACTTTTTGGAATACGTAAGAGGTTGGAAATACTGCCTGTTAGTACTGTCTTTATTAATAATTAATAAAATATTATTTCTTGTATTTTTAAATCAACAATGCATTTTGTTTTGTTTTTTTTTAGTTTTGACTGTCTAGTGAACTTTTTCAGAGTGTAAATGATTAACATGTTATAATAATTTTTATCATATCTACACATAAATACACATACATTTAAATTACTATTCTATATACACAGATATATATATTCATAAATTCATACCTTTCTATCCATATTAAAAAATTTAAATTTCTTGTCAATCATTTAAATACAAATATAATTTTACATGTCTGTATATTTATGCCATTATATTCATATTTGTATTTCATACCTGCATACATATTATGATAGTAATATAAAAATCAATAATCTTTTTAATATGTAAATTGAATAAAAAATATATTAATCATCAACCAAACAATAGCAATAATTTCATATATCTATGAATAATATAATAAGAAGAGGTTATCTTGACAACAGTGTGAAATTGTTGATTGTTAATGATATTGGGATTGATTGGCTTTTAATGATTATTTACAAGCCCATTTAACCTTGAGCATTATTACACTTATTATTTAAATAATACTTTGGGTACAATTTGAAAATTATAATTGTGGTTGGTAATGTTACAATTAACTATTTATTACTCTGCATTCAGAACAGGTTATATTTATTTGTTTAAAGAGGTTTATTTAAACTCCTTTGTATAATTGCTATCTCTGTAATCAAGTTGCAATCTTTAGTGTCTATATATAAGTATTGGACCATTAATAAAGGTGAGATTCCATCTTTATTATTAAAAGGATGTTGCCTTGACAACAGTTTGAAATTATTGATTGTTAATGATATTGAGATTTTTACTGGCTTTTAACGATATATAAATATATCACTGAATGATAAGGATTGAATTTTAGTATTAAAATATATATTGATATAGCCATGCATCATTGTATTGAATCTTTCTAAGTATTTCTTTTTATAGTTACTCTACTTTTATTTGTTTTTAATTACTAAAATTGCAGATGATAGTTAAAATTCTTTTTTTTTTATTTTTGAGCTTTCTTTATTGGGTTTTTTTTTTTTTTAGCAATTTTTAATTTCAAAGAGTTTGATTTATATAACTAGTTATATTTTTTTTTTTACATAATTTAATAGTATATTTTAATTAAGAATAATATATTTAATAATTAATTTAATTATTTATAATAGAAATACACTACCATTAATCCAAAGTGCATAAATATGAACTCTTCTCAAACATTTTTAGATCAACCATCGTTATGTCATATGGATATAAGATAGATTACAGTTTCTACATGCATATTATTAAAAAATCAGTTTAAAAGTTTATATAACTAGTTATATTTTTTTTTTACATAATTTAATAGTATATTTTAATTAAGAATAATATATTTAATAATTAATTTAATTATTTATAATAGAAATACACTACCATTAATCCAAAGTGCATAAATATGAACTCTTCTCATACATTTTTAGATCAACCATCATTATGTCATATGGATATAAGATAGATTACAGTTTCTACATGCATATTATTAAAAAATCAGTTTAAAATTGGAATGTTATGCTAATACATATATTACATATTTATTCTTACCTATACATGACATAAAGTCAAAAAACTTTCTATGTAAATATATATATTCATTAATTAAAACAAAAAAGAAAAAATACAGAAATATTTAATGTCATATTGTCATTTCTTTAATAATCATATATATACAAAGTACAATCAGTTTTTTATCTGTAGTACATTTTTATTAAGAAATTAAACTGATCCTCAAGTTATATACATTTTTTGTTTGCACAGTTCAGAAACACTAAAACTGTATCTATGTTCAAAATTTATTTTTAATAAAAATTGAAGATAAAATATGGCAATTTATAATGTCAAATGTTATTCCTTTAGCTGATATTAAAAATTTCATGATCAGTTTTCTATCCTTAATACATTTTTTTTTTATATATAAAAAATTCAGCCAATTTTTAAGGTCCCATTCTGTGATAAAATCTATTTTTAGTAACAAAAAGCAGATAAACTTTATATGGCAGCCAAGGTTAAAAGAAAAAAACTTAGGGTTAGAGTTTAGTATTTGTAAAACATTTTTACAAAAACTTATACCTACAGTTTAAATTGTGTGAAATTACAATTTTCTATATACTAATTTCCAAAAAAATATATATATAAAATATTGATTCTCTACTACTAACAAATGAAACATATTTTATGCAGTGGTTGTTTCTTATATCAGATTGCTCAATTATTATATCAGCCAAAATTTGAAAAAAAAAAAAGGTGTGATCAGACCAATATCCATAGTACATTTTTATAATGAAGTTATCCATAATCTTAATTTTTAATACAGTATTTTTGAAAGCAAAAAAAAAAAAAATAGTTATCTATAATCCAATTTTCTACATAGTATTTTAAAGCAAAAATTTGTAATATTCTGTATTAAAAATTAATTAAAAAAAAAAATCAAAATATTTTTGTAACTTTAATGTCTGCAGATCAGTCATTCAAATAGTATCTTAACACAATTTTAATTATGAATTTTAATTTTTCTATAAGTATATAAATATATATTTGTTCACAATTCTAATAGCTGAAATAAAAAGGGTGACAGTTTTCATCATTGCATAAGATAACTAATTAGACACAGAAATATGTTATCAGAATACCTTTCCTCTTTTTTTAAAAAAAGGGTGAATTGGTAAAAAATCTTATTAGTTTACTTGCTATTTATTTTTCAGTACTGTACAAAATATGAAACTAAAGTATTTGAAATTGTATGCTAAACATTTATCTTCAAAATATAAACAGAAAAGCAATTTTCATGAAGCATTCATTTTTATGTTACACTACTTTTGGAAAAAAGCTTAAACATAATTTTTTTTATTAATAAAGTAAACTTTTTCAGTATTTATTTTTTTACCATCACTTTTCCTGTATATAAAAATGACCATTTATTTTTAATATAATACAGTATTATATTTTGCTACTTATCAATACAAAATTTCTTCATAATAAAGTAAATATAAATAATGAATTTAAATTTATTTTATTAATTTTTAAAGGATATTCAATTATACGGTTACATTATATTGAATTATTAAAAATATTTTCCATTTTTAAATACTTATTGAAGTCAGAATCTCTGTTTGTTTGCTTGTTTCAATTAAACAAGTTATAATCTGTTAGTTTGTTTCAAGATTTATTTTGATAAAATTTTAAAATAGAGGTTTAATATATTTATATTTAATATAATTTGTTCAAAATTTATGCATTTGTTATAAATCATTGGCAAAATAATATGACCCTAAAATATTTTAGGTATGTTCCTCAATTTGTTGGCAGATCAAATTTCAAATATTTTGCTATCAAATTTTAAAGGTGTTGATATTATTTTAATAAGTTTTCAATAATATGCATGAGAGTGTAACATATATATTTATGGAAAAAAAAAAAAAAAACTTTATTTACTTTCAACCTTAATGCTAAAAACTGAAAAATAATAGATATAAAAAAGATATTTCATAATAAATAATTTTATTTATATACTTTCGACTAAAATATACACAAAATAATTGTTTCTTCAACCACAATTGGGCTTTTTATATTTAACTTAAAATAAAAGTATTATGTATGTGAAGGGGTCCAGAGATTAATTAAGTTAATCCCTATTTTTTTTATAACAAGGGATTTACTTAATTAATCTTCCTTTCTTACCATGCTTTTATTTCAAGTTAAATATAAAAAGTCTAACAGTGGTTGAAGAAACAATTATTTTGTGTGTTTTTAGTCCAAAGTAAATAAACAAAAGTGTTTATTATAAAATATCTTTTTTATATCTATTACATCAATATAATTTCAGTTTATATTTTAATGATATTGTGCCTTTCCAAAATTTTCCTGAATCAGGATTTTATTTTGAACATAGATTTTTAGATTAATGGTATTCTTTCTGTATGTTTATATATTACTAGTTATATATATATCTTATATAAAATAATATTTACATAATTATTAATTTTTCATTAATGCTCTGATCACAATTGTTTTTTTGTTTGGTATTTTGGTTTATTATTATGATTAAAAGAAATTTTTTATTAGATGTTTTCCTGTTTTCTTTGTATGTAGAGCAATAAGAATTTTTTGTATCATATTTATAATCTTGCTTTTATTGAATTTTTTTTTTGTTTCTTCTATGTTATAAAAAACAATCACATAGAAACAAAAATTCAACATATATACAATTAAAAAAATCTATTAATATACATACAAAGAACAGAAGTCACATACTTGATAAAAATGATATATAAATATGTTTATTAAAAATTGTCCTATAAAAAATCACAATTAAAAATGAATAATGACTATTTTAGAAATTAATAAAATTAAAATAATCACAAAACAATTAGATAGAGGAAGGTCAAAAGAACAAATTGAATTTTAACTTTTATTTATAAAAGTATGTAAAATAATGATAAATAAAAAGTTTTTAAAATTATAAATAACTAATATAATAAAAAATATACATAGAAAAATTGTAAAATGTTTATAAAAAATATTAATACTAAAATACATTTTTTTTTTTATCAATTGTAGAGATTCATGTGCAATCATATATATACACATTAGTATTTTTCTGTGTTTTGCTGGTGAATTTGTGAAACCATGAAATTATATTGGAAGAACACTTTAAAAACAAAAGTATGTATGAATATACATGCATAGTATAATATATACAAGTGTGTTCCAGTAAAAATAGGATTGGTGTGAAATAAAACACAAGGCATTATTTTATGTTTTTATTATTACTCAAAATTAGTTTCTTGCAATTCAAAATACTGCTAAAAATATTCATAAAATTGTATGAAGCAGACCTTGTAATTTTCCATTAGAATGTCCTGAATTGAACCATGATATGCTCTTTTCTTGACCAACTTTAATTTTGGAATTAGCAAAAATTCAGGAAGAACTAAATTAAAAAAATAATAAGGTGGATGCTCAAGCACACAAGTGCTTTTTTGGCCACAAAATCATTCACGATCTTAGCATTATGGACTGATGCATTATTGTGTAATAATGAGTCTTGCTTGAGAAAAATTTTGGTCCACAAAATGATTCAGTATACTCAAATAGTAATTAGATTTTAATGGCTGATCTTCAGAAATGTATTCATTATAATATCTTTAGAATATAAAAAAAATGTTTTGATTCATCTTTTTTGCAGGCTCACTTTTTTTTTTTCTGGTAATCTTTTAGTGTTTGGTTAATGGCTAATATTGAAAACACTACAATGTTTGATAAAATTTTTAGAACTATGTGGTTCTTAACATATCTGTGCAGTGCTTCATTCTGGTATTTTTTTTTTGGTTGATTGTTAACAAGTGAGGATAGTTGTTTTGAGAATTCCAGTGAGTTCATAGACGCAGAGTGATCAATGCAAAGAATTTCAGCAACTTTTAACATTTTCTTCATTTCCAGTTGCTAATGATATGCCTTGCTATGGTTCATTTTCCTTATTCTCCCTGCCATACTCGAAATCTCGCAAACCACTTGAAAATATTATTGGGTCTCATGGCTTCAAGCTATATACAGTTTAAATTATTTCAAATATTTCAGTACCAGTTTTGTTCAATTTAAAACAAAATGATAGCACATTCCATTGTGGGTTTTCTACAAAGATATGAAATACTCATTTCAAGTCATAGTCATGACTCATGCATTAATTCAAAGATAGCAATGTAGACAATTTAAAGAGAAAACCAATCACTTTTACACTAGTTTCACTATGAGCATTAACATATATACATGTTTATTTGTCAATTATGGTTCTGAAGATTTCTAAATTGTTAAAATTATAAGAAGAACCATTATCATTAAAATGTCATATTAATTTAAATGTGCAAGATAGAATATATTATTTAATTTTATATAAAAGCAATGGAATAGAATGAATATTTAATAATAGTTTTTATCTTTTGTTTTGAATTAACACATATTTTACATTTAGCCCATCAAAATCATTCATTGTGATAATTCCATTAAGCATGTAGCATTCTTGAAAGAGATTTTTTAATAAAATATAGTTCAATTATGGTATTATTGATATTTTATATGTTCATTTTCATTTAAAATTTTCTCAAAATAAAAAAAAGGAGAATTCATAATAACACTTGTTTTTCTTTCTCTGGAAATTCTGCAAGTCTATGTCCTGTCTCATTTCTATATCACTAATCAAATTTATTCATTGAACTTTTAATTTTTAAAGCTTTTTTCAATTACATATTGTTTGGTCTGCTGAAAAATATTTTGTACATTTCTACTTCTTCATTGGAAAAAGACCTTGTGAGGCATGAAATTGAATTATCTATATTTGGAAACTTTAAATTATAGAGCAGGGCTTTTCAAAGTTTTGGGTTCGACCCTATATGGGATCCTGTAACTAAATTTGGGGATCATAGAAATTTTAGCAAAATTAAAACATTTCTGGATGGGCAACAACTGAAAATAATGTAAAACCAGTTTAGCAACACTAAATATATAGTACGTCTGAGTTTAAGAAAGTGAAAGAGCACTTGCACCAACTTGCAAACTGTGATTGGTCACCATACCTCACTGTTTGATCTATATAGTCTGTTGTCGTCTCCACTTGAATAATTAAAACTATTGCATGTTCTGAATTATAGTGTTTTATCATAAAATTGTTCTGTTATTCCTTGATAAGTAGGTATAAAATTAAGGTAATACGTCGTCTGTTCATCCACACCGCATGATGGCGCTGTTTCTATGCTAAAGCACAGAAATATGCTGTTTACAAGGCCGCTCATAGATCTTACAGCCTGTAAACTGTTCAAACATTAAGATGTTGAAGTGCACCCTTACCCCAACATCTTTAGCATGTTGAACATTATTAGCGTTGAGTATGCGACACTCTCTATGGACATTACTCTTGACTATTGTACAGCATATGATATGAAGGTTTCTGTAATTGTAATGACGATAAATATATTAGAACATATTTTTTTTTTTTTTGGTTACATTTTGTATTGTAATTTTTGTGAGTTAGTAAAAATTGTAACAAATTCTCAAACGCCCCTACTTTCGTTGTCAGGGGTCACAAATCACTAAATGAGGAATGTAAATCACAATTTGGCAGAGTTCACGATCAAGTCGCGCACTTTCCAATACTTTTTCGAGATCAAACAGTTTAATGGCAGACGACTGTTCGGTGTTGTAGTTTTTAGATTTACCTGCTGCAGATGCAGTGGCCTTCCTTCAACCAAAAAAAAATATTTTATTCACCCAGAAAAACTGTCTTTGTGGTGGTTTAAGGAAATTAAGGCGTTGTCAAACATCTGAAATGGAATGCCAATCACGTCAATGTCGCCGAAGGTGTTCCATTCGCTCATGGAATGGGGTTTAAGGGCTGCCGAATCGCTTTTTTGCAAGTAGTATGGCTAATTTATTATTGAAGCTGGGATCAGTTTACCATGAGAGCTGAGTTGGAAATGTGTCAAAACACCGTAAAGAAAATGATGACAGGTCTCAGAGAGGTCTGTTGAGAAACAAAAAAAAAAAAAAAGTTTCTTCAAAAACCATAAAAAAGACTGGGGAAAAAAGGTTCTTAAAAAAAAAAAGAGAAATGTTTGTTTTTTAAAAAAAAAAACAGAATATTTTAAAAAGGCAACCCCCCCCCTCCATTTTTTTATTTTTAAGAAATATACATAAAACCGTTTAAAAAAAATCAAACAAAAAAAAAAAATCAATCAAATCCAAAAATTAAAAACATAAATCAACAAAATAAAAACAGCCCGGTAACATTATACTATTTGTTTTTGACTAGCAACAGTGCCATCGAGCGGTTTGGATGATTAGATGAAGTATTAACAAGCCCATTTCAACTTTTATGGCATGCTTTCTTTCATGAATTATGTTTTAAACAGAGACAATAATCAGAAAAGGTTAAAAATAGGTTCTTTTAAAACAAATTTAATTTCATAAATTGAACTAATATTTATACCAAGAATAAATGTATGATTTATAGATGTATATAGATTCTATATTATTTTAAAAGTAAAAAATAGGTATTTCTAATGATGTAAGTGTTCTTTCATTTTTTTGTTTAGTTATGTTTCCAAGCGCAAATAGTAACCAAAAATTTTTCAAGTGAAATACCTTAATTAATTGTGAGAGTGTTTTTTTTTTAAAATTAAGTTAATTTTTTTAAAAGAAGTTCTTGAGCCAACTTGGACTGAAGTTTTTAAAGAATTTAATTTTTATATATTATTCAAAAAATTTCAAATTATTGAAAATTTCTAAGGTAGAAGTATAACTAAAAGGAATTTAATTTTAAAAAACCCTAATAATTATGATGTTTTATATATATTATTTTTTAATAATTGTTTATATTTCAAAGAAATTTTTTTTTTTTGTTATGGATAAATAGTTAAATTTAAATAGAAAGGATAAAAATTGGAATGACACTGCAGCAAATTCCTTGTTAGCAGATTGTATGTAATACTTAGAAACTGAGATTTAACTCTACGAGAAAAAGAATATACGAAGATTCATTTTTGGCATTTTCTTGTTAATCATAATCATGTGGAACAACCTATTTGATTAATTTGCCATGAAGTTTTGACTGCTGAGAGCATGAAACCATTCAAACTACATCTTAATACCAAGCATGCAATATACTGCGATAAATCAAAGTAATATCTTGAATAACTAAAATCCTCAAATACAGAAAAACAAAATTTTGAGAAATTTGTTGCTGTCAATGAAAAGTATTTACTTGCATCTTATGAAACTTCTTATTTAATTGCAAAAAATAAAAAGTCCTCCATGATAGGAGATTTTGTGTTGCCTGCAACAATAAAAATGTTGTAAATAGTTCATGGAAAAAAATATGGGGATGAAATTCATAAAATTTCTTTATATTCAATAACAGTTTTCAGAAGAATTTCTGAAATTAGTAATGACCAATTGTAATAGCTTATTACTAGGTTTAAGAACAGTGCAAAGTTTGCAATTCAGGTGAATGAAAGAAGTGATATTTATAACTTTGTACAATTGTTACTTTATGTAATATATATATATATTGTAACCATATGTTTTGGCTTAAAGATAGTAGGTTTTATCCAGTGGGTAAATGTGTAAAATTTTAAATTTTAATCGGTAATAATTTGTTAAGATATGGAACATCAATGTGTAGAGACTAGTTATAGAGTGAAATGCTTGTGGATTATAATTTTCCCACTAAGCAAAAGCTCACTAAGAAATATCTTAAGAAGTGATGATGATCTTGACTGTATGTGAGACACTGGAAAGTCTGATAGAGTGGATATAAATCCCATAAACATTTTATCACATGTTCCAGTGGCAGCTATTTCAGATGTTGTTTTAATAGTATTAAAATATTGTTGGGAAGCATAAAAATATTTAACACTTTATTGTATTGGTATTGTTAAACAATAATTAAAAATAAACAATAAAATCAATTTATAAGTCTTCTAAATTTTCTTATAAACAATCTTTAAATATACTATATTTTAATGTAAATTAAAATGCATCAGTCTAGATGATTCTCACTAGAGGGATGAAACTATTAATTTATTCACATTTTACAGTGATTGGCTCATTTAGAACCAATCCTGCCACGTAATACAAAGTATATAATATAAAAGTTTGTAGGGGGAGGGGGACTACTCTAAGAAATGTAAATGGAACAAGACTACAACTCCACTTCTGAAGTACAATAGAAGAAATAAGGTAGAAAATAATAATTTTTTTAAAATTAATTGGGACAAAATTTCATAGATATATGGATTTGAATAGTATGGAGTAAACTTAATAACCCTGTGAAATCGCTACATTACTTTTCATCGATCTTAGATTCTTAACTTTGCCTACTGAAGGAAAAACTGGAATGACCGCTATTTGGATAAGTATTTGCCTAAACATGTACTATTTGGGACGAAAAATAATACCAGAAAATGTAAGCAATTATTTTTGTTTTCTTTATTTTAATCAATTATTAGAACTAATCATAACACAAAAGTTATTTAGACTGAAGAGAAAAAAAAGATTAAAGTATTTTAATTTTCGCGCTGCCATTAATTCAGCATTAAGCAGAAAAATCCATTTGTGTATAAATTGATATTTCAAGAAAATATTCGAAATCATTTTTAAGAAAAGTTTCAAGAAATAATGAAGAAATTAAAATTTAATTTTAAATCATATAAAGTAATTAGTTTGAAAAGAAAAGTGCATAAAATATTTCTTATTTCATTGGGAAAAGAAATCGTCTGCTCTGATATTACCGCGAAGCAATCACGTATATATATTATTAATAATTGCTTACTATTAAATCAATTCTGCTTAACATTCTTAAATATGAAATAAATTGCCAATAATAGTGAATAAAGAAATATTGATTTTTTTTCTTGATTATACAACATATAAAGTAATAATATTTTAAGTGTTTAAAATTACCCAGATTATTTAAGATTGTGACAATTACTGTGGATGATAAAACAAAGTAAACAAAATCAAAAAATGATTTAAAAGTTTATTTTCAAAGATCGTAATAAACTGATTATAATTGTGCTACATTTGGAAAAATATATGTTACATATTAATTAAAATCGTCTAGAAGATCATATTTATAGTTAAATAGATTCTTCTCAGTATAACTTAAAACATCCTAATTTGCTGATAAAAGGGAAGTGAAAGAAGTATTTATTTATTTTAAATAAATAACTTGCAACGTAATAATATTTTAAACAGTTTTAAAATCACCCAGATTATTTAAGAGTATAACAGATCTTCGCGCAGATGAAAAAAAAAACAAAAATAGACAAATCAATAGATATTAATTAAACCTATTTTAAGTGTCTTATTCTCGAAAATGTTTTAATATTGCCTCAGTATGTTTACATTAGTACACAAACCGATAAAGGATTTCTATTGCCATTGGAGAAGTGTTTGAATTTTGTCTGAAGATGTTAATATTGAACCGGATAACAAAATATATATTACTTAGGAATGTTTGCTTATATCCGTTTTCATGTTGTTTTAGTTATAAGAACAAATCAAACTTCGATAAAGTCCAATGGTAGAAAATGTAAAGTTTGTTTAGTTTGTTAATTGCTATATATAATATTGTAATGCGTTTTTTTTTCTTTCATGTGTTATTCAAGTATTAGGTTTTTTTTTTAATATATATATATATATCAAGGTATAGAATATACTAAGTAATGATGTAGCTGTGTATAAAGTTATATACATTTATTATCCATATTTATATTATTTTTCCAATGAAGGGAAAGCATAATGTTAAATATTATTTATCTGGTAAGAAAGAGAAATGTTTATCTCTTTCACTGCTAAAACAGATGTTAATATTATATTGAGGAGGGGAACAAATAGACCCAAACTGGTCAAAAATATACACATAATGATACCATTATTCTATTATATAAAATAATTTAATAAGCATTTTTTTTAATTATTGCTTAATTTCACTTATGAACGAAAATGTGCACTTTAAATACAAAATGTAGTTTAATCCTCCTTGTTGACGTGTACATGGCTTGCTATAATAAAAGGTATAATTATTATTTTGAAATAATTAATGGTTATTTTACTGATATTGGTGGTCTGTTTATAAAACATTAACAGTTTCTGCAATGTGCAATGGAATATTTATGTTTCCACTTAGATTATTAGTGTTGTTTTATCTTGCTATTGTATTGATCAGAATTTGTGATAGATTTTAGGATGAGTTTGGGCTACATATAAGAGCCTTAGATATAATAATAATTAATATAGTACATGGGATGATGGAGAATTCCCCATTGTTGATTAATATGAGAGGATGATATTGTTGGGGCTGATTAAGAGCTAGTGCTTAGAGCATAGTTAAGCCTAAAAGAGGATGATCCCATGGTCTGAATTCTGTTTTCCAGTGAAGAGGTACTGCCCACACTTATACCTATGAAAAGGGATCAGAATTGGCCATATTTTTATACAACTATTATGTTGTTTCTTGATATACAACTATCATGTTGTTTTGTAGAGCCTCCTTTATTTAGATCCCTCAAGAAGTTATATAGTTAATATTCTACCGTGTATGATAAAGTGTAGTGTTTTTTAAATCAAATATCAAGGATAAGAAAAAGTCAGATTACGGGACACTGATATAGCTATAGTGTTGTCTAATTGAAATAGTGTCTTTCTGATGTTGTGTAATCTTCATCAGTTTATAAACAGACCAACCAAAACTTACTAGTGTTTGTAGAACTTCTACATAAAAGAGCAAGGTGTGTACATGGACAATGTGAATTGGTTTTCAACAAGTAGGTATTTACTGATGAACTAGTAAGATCAGTTAATTAATAAATGGTTAAGTTGTAGACATAGTGAATGTTTTAGTGTCATATGTGCATTTAACTTATGATGTTTGCCCCACATCAGTGCAATGAAATTTTTTATATAGTAAATTATAATAAATTATTACTTGTATTGGAATATGATAATTGCCCTTATCATATTCTAATAACTCAAACAGCTACAGTTTGATATAATAAATTGTAATTTAGAGTTTTTTTTTTTTTTACATTTAAAAGTTGCGTATATCCAAAGGATATTAATACATTTTGTTTGCAATTTCAATGCTAAGATAGCTCAAATAAGTTTAACTATCTTAGTCTACCTGATAGAATAATAAAGAAACATATCCAAAATGTTTGTCATATTTGTTGGTCATTACTTACCACATCATTAATTTCCATCCCTAATTTTGGAATGGATTTATCTTGTTTCATGTAATGTGTCTGAAAGAGACTTGTACATAATGTAAATAAATATTGTTGTGCTAAAAATTTATTTAGTTGTCAGTATTCTTATTGCTAATCAACACACCCACACATTATTATTGTTATTGCTATCGAAATATCCTGTGATTATAGGGAAATCGTCATCAATATCGTAAAAGTCACTATATGTAGGTATATCAGAATAATTGTGTTAAGTCCTATAATTTATGAGTATATCTAGGGCATCCTAATTTAATAATTAAACAGATTAACCTAAAGAATATTAGTTTAAGTGATATACTAAAAGATTAAAAACCTAATATTGGTTTGATCAGTTCATTTGAATCCATAGATCTATCATTCACTGGTCTTGATCACCTTGTTTCTAATTAATGGAGAAAGAAGGTTGGAAAGCTATTGCATTTAGTTATTGAAAAATTACTCTTACTTATTGAAACTTAAAGTTTAGCATAGTTAGGGAATTTATAGAATTTATTTAAAATTATTGAATATGGTTTAGTAATTCAATTCAGTATTAAGAGCTATTTTGTGTGTGTTATGCTTGAGTAGTGGTAAAATCCCTCTCACTGACCCAATTATATCTCATATATCACCCTTTAAGCTATGTGAACCATGAGAAGGATAAGTTATATCAATTTGTGATAGGATTTGAATTTAGAGTAAATTTGTATCCAGTTAATTATTATAATTAGAGTGGAATTGTGTTACAATCACCGTGATATATAAGGTCAACCAAACTTTAAAGTATCTATTACTTCGTTTATCCGAAATGTATAGTTGGTTTTGACTTTATGGTGAATATTCTGGTCTTAGTAAGCTTAGAATCTGTATTTTATTTAATTGTCTTATTATGATTTAATTCAATATCAAATTTAGAGTTCTGTACATCATCTTTCACATCATCATGCCTCTCCTCTGTCATTTCAATCTTTCTTTATTCTCTTTTTTCATCCTAATTCATTATCCTAATTCACTCATCATTCGTTAGCTCTTATTCCATTCTCATCTTAATCATCCATTAACTCTTACGCATCTTCATTCTCAGACTCATTTTATTTTATTATTTAATTATTACTTATTTTCATCATTCATTTAATCATTTACATCCTCATTCACTTATTGCCTAATTTATATTTCTAATTTCATATTCATTCCATCAATCTAATTATTATTTATTTATTAATTTGACAAATATGAAGTTTATTTTATAATTTTTTTTGTTTGTTTGCTTGTTTGTGGATTTTGAGGCTAGTTTGACCAGAAATTATTGATCACTTTGTGATCTTCTCTAAGATTATAGTTTCATGCGAGCTTAGCTAATAAAGAAATCATCTTTAGTTTATCATTTATTTTAGGCATATATTCTAGATTAGTTGTAGCTAGGAAGGTTACAGAGAAAGATTTGGTTTCCAAACGTGTAAATTGGACTAGTTAGATTAGTGGGAAAGGCTACAGGGAAGATTATAGTGCCTAAAAATGTGCGGTATGATTTATTTATGATTACAGCAATGTAGGAGAGGGTTACAATTGGGATTAGGCCGCGCAACGTGGTGGCTTGATTGATTGATTGGGGATGAAGGTTATATGGGATTATGGCACCCAGAAATGTGTAGGCCTGATTGTCCAATGATCAGAGGAGAAGGTTACAATATATATATAAATATTAATATATAACAAACTAACCAAAGGAAATACATATTAAAACAAAAAAAGACTTATAAATCCAATAAATAATATTATATTTCAACCAGAGGACTGGTTTTCATCAGAAAGAAAAAATATAAGATATATATATTGTAACGGGAGAAAGCTCTTTAAGATTCGCATATACTGACCACTAGGGTGACACTAGTCCGAAAATAGGAACTAGACATTTATTTTAAGGGTGGACAGGATATGCGAACCTGAAGGCACCGGACTAAACTCAAGGAGAAACAAGATATCCTAATTATTGTTTAGACAGTTGAGAATTAAAGCACAAAGACAAACATCAGCCAAATAAATTTAAACAATTTATTAATTTTATAAATTGGACAATATAGTAAAGACATCTAGCCATGAATATAAAAGAAAAGTGACTTATGTTAACATATGCATATTTACCAGAGAATGCACAAGAGTACGACAAACATGAAGACATTAAACATTTTGGCAGCAAAATTCTCTCACTTAAAATATAAGAAATGGTTAGGATAATATCTTCTTGCTGGCCAGTTGTAAAATTACAAAGCAAACACCAACTCTAGCTTCCTGAATCAGAGATAATAAAACAGTTACTGTCCCACCGGAAATCAACGAAACCAGCGCGGATGTCCGAGCAGTAATATTCTAATTACTGTCGTTAAAACACCGCAGGACTGCTGCGCGTAATGCTACATTCAAAGTAAATGTGGTTGATCTCACAAGACAGCAAAAGATATTTGATTATGATCTTACGTAATCCAGAAAGAAATGACTACTTTCAGACAACCCGAAGAAATAATTTGACAAATAGACAGCAAAAAGATTTTGTTTGCACAAAAAGCGCAAACGAAACATGCTTAAAGATTCTTTATTTTACAACTAAGGGCAGGTGAATAAATAAAGACTACGAAAACTGCCAATGCGTTTTGTAATAGTTAACGAAATAATCAGGTATATATTAAACACATAAAATAAATCTCCTAGTGCACTCCCTGATAAACGAAAATTGCAAACAAACTTGGAATCTTAAAACTAAGATTCCAAGACACACTTTAAATACTAGAAAAAGTTCATACAGATAATAAATAATTAAAAACAATTAATACCATTTTAAAACATATTTATCATTAGATTGACCGGAGATTTAATTAAATGCAATTTATTTACCCCGGCTAGAATATGAAAAAGTTTAGCTTACGGTAAGGCAGAATTCTAGTGATTTAGTGACGAGTGCGCACTTTTGATAATAGTTCATCTTTCAGGTCCTTTGACAGCAGCAAGGTAGAGGCAGTGTTTATTTTAGAGGCTCATGGCATGACTGAAGGAAAGCTGGTAGGCGTGGGTCCGTCCTTTGTTTAAATTAGCAAGACATTCTAATGATGGCAAAACTCATAGCGGTAGATTTTGACATCTTGCACAGCAACGAAGTTTGTCAATAATTATTTAAGTTTTTAGCAGGCAATAATCCAAGTGTCTATTTCTATACTGAATCTCCTCTCTCTCTTAAATTGGCGGGCTATCTTTGCCTCGCTACATTTCCCGCGAAAAACTTTCATTAGTGTCCATTCTATATTTCAGGCAGGGTAAATATTAATTTCCCGCTCAATCTAATTTAAGACTTCCAGCCAGGGATTATTGTAACCAAAATAACAAAGACAAAACTAAATCTCCGCTTTTTAGAATTAACTTTAAAAATAATTACAATAAAAGCAACAGGAATATATAATTAGCAAGCTTGTCTGTTTTTAATCAAATTGATTAAAACAGGCGGTGAAAGTAAACTATTTTAAAATCAATTTTATAAACATTAAATGATCTACTTTAAATATAAATGTGTATGTGTTTTAAATAATAATAAAAATTTTAGCATTAGACATTTAATGAAAATGAAGTTGTTTTTCCTTTATTAATTTTAGTAATAAAACCATTGAATCGGAAATCAATCCGGCTCAAATATATATGAAGGATGTATAAATGAATTGTTTGACATCCTTTGGGAGCATGCACAAGAGAGGAAGACATCACAAATATGGGTTTACAAGGGATAATTGCATTGGTGTCTGTACAGACAGTGCTGAGGCAATGATGGATGAGAATATTGGATTTGGATCAAAAGTTAAAGCCGAAGGCAATGAACCTCATATCAGTTTTACTCACTGCATGATTCATCGGGAAGCACTTGTAGCTAAAAAAAAATCATCACCAGATTTAAATGCTGTGCTTTATAATGCTTTCAAAATCATTAATTTCATCAAAAGCCAGTTCTTAACAATCATCTATTTTCAAATCTTCGCAAAGATATGAATTCTGAATATCAAATCTTACTGCCACATACAGAATTATGGTGACTTTCAAGAGAACAAAGTTCATACAGATTATTACAGTTGAATGAAATTTTTATATTATTAATTCAGCAGAAATCTGATTTTGATTTTTTTTCTTAATGAATTATGGCTTTTAAAACTATATTATTTACCACATTATTAAAAATTGAAGGATTTAAACATATCAAGGAAATAATTGTAACATATTTACATTAGTATAAAATTGAAAGTTTTATTAAAAAAGTGAATATATGAAAAAATAGTCTGGAAACTGGATCTTTAGAAATGTTTCCAGCTATAGATGCTTTTAAGCCAATAAGCATCACATGATCACCATGTCTTATGCTTGCTTATAACTGTTATTAAAACAGGCAAAACTCTACATACATTATTGCCACTTCAATTTTTAATAATCTGACAAATAATATAGTTTTAAAAGCCATAATTCATTATGAAAAAAATCAAAATCAGATTTCTGCTGAATTAATAATATAATAATTTCATTTTTCAAGTATAAGAAATGATGATCATGTGATATTTATATGCTTGCTTATAACTTATTAAAACAGGTAAAACTCTCCATACAGTATTGCTACTCAGTGGCAGTATTGCTACTCAGTGGCAATACTGTATGGAGAGTTTTGCCTGTTTAATAACAGTTATAAGAAAGCATAAGAAATGTAGATCATGTGATGTTTATGGC
The DNA here is from genome assembly GCA_028023455.1 of Epiperipatus broadwayi. Taxonomy (NCBI): domain Eukaryota; kingdom Metazoa; phylum Onychophora; class Udeonychophora; order Euonychophora; family Peripatidae; genus Epiperipatus; species Epiperipatus broadwayi. The sequence continues at coordinate 6,896,803 of JAQFVV010012401.1, forward strand.
TTAAAACCAATCCTGCCTAATAGGACAGTGGTGGCTATGGTTATTAAAGAACCAAAGATACCAAAATGTATAGGTACTGAATTGAGTTCAGATCTATATGACTATATAAGATGATGAGTTTGGATTGAAAATATTATTTTCAATTTAAGACTCATAGTTTTGTAGTTAAGTAAAGATAAAAGGTGGCTGCTGGAGAGTTGCATTAGATCCTAAGATCTAGGTGCAGTGCTCTCAGATCCAAGGCTTCTCAGTGACAAAGGCTACAAGTCGAAACTAGTCTGAGGATGAGTAGGCACTAGATGGGAATTTGATGCACAAGCCTTCTGGCACCCATTGATTACTCTGGCTTACACTGGGTGGCAATACTGTATGGAGAGTTTTACCTATAAATGCTTTTATAATTGAAAATAACCTTTCCAAAGATTTAATTCTAAATGTTATACCTGATCATTTGAAGTGTCTGGAAAAATAATTATAAAAATAATTTCCTTCAAATTTTGATGTTGAAAAAGAAAATTGGGAACATAAACAACACTCAATTGAAATGATTAATGTCAGTCACGATTAAATGAATCTTGGCTCAGGATTAGGATAAAATTTCTAATACTTTCTGAAATGACCCTAAACATATTTCTACCATTTTGTATTACATAATTATGTGAAGTGACATTTTCAGCATTAATATTTATAAAATCAAAAAATTGGTCAAAAATTTTTCAAAACATTGAAGGAATTCTATGTTCTACAGTATTCAATATTTAATTTTTTATATAAAAGTAAACAAGTAGACCCAGCTCATTAGTATCAATATTTGGCTTTATCTTTAATGAATTGTTTTCAAATAAATTTTATAATTTATTATCAGCAAATGATTTTAATTGTATTCCTAGTTTATATAACTCTTTATTCAAGATCACAAAAATATTTTCTCAGATAAGAGGAGTCCCAAATGGAAAAAGTTTGAGAAGCCCAGTTATAGAGCTTGGATATTTTCATTTGTTATTTATAATTAATTCCACTATACTTTTCATTTTAATTATTTGAGTATTTATAAGAAAGTTCATGCTCTTTTTGCAAATCAATTGTCTTTTCATCTTTCTAACACCAAAATGTTTGACAAAATCGTTTTTACAATTCATGTAATTGTCTTTACTTGTAAATGATCTATAATTATAAAAAATAAAAATAAAAAAGGTTTATAATTCAATGATTTTTAGCACTTTTCCCTCATGAATTTTCAATTGCTCTCTTGGTTGATAACTTCAGTCTCTAGATATTGAATATAATTTTTTTTTATCATATTTTAAGTGTAAACATATATATATAAAGATTCATTGACATATATTCTCAAGAAAATTGAAATGTATAGGAACTTAATAGTTTTCTAAGATAAAAGATCCCAATGTTTTCTTTAAATTAAAACTCCAGGATAAAAATCAGGAAACACTATATTCTCATGAATACTGGTGAACATATTTAATGATTATTTATTATGTAAGCAACTATATGATGTGATTTTTTTAAGATGTTAGGAAGCAATCAAAAATTTCCTTTCAATTAATAACAAACACTCTCCTTTTCACAGCAAATCTATATATATTTTAAATTATTTTATACTGAACAAAGATATTATTTAAGAAAGAAAGTAAAAATGTATTAAACAATATAAGATTAAATAAAAGTGAGTTAATAAGTGAAAAAAAAAAAAAAGATCATTTACAAAATAAATTAAAACCTTTTACAAATGGTGACATTTATTTATAACATATTTGTATTTGTATGATATTATCACCTCCACTCCCTTCACATGCAAATAGAAAAACTAAAATAAAAATAAAAATCTTGAGACATTTTATTGAAAATATACCAAAATTTAATTATTTTATATAAATGCATCATTAGTTTGATTTTGAATAATATAAAACTTTATTCACTCATTCATTCAAAAAAATGTTAAAAATACAGATAATTTAAAGAGCTCTTATTTTTACAATATACTGTATAGCTTTAGATGTACTACATTTTACATTATTACATGTTCAAATTCAAAAGCAATATTAAAAATCATATCAAATTATTAAAAGCTCAATGAGTTATAATATTAATTCTAGATTTAGTCAATTTTTCAATGGATATATATATATATCTAATTAAAAAATTATTTGGGAGTTAATATGGCAATCCTTCTAGTCCATCCTTGCAAAAGCATATTTTTGTCTGAGATGACTGTGCCCTCATTCAGAAACCAAACCTCATCTTATGATGAAATGACTACTAAGAAAGCAAATTTTGGAAATCACATAAACTATAATCATTCATTCTGGCAGTGTTATGAGGGATAATTGTGATAATATTTTTACCAAAATGAAGGCTCTAGGCTACAGAATTACAAAATGTTGATGAAGCATAGAATACCTCAAATATCAGGTATATCATTTATAGTATGGTTTTTCAAATAAGAAATGGTAAAATTTCTTTGAAGATATTTCAAAATCTAAAATGGGAATCTTTACACTGATTCATATAGTATAGTTATCATTATTTCAAATCATCTAGTAAAACAAGAAGTTTATTGAAGATAGTTCAAATGATAAATTAATCCTCATCAGACAATTTTGATGTGTTCAGTGTTTCTACATCTTCCAATACAAACTGACTTTAACCTATTCAAATCTTTCTATATCTATTTTTGTGGGAGATTTCAGTTCACACATAAGATTTTGAGAATATGCAAATAGGTATAGTTTTAATAAACATGCACATTATAATAAGGCACATGAGGCACAAAGATATCTCTAATTTACACTTTATTTCAACAAAAAAATGATTCATTATTGCCCATTGGTCTATTAATAATTGGATCATTTCATCTTTTATATTCATTGTAAATCAACTTATCACTCTTGAAATCAACATTCCCATAATTGAAAACCATTTATTTTTAATATGGAATTTTAGGAAATCTAATTGGATTCAAAACACCCAATATCTTACCTAATAGACTTTGCCACTCTCAATCTCCTTTTATAAACTAAGAAAGTTATAAAAAAATTTTGCCAAAAGATTAATCTTTTGAGAATATCAGAAGTAATTTATTTCAGATCTGAACAAACCATGATTTCTCTATATAATTCATTTTTATCTAACAAAAATCAAGAAATTTCTGACAAATATAAAATATTTTGCTAACATTAGAAAAGAAAAATAGGAGGTAGAGGGAAATTATGGAAAAACAAAATTTTTATGTAATCCAATTGAAAAGTGTGTAGCCTTAAAAACATGATTTGTAAATATAAATCCATCATCAAAAGAAAAAATTAACCAAGTTTTTGGGAAATACAATGTTTCAATTTTCCATCTTTAGTAATTCCTATGATCAATAAAAAAAAAAAAAAATCATGTTTAAAGTCTCTAAAAGAATCCTGCTGTGAAAGACCTACAAATATGTAAAAATTCAGTAGATCACAATCTTTTTAATAACTTTAAACAACAGAATTCTTTTGGAGATTTTAAAACAATATTCTTTTATCGCTGATAACAGGAATTTCTCAACATAGAACTCTGATACACAATATTTCCTGAAACTTTTTTTAATTCCATTTTTTAATCTTGAAAATATTAATATCTATATACAAATTATAATTGACATTACTAATCTTACATATCTGATTTCTGAGCTCAAGATTGACATAATCAGAAAAAGAACTATTATAGTAAAGTTGCTTTTCTTTTGCAATGTTCCTCTGATCAGTAAATATTAGATTTGCACTTAATGGTTTCAAATTACAATTCTAGAGGTTTTATAAAAACTTAAGATTGGCTAAGTAGAAACAATTTCAAAAATTTTGCTTGAAAGCAAAATAATGAAGTGATCTTGAAATCCAATAAATATACCAATCCAAAAAAGTTATCACTCATATCACTATTATGTGATCTTATAAGTTCTTGAAATAATAATAGTAAAAAGAATTATGCTAATGATTGAGAAACTTCTACCATTCCAACAGGCTGTATTCTGACTAGGATGAAGCTAATGTGAACAACAACTACTCACAATGAAAAGAGCTTTCAAAATAAAAACTAGCATTATCTTTATTGATATAATCTCAGCTTACAACTCAGTAAAGATTATTTCCTTTTAAAATTCTCTAAAATTCTTAAATGCATAGAGTATATTAATTTATTTAACAAAATGCAAAAATAATATAAAATAGAAATAAATTCAAATGATTGATAATTGTAGCAAATATAAAATTTTACAGAATGACTTCTCACATATTCAGTTTTCTTAATCAATTCATCATTGGTTTTCCAGAAAATCTTGCTGATGACAATACTTTGATTTTGCAAAAGATCTTCCCAAAATTAAAAAATCTCTTAATAAAGATATGAAAAGTTTGGAAATTTCTTTTGGTGACTAATGCTTTATCTCTAATTTTATAAAAAAAACTTTTACATCTAAACAGAAAAGCATCTCATAAACTGAATGTAATCTTCAACAAATCTGACACTAATTAGAAGGAACTGAGCCATAGCCCAAGTTATTTGTTTATCTATCAAAAGTTATGCCAAAAGCACTGGCATTACTTTGCAAATATTCTTAAGATCAGCTTCCTTAATAATTGTATATTCTATAGATGAATATCATGATTCTGTTTTGAGGAGTTGACACTCGTCTTCTGCATTATGTGATTAAGTATTACCATAAAAATATTACTAATATGCTCAAGTCCACTTCTTTTGTAGTGTTTTTTTTTTTTTTATCTTTTCATTAATTTTTCACAAGACAATATAAATATATATTTAAAATAGATTAATCTTACTGCTAGATTAAGATACAGCTTCATCAATTCACATTTTTTCAAATATCTTTTTTTGGTTGTTTAATCAAGAAACTTTAAAAATTATAATTAAGAACTGGGTGTCTTGCAAAATATCAATAAATTTCTTTTTACAAATCTGACAATAAAGCCAAATGGATTTGACTTTCCTAGAATGAAGTCTCACCAACAAGTTCAGGACTATCTATGAATACTGTGCCTAAGCTTCAGAACTGGAATTTTAACATTCTCTAACTTATGCAGTATTGTCAAATACAGACTATGAACTATCAAGTTAATGAATATTCAATCTATGCATATAATAGATTTTAATAATGCCGTAAGTGAATCTATTTTCATACAGATTTCTTTGTTTTTGAGAAAAGCTAGTCATCTTTAAAAAAAAAGTCTACATACAAAATTAATAAATAAATTTGTTTTAAAAAATGGAAATGAAAATTGATTAATCTTCATTATTTCGAAATACATTAATAGAATTTTATATTTTATTTCAATAAATTGTAAAATTATAATTTTTGGTGATGTTATTATTTACATACCATTTTGGCCCTGTTTTCAAAAGTAATCTGTCCAATTATTACTCCATCATAGCAAAAATCTGTAAATCAAATATAACATAAAATAAATAAATAAAATTTAACAATATATTAAAAATTATTTTAAATATATATAATATTCAATGAAGAGTATAATAAATAGTACAAAGTAAATACATAGATTTATATTGGGGTTTGTGTCTAAAAACAATTTAAACATTCATATTCACTCTTACATATATAGACAATATCCTTAAAATCAAAAATACAGCCTAATTTGACAAAGTTTACTTTTTACAATCCAATCATAGACTCTTGATATTTTGATACATTTTCCACAAAAATTGTTTGGCACTTTCTAAGTAATATTACTGTCATCAATCTTAAAATGAAGAGAGGTGATCATAATCATGATAATTAAATAGTTATAAAAAATATAAAAAATTCTGATTAAAAGACATAAAATTTTAGGAATATATAATGTCAAAAATTCATTAGATCAACTTTTAATAAGATATCAAAAATTAATTAATGCAACTGTTTCAAGATCCTCTAATAAAAAGAATTATTGACTTTAAAACTAACATTATAAAGTTTACAAAATATAAAACAAAAGCATTATATTTCTCAAAATTCTACAAATGGTCACATCCCAAATAGTTATATACAGTTTACAAATATGCTTTTGATGCTATAAAATAAATACTATAATTAATAAAGACATTTTCAGTCTCAATTCTGTTTTGTGATTTATCTAATTAGATCTTTGGTATTTGTTTTATATAATTATATTTTAAACTTTGAATTGTTAAATTTTAAATAGTTTGTTAAAAATTAATTTCTTTTTTATTTCTAAAATAAATATAAGGAACTCACTCAGTTGTTTTTTTTTTTTTTTTGTAATATTGATATTTGCAGTAGTATATATACATTTATACAAACTATCTTAGAGTGTTAGCCTTCAGGCCTTAAAATTAAAACAATGTTCACAATCAAGTATTGTATATTACTAAGTTTTTTGCAAGGAATAGTGGGAAAGCTGTTTCTCAAGATTTTTAATCAAGAAATAGTTATACAAAGTAGGATAGATAAACAGTGTTGTGTTACATAATATTAAGTTATTTGTGTGTACAGTGTTGACATTGTTAACAATGTTTATTTTGTTTATACAGTCTTAATAAATGTGGATGAGTTGTTGTGCCTTTAATGAAGCTTCTGTTTTCTTGCTCGCTTTGTGAGATTATTTAGATGTTGAATAAGTTCCAGGTATCTTTATGTCAGTTTGGTGAGGCCATGGCTTCGTCTTTTTTCTTTAATTTCTTTAATGTGTTTAAAAAGAAAGTATCATCATTTTGCCGAGGGATGTGGAAGGTTTTGTGGCATCTCACCAGCCATAAGGCCATTGTGATGATCAGTGACAGCCGTATAGTGGCAAATTATTTTGTTTGGATATTACTTTTCAGAGAGGTAATGGTGTAGTAGTCCATTTTTGTCTTATCATAGATGGTTTTTTTATGTGTTTAGTACTGTGCATGGTCTGATTAGATGGACAAAGGTTTCCTCACCTTTTTTGCATAGTTGACATATGGGGTTTAATGTTGTGATCCCTCTTTTGTAATTTAGGAACCAATTGGTAGGCATGGCATTCATGTTTATTTTGATAGCAAGGTCCAAATATTTCAGTTTCATGTCCCAGAACTTGAAGAGACTTGCCATCTTATGGTTTGTGATTGATAGTGATCATTCTATTGGTAGTAAGCTCAGGAAAATGAGGGAGTAGGCATCCCAGATTTTCAAGATATTTATGAATGCTTGCTCAGATAGTATTAGATGGTTTTTGAGGTTATTAATATAGTTTAAGAGGGGGTGGATGATCCGTAGGGGGGGGAACCGGGTTTGGTATGATTTCGTACATAGATTTACTTATCAGGTGTCTTAGTAGGCTGTGGCCCTTTTGGATTTTGTAGACTTTTATGGAATGAAATAACATTCCATTGTTTTTCCATTGCATGATTTTAATGCTGAGGGAAGCTTTCCTATCTTTCAAGAATAGTCTGGCTGCTAATGGGTTAATTGTTCTGATGAAGGTTTTGGTTAGTTTAATGGTAGGAAGATTGTAGTTAATTTTTGACATAATCTTCATATTAAGGAGGGCTACTTGTCTTGAAGGGATAGGTAGACTGTGGCAAGTTTTTTTGGTTAGAAGTTCCATTGAATTGATGATGGAGTTGTGTATTTCCCTGGGCATTTGGGTTGCGGATTTTTCAATTGCAAACCCAAGAAATTTTTGCGGTTGAGCTGTAAACTTAGAATGGATTTTTGTTCCCAAGTAAATTTTCCAGGTGGCTGATTTGAGACTGTTGAAAGTCCAGAAGCTTGGTGGAATTGATCTAGGATTTTATATAGTTTCGGGAACAGTTATGAGGAGGAAAGGAAGATGAGAGCATTGTCCATGTATGCAATGGCTTTAATGACTTTGTTTAGCCTGTGGCAGTAGATTCCTGAAAATTCAAGGTCTATTTTCTTTAAGAGGGTCTATATAAACCATGAACAATGGGCACTGAGGGGAGAGTCTTGGGGGATGGAAAGATCTGGTTTAAAATGCTGGGATAGTTTACCATTTAGTGAAATAAAAACCTATTGTTTAGTAGGTTTTGTGTTATATTTGTTATGGGTGCTGGAATATCCAAGTCTTTAAGTAGGTCCATTAGTGTGTTTAATCGGACTGTATCGAATGCTGAGGTGATGTCTAGCTGTACAGCAATCAGTTTTGATTTTCTCGATATTCTGATTTCATCTATAAGAGTCCTGACTATGCTTATAGCTATCATTGCCGAGGACTTTTCAAGCGAATTGGGATGCTGTGGCTTGTGATAGTAATTTTTTTTGTATGCTGTCCTTTATTAAGGATTCCATCACTTTGATAAGCAGTGGAGTCATTGAAATAGGTCTGATGTTTAAAAGATCATCAGCCACATTATGTTGTTGTTTTTTTAAAAGGGACCAGTCCTATGGGGTACAAGTTAGGAATAAATCTGCATTCTGCTAGATGGTTGAGCATGCTCTTAATTTTAGGGACTGAGAACTGGCTAAGATGGGCCAGTAGAAATTTAGGTATTCCATGAATGCCTGGGTGGGTGTTATCAGGCATGGATTGTAGCTTTGCTAGGATCATCACTTCTGTAATGTTGTGTTCAGAATGAGGGCTAAACTCCTTCGTTGTTTTGTGTGTGTTGGATTAAGTCTTGCAGCTTTTGTTGGAAAATTTTATTTTGTCAATCATTGGTAATCCCAGGTAAGATTATCCATTTGTGTTAAATTTGACAAGGGATGAGTTGTTGTTTTTTTTTAGTGCCCATCTTAAATAGCCCCATGTCCAGAAGTACTGACTTTTTAGGAATATTTTGGATCTTTTTATTGCTATATATTCTGCAATCTGCTTTATTTTATAGTTTCTTTAGATTCATTAGGGTTTGAACTTTGTTTAAATCGGTAGTGTGTGATTTTGTTTGCTGAGGGAGTCCAGATCATTCATAAGAGTAATTGGCCCTTTTCTTTTCCTTGTATGGTGAACTATGAGAGACAGTGAGAACATGCTTGTTCAGCTGGTTTGTCTAAAATTTTAATTTTATTAAAATAAATGTAGGCCTCTGATGGGATTGCTTCTGAAATAGTTTCTTTGGTGATCATTCTTACTGGGTTTTTTTTGTAAGGTGGTTAGGCCATCTGCTATAACAATGTTTATGACTAGCACGCAGCGATCTGTAAAAGGGACTGTTTCTAGTTCTGCATCCATCTGGAAATGTATTTGTAGTATGTTAATAGGTTGATCAGTGATTTGTGATTGTTGTTGTAGAATGAGCAGGAGTTAGGTGGGAAAACACCTCCACTCATCATTGCAAGGTTTATGACATGGATATATTTGTTGTTAAATTCTTTGTAATTGATGTTGAAGTCTCCTAGAATTATTGTATGTTGTTATTTGATGTGATTATGTTTATGATGTTTATTATTCTTAGGAGCTTGGCTCTGTCTTTATTTGGGTAAACATAGATCAAATTTAGTTGAACGTCTTTTTGATACACTATGTTTAGAGTTATAGATACACTATGTTTAGAGTTATAATATTTTATTATGTCCTTGTATAAGATTTGGAATCTGGCTGGTGGTAGATTTTTGTTGATTATTACTCCTACTCCCTCAGTGGTAGTATAGTTAGAGAAGAGGTCAACAAATCCTAAATGGTCTAACTTTTGTTTAATTTTGGTATCTGAGTTATGATATTTTGTCTCACTGAGACAGAGGATGTGAGGGTTGTTAAGCTGGACCAGTGTTCTATGGCATATACTCTTGCCATAGAATTAATTCCGATTATGTTTATCCTGGCCATCTTCACTTTCATTACAGTGATTGTCTTCTTTCAAAGAATGCACTAACACATGCTTATTATTTGGAGGTTTTTATGATTTACTATTTATCTGTGTATGATTGGTTTTACTAGGGTGATTCTTACTAATAGTGAGTTTAAAGTTTGGGACATCTGAATCACTGCTAGTAAGAAATGATTGTGTTTGGACTATGCTGTCTAGGGATTCTTTATTCATCATCCACAAGTCTTGGTTTTGTTCTTCTTTCTTGTTTTCTGTTTCATTTAAAGAGTTATATTTATCAGATTTTGTTTTATGTTTTCTATTATTGGGATTATGGCAGAGCTGTTAACACTATTGAATTTGAAATTTACAACATATATTATATAGGACAAGTAAATTTAAATGCAATGAATGTCCAAAATCCATCTTAAAAATTTTTCAATAAAGAAATGAAAAAAAAACAAAACTGAAATTATTTTTATTATTTGTTAGATATTGTTTGTATTTTATTAAAAATAGATCATTTGTATAATTTCATAATAGGAAATGTGTATGTGATTTTTAATAAAAAACACAAGTTGCTAAAATGATTTTCAATCACTTAAGATTTTTAAATATAAAATTGATATATGAATACTTTTTCATTTTATTTTGGATATTTTATTGATTTTACCATAATCTTTGATTAATAAAATTATAATAAATTTTTAATTTTACACTTTTATTTTGCAATTAATATTTTCTATTTTCAAAATGATTTAAAATCAATTTTTTCAGGAGAAAAAAAATTGATCAGAATAATTTTGATATTTTTAACTATGTATTGCTTTTAATAATAGTATAATAAATAAATATTAAATATCATTTAAGGCTTACATTTATCCTTTTTTTTTTTTTAAAAAAAAAAAGATTATTTAATATGTTTTTCAATACAATTTGTTAACTTCATCTAACAATCAACTTTGACACACTTCATTGCATTGTTTCTAGAAATGAATAGAAAGAATATTTGCTGAAGATAATTATCATTTGAAGAAATAATTAGATTGTTGTATTATTGTGTATATATTATATAAATCTGCCCTTTAAGAAGAGATTTTAAATGATCTATATTTAATGTCACAAAAACTTATAATTGATTACTTATAAGTTTGAAAAAAGAAATCATAATTAGTTTTTTAGTTAAACTAAATACAAATGTTTGATATTTTGTCAATCTTGCAAGCAAGCAACCATTTATATTTATTTCTAAGAGGGGAGGGGGGAAGTGATTATTGCAAAACACACATTAATTAATTTATGTATGTCATTTTTGAATATATCTTCTTAATTTTTATTTCATAGATACATGGATTAACATAAGCATAATAATTAATATAAGTTTAGAAATGATTAAAGTTTTGTTTTAATGCAGTATATACAGTGCTGTAATTAGCAGTAGGAATAAATACTGTAGGATACCAGTAATAGGTGTTGTACATTCAATTTGTGAAAATTAATTAATAAATTGAAGATTAAGCATATTTTACTTTTATGCATATATAAACATGTAAATAGTGGAACATATATTTTTATAAAGTAATCAATCAATAAATATGTACATTAGTGGAATTGTACATTTACATTTATACAAATAAAAAAAACATTTAATTTTTATTAAGTGATCTAAAAATAAATACATAAATAATTACAAAAATTGAACATTTACATGTATGTATTTCATAAATGAAAAATAAAACATCTTCCCATAATGCTAAATAGTTTTTACAAAGTAATCTAAAAATAAATACATTTGTATTTGTATAATAATAAAATATTCTTTATTGGAAAAGTAAAACATTTATGTATATTTTATAATTGAAAAATAAAACATTCTGCAATTAAATAGACATTCAACTTTTAACCATCAAATGCACTATCTGGATCTGGTGATGGGAATAAACACCCACATGATTGAACATTCACCAGTTGAAGTCAGGCTTAAAATTCTGAAGATGAGCAGCATATCCCTGAACTATTCATTGTCTCCTTTGGATCACATATGCAGGAAAATGTTCTTCAGAACATTCACCCTGTTTATCACCAGTAGCCAAAATAAATAAATAATTTTATCATTCTTTTTATTTTTTGTTACTAACACTTTATTTTTATTACTTTATTGCACTATATATTGTTCAAATAATAATTTCTTTTATGAAAAATATGCCATTTTTATCATTGATTTGTCCTTTAGTATTGTTGTCATAAAACTTTTTAGTGTCCATTTTGAAAGACAAATAAGAAAATTAAAAATTTGAAAAGCAGTTGAGAAATTAATTTTAAAAATATGTAATTAACATTTAATAAGAAACTAAAAATGTATAATTTACAATTAATATGTATTTTAGTACTTTCAAAAAAAAGTTAAGTTTATCAATTAGTTCTCACAGTATGGCTTCAGTGAGTAAAAACAAAAACTAAAAAAAAAAAAGTGAGCTGAGAGTGCATTTGCTATACCAGTATTATTATAGTATATATAAATTAAAATTTTATATATATATTTAACAATTTTTATTTAATATAATAAATAATTTATTAAAAAAAAAAAGACCCAAAGAAATTTAAAAGTTGCTAATTTGTTTTTTCTCTAAAGATAGCTTTACCCCCTTCCCCATGAGTCTGAAAACAATAATAAAAGAGGTGAGAGTATCTTAATGAATGCATTCTGTAAATTTTATACATCTATATCCAAACATTTCCCTCTCATTCAACAAACAATAAAAAAGAGGATATCTTTAGCTTAGCTGATAGCAAACGTCATTACAAATGGTACTTTAATTTGCAAATGAAGTACATTTTATTAGTGCTTTCCTGATAGATGTTTTTTTTTTTTAAATCTTAACTGAAATGCAACTAGAAGTGAAACTTTTTTAATAGTTCAAAGTGTTCTTTTTACACATGATGTGCTACTTTTAGTCTTCTATTTCCTCAAACTCAAGTGAAAAATTAAAAAAATCTCAAGTTCATTCCTCTTATGGTATATTTTAGTGTGTATTTTCATTTATTTTTTAAAAAAATATTTTTTTATTTTGCATTGTAGTTAATAGTAAATATATTATGACAGTCCGGGTTTTCCACCAGAAGAGGGGGAATGCATCTAACTATGGTCGGGCCTAGGGTCTTTGAGTAGGATGCCACGAATGACGTGGTGAAGTACTTAACCAATGATCATGCCTACTTCCAATAGACTAACTTTAGGTTTACACATTACTAATTTAGGCTAGTTCATCCATATTTCATCCCTCTTTCAGATTCCACACACCTCAGAATTCAAACCCAGGAAGAATGTTGCACTCGGCTCTCTTCAGGGGTGAATTTACTTTAGATAGCAATTGCAATACCTCTGGTTCCAATTGGGTGTAGAACTCATCTAACCATACTATTATATTGTGATGTAACAGAAAGTATGTGTGTGTATGCACCTGTATCCGGTTATTAATTGATGACGGAATGTATAAATAACTTTGACAAATTATGAGACCATTTAATGAAAATCAAGTTAACAGTATTTATTGACTAATAAAATTTCAAAAACTCTTTTAACAACAAAAAAGTAATATGTATATACATGTGGGTGTCAAGTATGTATATTAATGATTAAATGTGCTTATTACTCCAACCCTTCCCATGGTAGACATACATAAAGCCACTACTTATTTACAAAGTAGATAAGAGTAACAAAAAAAAAATTATTAATTCATTGTTACAATGATCACGAAGCTAACTATTTAACAATATTATATAAAGGTGTGTGCAATAGCTTCATAATAGTCCAATTCTAACCGTAGAGGTTTCATCTTTTTTGAGGACTTCCTTGACTATGTACAAGTTTCCTATGGTTGATAGAAAAGAACATTCATGCAGGAATATTAGTCATTCATACTGAATAAACAAATGTAAATCATCATTAGTTAACAAAAAAAATAAACAAACAACACAAACTCTGTCCTGTAGCAAGTGCATGTTCTTAATATGGAATAATATCAGACACAAAATCTTACCTTATCCCATATTGTAGTAAGGATGATAATAACACATAATATCAAGTCACTAAGGAGGGAGAGCTGACCTAAATTTTATTTAGCAACAAATTTTTTTGTCTAACTTAACAATCTTTCTCCCTGCACTTTCTTGACTTCAACTACAGTGGACTCTTCCAAGTTACAGAGATTTAGGTTTCCAAGTGTGGAAGTGAAATAAATAACAAAATACAGAATTCTACAAACATCTATGTAAATAAAAAAAAAGATTACATAATAAATTAAGACTTTCTTCAAGTTATTTGCATAATATTCATGAATTAGGCAACTAGTGTCTCTTATAGATACAGTTCATTGCTGTTCCGGTCATCTTTCTATGGCAAATCATACATTACTCATGGGGATTCCTCGGCAATGTGTTTGGAATGGTATTATTCCCATCCTGTTGTTTTCATTCTGTATCCATCTAGACATTTAAGACAGGGCATTTGATGCTTCAACATTTGAATATTAAATCATCATGCTGGTCAGGGCTGATAACACTTTAGCCCCATGACAATATTAAATTAGCCAGAGTAAATTGTTTTGCAGTTCATAAAAGCTTTAAATTTTTTTAATTCAATGTTTGGTATTTAATAATTTTTTTATAAGAACAAAAGTATTTATTTCATTATTTATATATATAACTATGCTGATGACGTTCTATTTTATTCGTATTCAAAGAACAGTGGTCCTTTTGCTTTAAATGTCTATTTAAATCAGTTCAATTATTTTATCCAACTGCAAAAATCTATTAGAATTCTTTCTGTAATTTTGTGTTACAACGATTAAACGAATAATTTGGAGTGTTCGAATAAGCTGCCCATGTTCTCTTAGATTCAAACATTTTCATTTTCTGGTATTGTTGTTATACAGCTTTTGCATCCTTTTAAAAATAGTAAAAGATGATGGAAATGAACTGGGTTTGTTTTTATACTGGACTTGGCTTCCATTGTTTAGTATACTTGCATTTTATTCCCTTTTCCATTGCTGTGTGAACCCTATTGCTGTGTGTATTATATTGATTATAAGTAAAATAAAATTATGTAGTATTATGCTTTCATCTTCTGAATTTGGTTATCTAGTGACTGGTTTGACATTAGTTCATTACAATGTTTACGGAGTCTAAGTCTTGTATAATAACATACAATACATTAACATTGAATTTATTATTTGTATGATTTCTTTAATTAGGGTTTTTATCTTTCTATTAGATAAGTGAAACTAATCTGTCATGATATTCCTTTAATATAGCAAAAAATAAACATTTGTTGCATCTACATATGTGTGTATGTGTTTATTTACTCCATAAAATGAAAATACATGCTCAGTCATCTACTAACTAAATTTACATTTGATTTGATGGTGAGAATGAACAAAGGTTGGATTGTAAGCTATCTTTACAATACATATAAAAGAAAATCCAACAAATGTTAAATTTAACTTATATAAAAAGTCATAAATTAGATCAATATTCAAATAAAGAACTGCCTGCAGATCTCAACTTGAGATGCTAGACTAAATGAGATTTAAAAAGTGGTAAACAATTTGAAATTATCACCAATAATGGAAAGAGAATTTAGTAAAATAATGTATTACTTTATAAAAATATTTAAAGAAATATATAGTATTTTATTATACTGCAAACTTATCAATTTTTATCAATCAAACATCAATTTTTTTTATGGAAAATTGATTCACATTCTTCACAAATTATTATGTTTTGGAACAAGATGAATTAAGATCAATAGGAATTCCCTACTGCACATAGCACAATTTATTTGTCCTACAGAGAATAGGGATGTGATTATTTAATGTATTTTAAAATTGTTAGTTGACTATTACCATGATAAAAAATGAATAGAAAAATAGCAGTTTAGCTCAATAGTAGAATTACAGACTTAAAAAAATCTAAAGTTTCCAGAAATGATTCTAAGCTAAGAAATAATAATTTGATGAATAGAACTATGAAATTCAATCTGCCCAACCTGATACTCTGTTATTTGAGAGTGTGGTCTTCAAACAAACTATAATTAGATCCATATCTAAAATGATGTAAAAACACATTTACCCCCAGGTATTACTATAGAAAAATACAAAATTAAATAAAAATTATTTTTTATCTATTAAACATGTATTCAAGAGGTTAAAACTTATTTAAAACATATTTGAAATCACTTACAGAATAGAACAGATTGTCAAATTCAGCCATGTATCTAGCAAATATTATGACAAATAATTAATTTTAATATAGATAAATCGCACTGAAGACATGTAAAATTCGATCATAATTTTTTTATTTCCTTAGTTTGGACAATTCAATTATTGTCATTGCATTATATTTACTTCTTTTTTTTTTTTATTAGTTAAATTTTTGTATGTTATTTCTATGAATTTTAAAATTTCATTTTGTTATATTTATTTCTAATTTATAATAAATAAAATTTATTTTAAATTAAAAAATATTAATTGTAGTTATCTTTAGTATTTATTACAATTTTTTTCTATATTTTAAGAAAAATAAATGCTAATTTTTTTAATTTGGCCCAAGTGACAAAATTGTTAATATGATCTCACATTAATAGTAAAATATTATATATTATAGGGGGGGACGACGACTTGAATTCTTTATCCCTTCCCCTCATGATTTCACATACATCTATTTATATTAAGTTCCATGATAAGAATAAATTGGAGAATACATACCCAATACCGATTAATACATAGTATATATAAGGTGTTTATTAAAATATTTGTCAAAATTGCAACCACTTATTTTAAATTATTATTTATTTATATATAAAAAATGAGTAACTTATAAAAATATCAATTCTTATATGTTATATCACTTCAGAAATAAATAACTTTTCTATAATGTTTAGTAAAGAAAAATTATATTTTTTAATAATTTAAATATTTTGTAATTAAATGAAAACAATTATTAAATATAAATACAGCTCTGCCTGATTTAGCTCAATGAAAAAATAACAGATTAGAGCTTAAGATCCATAGATCTTGGATCCAGTTCTGTCACTTCTCAAGCAATAAATCATTCAAATTATTTATTTATTAGCTTCATATTTTAATATTTAAAAACTTTCCTAATACAAAATTCTTATTGCCACCTTTAAACATTTAATAACAAATCATTTTTCATGGAACTAATAAAAAAATTTATTTTGAAAAACTTTCCCTTTTTAGACCCTTTTATGATATTATTTTTAAGATAATATATCTTGTTCTAAGTACAAAATAATTCTGTCACTATCAGCTATTGTTTTTTTGTTTTTTTTTTGCTCATTTGCTGCTTATATACAATTTGAAAATTTATAACCGTTCCTTAATTAGAAAAAAAAGATCAAATATTGACTTTTTTTTTTTAAATTTTAATTTTTGTTTGTAATTCAAAAAGTAATTATAAGCACTAGTAAATTTTAATAAATAATCATATGGAAAATTGCTCAGTCAGATGTTGGGTGAGCAGCATTTTTTTGAACTAATAAGTAAATTAGTTTTCTACAATATATAAATAATTTATTTAAGAAAATATTCTTAATAATAAAAAAAATCTTAAAAGTAGCATTAAAAAATCATCTTGATGATTATATATTAAATGTGTGTTTGCTCAGTTTAAAACAATAGAACAATGAACTAAGTGCTTGAATATTATAATTTCCTGAGCACAAACAGTTCATTTTAATTTAATTGGTCTAAATCTTAAAGATCAAAGTTCTATTTCATAAATAAATTATAATTGTCTGCAATAAAAATAATACCAGTGGACTTACATAATTGCAAAAGAAAAAGAAAATCATGGACTTAAATATCCATTTATTAATCAATAATTGGATGGCTACTGGATTGCTATGGGCCTGCTAGCTGTAATAAAAACCTAAACTTGCTTGCAATATGAATTTCATCAAAATTCAAATTCTAGGCCATGGACATGACTGGAATATTGAAACCATTATATCAAAGGATAAAATTTCAATGCCCAGTCTGTAAAAATAAATTATAATCTTTGCTTTAATTTAAAATTAAATAAAAATTTATCTTAGAAGATTAAATGATTTTGATATTTTAATAAAAACTGATAAAATTATTTAGAAGTTGTTTCTTGATCAGAAGCACTTATATAAAATCTATATTATAGTTATTTGTTAATAAGAAAATACTTTATTTGTAAGTTATTGTTGAATGACTGACTTGTAATAATGTAAATGTGAGACTTTAGAAATAAATACATATATTTTTCTACAAATTTTCATATTTTGGATGATAATTAATCAGATATACAATGAATTGACAACGATCTAGGTAATATGTTATGTGAACAGTTTTAAATGCAAGAAAAGATAATGCCACAATCAAGAAAAGTTAATGATAATGTGATAAAGATTTATAAAAGTTTAAGTTTCACATAAGAAATGGAAAGGAAATATTCTTTCTTAATTTAAGATTATATTTATAATCTTAACACTATTATAATTAATACAATAATATTGCTTATTGCCATGACATTTTTGATTTTGCATACAAAAGTATTAGGAAGTAATTGCTCTGAAAGTGAATATTTTACATGTATAACATTTAATTGAAAGGGAATTTACATGTGCTCCCCAGGCCGAATTTTCTTTTCTCAATTTTTAAATAATTATATATATGAAAGTTATACAGTAATAAATATGTACTGTTTAAACACCTTCAATGTCATTAAAGCACCAATCACTGCTACAAATTTAAAACAAATATTAAAATATAAATATTAATTAGTTTTTTAATATTACTGTATAATTATTTACAATATAGCCTACATTCCATATTAAATTTATATATATATATTTTACTATTAAAAAAATATTTGACTATCAGTATAATGTATATATTAAAATTAAGATGTAATTAGAGGGAATTTGAAGATGTGTATCTGTTATATAAGATGGAGTGGATAGGTGAAGGGAGCTTGAAACTCTGTGTTCAAATCATCTAATTACAATTAAAAATAGCAAATAATATTTTTTATTTTGTTTCTTGAGATAATAAAGTTTATATATATATATATTGATTTCCTGTTCCTATTAACTTAAATATTTAAGTAGTTTGATAAAATCAAAAGAAATTTGATTAAAATATTATTTTTTTCTCTCTTTTTTTATTTGCTTTTTTGTAGGAACAACACAAATCTTGAATTATTAAAACTTGGCCAATTTTCTTTTAAAACTCAGTGATAAACTGAGAAAGACAAAAACATCTAAACTTAAGGATGAGTCTTTGAAATAGGAATAATAAAAAAATATTTTTATGTTTTAATAATAATTTTATATTTTCTAGTCAATATTTGGAAATTTAACCAAATATATTATGATTTAGTAGTATAATAAAAGAATTCCTGTTTATACAACTATGTATTTCTATAAAAAGTTGAATTTTTGAGTTGGTTTGGAATGCAGTTTCAATTAATATATTGGTTCATTAGGAAGTTGATATTCAGTAAAATTCATTATTAAACTTCAATGATTACAATTAGTATATGATACTGTAAGAAATTTTCATATGTCTTATTTTCATAGAATTTGAAAATTGAACAGGTCTCTCTGCCTTAGTACATTCCTAAGTATAACTATATTTTGCAAATATCAAATTATTTTGAATTTTATTCATGTAATGTAAGTTCCATGCCACTTTTTGGTAGTTTAGTAGTATATCTTACTGGTTGTAATCTAAACAAATTATTTTATTTCTCTTATTTTTTTTTATGATCTATGGTTTCTACATTTTTTAATATAAATATTATAATATTTTTTAGAAGTAATGCTTACAATAAAAAACAAATTTATTTTATTATAATAACAAATGGTAATTTTACTAAAAGAAAGCATTTAACTCATTCCAGTTGGGAGCAATATAAGTTAAAGAGATTTTATTTTTCCATTATTTGTGATCTATGTTTATATTTTTTATACAAATATTATATTTATTGTAAATAATGCTTACAATAATAAAAATCAAAATGTATTTAATATAATATTCTTTTCCTAAAAGAAAGAAATCAATTGATCTCAATTAGAAACTATTCTAAACAAAAGTAATTTTACTTTTCTCTTTTTTTTTTTGCTATTTTATGGTTATATTTATTTAATTATATATTGTACCGTTTATTTATATATATGGTACAAATTGCTATTTAATATTGTATATCATTTAAATAAAAAAGAGAGAACCCGATCTTTAATTTTTTTTTGTAATATAATGCTGTGTTAAGAAAAATGTACAGTGAACATTTAATTTTCTTTTTTTTTTAATGTAATTTAATTAAAATAAATTCGATATTGGAAAGTGCATACCGAATAATTGATTCAAATAGTGAAAGGAAATTTCAAAGGTAAAAGATTGCTATCAGAAACGACTTTCTGATAGTAATTAAAAATGGCAGGAATTCATAAAGAGAAAAGAGACTTTGTAATAAAAAAATGAGAAATAATGTAGAAGTTTATAAAATAGAACAAAAGGTAAAAGGAATATGCGCAGAACTTCTAAAAAGAATCTGGGGATATAAAAGGAGCCGACAGGTTGGAAAAGTGTCTTTGTCTTGTTGTTTCAGAGAGTGTTGAGCAATTTGAAGTGCTTCGTATTTTTTTTAAAAAAAATTAATAAAATGTGTTTACTTAGATACGAACTGAAACCACTCTCCATGAGTGAGTAGAACTCTATCATTTGCCAACACTTTCTCTCGAGAAAAGTCACCTAAATCATCGTCTGGCTTTACCTCAATACCGGAGATTTGGAAGGAATAAAACAATAAAAAACTACTGCGGACTACCCATTGAAGGAATTGGACATCGGATGATCAATCACCTACTTAAATATCAACTTACCAGTAAGTTAATGACCATAACATTTATATAAAGCTTTGTGAACTGAGATTTGAATGAAATGTTTATCCCATAATTTTTTGATCTAAAGATTTGCGAACTGAGTAGTAAATAAAACTGTTACCACGGAAAAATAAGACACAAACTAGCTATTACTTCAAGAAGGAATATTTGAATCAAATTATTAAATTCGTTACGCATAATACTTTCCAATATTATAATTTTTTTTTGTCATAAATATTAAATGTTAGACGGGCTAGAATAAATATTTATTATTATTGATTATTTAGATTCAAATTAGTGTACAAATTACCTTTGCTAAGTAGATTTATTTTCTTAATTAAGTCAAAGGGGAATATCTTCTACTTAACGGGAATTTTAATCCCGATCTTATAATTACTACTTTACAAGTTACAATATGTTTCACGCAGAATCAGTGAGTCTAACGACTCTGGCGCCCTCATTTATAAATTAAAAACTGATTCAGCTCACAGTTGTACTCGTAACAATTCTAGGCCGAGTTGATCAGGAAATATAGTTATGTTTTTTTTAGAAATAGGAAGGAAACTTCCTTCTTTTTGCATGACTTGAGCAAATCGCGCATTTATTGCGTATAGAGGCCTAGCAAGATGTGGAAAATATTACAATATAAATATAATCTTTATTTTAAATAATGCTTATTTTAAAAAAAATCAAAGCTGAAAACATAATTATATCATAAAATAATAGTTTTCTTAGAAGCAGTATCAGATATTGGTTGCAATGTTTATATTACAAAAGTGCTGTTGTAGATTAAATTAAATTAGGAATATAATTACAATGTATATTGGGAATGTCTTGTATTTTATACAGATAAAAAAATTTTCTTTCAAATAACTTTCATAATAATAGTAACAGCAACAACAACAATATTAAAACAGATGAAAATTTATTTGATAAAAATTAATTTTATTCAGATTTTATAATATGAAGTAAATTAAAACACAATTTAAAGTATATTAATAATTTTATTAGTCATTCATTAGATTAAGATTATTCAATAACGAATAATATTTCTGTAGTGTAATTTTCACTGCACCAAGTATTTTTAGTGCAAGGAATACGAAATAAAAAAAAGATCAAATATTGTAACTAAGTTCAAAATAAACATTTATATTGTAAGGGAAGGTTGTGAATATCTAATGAAAAATAACTCGACTATAAAATGGTCACATTGGTGCACCAAAATGTAAATCATGACACAAATTAAGAGATATTATACAGAATGATTAATGGGTTGGCAACTATAAGAATGGAACAGATTTTCTTATTATTTTTAAATATTATGCAAATTAAAGATAATAATCAGCTACAAGTCCCATTATATGCTGTTAGAGGGTAACAGTTACATTTCCAGATAAGTAATCTATGAACCAAGCTTTTCTTAATCAGCCAAAGAATCATCTGGAAAATACATCTTTGTACACAAAGACAGCAATATCGATCTAATATGGCATCATTTTAGCAAGACCATCCTTACAATAATTTTTATTAGTCATTCATTAGTCTAGAGATTATCCATTCTTAAAAATATTTTTGAATTCTTAAGAAAAGAAAAAAAATATTGCATTTTCTCCTTGTTATTGCTTCTATTTACAAACAGAATAGAAAAAAGGGAATATTTATGAAATGATTAGCACATATATAATTAACTCTAACTATATTAAAAAATGAGGAAGGAAGGAAATAAGTTTTTTTATTAATAATAACAATTTTTATTAATATATTAATATGGCAACATGGAACTAAATGTTGTAATGATAAAAGAACCAAGTTTGAATAAATACATTTGCCAAGAATTTTCATTAAAATTACATTTAAATGTACTGTATTTTGATGTTACTTTATCAAATGCATTCTACTTTAGTACAATAAATTGGAAGGCAAAACTAGAAGATACAGAGATAAGAATATAAAAAGAAATGAATGTAACCCTACTTCTCTCTATGCAATTTCATTTCTTAACAATTTTTATAAAATTTCCTTCAGTAAACTTTTTTTAAAAACAGCTTTTACATAAAAAAAATTCATTAAAAACAAAATAAAATTGTAAGTCACATCATCATTTGGAAAATATTTTAAATAGAAATGTTTTTGTTTGTTTTTTTAATAGAAAGGAAAAAAAAAGAATTAAAGTACTGAAATTTTAGACAAAATTGATAGTTTCAAAGTACAATATTAATAATTACATTTTAAAATATTAATTTACATTATATTTGAATGAACTACACTGAATTAAATTATCTCAATAAATTATTTCAAATTTATTCTACAAAAAGGAAAATAGTTTTCATCATAAAAATAAAATAAAATTTATTAGTAAAGAAATCGTCTAAATAAATGTTTGAATATGTGAAAATTTATGTAAGACTGTATATGTATAAATTGCCCAAATGTGATTAATAATGTACATTTGCTCTTCCAAATTAAAAATATCAATGTTATTATTAGATAAATATTTGAAAACAAATTATTACATATGATTTATTTTGTTGTTAACTGGATTCTTACCAGCAACGTGTTTTCAATACATTCTGAGGTATTTTATTGTTGGCACAGCTAGTTTTTGGATTTTCTAGTTTGCAGTTCTCTACAATGTTAGTTTGTCTTTTCGCATTTGTTTACCAGTAGAAATGGAAGTAAAATTATTAATTAAAAAAAATATAAAGATGTCAGTATCATGCAAGTTTCCAAATTCAAAAGAAGCCCAAAATTCCATTGATTGGTTTTATCATAGTATAAAGAAGCTGACAACACCACTAATTAGTATATTCTTTGTCCACAGGCTTTTGAGAACATGTTTTTCCTTTTGGCATTTTGTAAAGAAAAATTGTAATTTTCAGTAATTTACTTACATATTTATGTTTATTTATGCAATACATTTGTAAAATGTTTATTTTAAACCAAAAAAATACATGATTACATTTTACTGAAAATATTTGTTTTTAAAAGTGGAAGTTGTAATTGATTTTCTGAAAAGAAATGCTTTCATAACTGTTAGTGCAAAATTTTTTTGTAAAATTTTAATAATAATAAGCACACATAAATCTTAAAACACAACTTTATTGAATTACAATATTCAAATTAAAATTTGTTTTAAGAATGGAATTCAAATACATATTTTGTTCAATAATTTTATAAATAGGCAAAGATTGTGATGCACTAATGAAAAGAGTCATTATTATCATTATGTTTTCACTTTATTAGTTTATTTTATTTTGCCAAAGTTCAAATATTTTAGAGTGTCTTTCATTTGTAAACTTATATTTGAAATAAATAATGCAAAGATTATTAAAATATGATATAGAATAAAGTTTTAATTGTAAAAACAAAATGTTGCAAATATAATTGAAACTGCCAATAGATCTTTTAAAATATTTCATTACAATCATTGTAACACTGCAGTTTTTGCTGTTTTGAATATTATGTTGTTACTGTGATTGCTATATCTTTTCTTCATTATTTTGTGCCTATCTATAATCTTGGATTACCAAGTGTAGTTGTATTTTACAACAAAAATCATTTTAAAATTGTTAAAAGAAAATCTGAAGATGTTAAACCTTTAAGAAATTACAATATATAATTTGCATAACAAAGAAATTAGACCTCTGCCTTTGAGCCCAATAGAAGTGATAATTTCTGATTGGTAATCTGTTTTGTTTAACTGCTTGATTCTCCAGGCACCATATTGAATTTTTTTAAAAACTGATCTGAAACGCAATTTTCACAATAACTTTAGTTTTAATAATGTTAGAGCAAAAGACTTTACATTGATAAAAACTCGAAAAAATAAGGAAAACAATAAGGCTAAGACAAATAGTGATTACCATTTAAAAAATAAGGAAACAAAGAAATTTCAACATCCGACATAATTATTACTTTGTTCATAATTTCTAATTCATCATAAAATCATCTTTCAAACCTTATATAATATGTCTTACCAGAGATAATCCGTAGCTTCAGAATCTCCAAAAGCATTCGCATAAGAATTCTTCATTTTTATCTTGTACCCCAAAAGTTAACCAAATCTCAAAGGCATCATCTATAAGAAAAACATTCATCCTAATAAAAGATATAAAACAAATCATTTCCAGAAGATAGATATGCATTTGTCATCATAGCAATTGGCTTCTTCTCTATCTAAAACTAGAAATTGTAGGCTACTGTCTGTATCATTGATAAAATGAGTTTCATCTCTTCATTTTATATTTTTTATGTACATCAGTGATGTTTATATTCTTTATGCACACCAATGATGTTTATATTCTTTAAGCACACCAATGATGTTTATATTCTTTAAGCACACCAGTGATGCTATCTTGTTATATTTATTGTATCACATAAATATAATTTATTTGCATAAACTCCATTTGTTAGCTGTAGACTTTAAAATAATGTGATGAAAGATATGGCAAAACTAGTGACTTCACAGCATGAGTATCAAGGCATAGGCAAGAATCAGAATTAAATTCTTTGTCTGCATATGCAATCTTTCTGTACATTTGATTATTAGTTTTGTAAATCATTACTTGTTATACAACATGCTAGAGCAAATACAAATATACCATATAAACATAATAATAAATTATTAAACCTTTTGAGAATCATTATTTTTATAAAATAAGTTTGCCTCAAACTTGGATTAGAACACACAAAATTACTGTACATATGAATTCATATGAGCATAAATAAATATTATAGAATTTATATACAAATTAATAAAAATTAAAACATTTTTTAAATAATTAAAAAAAAAAATTAAAATATTATTAAAAAAATTAAAATTGCATACTTACGAGCCCGATATTCTGCAATTACATTTAGACTCCATGGAAGGCCTTGTTTGTGAATGATCAGCATATTTTTAATCCATTTTGTCTTTATTGCTTCATGGAAATTAGAAAATTGATTTTAAAAAAAATTAAATGTGCATGTTTTGAAAAAAATTAATAAAAAATTCAAATTTCATTGGATTTTTTTTTTTTAGACATCTTTAGAAAGCTACGTTCCCGATGTATCAAATGCCTGTATTTAGTTTGACATCATGCTTATAGTTTTTATGTCATTAAAAAAAGAAAACATTTTGATCAATCAAATAAGACGCGCTGGACAACCGCTTAATAAGTAGAAGCAGTTAAGTAGATTTCATTTTTGAAAAGAAAAATTGTAAGTTTCAGTAATTTGTTTATATATTCAAGGTAATTTATACAATATTTTTACAAAATAATTATTTAAAACCAAAAACCTACATGATTATAATTATATTTTATTTGAAAATATTTATTCTTAATAAGTCATAAAAAGTTTGTTGTGGCAAAATGGAAGCAGTTTCTACTAAGTAACCAAAATAGCCTTTTGTCAATACCAGTAATTTTTTTTTTTTAAATTTAATAATAAATTGATTAATTTTAACATATATTCTCTTTCTTTAATGATAATCAATGTTAAATTTCTTTCCATTCAAATTTAAAAAATAGAATTCAAATATTTAATATTTCATTTTATGAACTTTATGAAAAGATAAAATTATATCCAATAACACCAAGCACCATTGTTATAGTTACAAATTCCATTATTATTTTCTTTTTCTACTTTACAAAGTGCAAATATTAACTTTTAGATTGTGTGAAAGCTTGTATTCGTAATAAATAATGTAAAGATATCAGTATATGATATATAAAAAAGTTGTTATTGTAAAAATAAAATGTTCAAACATGGAGACAATTATTGCTAGGGCCTTTTCAAATCAAGTTAAGTGGAATTGGATCTTGAAATAGATTTTAAAAAATGGGGGGGTTAGTAAATAGTTTTAAAAAAGACCTCCCCTAAATGAATGCCCCCATATCTTTATTTTGTATTAAAAATGAAATAACAAGACTTCTAATTTTTACAGAAGTTTTTAGAAATATAATCAATAAATAGTATGTAATTTTAATCATAATTTTATAAGGAATAATTTAAAATAAAAAAAAATCCCATTTTAAAACATATATCAAAATTTACAAATTTATGAAAAAAATTGTAAAATTAGTATCTTTAAAATGCTTAAATTTTTTATTTTTATTATAATATTTTTTCAAAACTTTTATGTTTTTTGTTAATGATATGTTAGCTTTAAGGAAGATAGATTTTATTTTTATGTAATCTAATTTTATTGTGAAAATTACATCTTCAATCAAATGCGCATAAAGAGGGCAAAAGTGAAAACATGTTGATTTATTTGTGACAGAAGACTTTTTTTTTTTATACTCAATAGATTTTACAAAAAATTATATTTTAAATATACATTTAATATATATTTTAATAACAGACAGTCTTTTGGATTTTTAATGCATGTATATCATTGAAAAGTGTAATTCTACAAACTATACATAATAAACCTCTTATTTTTCATAAATAATACACTACCTTCTTCATAATCAAACTATTATATTTTTGATCCATTGGTAGTTTTAAAAAATTAAGCATGGAAATGTTACTATTTGTCTGAAGGTTTATAATGATAGTATATTATTAGATGTGATATGTTGGACTATTTCCATCATCTAGGAGTGAATGTTGAATGTATACAAAATTTTAAGCTTTGTTTAAACTTTCCAAATACAAACAACTTCTTAGTAATAACACACAAATAAACAACAGGTTAGTAATTACACAACATTTTGAGTAGTATTATTCTCCATTCTCCTTCAAGTATTGCTGGCCTGATTACGCAGAGTGACAGTATTCACAAAGAAGTTGAACTTGCACCTTTAGATTTTTGAATATTGAATTTAAGGCAAATGCTCTAACTAACTGAGGTATTCTGTCAAAGGCAAAATATAATTGAAATTTGATATATTTATATATGAGGGTTGGTTCAAATCCTCCTGAATCCTTCAATTATTTTTTTCAAGAGAAAGGCTAATTAGTTTTTTTTATGAATAATATTTTTTCTAGGAGCAAGATTAATTAGAGGCTTCCATTCATTGTGTATTGCCACACTGGGTTGACTTTATGATTATTTAACATTTTCATATGAGCAGCTTATGCATTTTTTCCTTTTTATCCAATATCTTTGTATTTTCCCAATTAAACATATGGTTATTAGTACATACATGATCTGCTATGGTAGACATCTGTTTATTATCTTTTAACCATTAGTTTGTGTTCTTTCAATCGCCATTTAAACAGAGCGACACTGTCAGTCTCACCAATATATTTCCTTCCACATTCTCATGGTATTTCATAAATGCAATTTTTGTTCTTCAGCATTTCCAGATTAGGCTTAGTAAAAGTAAAAATTCCCCCAAGTGTGGTATGGCTTTGGAAAGCTGTTCTAATGTTATATTGACTGCAGATTTTATTTAATTTGTCTGCCATTTCTGGTATGTATGGATACACTACAGTACCAATATTTGTCTTCTCTTTTAGAGTCTCTTTGAGTTGTCTATTGAAGGTTTTCTTCATACCCACCCATTGATAAACATTCTTCATAAGCGTTTGTTCTATGTGAATCTTTTCTTTTTCCAAATCACTGGTTTCTGAACAAGCCTCCCTTGCTCTGTTCCATAGTGATAGTACAATTCCATGTTTAGTGCTTCTCATATGATTGGATGTATATGCTAAGTATTTGTCAGTCTGTGCTGGTTTCCTATACACTGTTGCCTCAGGGCAAAGTAAAAAACACTGTATAGGAAACCAACACACACTAGGAAGTACTTGACATATACATTCAATCATACGAGAAGCACTAAACATGGAATTTTTCTATCACTATGGAACAGAGCAAAGGAGATTTGTTCAGAAACCAGTGATTTGGAAAAAGAAAAGATTCTCATGGAACAAAGGCTTATGAAGAATGGTTATCCATCAGCGATCATTGAGAAAACATTCAATAGATACAAAGAGAGACTAAAAAAGAAAATAATTATTGGTACTGTAGTGTATTCAAACATACCAGGAATGGCAGACAAATTAAAGAAAAATCTGCAATCAATATAACATTAGAGCAGCTAAAGCCATACAACACTTGGGGAAATTTTTACTTCTATTAAGCCTAAACTTGAAATGCTGAAAAAAACTGTATCTATGAAAGACCACGTGAATGTGGAAGGAAATATATTGGTGGGACCTGTCGCCCTGTTGAACAGTGATTGAAAGAACACAAACTAATGGTTAAAAGAGAAAAACTAATGGCCATATATTTAATTGGGAAAATACAAAGATATTGGATAAAGAGACAAAAAAATGCATAGAAGAAAATTCAAGACCTTGCTCATATGACAATGGTAAATAATCCTATAAGTTAACCCACAATACACAATGTATGGAAGCCTCTAATTAATCTACTCTTGAAAAAAAAAATTGAAGGACTTTGGATTTGAACTAACTCTCATATATAAATATATCCAATTTTTTACTATATGTTGCCCTTGACAAAATAGCTCAGTTGGTTAGAGCATTTGCCTTAAATTCAATATTCAAGAATCTAAAGATGCAAGTTCAACTTCTATATGAATACTATCACTGTGCATATCAGGCCAGCAACACATGATGAAGAGTGGATAATAATACTACTTGAAATGTTGTGTAATGACTAACCTATTGTTTATTTGTGTGTTATTACTAACAAGTTGTTTGTATTTGAAAAGTTTAAATAAAATTTAAAATTTAAATAAAGTTTAAAATTGTCTATACATTCAACATTCACTCATAGATGATGGAAATAGTCAAACATATCACATGAAAATGCTACATTTATTTATTTCATTTTTAAATTGAATTTTATACAACTATTAATAATTTTAATAGTATCCATCCATTAATCTCTCGTCACAGTGCATAGCAAAATATATATTCAGTTGATTTATTTTTAGACTCATTTTAAAACCATGACATCACAACATTTTGCTGATTTGCACATTTTTATATTCACGGAATTTTTAAAATATTAAAATATTTTCTCTAATTAATATTAAAACCAAATTTTAATTAGTCGTCTTAACCTAGTGGTAGTTTGAGTTAATTGGTAAACATTTCATTTTAATATTAAAACTGTTATTCAATATTATTAATCAATAAATTGTATTTGATTTATTAGAAATATAAGTTTACAAACAAAAAAATGTAGAATAATAATAATGTGAAATATGTGATGAAAAGAGTTTTTTTCTTATTAGACAATTACAACAAAGGTGATCAAAATAAATAAATTTATGAAATCTTTGTTGATTGAATTTCGTTTCTTAAACATGAACAATTTTTTATTAAATCATCGTAAAACTATAACATTTGATTTTAAAATTGCATTTATAATTATTAAAATATCACAAAAATCCTGTACAATGATGTTTGATAAAATATAATGATTGTAGTTTTTTTATTGCTGCTTCAAATTTCTTTACTTGTATTTTTAAAAATTACACATATTAACATGAATATATTTCTTTTTTAATAATTATACAAATATTTTATAAAAACATTCTAAAATATTTAAATAAATTATGAAAAATATACATTTTATTTGCTCATTGCTAACAACAATGAAAAAAAATGGTTTACAAGTTTATTTGTATGCTCATGATCAAAGAATCTACCAATCATTGGTATTTTATGCTATAGATATCTTCAGATTTTTTAAAAACTAATAAATCAATATAACTTTACCCTACTTATCAAAGGCAATTGGTCCCCCAAAATTTATCATTAAGCAAGAATATCATGCTGAATAAGCATTTATAATGGTTGTTTATAGAAAAAACTGAGAATAGGGCATGGGTTCCATGCCACCCATAGCGACCTCAGGTTGCGGATAGGGGAATGGCCTTCAGATATGAAGATTAGCTACGAATAAACAGTACTGTAAATAATCAGTTGCTGACAATGAGACAACATTCACTATCAGGAAGTGGTGAAGGAGACAGTGGCATGTTTACTTCTATAAAATGCCACAATTTCTATGACAGTGGATGTATAATGGCGAGTGTTGACCACCATTAAATAAGTCAACATCCCGCTGGGTGTTGGATAAGCAACGGCATTCTTCCAAGTCAGCAGATCACTATAGGTGACAATGATGAGGAGGAAGTAGTAGTTGGATATTCATTTTATGAGATTTAGCTAGTGCACTAAGCCTATTATGGAGGTTATTTCTGGGCAAAGAAGGCAATGGGAAACCACTGTGTTATAATTCCCTTGTTTTAGTATAACTATGTCTACAGGAATCATTGTAATTGGTATCGAGATCTTAGTTAAGAATGACTTTGGTGTCTGGAAAGAGTGGACATGAGGCTATTCAGGTCATCAACCTGAAAAATCCTCATAAATATAATTCATTGAGGGAAGATACATTGAGAATTGGAATGTGGAATGTTAGAGCTTTGAGGAGAGGTGGGAAATTGGAGAATTTGAAACAAGTTGTACATAAATAATATTGATGTTATGGGATTAAGTGAAGTGAGGTGGGAGGGATGTGGAGAAGTAAGTAGTGGAGATGTAAAGCTATTTTATTTGGGAACAAGTGAGATTGCAGATAAGAATGGAACGAGATTCACTGATAATAATATATTAAAAAGATGGGGAGAAATATCTTCAGTGTCTGTTTAATAGAAGAAATAATTTTATTTAATTATGAATTGAAAATGAAGATGTTGAAATAGATGATAGAAGTATTGACATATTGCCGATGAAATAAGAAAGGCAATCACACAAATGAAGATTGTAAGGCTGTTGGATTTGATGCAATACCTATAGAATTTTTGAGAGAAATGGGAGAATTTACTATGAAGAAAATATTTGGACTTTTGCAATTTGACATAGTGGAATTTGGTCTGAAGATTTTTTAAGAACTAATGATTCCAATTGTTAAAGAGAAGAAAGCTGCTAAATGTGAAGAGTATAGAATAATAAGTTAGTTGTCTCATGCTTCTAAAGTTTTATTGAGGATTTTAATTCAAAGGATTTATGGGAAGGTAGATTATTATATTGGTGAAGAACAGTTTGGTTTTCGGAAAGGGAAAAGCACAAGAGATGCTATTGGTATTGTTAGGACAATTGCGGAAATATATATTGAAAAAGATAAAGGAATTGGTATATGTTTTGTGGATTTAAAAAAGGCATTTGATAGAGTAGTCTGGAATAAACTGATGTCCATCCTAAGAAATAAAGGAGTATTTTGGAAAGATGATTGATTTGGACTATGTATAATGGTCAAAGGATAAGAGTTAGATTAGGGAGTAATGTGACTAATGAAGTGAATATAGTCAAAATAAGTTAATAATTTAAATTTCTTGATATCTAATAAATATAGTGAAATATGAAAGATATTAAGAAGAAACACAAATCACATAACTTCAAAATCACATTAAAATAATCTGCATAAAACGAGACCCAGGGGTATTACATTTAAAAAATAACTTATCAAGTATATATAAAAAATCCTTAACATACATTATATGCTTGTGTAAACTGTTTATACAGGTATTCACTTAAAATATGTATTTATGAATGTATGATAATGTAACTTAAATCTATATAAAAAGAAAAAAACAGCTTAAAATTGTTGTTTCCTATGATCCATTCACCAATCACTGTTGTCGAGTTTGATTTCCAAGCTCAAAGATTTTCTTGATTTTTTCATGGTCATATTAATTGCTATGATAATTTTAAACAGAATCTGTAAAAGAAGTGTTTAATATTGCTAGAAAAAATGCATGTTTTCACTGTCCAACAAAGTACAGCAAAATAGATCAAGAAAGTGAAACTAAACTAGCATTTAACAATTTTTTTGTGTTCTTCAGCACATGTGTTTTTCATTATGTTGAAAAAAAATCCATATTAAAGTTTTCATTTTTTTTAAATTTCTACAGTATTAAACTATATTATGTGAAATTATGAAAATTAAAACCACAATATTTAATAACAAATCATTTGATTATCATTATTGTAACAAGAGTCAAATAAACATATGATACATTACAAAATCTTAATCACAATCAACTTTTTAAAAAATATTTCAGTGCATTGAAAAGAAGGGGAAAAAATCTAATGCATTTTGAGTTTGCATATTGTAATCAATATTTAAGGCTTTTGTTACAATATGTACTATGCTGATCTAAATAAATAAATATGACAGCCATAGCGGGTTTTTTTGGGCATGACATGCCACTATTTTATTGTGCGATAGCTATGTTTTTGCAATGTCTTAGCAATTTATTGAATGGCACAATGTCTTTTGATAGCAGAGTTATGGGCTATTTAAGTAAAAATTAAAGGCATTAACCTTATTCACTTTATTTGTATTGCATTTTCATCATACACAAATTATTATTAATTGTATAAAATCATCCTCAGATTTTTTTCCCCAAAATGTAATTCAAATACGATGGATAGCAGTTTCGATTCGGATGAAATTAGTATTTGTAGAGATTTTAATCTAAAATTGATTGACTGAAATTTTAGCTAATATTTATACTGTATATAATTTGAAATTTAATATTGATAGTACATATGACCAAAAATTATTTTTAGTTTTATGCTGAATAAAATTTATATTTTTTCTTGGTACTGCATTTTTTTTTATACATGTGATGTCTTCATTGCTTTGGATATCTGAAAAAAATTACAAGATGATTTAAAATCGAGGAAGCAGAAGGTTATTTTTAATTTACATATTAATTGTATAAATCTGAAAACGTTTTATTTTCTTGCTCCCCCTCTTTTTTTAACTGAAAATATTTTACATTAGGATGTTAGCAGTTTCGATTTGATAAAAAATTTTTAATTCAAAATAATTGACTGAACATATGTTGTAAAGATAACTTACAATCTTATTAAGCTCACTTGTTTATGTGCAATATCAAATCATAAACTTGAGAATATAATTTTAATTAATAAACAGTAAATACATTATTCTTTTACATTAAAATATCCATATGCACAAGGGTATAACATAAATGTTAGATTGTAAATTTTTAATAATAAAAATGAAGTCAAATAAATAGTTATTTTAATGAAATCAAATTTTAAAATAATTAGATTTCAATCATTTCTATGTATGTATAAAATAATTATTAAGTTAACCAATATCACTAATCAAGACTCAAAACATAGAAATAACCTAAGGTCAAGTCATATCTTAGCAATTAAAGGCGAAGGAAATGAAATAGAACTTAATTACACAATTATTAATTATGATGCATTCAACAATAATCAAATACAAAATCGTGAAATGAAATTGTAATTTAACACATGCTAATTACTGGAAGTTGATTCCACTATAAAAGCTACTAATTTCCAAATCAGTTCCATCTTTTAAAAATGAACTAGTCACTATGCATATTTATTTTGCTGTGTTCGAATACCGAACACATCAGAAAGATGGATCAATAGTTTGGATGAATTTTCCTTATTTATAAAATCTTCATTAGCAGAGAACTCTAATATCACTCAAGCAAAGAATAAATAAATTATTCTTTAATATCATCAATAATAAAATCAAAAGCGAAATTGTCTTTAATATAATAATTAGAGAAATTTTTAATAATATCGTTCTAAACTTGAATTTCAAAAAAGATAAATATCATCAAACACATTTATATATCTAAATAAACTTATTTTAAAAAGATTTTAAGTTATGAGAATCAAATGCTATTATTCTAAGTTAAAGCAGTATAATTATTCATTCCTACTAAAATGCTTAAATTATATATATCATCTATATAATTCAATATCCAACTTTGGTTTACAGCAAGATAATTTAAGGAAAGGGATATCAATGTCATACGAGAGGAATATTTATGAAACAATGGAGTATGCTGATTGCCTCACCGATGATTGATGACAGGAAATAAAAGAACTTTATTGCTAATGAACATTGCTACTTAAATTTGGGAAAATGAAGTATGCTGATTGCCTCACCGATGATTGATGACAGGAAATAAAAGAACTTTATTGCTAATGAACATTGCTACTTAAATTTGGGAAAATGAATAAGACAATACCATAAACTTTAAATACAGCATATTATTTTTGCATATCAACATCTATAAATATTTAATTTTATTTCTTTTGCATTTAAAACCTGCTTACTTTGGAATAACCCATTTTGGAAAATCATTAGATGAAAAATGGGAAAAGATCATTGGGTTAAATATTTTTTTTTATTTAATAAAATTTAGGTCTTCCTTACACAACGATTTGACCAGGTTAATAATTAATCTTAATATGAAGTTAAGATTTTATTGTTTTTCATATTAAATTCATTCACTTATGACATGACAGAATTCTTGTTTATTATTAAGTTAATTAATTAATTAATAAATATTTGTTTATTTATAATTCAGTATAAATGATTAATATCCTTGGATGAAAGGTCTTTTCTTTCAACGATAGAGACCATACATAGATGGAAGGTCTTACAAAAATGGAATTCCTTCAAACTTTGGAATTATAAAATGTTATTTATTTTTGCAATCTATTAAATATTATTTGTGCTATGATACATATTTACTATGGGATATGTGAAGATATAATTTTAAAATGTATATACTAATATAGTAGAAATGTATTTAAACACTAGATAAATTTAAATTGTTTTTGATTAATAAATATTGTTAAATTTATTTTAAATTTAAGGAGATATCTGATTTATTTAAATTATTTTATTTTCATAATAAAATAAAATTGAATACAGATACCCATATCTACATATCATCCTGACTTAACATCATGATAACTTGGTTGGAAGGAATTTTGAGAATCTATCGAACTTATATAAAAGTATTATTATTGTTACAGGATATCAATTGACCCCTGAAGAGAGTTAAGTGTAGAATTAACCCTGAGTTTGAATACTGAGTATAACAGAATAGTAAAGAGAGGTGAAGATTGGATGAACTGGTCTAAGTTGTGTCTGTATTGGATGTTTAGGTATTAAATTATCATATTTGAAATAGATGCAATTCATGGATTAGATTTTTATTATATTATTAATGACTCCTACATGAAGACCCTAGGTCTGACTATAGTTAGATGCATTCATCCTCATTCCTTAAGGGAATATGGACCATTACAATGTACTGTATATTTTTAATTTTATGCTGAACAAATTTTCTATTTTTACAGTACTTTGTTGATTTACATTTGCATACTGAATGAATCTTTATTTTTTTTGCTTTCGTAGTCATTAACAATGAAAATCTTTTCTTTGGATAATATGTTATTAATGAGAAGTACTAATTGTTTCGTAAAATCACTGGATGAAAATTAAATAAAATACCATACATTCATTAATCATATTTTAAGCTTATAATCAAATATTGAATTAAACATGTGTTTTATGAATAAAATATGCCATATAAATTCAGCATGCAAGTAACTAAATTGCTTTTTGGATGAGATGACTTTAATAGTTATTTTATGATATCATCAGTGTTACAAAATGGCCACCAAATTTTTTTTTAATTTCTTTTTTACGATCATTATAATGAATAATTGATTGTATATCAAAATAGTGAGTAAAATTGATGATGATCACTATTGTGAATCCTCACATAAAGGCCAAGTGCTAAATGGGATAAAGGTGTATTTACTTTAGTTCCAGTTTTATCATCAAATAACATAAATCTAGCAAAATTATATTAAAGACAGATGCAAAAGTAATTTAAAACTGAAGTAAAGCATCACAGAACTCCATTATATCACACAGCGGAGAATTGGTTTATTAAGCATAGATAGGCTATAATATTATAATTTGGGAAATATTGAAATTTTTTTCTACACAATGTCTTATATTTAAATCAATTTCAAATGTGAAAAAATTATTGAATAATATATATAAATTTTAATGAATCTGATTAAAATTTCTCTTCACAATATCTTTATATTATTTATTTTTCAGCTTTAAAAGATAAGTTTTTGTAAATAGTCATTAATCAATAGAAATAATTGTGGTTTGGTCAACAGTAGCATGAAAAGCTCAAGAACTGAAAATTCAGGATGAAGAATCATTTGTCACTTTGATGTTTGGACATCATAGGACACTTCTCAAGCATTAACAGTTATGTATTTTATAAAAAAATTAATTTTTACAAATATTAACAATACTAATCATGGACTTTGCTCCCCCCCCCTCCCCAAGTTCTAAATTCAAAATTTTCAAATTATTTATAAAGTCCATAATTGCTAAATAACAGATTTCATCATGCAACTTCACTTTTATTTAATCATCACAGATTTGTATTCAACAATAATTCTGGATATTCTTAGAGCTTCATTCGGAAAAGATGTTTTTGAGAAGATTTTCACAGGATAAATGAACAATTTAAATGTTATATCCAGAAAGCATTTCCTATTCAATCATCTTACTAATAATGAATTATATAGTGTGTAATGAAATTTCTAAATTAAAAACATTCTTAAAAACATAATTTTAAAATCCAGTTAATGATTAGTATATCACTTATTAAATTCAAGTATGAATATATACACCTCCATTTTTTTCTGATAGTGCATGGTATTTAGAATATATCATGAAATTTCTAAATTTAACAGATTTGTTAAAATATATTGTCTATGATAAAAATTATTATTTAGTAATCATTAATATTTATTCTAGACAAGGGATTGTCAAAAAGAGTGTGTTTAAATGAAATAACAGTAGTAAATTAAATTACAGTTGAATTATATAGTGACAATTCAAAAATTTTGAGAATTCATATTCTTCACTTGATACAATTAACCCATCCAATCCCTTCATAAAATCATTTTTTGCTCAACATTTTTCTAATGATCCAGCTTAATTAAGGAAGGATATTTGAACAGAAAGAATAAAATGTTAAATAGCACTGAAAAGATATTAGACAACTCATTCTAGTTATTTCTTTAAAAAGGCTTATGCTCAATAATGCTTCAATTATAAAATCAAAAATTTTAAGATAAAGAATTATTACTTGGGATTTGTCACATATAACTACTAATTATTTTGGAGAAAAAGACATATATAGTTTTAGTAATTTATTCAGTTCATAGTATTACAGTAAATATTTTATGAAATATTTCATTTTTGTTCTTAAAATTTTTTAAAATGATTTAAAAAAAAAATTCACTTAGCAATGGCTTAGATTTTTTTGTTGTTGTTAAAAGATAGTTTTTTGAATGACATAGTAATTATTATTTTTGGTTTTAAAGTCCAATATCTTTTATTGTTGTACTAGTAATTTAGACAATCATACATTGCAAATTTTTTTTTTGTTATGGCTGCTTAAGACTGATAAGATTCTTTTTTTCATAGTTAATTGTATCTTTGAGATATCCATTTAAACACAATTTTTTTTTTTTTTTAAAAAAAAGTTATTCCCAATAGATTGGAAGTTTTAAGTAGACATTATTTATGTTTCAATGAATGAATTGCTATCATGTGTACAGTATTTTCAAACACAAGTTTGTTTGTTTTTAAAGTAGTTTTTACTTAAAAAATATTTTCTTTTTCACATGTATGTGGTCATGTGTATTGGTTATATAAGAAGTGGATAGTTGGAGAGAGCATAAAACTCGGTGTTCAAATACCCTCTAATTAACTCCCAAATTAATAGAATTGAAGTGATTTGTAAAGAATTGAGCATATATATTATGAATCTGATAATGCAACAATTAGTTCAAAAAAGGAGTATGGAAAAACTTATTATAGCATGAGAATGTTAATGGCAGGGCTGATATTTATCATAATAAATTACAAGTGCCAGCCATTCAATGTGACCAGGACAAGTCTGTACTGTTGTAAATAACTGTTTACTGTTTGGCAAATTATGTGACATTTAAATACTAGAAATGACAAATTGAACTTTGATCAAAGAACATTTAACTTTGAAATCTAACATTTTACCATTTTACTTTTTTTATTGCACAGGTAATAAGCAATATCATAGAAATTTTAATTTTTATTGACTGACATTTAAAAAAACCTTAACTGTTAAATATTTTCGGGGAAAAATTAAACTTTATTTAAACATTTCAAATACATTCAACTGATTAATGCATAATAAAATGTTTATAGTAGTATTATTCTTTCTTTTTTTAGATATTGCTGGCCTGATCAGTTATACTATAGCAAGGGAATCAAACCCAGGACTTTTAGATTTATAAATACTGAATTTAAGGCAATGCTCTAACCAATTAGGTTAGATTAGAGTGTTGCCCTAAATTCAACATTCATAAATGGCACCAGGTTCAATGAGAGGAGAATAATACTTGAAACATTGTGTTATCTACTAATCTAAATAAACAGAGCAAAACTCTCCATACAGTATTGCCACCTGTGCATAACAGAGTAATCAATGGATGCCAGAAGGCTTGTGCATAAAATCCCTATCTAATGCCTACTCATCCAATATCCCCAGACTAGTTTCTGGCTTGTGGCCTTCGTCAGTGAGGAGCTTTGGATCTGAGAGCACTGCATCTAGATCTTAGGATCTAATGCAACCCTCTAGCAACCACCTACAAAACTATGAGAATGAAATTGAAAACATAAAAAATATTTTCAATCTAAGCTCAATAGCTTATAGTGGTGGCTATGGTTGTAAAAGAGCCAAAGACACCAAAATGTATGGGTGCTGAACTGAGTTCAGACCCATATGACTATATAAGCTATTGAGCTTAGATTGAAAATATTTTTTGTGTTTTCAATTTCATTCTCATAGTTTTGTAGTTAAGTAGAGATAAAAGGTGGTTGCTAGAGGGTTGCATTAGATCCTAAGATCTAGATGCAGTGCTCTCAGATCCAAAGCTCCTCACTGACGAAGGCCACAAGCCAGAAACTAGTCTGGGGATATTGGATGAGTAGGCATTAGATAGGGATTTTATGCACAAGCCTTCTGGCATCCATTGATTACTCTGTTTATCGACAATTAATGTGCTAGTATAGGAAATGTGATCATGTGATGCTTAATGGTTTATCTACTAATCTATGTGCTATCACTAAGAATTGATGTAATTGAAAGGTTTAAATAAAGTTTGAGTTTTTCAAAAAATGTTTAATAATTAATATTAGGTGAAAGAAATAATCCAACAATTAATTATAACTACAATACCATCATTACAAACATTCAGAATAATTTTAAAAATTTCATTAATTATTAGTGTTAATTATTATCATTGGAAAAATTTTGGATTCACTGGAAAGCTAAAACAGCCAACTAGATCAGAAGATTTTAAATAAATTTTAATAATGGTTACTAAAAAGATTAGAATTGGTTGCAATAAAAAGTGAGCAAGATATAAAACAAAAAAAATATTTTTCAATGATTAATTTTTAATGACACTAATTATTACTAATACTTCAAATTTAGCAATATGGAATTATTGCCACATTTTCAATGTGAAATGCTTTACTATAGCTATAAACATACAGAAAATATTAATTCGCTTTACCAAATGATTTTACTTTTTTATTTGCTAACATTCTTTTGTATTTGTAAAAGATTATTATTAATAGTTATTTTTGATAATTTTTTAATTATTTCAATATTTTGGACCAATTACAATATCAGTTACCAATTGAGATCAAGATATTTTATCACAATAAATCATGTTACTGGATAATGCTGATACGTTCAAGTATAGCATATTTAATAGGATCAGTGACAAATTTCTCTTGCTTAACTTCATTAAATATTAAAGAATGATCTGATTTCTTAGACTATTTTGCATATGTTATCATCACCATCCAGTGATCAATGATGTCTTTCAGATGGTGAGCAATATAGTAAATAAAATGCTTCCAGTCTATTCTCTCTGCTTTTCTGCAGGCTTTCAATGTTGTTAACTCCATTCATCCTGTGGGATAATCTTGATTGACTCTTTTTTCCTAACCTATTCTTGATTTCAATCAGGAGTCCAAAATAGAGTATCTTTCTTCACTTGACCCTTTTTCATGTATAATGAGAGGAGTCCTGAAATCTGTCTTTCCATTTATTCTTTTGAATTTGACTTTATTAGAATATCATAAAAATGCATATTTTAATATTAAATAACACTAAGTTGTTTATTGTTACTTCTCATTTTATTAATAAAATGTGTATATGTAGTAAAATGGTCTTTAAATAACTCATTACAAAGCAAAAGTTCTTCTCGCAGTTTTCCATACAGAAATAATATTCATCGGTCTTCTCAATTGATGAGAATCTTTTGTTGTTCTATCTTTATTTTATTCTTTAGCTGAAAATAGCTATACTCATTTACCAAATAATAATGGATAAGTATCTGGATTAGCTATAGACTAGCTACCCAAAAGAAAAATCATAATCCATTTAGATCTTGGAAAAATTCTCAGGTTTTATCAAGTACACATTCAAATTCTACAGATATAGAGATAGATGTACTAATTACTATATCATTAGGCCTTTTGTATATATACATAAAGACTCAATATAAAAATGTTTAATTATTCCACTTGGATGATTTAAATCAGAATTTTTTTAAAAGAGTTTTTCAAACAAATTCAAATTTAATCAGTATACATAATGTACTTTATCAGTTAATGGAAATTTTTTATGCATACAAATAATGTTTATATCTAAATCTTTCAATCCTTTTTACTATCCAAAGCATGCACACATTTTACACATATTAATATAAATAAAATAAACAAGTCAGTTACAGTGCTTAATATTCTTTCAATTGTAAATTTGTCCATTTATGCAATAAATCTAGATTAAAAAAGAACTATAGAACTACTCAGAATTTTAATAGGCTTTAAATTCAGTTACTAAATAAAATTTTAAAAACTCCACATACAGATTATTAGCCTTTTTTTAAAAGTCTAAAACTTTTTTTTAAACTTATTATTATTTAATATGATAAACTAGAAAATTGTAAAAGACTTTATCAAATATTCTTAATTAAATTCAGGTTTTTTTTTAGTTAAGTGAGATAAATAAGAATAATAATAAAACTAAATAAATAATTTAAAAACAAAAGTACACATTTTTTGATTTGACAATTGTTTTATGTTTGTGGCTTTATAAATACAGTATATAAAAATATAGTTCATGTATATACAAAAGATAACAGTCTTAAAAGCCAACTGTGGGGCAGAGAAAGGTCTTCTTATCAAATCTTTCTATGAATAAACAGTAAAAAAAAAAAGTTAATATTTGAGAGGCTAGTATATTGGAAATATGAATGCATTTTGTGTTTTGGTTCTTGTTTTGCTTTCTAGCTAATTTTCATATTAATACTGCTTTAGGCATGTAGAAGTAAGTAAATTCAAGAGACAGTATGTTCTAATATATAGGCAAACATTAAAAGTCTTTCAATTGTATTAAAAATATATGAGGAAGTGCAATTACATAAATTAAGTCTTTAGAGAATTAATATTTTCTAAGAAAAAGACCTATAAAGTATATTGTGCACAAATTGTATACTGATTAAATTTGAATTTGAAAAACTTAAATTCTGATTTAAATGGAATAATTAAACATTTTTATATTATGAGTCTTTATCTCTTCTGGATTTAGAATGGCTATATTCATTTAGATTAGTAGTTTTAAGCTATATGGGAGAGGGTGGTATTGTAAGTAATTTATAAAAAGACATTTTTAGTATTTCGTAATATATATATTGTTAGTAACTTAGCTGGATTTGAAAATGTGTATGAATAGAACATTAGATTCAAATAAATTAATGTAACCACATGATATCAGATAATAATAATATATAATAGAATATTTGTTAATTGTTCTAGAGGTATATGATATTAGTGCACATGAAGTGATCAGTTGACTTCCACATAACTGCAAACATGTTTGTAAGTATCTGGTATTAATCTGTATGTTGTTTAACTGATAAGAATTATCAAAAGAAAACAATTCTAAAACATAATTTGCAAATTTTGATATGTTAATTTGGTAAAAGTAAAAAAATATTGCCCTGCATGATTTAATGCAATAGTAGAATGGCTGACTGTAGAGTTCAAAGTTATAAGTAATAACCTCTTATACAAAGAGATTATTATCATTAATAATAAACCTTAATAGATTATTATTATAATTCAATAAAATTGTTTATAATTAATGCTTATAGTTTATTACATATTTTTGAATATTTATGATAAAATGGTTTGGTTAATTGTTCTGGAGATATATGATATTTAGAGAATTTGAAATGGTGGATTAAGTTAAGAGCTGCAGAATGTTTATAAATATCTAATATCAACCTGTGCTTTATTTAATTGATTTTAATTATCAAAAAAAAACAACAACATTTAAACATTTTTTGAAGTGATTCAGTTTTTGATAT
Organism: Epiperipatus broadwayi; assembly: GCA_028023455.1. Lineage (NCBI taxonomy): Eukaryota > Metazoa > Onychophora > Udeonychophora > Euonychophora > Peripatidae > Epiperipatus > Epiperipatus broadwayi. The sequence goes on from JAQFVV010012401.1 coordinate 6,939,794, forward strand.
TATAGAGTAATAAAGTTGTCCTAAATGATTTAATACAATGATAGAAAAGCTGATTTTAGAGTTCAAAGTTCATGGATTGCTAATATAGCTCTAATCTCTCTTATACTTCCAACCAATTGATTATTATTACTAATTAATAAATTTTTTATAATTCTGGTCTATTATACTTTATATGAAAGTATTCATTTATTATTAACATTTATAAAAAAAGCTCATGTACATTAGCTTGAAATGCTGATCTTTAGTTTATTATAAAGTTTTTTTGAAAAACCATATAACTCAGAAAATCTAATGGAGCACAACTTTTATCAAAAAAATTTTTTTTTTGTAAATCATATTAATAACTAAACTTAAAATATAACCATATTCTTTATTTTAAGGGTGTTATTTATTCATTTAAAACAAATGACAGATATGATTTATTATTATTTGCTTCCATTTCAAACACAAGATTGATTTCTCCAGGACTACAGTTTTTTTTTATTATATTCAAAGTATATACTTCATGATTAAAAGAAATTAATTTTTACCTTCTGTAATGTGTGTTTTACAGTGTGTTTATATAAAAAGGTCATGAAATACTTAAAAAATAAAGCAATATTAGAGACAATATAGTATTAAACTAAAATTTATATATAGTATTTTTTTTTCTTTTTTCTTAGCTTCATTATAAAAAACTATATATTATTTTAAAATTTCATAAAAATAATTATGCAATAAATTGTTATTGTTATCCTTCAAAAGAGTAATTGCTAATGGATCAGGAAGGATTACAAATCATTTAAAAATGTAATAGGTTATGCATGTGTGACAGGTAATATGAATATTGTAATAAGGCATAAGCAGTATCCTATATTGAAAAAGGAATATTAGTGATTGTTTATTATGTATAAGTTTTAATAAGATATTTTCATGTTCTTGAAAGATCTTAATAATTTTTTTTTTAAAGTTTTAAACACATAAACAAATAAATAGATAGTATAAGATACGAAAATGAGTCAGAAAAAAATGGTGGTGGTAGTAGTAGTGAACTGATTTTTTTTTATTTTTTATATTGCACCTGTTCATTTAATGACCAATAAAAAAAATTCAAATTTTTGTGGACAACAAATTTGAAGGAAACTATATATATATCGGGTCTTTCCTACTGGCTATTTTAATATTGAAAGAAAAAAAAATCTTTCCGCAATGGTGCAGCTAGATATAACTTTCCCAGTTTAATAAGCCAAAACACCTGGATTAAAAACTACGCCAGACAAAAGCAAAATTCGCCTGATTGCATTTCGTAATCTTAATATTCATAGAATTTTAATTCTGATAATTTTTCAGTTCTTGAAAGTTTATTCAGAAAGATACCGAACAATACATTATACAAGTTGTTAAAGTTTGTTAAGAAATTATATATCAACTACTTCTATAAAATCTGAAAAGCTAGAGGACAGGGAGTAGGCAGGATATAAAAATCAAGCATAGCCAATAATTATTTAGAAACTGCAGAGTAACGTTTTAACAAAGGCATTATCTATTTTAAAAATGCATAAAAAATTAATATTGACAATCTGTTCAAAACAAAAAATCATTAATTTAAAAGGCCGTTGTTAAATGTCTAATGCACAAATTTCATGATAAGAAATGGTAGAAACAAACTTTTTCATAGTAAAAGTCTAGACTTAAACAGACACGCCTGCTTCGAACGTGGTTAGAATACGGAATTTGTAATTCCTTTCTGGAGTCAATAGTACAGCTTTTTGACCTTAGATGATTTTCCTCATTACAGAGTACAACAGCTTCAACATTTACAAAAATTATTGAAATATAATTACTTACCTCACAATTCTATATTTTTAAGAGGTATCGTGAAATTTTTGATTATAAAGTCCGAAGAAGGCCCAATGAAATTGCTGCATTCCCACGCAAAAGCTAGAGAAGCCGAGTAATAGGCCACGTGATACGCATGCGTATGTTAATTTGTTTCTAAACACAAGAGAATGTTTCAAATAACTAACTATAAACAAAAAGTTTACTAAAAGCACCTTTTAGATCGAAAATTTATCCACAAGTGTTAGTGACTTCCTTTTTCTTAGTAGTCTATTTTTTTTATATCAAATATATTATCTATTTACTGATAAAGCAAATTTACGAATATTTAAAATAGAAATATAAAAAAATCTAGATGCTTTTAAAAATAACTGAATTAAAAATAGAAATTAAATAAACAAATAGTAAACTGTGTATATTTTCCCTAAATTAGAAGGAAACAAAATTTTGTATTTTGAATAAAAATGGTGGTTGCACGCTAATTGTCAAGTATTATCAAATTTTTAATATTTTATGTATTGAAATACCTTGCACGTTATTATTATTTTTTCACGCAGTGCTACAAACGACTTTATCCTGCTTGAAATAAAATAAAAAGGAACTATCCATATTATTCAATATTATCTGAATACCGGTTTATTAAAAACATTGAAAACAATTATCTGTTAAATATATTTTTATCCCTCTTTTCACTCGAAACTAATGGAATAGTACCGTGAAGCGTAAACTTCTACCTTTGTTAAAATTCTAAATGATATTCCTTAATTAACTACTGGACTTAATTTCTCAGTTTGTCTATTTGAGTCTCCAGATAACTTAATTTTTTCAATTAGCTAAAGCCGATATTATCTATCAGTCAAGTTTTAAATTGAAAGTTGTTTCTTTTTTAACTTTTTTTTTTAAAAAGTAGGATGAGGAATAATGTTATAGTATTAGAATTTTTTTTACAACTGGGCGAAAGATTATCGTCATACGTATAAGAAACATTTTAAATCAATATAATACAATTTGAAATTCACTAGAATTTGTGGTACTTACATATTAGACCAGTTATCCGTGTTTGTATTGGGAGAATGTTATACCTTTTTTCAGTGGGGTAGATATTCTGTCGTCGCAAACGTGGGCAGCAGATCTGATTTTTAACAACATTTATGTTGCATTATTACTAAACTAAATTTTATGTATTGAACGTTCCGTCGTGCCCAATATATAAAAACAAATTCTATAAATTTTTGAACAATTTACTTTTTATTCAGAATTTATGTCACTCCAAACTATCAGGCAATATGTTGCTTGCAGTTGGAAAATATGATGATAGTTTGTTAACTTCTGACCTTGTACAAATGGATGTAGCATAAGTATGATTTCACTGCTTTGAGTTTTAAAAAGAGTTTAAAGTTTTTTTGACAACTTTTTATTTTGATTCCTATAGGCATGCAGAGTGTGAGGATTTTTAAAATTGTTTACATTTTGTGACATTCTTCAACTTTAAGTAAATTTTTAGTTTCTTGGCTTTAAGAATGATGAAAGATAAGCTTCAGATTAAATCATAGTCATGATCATTAAGAATGGGAGTTGTGATCAATTTTCATGCCTGTTTTTATTATAACAAATAAAGAATCAAGAGGAAGTGAGCATTATTCTCCACTTATAAATAGAAATTAAAAAAAAAAAAGTTCTAAGAACAAATGATTTTGTTCTGAAAAACTAAAACTGAATCTTATTAAATTCATCATTATTTTTCTATTGCTGATATTTCTGCTTATTTACTTTGCATGGTAGTTTAATAATCAAACTAAAGATTTATCTTTATGGATTAAATTTGGACCTTTTCTATCTTTTTGAAATTTCTGTGAATTGATTCTATAAAATATATACCAGCAGTAAACAAATTGGTTGTGTGTCTCAAGGAAACATGTTGGCCATCTTCTTTATTGCTTCACAATTTATATATATATATTGGAGTAACGGGATGGGGGTGATTTGGAGGTGAACATGGGATAATGGCAAATATTTCAAATAATGTTAATTTAAATAAAGAGATAAAATATTAAAGTAATATTTAATAATTCAAAATATATATTGAGATTTTGTATATTAAAAGCATGAGATCATAAGATCTCAGAGAGAGTAACCATATTAATTAACCACACAGCAACCAGCATTATCAATAAGTAATACTCAAAATAAATAACCATTCATCATCATGAATGATTAACAATATAAAATAAAATCACTCAAACTTGTGACTTGAATGAAAATGGGTCTTCTATAGACTAGGCTGATTACTGAGCTCTTGCCAGCTTGTGGCAGATTATTGAAAACATTATTTGGATGTACCGCTTAAGTGCTAATCTATCAGAATACATAACCAGAAAAATCTAAACAATAATGCTGGGATACTAAAATATACTGTTCATCATCAATGCTCTGGCCACTTAGTATCATTAATGTACTGGCCAACTATAAACTTAATTTTTAAGACTAAACTAAAACAAAATGTAGTGCAGGATTTTTGAAGAATATAATCCTCATGCCAAAACCAAAACAATGTCATACTGGAACACTCCTAAAGCACTAAATACACACAAATCTAGCTCAGAGAGGTAAGCTCTTACTGTTTTTAACCAAGAGATGATGGAAGCAATTTTTAACAATTGAATACAAGTTTATTAAGTCTTCTGATTTTGATTAATATACAATAAAAAAAATTTATCACATTTGTGATTTACAAAATTAAAGTTATATTAATTTACAATATTTCTTAATTATCATAACCATTGTCAATCCACTGCAGGATGAAGGTCTCTCCGAGTTCAATCCATTTTCTTCGATTTTTAGTTTCTCTTCTCCACATCACCCTGCACACTTTCTTATTTCATCCATCCATCTTACATGTAATGTCTTTCTGGGTCTTTTACAATCTCTTGGAATCTAGTTTAAGATTTCAATTGTCCATCTATTGTCATTTCTTCTAGAAATATGTCCAGCCCAACTCCACTTCAGTCTTTTAATTTTTTCAATCAGTTTGTTCTCTTACCCATACATTGTGTTTTCGATCTCTTTTTGTTACTTCCAACGTGCATCTCTGCATACTTCTTTGAGTGGCCTGAAGTCTCTGTATTGCTCTTCTATTAAGTGTCCAAGTCTCAGATCCATAAGTAAGAACTGGTAAAACACATTTGTTAAAAACCTTTTTAAACACATGGCTTATTTCCTTTTAGTATCAAGTTATTTCTCCCAAAAGCATTCCAACCAACTTTAATTCTATGATTAATTTCATCCATTGTGTTTCCATCTGTATTAATAATCTGACCAAAGTATTCCTAACTCATCATAATCAGTCTTTATTTTCATATTTTGAGAAAATCCATTAAACATTACTTTAGTCTTTTTAACATTTATCTTTAGTACTACTTTCATCTGATAACTCCTGCAGCATTTCCTGCAGCTCTAAAGCATTATTTGCAAAAACAACTACATCATCTGCAAAATCTAAATAACTTAAATAATCTCCATTTACTTTCACTCCTTTAGCTTCCCATTTTAATCCACAAAATCCTTTTTGCAGCACTGCTGTAAATAGTTTTGGAGATATAGTTACCCTGTTTTACTACCCTTCTCAATGTTGACTTTTCTAGTATCGTTATGTAATCTAATTGTTGCTATTGCATTTTTATAAATATTCTTTAAAATATGGCAATATCCTGGACCTATACCTTGATGATCCAATGCTCTAATCACTGAAGACATGTTTATAGAATCAAATACCTTTTCATAATCTACAAATCCAAAGCATAATGGCAACTCATATTTATTTGTCCTTTGTACAACTTCTCTTAATATCTGGATATGATCTACTGTACTAAAATCACTTTTAAATCCAGCTTGTTCTCTTGGTTGTCTGTCACAATTGTATATATCTATTGGAAAAATATTTATCATTTACACATACATTCATTTTTCCTTATCAGGCAACTGGGAAGAAAGATCATGGTGTTTCTTGATCTTAAACACAGAGGTAAAAAGCCAATAAATTCACTATGCTGGCTAATGTGTATTGGTGAGCAGCCCATCCATATTTGTATACTATATGAATAATCACATAGTAATAACAGCTGCAATGACAAGAACGTATGGACTGGACATTAGGAAATTTGCCATACTCGATTCCTTTAAGGCCTACAAGAGGAATCAAAGGGTCTTCTTTCAGTTAATAGCAAACTCCTTTCTGCAGCCATACCTCTTAGTAGGTTTCCATAAATGTATATATGTGATTAATACCAAATTCAAGTTATTACATGGTGGTTTACATATATATGCGCACAGACGCGCGATTTATAATATACAATCAATATATTTCAATTGATATTCAGTAATGACAAAAAGATATTAAAGTTTACATATATTCCCTATTAATTATCAACGCTTTTAAATTACTTTTTTTTAATTTTTTTTTTTTTAATAAATGAAAAATAACATCGTTTTATACAATTTTAAATATAAATTTCAAAATGTCTTTTTGTTTTCAAAATAATTGATTTTAAATAATTGTTATAGATTATATATCTCATTTTAAGATAATGTTACTATAGGTTGCCTTTACTAATCATAACAGCTTTAATTTAAGTATTAGAAACCTTAAAACAACTCACTTTTGTATATAAGTTTATCTGTGCTTCTCTGCATATAGATAAACATTAGCATACATATACCAATTCTTCATGTTTTCTCTTGGTAAGCTTGATTTTTGTGATTGTAATCATCATCAGAAAAGTATAGTCCAAGCAATTATCAGCATCAGAAAGAGATACTATTCAGGTGACCTGTTGGCATGCCATGAGCTCCCTTCTGTCTAGAATTGTTCCAGGCGAGAAGCTGTCTTCTTAGAACACATTTAAGCAGGCTAGACTCATCACTTGACCCGAACCTTATGCGAGCCAACTCCAGCAGTGAACTATAGGGCAGCTTTTTTCTTGACTCCAGGTACATCTTCATGGTAATCCTCTGTATAATTCTGCCAGCCATCTCTGCAGCTAGCTTTACTGTGGTCACTCTGCTCCAGTTACCAACAAACTGCAGCTAATTCTTCACAAAATATTTTAGCCACACTTTGCAGCTAGCCATTAGCTAACTGCTTCACCAAAAATATTAAGACAAGAACTGTCTTAAAAATAATAATATCCAAACATTTCAGCTGGCCAATTTGGCCACATGCTTAAATTAAAACCAGACTTTTCTGACAGCTTTTACAAAAACTACAAGCCAAATTTTGCAGCTGACCAGTTTGACCACTGCCAGCTCTTACAAAAACTGCAAGCCAAATTTTGCAGCTGACCAATTTAACCACTGCTTCACAAAGAAATTAAGACACCATTGTATATTTAATTTTTTATAATTATTCGATGGCATAAATTATGAGTCTATTGGGTGAAATCTTCTGTTTAATGTTAACAGTGAATCATAATTTAAGTCAAGAAATTAAAAAGTTCATAGTAAGTACATTTCCAAACCAGCAGGGAAAACAGTATTGCTGAAAACTGTAAAATATTTAGATTGTTGCACCCAGTTGTGCAACAAGAATTTTGAGGTCTAGTAGATTCTTCTATCATGCTCATGATTTAGGGCAATGATTAACAATCTATTTACACAGAAGTGCCAGATAATTTTTTTTAAATATTGGACTCTACATATGCCAATGAAATTGAACTAGTAAAATTATTTTAAGAAAAATTTAATTCTCTATAATAATACACACTATATAAAAAAATTTAAAAATTACAATATTGAAATATTAGTGATGATTCCCTTGAGGTTCCACTTATGAAATTACACTTCAATATTTAAAAGTACTGAATAATTTTGCTAATCATCTTTCTGTTAATTGTGATCCAAAAAATCTTCTGCATGCTACATAATAGCATGTATCCCATAGGTTGTTAACTGCTGATCTAGGGTTTGAATCCAGCTGAAACATTAAAATATTTTATTAATCTGTAAATAAGTATCAAATAATTATTAACAGAGAATAAAGATTCCAAGTCAAATTGAGATGAGCATATGAGTATGAAAATAATATATGATGCAGCCCATACCAATGATGATGAAGATGCCATAATTCTAGAGTTTCTGAATGTACCAGTTATCTTAATATAGAATGATATGATATCAAAACAGAAATATAAAATAATTTGAAAAAATGGCTGAGATAAATAAAATTGATGCTGAAATAATGGAAAATTAAAAAAAAAGAAATAATATATTTACAAATTATAAATTGAGAAAACTTTATTGACTGTGTTTTTTTTTTTTCTCTGTTGATGATGTTTTTTAAAGGTGCACTGAAACTTTATTATTTTTAACAATTCATTATATTCACTGGGAGCTCTTTTGTTACTGAAGTATGTAACTAGTGGATTTCTCTATTTGTGTAAAATAATCCAATACACATTTGAAGATCTTATGACAGCTTTTTAGTTTTACTAAATTATTTTAAAAAACTGAGTCTATACTTGGTAATGTATTTGCAGATTTTCTATTTAATCATCAATGTGTCTTGATTGTTTATGCTTAAATGAGTAAATGATTGCTAGATGGACCACAAAAACTTTTAGTTGCTCTTAGGGCTAATACTTTTTATAAGACTGCTGTATATAAATCATCCATTGTAGCTTTTTTATTGTTTGTGCTTTTGTAATGGCAGACTGAAAACTTAAATATCCCTGGATCAAAGCTCAATCTATCATTTTCAGTGTTCAAATGTCAAATGGACCACCTGAGCATGTAATAATAATAATAATAATATAAAAAATGGATTAAATTATATTTATGAGATATTAGTAATGCTTAATTTTCCAATTGGAATTCTTTCATTAATTGCAATATATAGATCGTAAACTAGTTCTATTATAACTTATTTATGAACTTGATAATTTGTTATCTAATTTGTGTTCATCTTCTGTTATAATGATTGGTGATATAAATATTGATTTATTGATTGGGGAACATAATTCTACCTGTGGATATTTGGATTTGTTGTATAGTTGTGGCTTTGATCAGGTAATTTTTTCACCTATGCGCATAACACCAACTTCTAATCTCTGCTTGATCTTATTTTTATTAGACTTGATCACCTTTATAATTTTAAATCTGGTGTATCCAAATTAAATATTATTGATCATTTTGCAATTTTTTTAAAATTGTATATGACTTGTAATAATTTGACTAGCTTCAGGTATGTTGATAAATTATCACATGTTAAATTAAATGGTTGTCTATTCAAAACTGGGATTGTATTTTTGATTTGGATAATGTTGATTGATAAGATTACTTGTATTAAATTAAATAATAAAAATAGAAAGTGTTCTTTGTAGATTTCTGAGCAGTTGATTGAAATTAATTTTAGAAATAGGTTAAAACATTCTGGAAGTTTCTTAAAGCAGATTAATAAAGAAATATATGATATTAAAATAGCAAAATCAAATTATTATAGGGAATTTCTTTGTAATAAAAATGTTTTTTTGAAGTTGAAATCAATTAACTCATTGGTTAAAATATCTTCTAATCAAATTATTTATGTTAAGCAAAATGATGTCATGTTAGGGGTACAAGGTAATGAAAAATATGTGACTGGTCTTTTTAATAATTTCTTTGCATGTAGACCACACATAGAACAATCTATTAATGATATGACTTTACACTTGTTTCTGATACTTTATTTTGTTCAGATATTTCTGATGTTCAGTTATCAGATCTTGTGAAAGGTACATTAACTTTTTTACCTGTTTTAGTTTACTCGTTTAACCTATCTTTATCTTCTCGTGTATTTCCTGAATATTTGAAAGTAGCGGTCATTATACCCATTTTTATAAAAGGTGATCCATTGATTATTAGCAATTATAGACCTATTTCTCTAATATCTGTTGTTGCTAAATTATTTGAAATGGCAGTTAAGGATATCATTTTTGAATGTTCATAAAATGATTTCTGTGCATCAGTTTGGCTTTGTTGCTGGAAAGAGTACTTTAGATGCTATTTATAATCATGTATATAATGTAAAGTTATCATTGGATAAGGGTTTCAAAACAGCAGCTCTTTATTTGGATTTCTCTAAGGCATTTGACTCTGTTAATCATACAGTTTTGTTACATAGTTTGTGTTCATATGGTTTTAGAGGTCATTTTGCTTTTTGGTTGTTAAGTTACATGAAGGATAGGAGACAGACTACATGGTATTATTGGTAATTTTGGATTAGTTAATCATAGTGTTCCACAAGGTTCTGTACTTAGCCCTATACTATTTATTAATATCTTTGAATTCAAAGATTTATGGGTTTGCTGATGATATTGCTTTGTTTTGTGATGCTGTTTCATATAGTATTCTGGTGCAAATGATTAATAAAGATCTAGAATCAATAAGTAATTGGTTTATGATAAATTGTTTAACTGTTAATTGTAATAAAACCAGAGGTATTCTGTTCTCTTATAAATACTGCACACATTCAATTAGTATTAGGATTTGTGGTCAATATAATGTTTATTCAAAAAGTATTTGTACATGTTGTAACATTAGTTTTATTGATAATTATTGCTATTTAGGCATCTATATTTATTAAAGATTATCTTGGTCTAAGCACATTGTCTACTTATGTTCTCAATTATGTAAAATCAATTATTTATTTTATTATCTGGTGAAATTCATACCTAGATCTACTTTGATGACTATATATTTTTCTTGTTATCAGAGTATATTATGTTATAATATTTCCATTTGGGGTGGCTCTACTAATTACTCACTATCTCAATTATATACTTTGCAAAATTATACAATGCATATTATTTTTAATAGACCTAGATTGATCTCTGTGTGAGATATATATATATCAATTCTGGTGTGTTATCTGTTTCTAAATTATATAAGTTTAGAATTGTCATTGATATATATTGTCCTTGTTTTTTTATTGTGCCTTAAAGTATCAATTATAGATAGCCGCTTGGCTGACAAATTTCAACTGGTGGTTCCAGATTTTTCTTTAGAAAGCAGTCATAGCAATTTAGTTATAATGGACTCAGGCTCTTTAATTTTTTTGTTACTGACTCCTCAATAGGTGTTGATAATTTATCTTTTTATATTTTTAAAAAAATATTAAAAATTTTGGTTATTTTCTGTGTAATATATTGATTAATTAATATGTATATATTTTATTTAATATATATATGTATATCTCTTTGGTTGTATTTATTCTTATATTATTTGTTTTGATTTATTTGTTTTAGTATTTATAGTATAGTAATGTATTTTATTATTATTTTTTGTTGTTGTTTTTGTTTTGGTTTATAATTAATAATTTAAGAAAGACTCCTAACACAAGTTTATCTTGTGTAATGGGCACATATGCCGTTACATTAGTTTTTCTTAAAATTAGACATTGAAAAGATCACATATAAATTTTTTTTTTAAGAATTAAAAATTGAAAATTAAAAATAATCTAAACTCTAATATATATAAAATCGCACAGATGAGAAATTAAAAAAAGAAACTTTATTAAAAAAAAGGAAAAAGTTTTAAAACTAAATTTTCAAGAAAAAGACTTAAAAGATTTAAAGATAAAAAAATTAATTAATGTTATTGAAAAATGGAAATGATTATTTTAATTAGTTCAAGTGAACTAGCCCTTGGGCATTTCAAAATGTATAAGCAACGGTCAGATAGGAAAACAATAGAAACTAATAGCAAATAAAAAGAAATCCCTCAGGAATCGGACATAACGAAAGGGTCATCATCATCATGACGTAATGTTGAGTTAATCCGCAAAATTAATATAAAAGGACAGGTTTGGAAATAAAAGAATTATCAAGTGAAGGAGAGATGTATGACAGCAGTGGTGATATGTGTTAGTGCGGAGTTGAAGGAGAAGGGGTTGAAAAGACGCACTTTCAATTCCTTCAGTTGTTCAAAAAAATGAAATATCGTTTTCCGATATTGCAGACCACAGGACATCAAGGCCTGGAAGAATACCATCAACCATAAAGGACCAATGGTTAACTGCACACCGATCTCCTCATGACTTCGTGGGAATTAACACCTTCCATTACAAGAAATTAGAGACTACGGACATTTTTCAATAACATTAATTAATTTTTTTATCTTTAAATCTTTTAAGTCTTTTTCTTGAAAATTTAGTTTTAAAACTTTTTCCTTTTTTTTTAAATAAAGTTTCTTTTTTTAATTTCTCATCTGTATGATTTTATAATATTAGAGTTTAGATGATTTTTAATTTTCAATTTTTAATTCTTAAAAAAAATTTTTATATGCAAACTTTTCAATGTCTAATTTTAAGAAAAACGAATGTAACGGCGTATGTGCCCGTTACACTTGTTTGGAGTATTTCTCTTTGTTATATATATTGTTTGATTAATTATATATATATATTATTAATATATAGGATATATGAGCACAGACTTTCATATGTCTCACCATTCTCCACTCTATCTCATAACACTGATACACTTGAACACATATGTTGAAAAGATAAATAATCATCAATACAGTATATGTATTTCATGCTAAACCAATAATCATCAGTTGGTCCAGATTATCATCTCTACACATATATGCAATAAGTGCTCAGATATTTATTAAGATAGCCAATTTTCACACTTTAATGGACAGGCTTCAATCCACTCCACCCTCCAACCGTCCATCCACTTGAAAATCTGATGATGGAACGCTCAAAGGCCACCCTGAGGCTGAGATTCTTGTCACACCCACGTTGATCTAAAGTCAGTCTGACCCCTCATGTATAGGACGTATTCCATTTAATACATATAGGAGAGATGGGCAGACATCACTATCATGTAATAACAAAAATACAGGCTTATTATATACCTGTATTAATATATATAATATTATAGGGTATATGAGCACAGACTTTCACATGACCCATAGAGTGGAAAATGGTGGGTGCTCATATACCCTATATATTTTTTGATACAGGTATATAATAAGCCTGTATTTCAGTTATTACTATTATTGTTATTGTTATTACTGTTATTATTATCATTATTTAGACAGTAATCTGATTTGATATTTCCAATATTCTTTCCAAATTTTGCTTAACTTTATACAAGACATTAGAAGTTTAAGCCTTTATTCTATAAAACATCAAAATCTGTTGGACTGCCTAAATTTTATATTGTAGAGTCTTTGATTATTAGAAAATATAAGGTCAGCTAATTATATTTCTAGTTAAATAACCAATAATAGTTAGATCCTTCCTTTTAGTCTGATGTAACTTAATTTTTTGAATGTTTGGGTCATTGCCATATTTTACTAAATAAAAAGTTAAGGGAGAAAAGGACTGCATTGATAATTGGAGAAGAAGTAAATTCAAAAAATGACTATTCTCTCTTGGAAAAATCTTTCATAAATCCAAATACCATTTTTAAATATGTTTACTTAATTTTGTATTCCGCTATATCCATCAATTTCCAAAATTCCATTTTTTTAAATTTATTTAATGACATTTCTATTCTCCTACAATTAAAATACTTTGTTAAATAATTAAGTGATCTATTTTTAATTTTTAAACAGAAAGGCTTCTGTGAGTAGATTTAATAGTTAGTCATATCATTTTTTGATCTAAAAATTTTAAACCATTTTTATTTATAAAAAGACAGTTTAGTAACCACAGAGAAAAACATAAGTTATTATAATCAAAATTAAGTAAAATTACATCATAAACATTTAATTGACACTTTGGTCATCTTTAGCTATAGAAAGAAGTTGGCTGATAATTGAAGGAAGATCTTATTCCTTTTTGAGAAAGTATCTGAATAGGGCAAATTTCTATTGTCCATGTTATATGTTTTTTGAAATTTTTATTGCAGCTATTATTATATGATTATTCATTGGGTCAGTGATCTTGATATTTACTGACTTTTCGTTTCTGACTTTAAAACCATGGAATGTTTGGATCTTTTTTAAAAGCATTCTGTGTGTGATTGATTTTTTTTTAACAAGCAAAACTAAATTATGACTTTTATTCCCAAATGACTGTAAAGTTATCAATCATGCAGTGGTTGCCAATATAAAGGCAGAAGATGATAAGAATCTCCTGTGATTTTTTATTTAGTTAGTTATAACTACAGATCTCATTCAAGTGAACAAATATTATGTAAAGTGGAAAAATATCTAATATTTAAATGAGACATTGTTAAATTTTACAAAATTAAAAGAAAAAATGGAAAGACAATTAATTTGAAAAAAAGACATATACTTTATTATAAAGACACAAATATTGAATACACAAGTGGAATGGACTTCATCTTAAATAAAAGATGGAAAAACAATGTTGTGGAGATTGTTGTAATGTTAGAGTGGCAAGATTAGTTATTCTACTTAATGGAAGATTCCAAATATAGATATTTCAGGTTTATGCTTTGACAAGTTCTCATTGTTATGAAGAAGGGGATTTTTATATAGATGTACAAAATGCTTTTGTAAACAACATTTTAAAATTGTCATGAGAGATTTTAATGCTAGAATTGGAAAATGATTGAATGAGAAAGTTGTTATGGTTAAAGTAGAGTATGGAGACAAATGAGAAATGATACACTTGTGAAATTGCATATTATAATTTTTTTCTTTGAGAAAAATGCTGAACAAAAATGGAAAAAGAAGCATACAAAAAAAAAAGGTTCAGTAGAATTAGATTATATTATGATTAACAGAAGATAAGTATTTCAAGATTGTGATGTTTTTAATAAATTCAATGTAGCAAAATCTTTTAAAATAGTAACAGACTTTGAATAAAGATAATTCAGACTTGATTGAAATCAATAATACAATAACCGATATTCTACTAAAAACTGACACAAAGATTAAAAACAATCAAAAAGGCAATTAATCAATAATTTTCAGTTGAGACAAGCTAATGTATGGAACAGTAAGAAATATGAAGTTATTTAAAAATGATCCATTAAGAAGTTTTGAATATCTGGAATTCTGTAAAATAGTATGAAAAAGAACTAACAATGGTATAGGAAATTTGCAAGAAAAGCTTTAGAAAAGAATAAATATCCTAAAAATTTAAAACAATGTCCTGTTATTGAAAGTTATTATAGTAATGAGAAGAAAAAATGATATCCCACCAAGTTTTATATAATAATAAAGGGCCAAGAGATCAAAATATATCCTACAATTACTACATCTTTTGAAATGCCAAGTATCTTAAATGAAGTGTTGAAACATGCAAATCAATCAATAAAGAAGGAAAATCTTCAGAAAGTGATGGAATTATTAATATTGTAAAGGAAGCAGATGAAAAGGCAGAGAAATTTTTGGCAAAACTAAATACCAAATAGCTAAATGATGATTGAATATATGCAGCAGTAATATTGATATTTAGGAAAGATGAAAAAGATTTTAGAACTATAAATGTGTCACTTTTCTATCAATTCCATACAAAATCTTTATTAAGATGATTAATATTTGTCTACCAAATTTCCAGATTCAAAACAATCAAAAGAACAAACAGCATTTAAAATTTTTAGTGGTATGGATTATAATCAATATAAAGATACATTATAGAAAGGACACATGAATGTGAGTTGCCATTATGTTTTAAAATTTGTAAATTATGAAAAGGTATTTAATTTTATAAGCATTTTACATTGATTAAAACTGTAGACCAATAATACAGATTTGGGATAATTTTATGCTGGATTACATGGCAATAAAAGAGTATGTTGGGTGATTTCATATCTCCTTACAGCAGTTTTGTATAAGGAATTTTATGGATTGAAGAAAAGAAAAGCTAAAGGAATAAAAATATATAAATCTTATCTATATCATCTAGATTTTGCAATGATATCATTGTTTTTGCAAATAATGCTTTAGACCCTGATGAAATGAAGAAAATAACACTAAATATAAATGATGAAAAAGGCTAAAGAAATATTCAAAGGATTACACAGAAAAATAAAGATTAATAATAATGAATTAGAAAAAGTAAATTATTACAAATAAAGATGTAAATAAATAGTTTATATCAGTCATAAAATTGAACTTGAATGAAGTGCTTTTGATAGAAATAATTTAATATTAAAATGAAATATGCCTATGTGTTGGAAAAAGATTTTTGATAGATGTGTTTTACAGTTTTTATGTATGGATCTGAGATTTGGACACTCAACAGAAGAACAATACAGACTTCAGTTCATTCAACACAGTATGTTGACATATATGAGTAACAAGAAAATTCTAAAATGAAAGATATAGGTGGCAGAACAAAAGATATTATTGACATAATTGAACAAATTAAAAGATTAAAATTTACATATTGCTAGAAGAAATGATAATAGATGGATAGTTGAAATTTTAAACTGAATCTCTAGACTGTAAAAGATCTAGAAAGAGGCCACATGTATAATAGATATACATAGATAAAATAAGGAAATATGCTGGAATGATATGGAGAAGAGAGACTATGGATCAAAGAAATTGGATTAAACCTAGAGAAATTTTTTTTCTTGAAGTGGATTAATACTAGTGTAAAATGTGATGACATTATTATTTCCTGTTTAAGGACTATTCCATTTCTTTTTTATTCTGATTTTTTTATTTTCATACCCCCCCCCCCACAATCCTTTTCATCACATATAATATTTGCTTATTTCGAATTTTGTGCTTTACATTCATAATTCAAAATATATGAAATATACTGATGACAAACTTTTCTTTTAAAGCATAAGATTATTATAATCCTTTAAAATTAAGGTTGTCATATCAATTCAAATCATTTTTATTTTCCTCTTCTTTCATTCAATTTTTGCTTTGATTTTGACTCTTTATTCATTTATTATTTTGCTACTAGACAATTCAAGCTAGTTTAGCATTATTTAGTTTCATGGGCAGTTAATTTTAATCCATTATTTTTAATTAAACCGATATTGTGCTCCTTTTGCAGACAAATTGAGTGATGGATTCAGAACTAAAGATTTCTGGATTCATTTTTAACTGAGTAAAGTAAAAAAAAAAGATAACTAAATTAAACTGTTGTACTCCACTTGGTACTTGAATATTGATTTCTTGAGCAACTATTGATTGTTTTATTAATATTACATATTTTTGAAAAATAATTATTGTCTGTGATTCAAGCATAAATTAGATAATCATCATTTATTTTTGTATTTATATTTTACATCAAGTATTTCATCTTGATGTAGTAATTTTTGATTGCATAGCATTCTTGTCAATTTTATTATTGATAACAATTTAAATTTTTCAATTTCTTAGAATTTTAAAGGCAATAATCTTGTCACATATATATATATGGAGACAATTCAAGTCCCATTTTATGATGATGAGTGAATTTAACAATTTGATTATAGAATATAATACTAATAAACAATAGTTATAGTATATTTTAGTTTATAAAATTATGTTAATGTAAAATTTATTATTAATGCAATATAAAATGTTTTATATTTGTTAAAACAAAATGTCTTATGAATAACATTAATCACTATCAAATAATCGTTTTTTTTTTTTTCATTTATCTAAATCTGTTTCTGTAAGTAGAGGCTATTTTCAAGCTCTAAGACTAATTATTTTAAATTAGCAAATCTCCATGTTTGTAAAATTTACTGTAATATTTTAATATTTAAATACAAGTATATTAAATATACTTTTAAGTTAGATGTAAATAGATGTAATATTTTAAATAAACAAAACAACAGACAGTTGCTTTCTTATTTTCTTTATTTTTTTCATAAACAAGACTGAAAGTATATAAAATTTTAAATCAGTTTAGATCAATTGGTGAGGTAACTTTGTACCTTAATAGAAGAATGGAAAATTTCACTTTTCAACAAAAATTAGCTGTTTCTTGGTTTCAGATTATAAAATGATGCTTGATGTACTTTTGTATCACTTCATGAGTAATGCTTTTTTCATGTTACTAGACCAACAACTGAAATATTTATCTCTAAATTATTCTGAACTAAAAGATTAGCAATAAAAATTTTATCCTATCATTCACTATTAAACTTCAAATTATCTACCACCATGAATAAAGTCTATTGCTAGTTATATATTAATTAATGCCATTGTGAAAAAAAGGAAAAAATACTATAACCTGATATATTGTTTAAGCTTTGAAGCCTGGATTTACAGTGAAAGTTAGAAATATTTTTATTTTATTAAAATTCTGTTTCTGCATGTTTGCAAAGCTATCATTATAAGGTATTAATTTTTTATTTTATATTCTTTAAATCTTTGGCCTTTTTTTAAAAAAATTATGTCCACATTTACAAACCTAAATGAAATTTTTGTCATCTAGCAACTTTAATGAGAAAATAGTATGCACTATGCATGCATATGATATATCTTATATCTCATTCATTTTTCTTTAAAGTGATATTTTCAAAATAGTGGTTAGTCTCAAGTTTTATATATATATATATACATTTTTTTTATTAAAGCTATTTTTTAATATATATATATATTTTATATAGAAACAGAAATCAAAGAAAATTCAAATACAGATATTTGAAAAAGAAATTGACAAGAGGTTTTAAGGATAAATATCATTTACATGTGATTCAATTAAATATACATTTTACACTGAATTGATATATCTCAATGTAGTAGTAGTATTATTTTTTTTTTTTTTTTTAGAAAGTTTCAATTATTTTTTATTATAAAAATAAAATTAAGTTCAACAGTTCATGGAAGAAATTAGCCATATATATATATGTGTGTGTTTGTAAATTGTCCAAATGCAGTTAGTAATGTATATTTGCATTCCAAGTTATATGTCAATGTTATTATTACATAAATATTTGAAACCAAATTATTACATAATCTATTATTTATTTTGTTAGAAAAGAAAGATCCCTCTCTCCTAAATGAATGTCATTTGACTAAGACTTAGATTAAAAATGAGATAACAAAATTCAGATTTTTACAAAAAAACAACAACAAAATTGTTAGTAATAATAATCATTAAGTCATTTTAACCAAAGTTTTATTAGAATAATTTAAGAGTAGAAATACAGTTTGTGTTTTAAAACTTGCTCATTTAAAAATCACAATTTATGAATAAATTTAAAATTAATAACCTTCAAAATATATAAATTATTTTATGATAATTAACTTTATGAAACATAATATTTTATGTTTATTATGTTATCTAATAGTACTATGAAAATAGTATTTTTAACCAAAATGCATAAAAAATCAATATGGCATATATGGTAGACAAATATTTAATTATGATTGTAGTAATAACTTTATATAATGTTTAAATATAATATGATTCTAATAGTAATCTAACATTAAATTACTTACATTGGTATTACTATTTGGGCCACATCTTTACTCTGCAGAGATGTTCGTATAATTGTTTTTAATTAAATTTCATGTATAATGTATGTATGCATAACAAAGGGTAATTTTAGTTCCAGTTTAAACTAGTGTAAGGGATTGATGCAAAGAGATAATAAAATAATTTGTGAAGTAATAAACTAACTTGTGTACCCATCACCCTTATTTTATTAGTTATTAATTAAATATCAGTTTTGTTAACTTTGTATTGCTTCTTTGTTTTGTGCTGTCTATCAAATCTTGATTGTATCAATGTTTATTGTGATCTCATGTGTCTATGCTAAGTTCACATGTGTGCTTAATTGTTTGCTTAACTGTATATACCATTCAACTTGATTAAGTTATGGCACTGATGAAACATTATATTTCATAAAAATAAAAAAAATTTCATGATCAAAATTATAATGATAATTAGGGTATTAGTCTTGCTGCATTTGAAGTATAAATCAACTTTTTGACAGTCATACATATATATATAAGAAATTCATATAATATTACAATACTAGCCAAAAAAATTTTTTTTTTACTAAAATTCTTCCATAAACCATACTTTCATCTATTAACAAATAGACCTTTTCAAATGAAATTCAACTAAACATACAACATATACATACAAACCAAAATAGCCATCCCATCATTCATTTCAAAAACCAACTTTCTTTAACATCAAAGGATATATTCATGAGATTGATAACTTCAGATTTAAAAAAATATAAAATTTTTTTTTATTTTCAGTTCACTTTTTTCATAAAAGATAACCTCTACATTATCAAATAATATTTTATGACCTGTATTTAGTTCATGGAATATATAAAGCTGAGTTAAGATATCTATTTTTAATTCCACTCTTATGAATGTTAACTCTTTCACTAAGACTTAATTTACTCTGACCTATATAAATTTTATGACAACTGCAAGGAATTTTATAAACTACTCCAGGAATAGATTTACAATCAATTAACTGTTTTGAATTATTTAGTAATGAATTTACATTTAGGCTTTTCTTCCAGGCTGTTTTCATATCACCCAATAAAAAACTTTTTATAAATAAATTTACTAATTGATGACATGCAATAAAAATTAATGGATTTGTTTTAGAAAAAGATTGTTTTTCATAGTTTAGATATTGAAAATATTTAACAAAATGCATTAATATGTTTTTTGATGTTTTAAAGAAATTTGAATATTTTTCTACAGATAAGATTAAGTTTATTCATGATTTGCTATTGCTATTAGAGGAGTTTATTTGTATGTAATGATATGTTTTATAAAATTAAAGAGGGTTGGGTTATTGGTTATGTTATTTCTCCTTTAATGTGCTCTGTCTCTTGATTTTTTAGAGAATAGTGTTATTAATAATTTTTCTGTTTCTTTAAAATTATTTGTTAAGTATGATGATGGTTGTTTGTTTGTTATACAGGAAGATAAGGATTTTTTTGATAGATTGAATGCTTTTGATTATAATATTAAATTTATTATTGAGGGGGTACATTTAAATTTGTTGAGTTAAATTTTTTTTAGATTTAAGTGTTGAATAAGTTGGTAATGTTTTATTCTGTAATCATTTCATTAAAGCAAAAAAAAAAATAAGAAATGTGATATGGCCAGACAGTTATCAACTTTTTATTCATAAGAGATTTTATTGAATTTTTATTATAGGAATAAAAAACTTAATAATTTTTCAAAATAATAGTTATATTGAGCAGAGTCAGTTTTACTTTTAACTTTATTGATTTAGGATATAATCATAAATTTATTAGGAATATATTTAATAAAAAAATATTTATAAATTGTTAATAATAAAGATTTAATTGTATATGAGAATAAAGAATTTATTTCTTTGCCATATAAGTCATCAATTACTAAATCGATTTTTAAGAATAGTTTTTTTTTATTAGGTGGTATGAAATTAGCCTGGAAGAAAGGCATGAATTCATTACTAAATAGTTCAAAACAATCATTTGATTGCAAATATATTCTTTGAGAAATTTATAAGACTGCTTGCAGTTGTCATAAAATTTATATAGGTCAGACTAATTTAAGTCTTAATGAAAGAGTTAAAATACATGAGTAGAGTTAAACTAGATATTATAACTTAGCTTTGTATATTCATGAACTGAAGAAAGATCATAAAATATTATTTGACAATGCAGAGGTTATCTTGTATGAATAAAGTGAATTGAAAATAAGAGTAAAAGAAACTTTGATGATAATTTTTTGAAACTGAGGCTATCAATCTCATGAAGACATCATTTGGTATTAAAGGAAGTTGGTTCTTGAAGTGAATAATGGGATGGCTATTTTGTTTTGTATGTATATGTTGTATCTTTAGTTGAAATTCATTTGAAAAGATCTAATTGTTAATAGATGAAACCATGGTTATGGAAGAATTTTAGTAAAATGTTGTTTTCTGGCTAGTATTGTAATGTTATATGAATTTCTACTAGATGTATAATTACTAGTATGGCATTATATAGTATCTAATATATAAAATTTGATATCGCAACATATAGAGCTGTATATGGATACAGTGAAAGTTACTTGGTCTAAAGAAATACATGAAAATAATTTTGGTAAAGATTATAATATGTGTAGTAATGAAGTTGTTATGTATAACATAGCAAAATGTTCACATGATAAAACATTTTGCTGTGTGATTACTATGTATAGGAAAAACAAAGTTCAATTGGAAGGAGATAAATAACTTAGATGTTTTCTCTAGATTTCTGCTATTATAAAAACTATTATAGAAAATCTGATCATATTAAAAAATCATCCATAAAGAAGAAATAAAACAATTCACAATTTTATATTTATATTGAAAAATTAAAAATACCAAGGGATATATATGTAATGTCATATATTAGCTATTAACAAATTACAATTATAATTTTCATTATTTTAATGATATGGTAATTTTTAAACACATATATTATCTATACTAAACTTAATGTAATTAGAAGAGACTTGAACTCAGACTTTCAAGCTCCCTGCAGCTATGACCACATATATGTGAAAGAGATAAATGATCTCCAATATGTCTATTTTGTGCTGAACCAGTACTCATCATTTAGTCCAGGTTATCATCTCCCCCACATAATCAGTGCTCAGTTTATATTAAAATAGGAAATCTTCAAACTTTAATGGACAGGTTTTAAACTTCACCCTCCAACTCTTCAGCCATCCTTATCATTAAAAATCTGATGATAAAATGCTCAAAACTCTTATTGATGCCAATATTATTGTCAAACTAATGTTGACTTTAAGTCACTGAATATTAATCAATCTGTAACCTTTATTGGCTGATTAAAATTTTTTTTAGAAAGCATGATTAGATGATATGTGATAATGAAAAATTAACCTCAACCTTATGTGTAACAACTGATAAAGTTTGTGAATATAAAACTCTATATTTTAAAGAGTTAAAAAAAAGTGCTCAAATTATAGGTGATATACTGAAAATTGTTATTAATAAAGTCATGAGTAAAATATGGAAGTTTGATCTAATACATATTGAAAATTAAGTCAAATATATACTGTATATATTTTTTATAAATTTGTTTGTGGAAATCAATATGCTGATAATACAAATTTTAGTCACATGAGTAAAGTTAATATTTATTTTTTTTTAATTTTTTATAAAGATTAAAGAATTTTTACAATGAATATTATCTGTTATATTTTCAACTCTCTACCAGTATCAATTCTAGAAACCAAATTAAATAGCAGTAGTTTTAGATATGCTAAAATTTAGAAGTTTTTAAATATATTACTATCATAGTAGCCAAACCACTTAATCAAGTTTCTTCAAACCTCTAAAATTTTAATTTATCAGAAAATTTCAAATAAAATCCAGTATCATCAGCAAAACTATGTGATTTAAAAGAATTTAAATAAAGTATTATATATATATTCTAACCTTCTTAATAAATTATCATCCTGGCTAACATACATAGCCATCGATAGTCGGACATTTCTAACCTATAAAAACATATATAAACTTATTAACTCTAACTATATAGTAACTAATATAGTAACTAGTATTAACGAATCTAAATGTAGTTTAAGCTCAATACATCAATCGCCTCTATAATTAGACATCTCATTTTCTAACCTAATAAAGTATATTCTTGGTGATCTGCAAACTCACCAATGTGCATACTCAACCTAGCTCAGTGGTCGGTTAGTTATAAGAAGATTCAGCTGCAGAGATATGCAGTTAAGATAAAGACAGAAATTAAAATCATAAAACAAATTATCATTAATAAAATAAATATCTTGGGAAGATAGGAAAAAAAACTGTCATCATTCCCTAATTAAAAAATTTAGAATAAAATAACATCCTCTCTTTATCAAAAACACATTCTCTGAGCTATAAGTATTTGCACTTTTAAACAATGATGATAACTTCTCATGTTCTTATTAATGTTACCAAAATAAAAAAAATATATCCAATATGTAAATCATCTGCCAATATGATCTGAAAATACTTTTCAGATAGCACAATTATAAGTTAAACTCCTTTTAAGCCACGCCACAATTGTAATATCAATAATAATTGATCACTTCTTAATAAAAGAATAATTATAATGACAATAATAATCTGAGGGTTTCTTTGGTTAATTTAGGAAAATGCTCGACAGTACTGTGCTGTCACATATGACTGGCATTCTGGTTGGCTATAGGAAACATTTACTTTACTTCAAAGTCAATGTGTCTTCATATCTCATAGCAACTACTATATTAATTAAAGAGGTAATAATTATACTCAATAATGACATACAATTTTGAATAATACAGCCCTTTTATCCAGAATCTCAGCCAGAATAATAAAAAGACAAGGGTGCTTTTTGTGTCCTTTCATCATCCATGACAACGCAATAAATTAACTAAGACTCATTACTTCGACAATTTAACTAAAATGTGAATGGAATAATGTGCAGTCAGAGTTAATGACTTGGGAATAAATTCATTTTTACACTTACAAAATGTTTAGTCTGAAGTTTGCAATTCCATAAATAATTCTCATTAAAATAAAATGAAATGAAATATTCCGATCTGCTTAAATTTTTCTATCTGGTATATTAAGTTTTTGAGAGTTTGAAAGGATTTCGGACTCAAGAAAATGTTTTGCAAATATCGTGCAAACACACTTCTATTTAGCATATACAAAAAAATGAATTCACCACGACTATTGACAAGACTATAATTTATTACTATCACAAAAAAAAATATATACCAATTTATTAAATAATCTCACACTGATACAAAACATAAACCAACATTAATCTGTCTATTGTTTAGGTATAGATTAAAATTATAACTTCACCTGTTTGCAATCATGCAAATTGACTAACTAAAAAGTACATCTCATTTACCAATACACTAATTTATAAGTTTGGTAAACTTTCTATAAGCTTTTACTTAAAGTTATTGACTAACTATTTTTGTTTTTAATTGATTAATATTATAATATGAAATACGCAAAATGGTAAATTTATTTTTAATAAATTTAATTAAGTTATGGATTTTAATTGAACAACCTATTCTAATTATGGGTCATTTGTCAGAAGTCGCACTCACCATCTTACATTTAACTTAATGTTAACTTAAGTTACGATAAATATTTTATTCATAAGTGTAATTTAAACTATGAATATTACTTAATTATTAACTAACATTAAACATTGCGTTTGAATATTCCTCCAGCAAATAAGCGTTTTAAATTACGCAATTTTAACTTACTTTCTCCATTGATTTGCTTGTCAACTACTAGCAAGATTCAGCAGCACAATACAGATATTGATCTCAGTTACTAACGCACTATTGATACTAAAGTGCACCTTGAGGAACTAACACCTCCAACATAACATTTATCCTTGCCCTAACTTTTAAAACAAAGCACAATAATCAACACCTTCCATGGTGGAACTATCTTTATATTCACATGAGGAATGCAGAATAACAACGAATGTCTGCAGAGTAAACTACTACACTAAAGTATTTTGGTGGTTTCTTGCCTCTTACTCAGGCATAAAACGAACACACACCAAGTATAATCCTCTCTTGGGATTTAAACAAATTAAGAATCCTAAATGCTATATAAACTCTTGATCGTTCTATTCATGAGAATCGATCACATGGGCTATCAAACATACCCTAACATTATATATAAAACTATTCTTCTCATGGAAAAATAAAGTATTTTTAGGGAGATCATTTTCATCCCACAAAATAAAATACATTATAAGTATTACATATGCGGATATTGAGCATATACCAGCGCTACATTTAGGCAAGATAAGAAAACACACTAATCATAATAAACCTATGTTACAATGTATACTTTGATCAATATCTGAAACCAATGGACATGACAGCATAAAAGTATAATAATTTTAATTCTAATGAAGGAACACTCAAAAGCACTAGGTAGCATATCAGCTTCCACTAAATAAAGTGGATGTGCTATTAAAGAATAACTGTTACTAAATTACTAAATTAACATAATATAAATTCTGTTGACCCTTTAAACAAGAAATATCTTGTTATAGCCTGTATTTCTTTTTAAAGTTACTTCTGATAAATTAAAATATTTAGTTTACCCATTAAATAAATATAAAATATTTATTCTTTTAAGTACCAAACATGCAAAATTTATATCTGTCACTGCATTTAATAAATCAGATATGCTTCATAGATTTCATCTTAAATACAAACAACCCAAAATAATTATAGGAAGACATACCTTTGTTTTTACAAGATTCTTAAAATATTACGTGACAGATATATCCTAGCATATATTAATATTATAACACAAAATAAAATTTTACAAATTAATTTTCTAAAAAAAAAGAAAACATTCAATAAACAAATACATATTATCTCATTAGCAAAACTATTTTTCTGTGAGCTGATTATCCAGGTGAAGAGTTTTCATCTAGTCAAATTTTACGAAGCACTAAAAGTAATAAACGCATTTTTTTTTTTAATGAAAAGTTTTCTTTTATTTAGCACTTTTAATAATCATGTAAAGAAAATTATAATAGAATCGAAGATTAATTCTCACTTGAATTATACTATTAAAATTTGGATCCACAAAAAGAAAAACGAATATTATAACAGAGATGATACACACACATTATTTTTTGACTACACATATAATTAGCTAGCTTCCTTATGGATGAAAATGCGCACTTTTCAGAGAGATTATTATGAGAATCACTGCAGTTGACTTATATTATATATGAAGTTTTAACAATTCCACTTGGTGTATAGTACAATATATAATTTGGTTTTATTTTTAAGTCACTGAAGGTCTATAATTTATTCACAACTTTAGAATTTGATTTTCCAATAGTTTTTTTTTTTCAGTAAGAATACACGTATATAATTT
Organism: Epiperipatus broadwayi; assembly: GCA_028023455.1. Lineage (NCBI taxonomy): Eukaryota > Metazoa > Onychophora > Udeonychophora > Euonychophora > Peripatidae > Epiperipatus > Epiperipatus broadwayi. The sequence goes on from JAQFVV010012401.1 coordinate 6,966,396, forward strand.
CCCATTTATTTCAAAAGAGTGGTTCTTTTTCTATAACAAAAAAAAAATGCAGGTGTATGTGTAGCTTAATATTATTATGATTATTATTATTATGCTTAAATAATTCTTGGTGAATAAAAATGTATTTTAATGTATAAACGGCATTATTTTTAAATGCAGACGAGATACCTAGAAAGAGCGCTAAATTATGTTTCTAGTTCCTTTTCCTTTTCTTCATAATATTTCTTTCAATTATTATTTTTTTCTTATACCAAGAAAATATTAATAAATGATAACAAGTTACTAAATAATTATTTCCCACTTGGAAATTATTGGTTTTCTTTAACTGAGATAAAATAATAAATTGCTTATTATTCTTTGTTAATGGCTTAATTAAATTATTCATGTTCTTTTAAAAACATGATATTGCATTAGGAAATATATCAATCATCCACACAAACCATGTCTGGGTGAATGAATAGCATACTTTACTAACCAATTATTTGTTATTTTATTTTTTTATTTTTCTTAAAGAATAGCATTGATTTTATGCAGAAATAATGCTAAATAAAACCAAGTGCCAAAAGCATTGGGTTACAATATCCTTAAGCATTATTACACTTATTAAATCCAAATTAATCCAAATTCACAACTCAACCAGACTAGCCCAAAAAATAAACTCTAAAACACAACCAATGGTTTCACTGCTACCTGCAGACTTCTGAGTCCAAAGAATTACAAAATAACTATATATATAAATTTAAGCATAATTCATATACTTGGAGTTTAAATGCAATATAGAGGATTTGAACACAGATTTTCAAGCACCCTTCAACTCTCCACTCTATCTCATTTGACCAATACATTTGATCACACACATGAGAAAAATATAAATGATCTCCATGTTGAGCCAACACTCATCAGTTGGAGTAAATCATCATCTCCCATATATATATAATCAGTGCTTGGTTTATATTAAGATAGCAGTTTTTCAAATACTAATGGACAGGCTTCAATCTAATCCACCACCCCCATCCATACCATTGTAAATCTGATGTTGAAATGTCCAAATACCTTGATGCTAAATTACTATCATACCGTGTTGACCTTAAGTCACTCTGACTCCTCATGTATAGGTTCTTGTTCATTCAAATACACAGAAGAGGGATGGGCAGAATACAGGCTGGATCTGTAATGTTTTTGAAATACAAGCATAATTCATATACTTGGAATTTAGATGTAATATAGGGATTTGAACATAGACTTTCAAGTATCCTTCAGTTATTTACTCTATCTCATACAACTGATACACATGACCACACACATGTGAAAAAGATAAATGATCTCTAATATACTTATTTCATACTGAACCAGCACTCATATGTTAGTCCAGATCATCCTCAAATGATTTGGATATTCCATGATCAAATTTTCAATGGTATGGATGGCTAAAGAGTTGGAGGGTGGAATAGATTGAAGCCTGTCCATTAAAGTTTAAATAGTTGCTATCTTAATATAAACAAGCATTGATGTTATATATATATATATTATAAACCTCTCCCCCCTCCCACACACAACACCGATCCTACACATCATATGAATAAATGCCCAGGCGGCCAATTCTATTAATGAATAGAATTAACAACTTTATTATGCTTTGAATTTGTATTGAGATTCTGCTACTTATGCCTGAGTTATAGCTTAGCTCAATGGAGCGTTATAGAAAGTTAAAAATATAAAGAATATAATTTCAAATATATATATATAAAGAATATAAATAAATGAAGGAAGAAATACTATTGATGATTAAAATAAGATACATGCTTCATTTGTTAATCAACCAAATGATAGAAATCAATAAAATTTTATTTATTCAAGCTAATAAACTATAATTTACATTTGATCTCTTCCATCATCTAAATACACTCCTATATTAGCTACGATATAACTTTAACAGAAAACATGATATTGAATCTAAATAGCTAAATCAATATTAATTTGGAACTATGAACTCAGATCTCAGGGAATCTTTAATACGATTTGATTAAAGAAATTTTATTATGCAATAACTTATAACTATTATAGAAAAATATATAATGGAATGAATTGAGTGATGTTTCACTGGACTAGCAATTAAATAATGATGGAATTAGGGTACCTTTTAATCTCACATCATTGTCTAAGTAATAACTAAGTATGCAACCTTCTTCATAAGTTTACCAAATGGTAAAGTATTTCATATAATGCTTGGATCAAGAGAACAATATTATCAGATTTCAATATGTTTATTATCAAATTTACAAAGTAGTGCATTTATGTTGTAATAGATATGTAGAATGTGGAAACTAGAATAGGAATGCATATAAGAATAACTGGAGACAAAGTTTTAAATAATAAATAAAGCATTTATTTACATTTGCAATTAAAATAGATATAATTATCTCACATTGGGACTATTTGTCCTAATTCTAAAATTTACACATATATTTACTAATTGGGTTTGATATCTCTTTTGTTTATTGACTAGACATTTACAAGACATGAATTAACAAATAAAATAATGCCCTCATATTCTAACTTTGAATATATTTAGGCTGCTAATTAACTAACATTTTTTTTTTTATTAGCAAACAACACTGGATAATTAAATATCTTATTATGTGCACAAATATACACGTTGGAGAGGTCACACTATCAATTATTGGGATATAACAAATTAATAATTTTTTTTTTTTCATATGTCATAGCATCGACCGGGACGCGAACCCACACCTGTCTGCAACCAACTACTTGCTTGCAAGGCGGGTGCGATGACCTCTCAGCTACCAACGCTTGACAAAAAATTTGGCTGTCAAGAGAGTAACGTTAAATAGCTCAATCAAATAATTCCTTTAAATATCTATACTTTTCACACATTCCAAATAAAAGTAAGCATTCTGATGATTTGATGATTTAAAGCTTGCAGTAAATTAACATGATATAATTTAAAATATTTAATTCCCGATGTATAAATTTAACATTATTATACTTTAAAGTCTGCAAGATTATTTTCATGTGTGTGGCATCTTATGCTATAATTAAGACAAAAATCAATATATTTACATACGGATAAGGCCATAAACCAACAAATATAACACTATTTCTGCTTTAATATTCCATAAAGAATTTAATCTTACCATTTATTTAACCACCAACTACATTACATATAGCTATGATTCTATGATAACACAGAAATAAACATTCAAGAGAAAAATTTAAGCACATGAGGAATAAACAAATTTCTTGGCTAATAAATCTAACGACAAACAATGAACCCCCCCCCCCCTAACTTTGAGGTAAACTATTGGTGTGAAACTCAGTCTCACCACCAGAATAAAGGGGACATATACTACTCAACTTCATAAAATATCATTTTTATAATACATATGCAATCTAGGAATATACTTCACTCATGGCAAATACTTAGATATATTAAGGGAAAGAGTTCTCAATCCCAATCAACATAGAACATATCATGAATAACTTTCTTTCTCATAGCTACTCTATACATTGAAAAATAAATACACAGACAGGTAGGTCACTAATTCCTTTCAATTCTTTTAGCTTATTGCATTATCCGAAATAAACGGGGAGAAAAACAGTCATAAACTGAATATTTACTAATTATATGAAATAAACGCATAAGACAGACACACATACATATAAATAAATGCATAAGACAGACATTCATACATATAAATAAGAGCATGAAAATAACTTCAAATTATATAATACATGAATATTATGGTAAAGTAAATGGTAAACTGAAATTAAAACTTTTACTTTGTGACAAATTATTAGCTATTTTAAAATTTTTAAATGACAGTAGTTAATGTCAACGAATTTCACCGTTTCTCATAATATTTATCATTCATACATTTATTACTCTCTAAGCCAATTGCTTACTTCCAGACATTAAATAAATAAAAAAAATATACTTCTCATTAATGGAATACACAAAGCATATATATAATATACATAACAAATTATATTTAAATAATAATCATTTAACAGTGTATTGTGACTTGCAATACGCTCTCCCAGATGTTCTTGAAGTCAAGGAAATAGCATAAATTAAACAAACAAATAAATAATAAACCTATCTATCTATTTATGGTGTATCAATAGCAACAAGAAAAAGAAAAAGTCACTTTTCTTTTAACTTAAAAAAAAATTCACTCGCAAAGTTTTTTTTTAAACATAAAGTTTCCTGACTGACGCGAAGACAAGGACGATGATTTCAGCCAAATATGTGTTAGTAAACATGGAGACAAATTCCTATAGGACAAACATTCACAATTCAGGTTTAATTCAGCCATCTCAAATGTTCTTAGTAATAGCTAATTGAGTTCACTAATACAGCGTGCGAGTAATAAACTTTTATAATAACAGAGATATAGATAGAAAGTTTCAGCTACATATTTGTTTGATATTGGTCATTTAATGAATTCTGGAATTTTTTTTTTAATTTAGCAGTAACTTTAGCAGGTTTCTAAAAAGAAAATATTGGCTTTCCATAAACTTCATAAGTTAGCACAAATGTAATTATTTTGGTCCATTGTTAATTAATTATTCACGTAAAATCTACAATTCCTTAAGCAATAACATTTTTCTTTTATAATAAGTTCACATACCAAGGAGAACAAGAAATATATACTATTAATGTCCTTCTACTTGACTTAAAATAGGTATACATTAACAAACACTTGTAATTAATTATTTGTAAGCCACACATTCACCTCATTAATAAAGTAATTTATAAGCATGAATAATAAACACAATTATTATCCTGGAGTAGTTCAAAATATAGCACAATAAATTACGCTTCCTCTAATTTTTAACTTAACTTTTACATAATTAGAAGAGAATTGAAACTTAGAGTCTATGATATAGGTTTTGTTAAACAGTCCTGCATACATTTCCTTAAAAGACTAAAAAGTTCACACAATTTTATTTTTTTCTTAATAATAATAGAAGACATAGGCAAACAAAGTAGATTAAAGTTATTAGCATATAAATACATTTTAAAGCGATAGGGTTAATTTAAAGTTTAACTGAGTGGAAAGTGAAGAAAATATACTTTTTGTATAAATTACTCCGACATCCTTCCTTAAAGCTGTCTGGTAGCTAGAATTCTCACACTGAATTTTATAAAGAAAATAATGTTTAAAAATTTACACTTTGGAGTTTAACTGACTTGATTTCTGGAAGAGATTTGAAAAAAACCATGTACATAGAAGAAATGGCAGAAGCAGAATCAATAATTTAATGAATAATAATGAATAAATGAATGAATGGATAACTTCTATTGCTATCACTTAAATACACCTTTCCATCAATCAAGAGGTCATCCTCCCCTCTAAAGGTTAGCTCTACCCTTTGCATTCAGTTAATTAAAGAACAAATATTCAAGAAATCTTTTCTTGAAAAAAAAAAATCATTTTGATTTTCTAAATTAAATCAAACAAAATAAATAAATATATTAATTAGCTGGTAAAATAAAGTAGTTGGTAACACAATTTGTCAAATGATTCACTAATCCAGATATCCATTAATCACTCAAAATATATTTACATTTGTTATTAGAGATATTTGCTATAATTTTAAATGTTTTATTGTAAAGTGTAAAATTCTATATTGTACTTAAATATGAAATTGAAAGATGATACAGACATACATGCGTACATGTATGCTGCTATATGAATACTAAATTATTCTGACTAAAATATGACTGATATGACTATGGGTTAAACACATTTCACTGATTACATTACTTATACATAGATGGGTGTGCCGATGAATAAACAGATCAGAAAACAATCTAAACAAATACCAATCACCATTCTACAAATAAATAAAACAAATTTACATAAACTTAACTTGCATATCAACAATTCCTGTAATAATCCACCTCCCCTTCTTGCATTAAATACTTCATCAAGTATAATAATAATACTAAATGCTTATAAAAATTCCCAACTAACATTCATAAGCAACTCTCACATAATGTTTTAGACCATTAATATTTTAAAATATTAAATGCGCTATTTCACCTTTTTTTATATTTAAATGCAGTTATTCACCACTGACACAGTATGATTTAATTACTTGTGCCCATTCAGAAGTTCACCTTATATATATGGGAGATGATGATCTGAACCAACTGATGAGTGTTGGTTCAGCAAAAAATACATATATTGGAGATCATTTATCTTTTTCACATATATGTGGTCATGTGTATTGGTTTGTATGAGATAGAGTGGATAGCTGAAGAATGCTTGAAAGTCTGTATTCAAATCCCCTATATTACATTGAAACTACAAGTATATGAATTATACTTGTATTTCAAAAATATTACCGATTCAGCCTATATTCTGCCCATCTCTCTTCTATGTATTTGAATGGAAAGATCCTAGACATGAGGGATCAGAGTGACTTAAGGTCAACATGGACATGACAATAATATTAGTATTATAAGGGATTTGAGCATTTTACCATCAGATTTTCGGTGATATTGATGGCTGAAGAATTGGAGAAGACTGAAGCCTGTCCATTAAAGTTTGAAGAATTGCTATCTTAATATAAACCAAGCACTGATTATATACCTGTGTGGTAGATGGTCCTGGTTCAACATGAAATACATATATTGGAGATCATTTATCTTTATCACATGTGTCTGTCATGTTTATTGGTTATTTAAGATAGAATGGGTAGCTGAAGGGTGCTTGAAAGTTTGTGTTCAAATCCCCTATATATATAGTAGATTATAATAACTGAAGTCTTAGAAATAGTCTAAATGTAACAAACAAAATAACATTTACATATACCATCTGTTTTCCAACCAAGAAATAACTATTCTTCTTTGCTCAGATCAAAATATTTCAATTTAGCTAATAGAGAGAGCATATCGTATATCTTAGAATAGTTCAGGCAGGCAAGAACCACAAACTTTGAATCATAATACCTCTTACAACACTATATCAATCAGATCAGTCAAGATAGCAAATGTTGACTATCCTTTTCTAAAACCCATTTTAAAGGTAAAATATATATTGTTTAAAAAGTTAATTTGATTATAAATAATTTTTTATATAATTTATATAAAAGGAACCTTATCCATATTAATTTCCAATATAATGGAAAATAAAATTGATGATTAAAAAATATCTTAGTAATATTCAAACAAAAGATTCATCATAAATTTATTATAGCAGTAGAAAATCCATTAATATTGAGGGTTCAGTTTAAAAAATTTGAGAGCACTAAATATATATATATATTGTAAATTTGAAATGTCTAGACATTATTGTATCTAATGTTCAATTTTATTTGAGAAAAACATGATTAAATTCATCAACTTTTGTAAATAAGGAGGTATTAGGTTGGAAAAAGATTTTTTAAAAAATGAATTATTTATAGATTTAGAGATAAAAGATAAGTAAGTACACATTTTTCTCTAGTCAAATAGTTTTATAGGCAAATTATATAAGTTATAAAAAAATTTAACTATTCTTAGATTTTATTCTATTAAATTATTTCAAAAGCTAATCGTATTTTTAAAGCAGTAATCTATGATTTTTTTTTGGCTTATAATATGTTTTGTATTGTTTGTTTATACGGTACAAATATATTGGCATCCGGTAAGATATTTAAAAGCTAAGAAAAAAAAAGAAAAAGTAAATTTAGCATACTAATTAAAAAGACGCAATTAAATTTTTGATTTGTATAATTTTTTTTTTTTTTAAATGTATAATGAAAGTAAAATTTTTGTCCATATTTTTTTTTGTATCTAATTAAGGTAACAAAAGACACACAAATTACTAATCCAGATAAGCTAAAAGAAAATATTTTAGCTAATTAAAGATGGCAGAGGGACTTGGTGAAAGGAGGACATTGTAACTTAAATTTAAGAGAGAGTGTATGTCTACAAGATTATTATCTTATATGCTGATAAAAGAACAAAAGAATGCACAGAAGTTTCAAAAACAGGATCAAGGTATAAAAAGAGGGGGACAACTTCGATCTAGTCTTCTCTTTACCTTCTAGTTATGTGTCTGAGAGTTGGAGGTTTCCGCGAGCATAACCTGTGGCAGAAACCTACTTCTACGCAGGTATGCCACTTGCTATACCAAGCTGTCATGCAAGCATGGAAATGGGCCTTGTGAAGACTGCTTTTTGCAATGAAAGTTTCATTACAACTGTGCCTTTTCTCCAGCTATACAATGGAACAATAATGGAAGATGCCGGCAGGAGAGACCAATGGAAATTCTTATGAGCTCAGGATCCTATAAACATATACACCAACTTACTGGTAAGTTAAGAGTAACTTTCCTGATTGTGACACAGTTTGCAAACAATTCTTAAAATAAACTTAAAATAAGCCCGATAAAGACTTCAAATTCTATTATCAAGAGATTCTTGTTTACCTAAGAACTATAATTGTTGAACTGTTTTTTTTAATTAATTGATTCATATCTGGATTAGCATGCGTGTCATCTGTCCAATTAATTAATTCATAATGTGTTTTTTTTATTTTTTTATTTTAATTTGTTAGAATAAAAATATTTATTTCTAATACCAACTATTCGTTGTATGTTATTAAATATTATTAATAAATTTATTAATGTTAATTATTAAGATTTGAAAATAAAATTTACCTTTGCCAACACTGTACCGAAGCTCAATCCTCCGGAGTTTCCAGATAATTTCGTCGTAACTAAATAAATAAAAGGGGTTTAGCCAGTGGATTCCGATCCAGAATTCTGGCGCCTTTCAAATAAATTAAAAGCTGGCTTACATGATCCCTTTATTTTAATAGTTATATTAGTTAAAAGGATGTTGTTTGACCAGGAAAAATAATTGCGTCCATTAAATCTTACTGAATTGTCTGACAAAACAAATTTAATAGATAGGACGTAATTTGGTCACTGAGTACATGTAGGTAACTCGTAAAAAAATCCTAATAGAGCAGTTGATGATACAATAAGTTATAAAAAATTCAACTACTCTTAGATTTTATCTTATTAAATTATTTCAAAAGCTAATCTTATTTTTAAAGCAGTAATCTATGATTTTTTTGGCTTATAACATGTTTTGTATCAAAGCAGATTTAATGCAGAATCCTATAAATACAAAATTCTAGTCATTACTATTTTTTAAATCAATCCCAATGAACTATCAACACCAACAGCATTAAAAAAAAAAGCAAAAACAAATCTTTATTAAAATTATAACAATCTCTGAAAGTCATAAATATAAGTTTAACCCAAACAACTAAAAAAAAAGATAACGTTCAAATAAGTTATGGTCAGAGATCTTGTGCATAACCTGAAAATTGGAAATAAAATCAGGACTATGAGAGGCAGTAGTAGTAATGTCAATAAAAGTTTAACTGGTTACCCAAAAATAAAAATCAATTATCTGTTTAAAACCATAAACATTAGATTAAAAATATCTATAAAGTAGGTTAACATTAAGATCATCTAGAATAATAACTTTATCAATGAATTTAGGCAGAATAAAGGTAATAATATTTTCTAGACCAGGGATGGGCAGTTGTTTTGGCTCAGGGGCTGCAGAGCTTGGTGAAAGGCCGCAGCGGGGCCACATTGTGGAAGTGAAGGTTAACGGTGGGCCATATCTTTTTTTCATGACACTATAAACACACTGCTTTATTCCCTGTATTACCCAAGAAATATTTGTTTGCCCATTCTTCATTAAACACACAAGATTCATCACTGATTTTACATTTTTACGGAGGGTTCATGGTTTCACTAAAGTTGGAAATGTATATATTTGCTAATGCAAAAACAAAATTGAAATTAATCAGATCAACTGGAAAAGCACTGCACCTCATATCTACACTGCGCATATGTATTAATGTGGCCATCCTAGTGGAAAATACGAGACAAATCTTCAGTCGTGCACGGGAAGGAAATCTCAGTTCAAGGTGGATTTTTCTGATTGTCTTGGCAGGCCACATAAAAACTCTTAGCAGGCCGCATGTGGCCCTCAGGCTGTTATTTGCTCACTCCTGTTCTAGGCTATCCGAAAAAAATTTTAAAACTGAATTGAAATCAATAAATTACTCTTAGAACAGTGACAAGAAATTTACAAGTAATCCAGGAAAGATGATGAATCAGTATGCACTTATTGAAATAATGTTATATATATATATATAAAGCCAAGTCAAAATTAATGATGGGTGAATAGACATCCAAATGTGCCACATCTGTAAAACAATTATCATACAATTATAGTAATTTTTGCATAGTATAGGCATCAATAGAAATGTTCTGATTACTAACATCAAAGTCATATTAATAACAGTAATAGGATAAAGACTTCTGATAATATTATTACTAGAAAGAATATCACAATTAATAAAATTACGATTATTTGGATAGTTGAAATATAATTACACTGATTCACTAATTATCACTGTATCAGTAGAAATTTTTTGTGAACAAATTAATTATGTATGATTCTGAAATAGATAAATTACAACATTTTTTTGTTTATGAATTGATATTAACAAACAGAAATATAAAAATTGTATAAGTACTACAGTTAATGCAAATTTTATAATAGACAATAAAGGTTTTTTAATTTACTTTTTAAATGTTATAATGGCTTTATGTGCAGAAGAAAAGGGATGATTCAGAATAAATTTAATGAATTTGTGGTTTATTTGATTATGTCTAACAAAAATACAGTTGATATTATTTACTATTCCACAGCTATATTGTATACACTTCATATTACCATAATATTTACTATATTTACATCAATTTGTCTCTGCTGAAGTTTCAGAGATATGAGAATTATATTTTGAATGCAATTTTATTAACAGAAGCAGATTTACAATCTATTCCACGTGATGAGCCTACTACTTTAACCTAAGTTATATTACTTCAATGTATATTAATATTAGAGACAAAATCAGTATTATTTCTTTAAAAAAAAATTTTTTTTGATTACTATATATTAAATTGTCATTTAGTTATGTATTTCTTTCTTTGAATATTTTCCAATTCCATTTTAGTCCGAGCATTAAAATTGGCAGAATTGGATGCAATATGAGGACATTACACTCAAAATTTATCACTCTATTATTGCTACAACAAATAGTACAGGATAGTTTTTTTTTTTCTAACTTTACAAATAAAATTATTAACTAAATTTTCTTTTATAAAATCAATTTCCTTAGTCAAGTGATCAAGTTTCTGATGAATAGATTACATTTGAGATAAAAATATATTAAAACCAACTTAATTCTTTGACAAAAATATTATTCCCAATTTGTTCTTCATGTTTGGCAGAGTGTGAGTTAAAAGAATTAAAGCCACTGTCAAATTAAGATTTCTGAACAATTTAATCTACTAATTTATTAGAAGAGTACTTTCATTTATTACAGATTTATTTATATTATCTCAAGCATTAATTTTAACAAGATTGAAACATTTAATATAATATTTATTTTTACATTTTTACATAAGTTGTTCTAGGTTGTTTTCCAAATATCAGTTGTGATAATTAGAGTAGCAAATGCCTGCCATAATCGATATTAAATACAAAAAAAAAAAAAAAATCAATGATTATTCAATATCCTTTAGATTGTAAACATGAAGTTCAGAATATTGTACTAGTGATAGTGATAAAAAAAATATTCATACCTAAGTTGAGAAGAGAAGAAAATACCATTTTAATTGTATAACTACAAACAACAAGTATAATGAAAGGCAGCCATTTTTATGCAAATATGTATCCATAATATAGATTGGTGGCCGAAGACGGAGGGTGCTAAGAATCCCCTGATTGCGGACCCAGGCTGCCATTTGATGACAACTTTTTATTTAGGTACTTAAACTGCAGATCACTTTCAAGTGAAGGAAGATTGCAAGAATTAGAAGAAGAACTATCTTATATTAAATGGGACATTATTGGACTTAGTGAAGTTAGAAGAAAAGGTGAAGAGACAATTGATTTAAAAAGTGGACATATACTCTATTATAAAGGCACAAATATTGGAAATACAAGTGGAGTAGGAATCATTATAAATAAAAAGTGGAAGAACAATATTGCGGAGATTGATGGTGTATCGGACAGAGTGGCAAAATTAGTTTTACAACTTAATAGTAGATACCAAATACAGATAATTCAGGTTTATGCCCCAACAAGTTCTCATAGTGATGAAGTAGTAGAAGATTTTTATATGAATGTACAAAAGGCTTTTGATCAGAGTAAACAACATTTTAAAATTGTTATGGGAGATGTTAATGCTAGAATTGGTAAACAAATGAAAGATGAAAGTGCTGTAGGTAATTTTAGTTATGGTAATAGAAATGAGAGAGGACATAGACTTGTGGAGTTTGCAGAAAAAGAAAAATTTTATATTATGATTTCCTTTTTTGAGAAAAATGTTAAAAGGAAATGGACATGGAAGCATCCAAATGAAGGTACAGCAGAATTGGATTGTATTTTGACTACATATTTCAAAATTGTAATGTTCTTAATAAATTTAACACAGGAAGTGATCATAGATTAGTAAGGTGTAAGAAATGTGTTAATGTAAAACTAAAGAGACAAAAATTATTAAGAAAAACAATATTTACAGTTGATATTCCTAATTTTCAAAAACATTCTAATGAATTTAGATTAGAACTTACAAATCGGTTTCAAGTATTAGTAGATTTTGAACATGATTTAGATTTGAATGAAATTAATATGAAAATAACTGATACACTTTTAAAACTGCAGCAAAGATAGCTGGTAGAAAAAAGCAGCAATTGACCAATAACATTTCTACTGAGACTAGAGAATTTATGAAGAAAAGAAGGAATATGAAGATATACAAAAATGATGCATTAAATATAATTAAATATCTCGAATTTTGTAAAATGGTGCGGAAAAGAGTTGAAAATGATATAAGAAAGTATAACTGTGAACTAGCAAGGAAAGCTGTAGAAGAGAATAAAAGTCTCAAGAATGTAAAACAACATTTTGGTATTGGTAGGAAATTTATATCTGCAATAAGAAAAAAAGATGGAATTATTACTAAAAAGAGAGATGATATCATGAAATTGGTAGAAGATCTTTATCAAGAATTATATAGTAATAAAGAACAAATGCCTCCTATATCTATTACATCTTCCGAATTGCCCAGAATTTTAAATGAAGAAGTGAGACATGCAATTAAATGTATGACAAAAGGAAAGGCTCCAGGTAATGATGGAAATATAATTGATATATTAAAAGAAGTAGGTGAAGAAATAGAAATTTTTTTAGCAAAGTTATATACCAAATGTCTAAATGATAAAGATGTACCATATGATTGGAAGAATACAGTAATAATATTGATATTTAAAATAGGTGATAAAGAAGATATTAGAAATTACAGACCTATCAGCCTTTTATCAGTTTTATATAAATTTTTTACCATAATTACAACTCGTCTACAGAGAACATTATATTTCCACCAATCAAGAGAACAAGCTGGATTTAAAAGTGGTTTTAGTACAGTAGATCATATCCAGGTATTGACAGAAGTTCTAGAAAGGACAAATGAATATGAGTTGTCATTATGTTTTGGATTTGTAGATTATGAAAAGGCATTTGATTCTATAAACATTTCTTCAGTGATTAAAGCATTGGATCATCAAGGTATAAATCCAGTATATTGTCATATTTTAAAGAATATTATAAAAATGCAACAGCAACAATTAGATTACATAATGATACTGGGAAAGTCAACGTTGAGAAAGGTGCAATTCAAGGTGACTCCATATCTCCAAAACTTTTTACAGCAGTGCTGCAAGAAGTATTTTGTGGATTAAAATGGGAAACTAAAGGAGTGAAAGTAAATGGAGATTATTTAAGTCATTTAGATTTCGCAGATGATGTAGTTGTTTTTGCAAATAATGCTTCAGAGCTGCAGGAAATGTTGCAGAAGTTATTAGAGGAAAGTAGGACTAAAGATAAATGTTAAAAAGATTAAAGTAATGTTTAATCGATTTGCTCAAAATGTGAAAATAAAGATTGATTATGATGAATTAGAAGAAGTTAACAGTTACAAATACCTTGGTCAGATTATTAATATAGATGGAAGCATAATGGAGGAAATTAATCATAGAATTAAACTTGGTTGGAGTGCTTTTGGTATAAATGACTTGATACTAAAAGGAAACAAGCCTATGTGTTTGAAAAGGAAGGTTTTTAACAAATGTGTTTTACCAGTTCTTACTTATGGATCTGAGACTTGGACACTTAATAGAAGAACAATACAGAGACTTCAGACCACTCAAAGAAGTATGGAGAGATGTATGTTGGGAATAACAAGAAGTGATTGAAAACGCAATATATGGGTAAGAGAACAAACAGGTGTTACTCACCTCATTGAAAAAGTTAAAAGATTGCTAGAAGAGGTGATAATAGATGGACAATTGAAATTTTAAACGGGATTCCAAGAAATTGTAAAAGACCTAGAAAGAGACCATACATGAGATGGATGGGTGAAATAAGAAAGTGTGCAGGGGTGATGTGGAGAAGAAAAGCTAAAGATCGGAGAAGGTGGATTGAACTTGGAGATACCTTCATCCTGCAGTGGATTGATAATAGTTGATGATGATGATGATGAATATAGATATAGTATTCTCAATCCTAATGGCCTAATGATTTTTTTTAATTAATATTTATTTTTACATTTTACATACGTTGTTCTAGGCTGTTTTCCAAATATCAATTATGATAATTAGAATAAGAAATACCTGCCATAATCGATATTAAATACAAAAAAAAAAATCAATGATTACTCAAAATCCTTTAGTTGTAAACGTGAAGTTCTGAATATTGTACTAGTGATAGTGATAAAAAATATTCATACCTAAGTTGAAAAGAGAAGAAAATACCATTTTAATTGTATAACTACAAACAGCAAGTATAATGAAAGGCAGCTATTTTTATGCAAATATGTATCCATAATATAGATATAGTGTTCTCAATTCTAATGGTCTAATGATTTTTTTGAATTAACTGTGAAACTTAAAAAGTATTTTTAGTTAATCAAAAATGTAAATTTATTATTTATTGTGCTTATGAAATATGTTGTGTCTCTCAAATGTTCTTTAAATATTTTAATATGGTAAAGCTGCTTTCTATATTTTGATTTCTCCTAATGTAAGTTTTTTAATTTTTTTTTCTTTAAATCAAATCATCAAATAACTTTCTCTTGAATCAGTACTTACTGGTATTTGTTTGCAAACTAGTGGTCCTTGCACCTATATTATAAGTCATTGCTGATATTAGGTGTATAATAAGTAAAAGTCTCGAGATTTTAATACATTTCTAACAAGCACAATGTAAGTCAGTAACCAAAATCATGCATTTTTTTCATAAGGTGTGGACTACATAAATTAAATTTTTTATTCCTTATGAAGGTTGCCATAATTTTTTCTGGATTTTAGGTTTCATATTATTAGTTTCTATATTTATTTATACTGGCCTGCATGTCTATTATATTTATATTCCTGTTTATAGTCATATAGAATATATAATGCACCTTTTATATAGACACATATAAAGTTAATTGTAAACATATACAGATTGTTGCAATAACTAATTGAAATAGGTTTTTTTATATGAAAATTTTAATGTCACCACTATATATGTTTTATTCTGTAAGGATATGTATATATAATAAATAAATAAATACTGAATAAACAATAAAACGTTGGTGTTTAAAATTAAAGAATAAAAACATCTTAAATAAAAACTTTAAAAATAAAAATAACTCAAAGGTAAAAAAAAAAAGTATTTACAGTGATATTTTCATTTAATATATATTTTATATTACCATATAATAATAATAAACATATACTTGTTTAAAGTAGGTAAAAAAGAAAAAAGGAAGAAGAATCATGTTACTACTATATATTGTAGTATTTACAGTTAGATTTTACTTATAATAGTAATCAGAAAATAATAAATTCTTTACAACAGCTATATAAATATCAAAATTTTTTATACATTAAAAGTCTTTTTTAGCAACTGATTTGATGCCTTTTCAAATGTTAATAATCTATTATGTTAACAAACTATTTCATTAAGCATCACATGATCACATGCATCTAGATCCTAAGATCTAGATGCAGTGCTCTCAGATCCAAAGCTCCTCACTGATTAAGGCCACAAGCCAGAAACTAGTCTGGAGATATTGGATGAGTAGGCATTAGATAGGGATTTTATGCACAAGCCTTCTGGCATCCATTGATTACTCTGTTTAGCACAGGTGGCAATACTGTATGGAGAGTTTTGCTCTGTTTATCAAACTATTTCAGTTATAAAACCATTTAGTAGTGTTCAATAATGAAATTAAAACAAACAATACCAATATAAATCATTAAAATAAATCAAAACCCACATATATAAATCCAGTAATTACAAAATAATTGACTACATCATAACAATACAATAAATAAAATAAATTACATGCACTTTTTTCTTTTTTACAATTATATATGTGTGAATTTATATAATTTTCCATTAATTTTTAATTAACCAATTAATAACCAAATTTATAGAAGTCTTGTAAATATTCATATAATTATTTAAATTATTTTTAATAAAGTATGTTTTATATGTCTTCTTTTTGGATTTCTGATGTAATTTAAACATTTAATACTTTTTTTAGCATCTATTCTATGCCCATATTTTAAGCAATGAATATATAGTGCAGATTTATCATCTCTTCTATTAATTGCATTATTATGTTCTTTGGCTCTTACCTCTAATTGTTTGTCAGTATGCTCAAAGTAAATCATTTTACAATTTCACATGTAACTTTATATACAATTCCTTTTTTGTACTATATATCATCTATTAACCTATAATTACCTATTAGTAGATAGAGATTTTTACTGTTTGGCCAGCCATTTATATTCTTCTCGATATAATTTTTGTTATATCATAATGTATTATATATCTTAGGATAATATGAAAATCTAATCCATTTATTATTTGATTCGTTATTACCATTATCAATACCATTATTTTTCTCAGAAATTTTATCACCCACTACAGATGTTTTAGAATTAAAAAATATATTTTTAATAGTTTTAGGACTATATCCATAATCTTTATATAATTTAATAAATTGATTTTTTTGTAACTGACTACACTTTTATCTATATTATATTTATCATTCCTATATTTAAATTTTTTAATAACTATAAAATTTTTGCACCCATGCTTGTTGTGAATTAATAATTTTTTTAAATTTATGTTCTTTAATATAATGTTTTAATTTAATTTTATTATCTTTATCTAAATATTTAATTTTCAAATTCTACTTTTGTAAATTGAATTTTATATATATTATTATTAAATTCATTATAAATATTATTCATTGCTCTTTTATTACCAATAATTAAAATATCATTAACATATCTAGACTAATATATTATTTCTTGACAAATTATCATTTTTTTAATTACAATATTTTCTAATCTCATTTATAAATATTGATGAGATTAACCCACTAATTGTACAACCCATAATCCATCCCTCATGTTTATACAAAAATTCATTATTATATTTAAAACATAAACTATTGTATATTAATTTTAAACCCTCTTCAATTTATTATATTTATATCATCTATATGTTTACTTAAATTTTTTATTAATATATTAATACTTGGATACATTTTTTCAATATCCATTGCAAAAATCCTTTGATTCCTATTTAATTTTATACTACTTAATTTATTAATAATACCCTCTGCATTCTTTATAGAATATTCACCATACCCTAATATATCTGTTATCCATATAGTTATATATTTACAAAACTTCTGTAAAATAAAATTATTAAAGTTAAACAACAGCTTCAATGGGTTATTATTTATGTGAGTTTTAACCTTAAAAGTATGTGGATTTTCATAAGAAGGATATAATAATTTATATTCATTTATATCTATAATTTTATAATCTTGATAATATTTTAATTATTGCTAATAAAAGAGCAATGAATAATATTTATAATGAATTTAATAATAATATATATAAAATGAAATTTACAAAAGTAGAATTTGAAGATAAAATTAAATATTTAGATGTAGAAATTATACAGATAAAGATAATAAAATTAAGTTAAAACATTTTATTAAAGAACATAAATTAAGAAAAATTATTCATGTGAATTCACAACAAGCATGGGTGCAAAAATTAGCATGTAATAAAAATTTTAAATATAGGAATGATAAATATAATATAGATAAAAGTGTAGCTCAGTTACAAAAGAATCAATTTATTAAATTATATAAAGATTATGGATATAATCCTAAAACTATTAAAAAGTATATTTTTTAATTCTAAAACATCTGTACTGGGTGATAAAATTTCAGAGAAAAATAATGGTATTGATTATGGTAATAATGAGTCAAATAAGAAACGGATTAGACTTTCATATTATCTTAAGATATATAATACATTATAGTATAACAAAAATTATATTGAGAGGAATACAAATATTGGCTGGCCAAACAGTAAAAATTTTGATCTATTAATAGTTAATTATAAGTTAAGAACTGATATACGATACAAAAAATGAATTGTATATAAAATTATATGTGAAATTGTAAAATGATTTACTTTGGCATACTAGCAAACAATTAGAGGTAAGAGCCAATTCAATTAATAGAAGAGATGATAAATCTGCATTATATATTCATTAATTAAAACGTGGGCATAGAATAGATGCTACAAAAAGTATTAAATGTTTAAATTACACCAAAAATCAAAACAGAAATATATATGAAATATACTATATTAAAAATAATTTAATATTTACAAGACTCCTATAAATTTGGTTAATAATTGGTTAATTAAAAATGAATGGAAAATTATATAAATTGATATATATATATAATTGTAAAATAGAAAAAAAGTGCATGCAATTTATTTTATTTATTGTATTGTTAGGATATAGTAAATTATTTTGTAATTACTAGATTTAAGCATTTATTTTATAACGTCTTGAGTGCGATTATAATTACAATAGAATGACAGCCTGTTAAGCTAATTGCGCAGACGCTGTGAGAATGTTATTAATAAATGAATACCTTCGAACAACCACATGATATAGTATTTGTATAACAGCGTCTGCGCAATTAGCTTAACAGGCTGTCATTCTATTGTAATTACTAGATTTATATATGTAGGTTTTGATTTATTTTAATGATTTATATTGGTATTGTTTGTTTTAATTTCATTATTGAACACTACTAAATAGTTTTATGTCTGAAATAGTTATTTAAAATAATAGATTATTAAGGTTTGAAAAGGGCACCAAATCAGTTGCTGAAAAAGGCTTTTAATGCATAAAAAATTTTGATATTTATATAGCTGTTGTAAAGAATTTATTATTTTATAGAAGAACAGCATAAAGATATTTACTTTTTTCCAGTTCTGATGATATTAGTAATATTTATAATAGTGGATTTTAAAATGTTTATTTGATTAAGCTGGAATAGTATACTGATATAGCTTTTTATTCAGCAGATGTAACTGTGTGATGATATTTATTCATTCACTTCTAATTTCTTTTTCCTAGTAATCGTATATAAAATATAGTTGTTCTTTTTTATGTATATACAGTGAGTGCATGATATATCTAGAATGTTGTGCATATATGTAAATATATATATATTGGAGATCATTTATCTTTTTCACATATATGTGGTCATCTGTATCGGTTATATTAAATAAAGTGAATGACCAAAGGGAGCTTGAAAGTCTGGGTTCAAATCCTTTTTAATTACTTCTAACTTAAGTATATATACTATACTTGTATTTTAAGTTATATATATATTTATAGACATATGACTGATCAAACATCAGTGACTAGCACATTCATTAGTGATGTGCATTAATTAGTAGGGGTTGATTCTGAATAAAACTTACAGCATTTCAGGTTACACAGTCCTTTTTTTAAATGTAGAAGATCCATAGTTTTGACTAGTAAATGGTAAAACCTTAAACCTTCACTGCATGACAAAACTATCTTCAGCAATTCATTCTATAGTTGTATTTGTTATTTGTTCTGTAGTGCACTATTTAAAAACTTTTGCTTATATATATAGACATTTAGATATTCAGACATTTATTCAACAAAAATAGCAAATGACAATTTCAATATTATTTAATAATAATGAATTGTATAATTCTACTTATATATATATATGTTATATGCATTTTGTATTATTTCGTTTCTATTTTAAATATACTATTATTTTTTAATTATCTAGCCAGTTTGAATTTATACTGTTTATAGATAATGAATGATGTATTGTAGGGATTTAAAAATTGATTGGAACTGTGTATATTATAGCAGCTGTTTTTTCTTTTTAATTGTAAATAATTTCAATTGCATGCAAGTATTCTGAAACTTCTGTAACTTTAGAAAAAATAATTTCATTTACCTGGAAACTCATTAAGAAGTCAGTTATAAGATTTAAAACAAAAAACGATACTCATGCTATTTAGTCAACTGTTTCTAATTAATATTTAAAAAAATAATATCTACTTCATTTCAAACTTAACTACTTCTAACCGTTGCAGAATTAAAAAATATGTTCTAAATATTAATTGGGAATCTCAGCCTCATTTTTATTTCAATAAAATATTTCATTTGATTGAGGATTTGGGTGAGAATGTCTTGTATAGATCTCAGTGATCCTCTTGTCAACATTCCTATTGATTTTTACACTTGGGAGATTTGATCTATTGAATTAGATAGAATAAACATAGTATCCTCTTTATAAAATAGTATTGCTGAATGTAAATTTTTAACTGTCATACTATTTTTAGCCACAAATCAAATATCATTAATCATAAACAATCTGCTGCATGAATAAATCACTTTTTTCTTACAAATGTCTGTGAAATAGTTTGTTACGACTAACAGCAACTATTTGATCATATTATCCCATCTTATTTATATATATATGTGAAAAAAGTTTTGCCTGCCATAAATCCAGCAAAAATTTGCCCCCCCCTCCCCCATTTAAATAGATATGGGTATTTAACTATTTTTAACTAGAGAATAAAATAAATATTAATAATAATAATATTTATAAAACCTTAAAATTCTCACCTATTTTCATTTAAATAGCTTGTTAAATAAATATCTTCTCATTGTATTTGGAGGAAGGTTGTTGAAATGCCACATAATAGGATATTTAAAAGTTCTTATTATATTATTATATTTTCCCATTATATATGCGTGTGGGCATGTGAATCATTTTCAACCTTAATCGATCCAATGCAGCAGTTGTTCTCCAATGATCCATCATATTATAGTGTAATTTGAAGTTGCAGTATTGATTTGTTAAGTCCTTTGGTTTTTATTATGATCTTCTCTAAACTTGTTATGATTGTTTTACATGTGGTATTTGTTAAAATGAAAAAGCAATTTGTTTAGATTGTCATTTTTACTTCTACTTCCTCTGTTCTCAGTCAAGAAAGATGTTTCATATTCCAATATAAGATTTATTATATATCTGTTAAACAAGAACTATTTATTTTAATGACATTGTGATATTACATATAAAATTGGTGGAAAAATTCTTTTAGATATACAAAAAGTTTGGGGATATATATTCTTCTGACATGAATTTTTCATTGCTTCACTGTTGCAAAATTTCTGTTTGCTGTAATATTGTGATTTCTTTCTATATATCTTAGAATCTCTTGAGATATTTATTTATAAATTCGGTTGCCTTTTTTTTTAAAGGATATGTCCATTCTAGATCCACTCATCTTATTTCATTCACTAATATCAGTAATGCCTGTTGTCTATCTTGATATTTTTTTGTATTTTTTTTTTATAAATCATAAGACAGATTTTTATATATTTTATATTGTGATCTGCAATCTTTTGTTTCTTCACTTTAAATCAATAAGTTATTACCATCATTTTCAAACATCATTGATCCACTATAAAATGAAATTTCTCTAAGTTAATTCAGTTTCTCTGATCCATATCTATTTTTCACATCATTTCAAATTTTTTTATTTTATTTCATCTATTCATCTTACTTGTGAGCTTGATCTAGATTTTTTCCAGTAATTTGTGGAGTTCAAGACTTTAATTATCCATTCGCTCTATCATTTTAATTGTGGTGTTTCATCTTTATTGAACTCTAAGTGATAGACCATTTGATTAAATTGTCTTTTAACTCACAACAGATATCTCTCCATATTTTGCTGTGTGGTCTGAAATCTTTATATTTCTCTTTTATTAAGCTTCCATGTCTCACTCATATACAAGATCTGGTAAAGTACATTTATTAAATCTTCTTTTTCAAACATGTAGGCATTTTTTAAATATTAAATTATTTTTAATAAAATAATATAAATATTAATATAAACTGTAATTACAAAAAAAGTATAAAGCATTTTTGGCACAAAATTTTTATTAGGGTTTTTTTTAGTGTTAAAAGTTATCTATTCTAACAACACATACAGTACAACAACACTTTTCTGTATATTTGTAAATATATATTTTTTGTAATCACTGGTATATATTAATATTTATATTACTTTATTATAAATTTATTTGACCCCCCCCCCCCAGCATAATGAATTTTCTTTATTTCCATTTTTGATGAATTATTTATACCAAAAGCATACCATCCTATATCTAATATAATTTCATATATTTCCATTTATATTAAGAATTTGATCAAATTATGCCTCCTTATTAATTTCCTCTAATCCATTATTATAAATTTTTATTTTTGAAAAGCCATTGAACATTACTTTAGTCTTTTTAACCTAATTTAATCCTAGTTGATTCCTTACTTTTGATTGCTCTTGTAATATTTTCTATGTGAAAACAGTCACATTATATAGATAATCTAATGATTTAAATAATCTTCATAATAATTTTTTTTTATTTTTTTAATGTTTCATTTCACTTTATGAAAACTGTTGTAAAATATTTTGGAGAGGTAAAATCCTTATATATCCTTATCAGTATTAATCTTCTTAGGTTTACCATATAATTAATTATTGCTGATGCATTTTGATAAATATTATTGTTCATAATTTGGCAGTATCTTGGTTATGTCTTGTTGTTTCAAAGATTTATCTCTGTAGAAATGCTTAGAGAATCAAATGTCTATCTTTAATTTACAAATCCAGTGCAAGTGACAACTCATACTTGCTAATTCTCTTTATAACTTGCCTTAATAGCTGGATGAAATTATTTTATTATAACCATGTTAAAATCCATCACATTTTTGTAGTTGTTTTGAATTCAAATTTTTGGTAGAGGAGTTGTAGTGATCTTAATAAAAAATGAATGGATCTTTAATTTCTAATATCTTCTTTTTCATTTTTAATTGTTAATACCATTACTGTATTCTTCCAATCATATAGAATATGTTAGATTTTTTTTTTAAACATTTAGAATATAACTGTCAATATTTTTTCTATTTCTTCACCTATTTCTTAATTTTAATTCCATTATTCCTCAAGTTTTTTTTATTTAAACCACTAAACATCACATGATCACCATTTCTTATGCTTACACAGAGGCTAAATTCTCCATAGGGTAATGCCAACCAGTGGTAGCCAGAATAATCGATGGATGCAAGAAGGTTTGTGCATAAAATCCCTATCTAGTGCCTACTAATCCAATATTCCCAGATTAGTCTCCAGCTTGTGGCTTT
Source organism: Epiperipatus broadwayi (assembly GCA_028023455.1). Classification (NCBI taxonomy): domain Eukaryota; kingdom Metazoa; phylum Onychophora; class Udeonychophora; order Euonychophora; family Peripatidae; genus Epiperipatus; species Epiperipatus broadwayi. The sequence goes on from JAQFVV010012401.1 coordinate 6,990,145, forward strand.
CATCAGTGAGGAGACCTGGATCTGAGAGCACTGCACCTAGATCTTAGGATCTAATGCAACCCTCCAGCATCACGTTTTACCTTATTAGCTAGCTATAAAGATTCGAGTCCAAAATGAAAACATAATAATATTTTCGGTTCAAGCTCATTAGCTTATATAGTTGTACAGATCTGAACTCAGTTTAGCATCCATACTTTTTGGTGTTTGATTCTTTAATAACCACAGTCATCATAATCATATTGGGTAGGATTGGTTTTAAACCACTAAACATCACATGATCACCATTTCTTATACTTACTTTTACACATAAACTAAACTCTCCATACATTAGTGTCACCAGTGCAAGCCAGAGTAATCAATGGATGCAAAAAGGTTTGTGCATAAAATCACTACTACTCATCCAATATCCCCAGACTAATCTCCACCTTGTGGCTTTCATCAGTGAGGAGCCTTGAATCTGAGAACACTGCACCTAGATCTTAGGATCTAACGCAACCCTCCAGTAGCCACCTTTTACCTTATTAGCTAACTATAAAGCATTGAGTCCAAAATAAAAATATAACAATGTTTTCCAATTCAAGTTCATTAGTTTGTATAGTTGAATAGATCTGAACTCAGTTCAGCATCCATATTTCTTAGTGTCTTTGGTTTTTTAATAACCACAGTCACCATAATCCTATTGGGCAAGATTGATTTTAAATCACTAAACATCACATTTCCCCCATTTTTTATGCTTACCCAAGCTGTTTATAAGTGGCTAAACTCTCCATATAGGGTGACTGCTGGAGGGTTGCATTAGATGCTAAGATCTAGGTGCAGCGCTCTCAGATCCAAGGCTCCTCACTGACAGAAGCCACAATCTGGAAACTAGTTTGGGAATATTGGATGAGTATTCACTAGATAGGGATTTTATGCATAAACCTTTTTGCATCCATTGATTACTCTGTTTTGCACTGGTGGTACTACTGTATGGAGAGTTGAGCCTCTGAGTTTTTCTATTCTTGGTAGATCTTAATATGTCCCAATTTTTTTAACTACCTAACAGTTCAAAATATTTACAGTTATAAGGAACTACTTTGTTTTCTTACTTTTATGGCTAATGTAAATTATTTATACATCCACATATTTCATTATGTATTTTTTTCTTTTTCTGTCTTTTTAATAATAATATTGTTTTTCTTTTTATCACTGAAACAACCTTCTTTTCAATACAAAGATACTGTTTTATACCTGAAGGTTTTGATGAAAGTATATTACATGTAATAATATGTTGGACTATTTCATCATCTATCATTAAATATTGAATGTATAGAAAATTTTAAATTTTATTTAAACTTTTCAAATACAAACAACTTGTTAATAATAATACACAAATAGATAACACAGATTGGTAATTACACAACATTTTGAGTAGTATTATTCACCATTTTTCTTCAGGTATTGCTGGCTTAACCACTGACAATATTAGCATAGGAGTCAAACTTACACTTTAGATTCTTGAATATCAAATATTTAAGGCAATGATCTAACCAAGTGAGCTTTTCTGTTTTATACTTTTGAAACTTGTTCTCTTTTGTAATTTACCTTTCTAATTGATAGTTATATTTTTTAATATCATTACTAATTATTATTATTTTTATCATTCTTTAGAAATTCAGATGTTTGATTTTTTTAAATGAGTCATTTTAAAATATATATAAGACATATTTTGCGGGTTCATCCATGTTAAAAATTTAAATATTTATATACTGACGTTTATATAAATATTTAAATTTTTAACACGGATGAACCCGCAAAATATGTCTTTTATATATGCAACCCATGAAAATCTTTGTATCGACATTATTAACCTCTATGGGGAGGAAATATTTAAACAGCTTCAAGTATTTGAAAGAACGTGGATTAAGAAACGTAAGTTACTTAGTAATTTTCTTTTTTATTAGTGTGTAAAAATCACAGCATTATACCCACTTACTATTATGTTTCATAAGAATAATTACAGTATTAGTAAAATTCTAATGAAAACAAGCAATATTATTTTAAATTCTTTTATTTTAAAGAAACTCGGAAAAATCTAGACAAAATTGACAAAGTATTGCTGGATTTACGTTTATTCCTTAGTAATAAAATATATCCTTTACTGTTGATTAGTTTTGATTATATAGCGAATTTTAGATCCATTAAGGTTTGGAATTTGCAGCAGCAAAACAAAAGAAAAAATTACAAATGCTAATTAGAACACAATCACCAATCATTACGTATCCAAATCAAAAAAACGTTTATAATTTATCTAAGAAAGCCCTCTGTACAGAAGTTTCGGTTTTAGAAAAAGGTTTTAATTTTGTATTAATGCCTTCCCGGATATCATTTGAGAAAATTGTTTGTAATGTTGAATTAGCTCTCAAAAAAATAGATTCTTCATCGGTTGATTTGGCTAGAGCCGAGATTTGCAATATTTTTAAAAAAGCTAAGCTTCCTAAAAATAATATTTCATAGAAATAAAGACAAGCATTAAATACTATAAAATCGGACAAATCAATTGTTGTACTTCCAGCTGATAAAGGTAATGCTACTGTTGTTATGGATTGTGACATGTACCATAATAAAATTTTAGATCTGCTTTATGATAAAACTTATAAACCATCAAAAAGAGATCATACTATGTATTTAGAAAAAAAACAACAAAAGCCATTATTAATAAATCATTTATTGAAACAGAGATAAAAAATAAAATAATCCCTTGTGAAAAATCATGTGTCTATCCAAAATTTTATGGAATCACCAAAATTCACAAACCAGATACCCCCCTTCGTCCATTACTAAGCGCAATAGGATTTCCAACTCATATTTTAGCTACATATTTATCGGATTTCATTAAACCTATAATTCCATCTATTAAATCATACATTAAAAACTTTTCATTTTATTTCTGAAAAAATTTAAAAATTAATGCTAATGACATTCTGGTCAGTTTTGATGTCGTGTCTTTGTTTACAAACATTCCAATTGATGAAGCTTTAAATGTAATCTCGCAATGCTGTAATTTACCAAACCATATTATTGCTTTGATTAAACATTGTCTCTTGAACAATTTTGTATACAATGGACAGCATTACAGACAAGTTTTTGGTACTCCTATGGGCTCTCCTATCTCAGGAGTAATAACTGATTTATTCATGGAAAATATAGAAACTCTTGCTTTAGAATCATCATCTTTAAAACCTCTCATTTGGCGCAGATACATAGATGACACTTTTGTCATATGGCAACATGGGAAAAATAAATTAGATGATTTTTTCTTACATTTAAATAATATGCATCCTCACATTAAATTTATAATGGAGACAGAGTCTGATGGAAAACTCCCTTTTCTTGATGTTCTAGTCACCAGATTACCAACTAGTTTATCTTTTTCGATTTACAGAAAGAATATACCCATGAACAGATATTTACCTTTCCATTCTCATCATCACCCAACTCACATAGTTTCTGTAGCCAAAACTCTTTTAATCTTTTTCGATTTACAGAAAGAATATACACATGGACAGATATTTACCTTTCCATTCTCATCATCACCCAACTCACATAGTTTCTGTAGCCAAAACTCTTTTAAATAGAACAATTAACCTTTCAGATAAGTCACATCTGAAAGAAGAAATAAATCATATTAATAGTGTTTTATTAGCAAAAAGTTATAATTATAAATTTATTAAACAAACATTATTTCAAGTCCAAAATGGACAAAATAGGAAACAAAAAGATGATAAATCAGCTATTAGGATTTGTGTTTCATATGTAAAAGGAACTACAGACAGTATTGGATGTATATTAAAAGACTATAATATAAATACAGTGTTTTCTGCTCATCAAAAGATCAGCAATATAATAATCAAGTCTAAGGATTCAATCCCTCTTGAATCTCATGGTGTTTATCAAATCTCACATGAAAATTGTAAAGCTTCTTATGTTAGGAGAGATGAACATGCTAATGCAGTTAAACAACATTCATCATCAGCAGCACTCTCACTCCATACTATAGATTCAGATCATAAAATTGATTTTTCTAGTACCAGGATCATATCCAGATGTGATAAAAATTAGAGAAGCCATTGAGATACTTAAAAGGCCAGATTGTATCAATAAGCGAGCTGATACATGCAAACTTCCTCCTATTTGGAAAGAATTTTTTTAAAAACATTCTTAATTTAACATTTTTGCTATTGTGGAACTTTAATGTTGTTTTCAAATCAGTGATTGTAGCCCCTCTACAACTATCTTTCTATCTTTTATCACCCAGTAGATGACTTGTGTGATCAAGTCGAAATGTCGGTAAATAAATATTAACATTTTTAACACGGATGAACCCGCAAAATATGTCTTTTATATATGCAACCCGTGAAAATCTTCATATTCACAATATGTATATATACCCATTCATTGTTTTATCTCACTTAAAAAAATTTACTGATAAATTTTTGCCTTTTGTGTAATAGTTATGATGGCAGATTTTTTTTTCCTGTATAGCATCAATTATCTTATTGATTTCATTTAAGTCTGAGTCATTTTCAACTTCTGAGGACAATATTAATAAAAATTTGGAATGTCAACTGATAATTCTCCATTTCTTAATAGTCTTTCCCTTTATCTTTTTGGAAATGCATTAATACGTACATACCTTGCATTTCGCTAACTAATAATTACTTTTTGGGTTGAATCTGTTAAATATATTTTAACTTCAAAGTACACATTTTTTATTAATCAAAACATAATCTAATTCGACTTTTCTCATTTGAATGCTTCCATTGGCAGTTCCACTTTTGATTTCTTTTTCTTTTTTTTTTTTGTTTTCAGTATAAGAATTCATAAAATACAATATCTTATTCTAGAAATTTCACAAATCTATGTCCTCTTTTATTTGTAAATCTCTGTTTAAATTTAGCTCTTTTATCTTTTAATAGTTTTCTAATTCTAGCATTAAAATTTTCCATAACATTTAAAAATATTTGTTTTGATTAAAAATGTTTTTACTTCTATCCAAAAACCTTCTATTTCTTCTTTACAATAAAAATTTATTGGATCAAATAATATGAGTTGTCTGCATTTTATATCTTTCATTAAGTTGAATGACTAAACTTCTATTCTACCTGAACTACTGTCAATCTCTGCACTGTTGTTCTTTCCATTTTTTATGTATAATAAATTCCACATTCTAAAATTTGTTCACATTTTAAATAACCTGACTTTTCACTTCACTTTTTCTTTTTACTTGACAAAACCTGGACAATGTATACTTAATATTAGGTAGTTCTTTTTTCAGTTTATCTTCACTTAGTAGTTAATAAAAAGCAATCATCAAATGATGGCTTAGTTCAGTTTAGTTACTCTGTGCCTGCCTTCTGCTACCAATAGTTGTCTTCATAAAGCTTTTAGAATATGAGAGCCATAATTTATTTTTTGTCTGGTCATGATCTATACATATAAAATCCATATGAAGGTATTAATGTTTCTCCATAAGATTGTCACATGTTTCCATGTGAACGTTTATCTGTAAAGCTGTCATGTATGTATCAAATTGACAATCAGTTAAAAAAAACTATTGCATTTGTCCACAATGCTGTGAAAAATTGAAAAAAAAACCCAACAACTTTACATTTGTTTTTATAAATAAATAAATACACTTAACTAAACCATAATTTATATTATGAGCATTTTATGCAAAGGAAGTAATTTCACCCTTTATATTTAATAATCAATAATTTTTATTACAAAGCATATTTTATGCACAGGAAGTAATACTGCCATTAATAAACCTTAGTACAAAATCGATGTCTTTACAGGCCCTGTACATTTTTCACATTTATTTATATAATATTAAAATCTTTTATTTAATTTACATTAAAGCTTTAAAAAAAATTGTTAAAACAAAAAAACTTACAAAAATGCTGTCAAATTCAAATTGAAAACAAAAAAAACTAAATTTGTTTAAAGTAAAATATATATTCAGAAAATATTTAAAAATTTAAAACTATAGTGTTAATTTTTTTTAATTAAAATAATTTTTGGTGTTAAGTATATAAATAAATAGTGCAAATCTGAAAAATATATAAATATAATTACAAAACAATTGCTAAAATAAACAATATTTATAGAATGATATTTATATAGACTTTGAAAAATTGTAAGCATAAATTAAATAAAATAAATATATAATTGAATATTTGTAATCAAAATGTATAATAATCTGAATAATATTCAGGTTACAAAACAATTACTAAAAATTTACATTAAATCTTAAAAAAATATTTGTTAAAGCAACAAATGAAAAAAATTGTTACAAAAATGATGGCCTTTCATAAATATAAATATAAAAGAAAATAAGAGCTCACAGACACATTCAGTTAGTCTTCAAAAAACCCAACTGGTATTTCAAAAACTATCCATGTATTTTGAAAAGGAAAGTCATATTGTTTTTTTTTTTCAGTTTAAATTCAGAGATATGAAACTATTTGATATATATATATGATTAACAGCCTATTCATGTTGCATATGAATGATATATATAATAATAGTCATTTGTCCAGTTTAGTTTTTTGAAGACCTCAAAGAGAAATCCAATGATCTATTTTTATTTATTAACAACTCCCATTTGAATTAAGTAAACATTAAAAATATCTTTATTTAAAATCTTTTATTTGTTTTTCTGGATATAAGCATTTTTTGAAATATTAAATTATTTTTACCAAAAATAAGTAGTCTAATTCTGTAATTAATAAGTAGTTTAATTCTGTAATTAAATAAATTTATGTTTCAGTCAGTTTTAATAATGTGATTGATAATTTTTAAATCATCACTATTTATTTTAATTCTTTCTATCTTTTTTTGTTTGCAAATGCAGTGAATAGCATTCGTCTTTTGTACAATTTTTTGTTTTGTTTTTGTATTTAAAACAGCAGTAAAACAGTAGTAAAGTAAGTAACCCTTTACTAATATGAATCTTCTTAATGTCACCATTTAGTTTACTCATCACTGTTGTTGCATTTCATAATCTACAAGTTCAATCCAAATTGCTAAACCATTTTTAGATACAGCTTATATTTTTATTGTCAGTAAATGATAGTATTGATCTTAAGTAAATATGTTTTATATGCTTCTTAGTTCTGTAATTTCCAAATATTGAAGTAACTAAAAGCAGTCCTTTTCTTATATAAGTGAAGCATTCCAAGAATTTTTGAATATGTCAAATTTTTACTTAAATCCCCATTCAGGTTCCTTTTTCCATGCAGAATGTGTAAATATTTTTTAACAAATGAAAATAAACACTATGATATGTCAAAAAACTTGTTTCTACAGCATGAGGCAAATAACAACTAATGGCTGAATTGACTTTGTACTTTGATTTTTGATATTTTTTTTTTGCACTCTATATTTTCTAAAAAGTGTTTTCATAAGTCCAAATTTAAATAAGTTGGACTTACATAATTAGATTTCTGCATGTATTGCATTTTTCCAATCATGTAGTATATTTGTATTATTGTAACATTTTGTATGTACATTAATTTGTTATAAATTTTTGAGACTTATTATTCTTCTAGATTTAATTAGTTAAGTTTTATTTTTATTTTTATAATATATAGCATTTTAATTGATATTATGGCCTTTTATTATTATTATTATTATTATTTTATTATTATTACCATCATCATCATCATCATCATCATCATCATCGTTGTTGTTGTTCTTATTGTTGTTATTGTTGTATATTTCTACATACTGTGCACAATATCATCTGTGATTTTAGTAAATGTAATATGTTTCTTATTGTTGAAATGGTCTAAGACAATGGTGAAAATAGCAGACACAAAAGCAAAAGATTCCTGGATCAATTCCCATCTGAAGAAAGAAATTATTGAATGAAGTATTGTAGTCTGCATGTTATTTTATTTATTGTATGTTGTTTGATCTATCAAGATAATAATCATATGATATTTTTAAAGAAACTTTTCTTTCAATAGTACTGCTATGATATTTTATATATTTAAACTTTATTATCTTCTATATATTTATTTGCTGTTTCACAGTTATATTTTTCAGGATTATCAATAACTTTTTTATCACTTAACCAAGTTTTGTCATGTTATTTATTTAACTATTTTTAGTAATGTATTTTCTTTCAAGAGTTTACTGTGATAATGACGGCTGCTACTTCATCAAAATATCAGTATATAATAGAAAATAACATACGGTTTTACACAAAAAATCATTTATATATATAGAATATATAATGATACAATAAAATAAAATAAAATTTTTGTATGGAAATGTTTGAAATGGTTTAATAGATGATGGCAAAAACAAAAATACTGTAGTTCATGTGCTCGTTGATAGAGAGCCATAAATTATAGTGTTAATGAAAAAAATTGAGTTCCAGTGAATATAATATTATTCAGGTTGAAGTAGGATAAATAGTATCATTAATAATTCATGTGGCAAATATAGTAACTATAGGAATCATAATGCTCAACTAAGATATTTGATATCAAATAATATATTGGACTGTAGGAAAATATTAGTGAAGGGAAGGTTTTTAGTAAGAGAATGGAGTATGAAAACGGTAGCAAATGTAAATTATAATAAAATACAGAAGTGCCAATGTAATGTAGATGAAAAATGTAATTGCATATGTAAAAAGAAAGATAAAGCTTAGGGTGATTAATTAAAAAAAAATGATAATAAAAAGTTTGCAGAGAAATTAGGATAATATAAAGACAAATAAAAAATGATAGGTGTTTATGAAAATAAAATAAAAAGAAATTGAAATTAATTGAGATGATTCTGAGTGGCAGTCTGAGAATAATATCTGTAGAATTTTGAATGAACTTGCAAGTAATATTCATATTTTTTATATCAATACTGATTTGATCTGAATAGATTGGCATTGATATGAGAAAAAGTGGATGTTATTTGCGAGTTCATTTAAATTATTCTTTGGGGATCTGACTTTGAATTATCTTAGTAATGTGTTCAGACTTGGTTGTTCTGTGATTAGGTTTATATTATCACATTACATATATAATAAACCATAAGTTATTTACAGGATGTTTAAAATTATTAAATTTTTAATTGAATATATCATAAGAATGTATGAGAATGATACAAGAAATAAAAAGATTTATTCAATAGAAATCTGTAAAAAGTGTCAAATTATAATTGAATGCAAAATAGTATAAATTATGAAGAAAGTGAAAAAGCAAAATCAAAAATGGTGATAGCATAGGAACAGAAAATAACAAAAGATGTAGCAATAAAAAATAGAAAGACTTGTTGGCATGTTTAAGTTGATAACAGAATAAACATGAAGGTCAAAAATTTACCTTTATAAGATTACTTATTGGATATCATTTATCTTTTTCACATGTGTGTGGTCATGTCTATCGGTTTTATAAGATAAGAGTCGATAGCTGAAGAGTGCTTGAAAGTCTGTGTTCAAATCCTTTACACCCTAAGTGAAGTTAGAACCCAAGATATTTGGAAAGTTATAAATTTTTGATGGTTTTAAATGTGACACACAGAATATTTGCATAAATTATTCAGAATAAGACCAGGCAGTGAATGAAAATTTAAGTATTATAGGGAGTATGAAAAGTGATTCTTTCAAAAATCATTTATTGTAATGGAATTGCAAAAATTAGATAGAAGTTTGATGATAATTTTTTATTTCTAGAAAAGATTGTATTAGAATAGTGAGAGGGGAAATTTGCTGTATATTCTGAAAAAGAAAAATAAGAATTTAAAGTCAATGATGTTGAGAAGGGAAGAGGATCTGAAATGGAATAACTTTTGTTTATAATGTATATGGAGAGTGAATTGCAATTGGAAAAAGATAAACATAGATTAGAGTAGGTGAGTGATTGATATAAATAAAAGAATAATTTATTTAAGAAAATGATGGACGGAGAGAGAATTGTAGAAGAAGAAAATAATACTAAAAAATTGTAATTATAAAGATGGTATTTTTTGCTTATAATAAATATAAGTTGAGATCCGTGGAAGGGAATTGATGTTTTAGATCTGACATATAGTAATAAGATGCTGTATTTGAAAACAAAAAAAAAAATTTATGAGAAAAAGCCAAAAATAAATTAGGAGATATGCACTGAGAACAAATATGAGAATGATAATGGAGCTTGAAGATAAGCTGTTTAAAATATTAGATAAAGTAGGTGAAGAATGTGTTATTTTATGAGACTGCCACTTATGAGAACTACATAGGAAATTTTTATTTGAATACTTTAGAAAAATAGAATTAATCTGGATTAAGAGAACTGGCAATATTTGTTAAGTTGGGCAATGATATCTGCATATTTATTCAAAAAGTGGATGAGAAACCTAAAAAATTCTGGTAATAGGGAATTATGATTGTTGGGTAAGAGAATAAATAGAATATTGATTGATAAAAGAGAGAGAGGAAATGTGAAAGATGAGATCAAATAATTTTATGAGGATATATATATTATTGGGTGAGGTGATTATTTATTATTTAAGACTAGAGCAAGATCTGTAGAAAAAAGGGAAACAATGATTAAACAACGGGAAGAAATAGATTAAAAAATATAATATGTAATAAAATTTTGAAATATATAATTTTAGGAAGGAAAAGACATTTGATATTGGAATATTAAAGAGTGTATTTGGAAATCATCTTTGAGCAAGAATAAATTGTGTGTTAAAAATGGAAAAAATACAGAGAAAATCTGACAAACATCACATGATCGCCATTTCTAAAAAATTACTAAAAAATAATTATTAGGAAAAGATAAAACATTAAGTTAACAAAATTGACAATTTGATTTATTAAAAAAAGAAAATTAACTTCTCCTTCATGATTCAAATTGCATTATGTTACATATCACATGTTTAAGTGTGGTACAATGATATATAGGAATAACATGTATAACTTAAAAGACAATACAACAATAATAATTGTTAAAAAAAATTTTTTATTCTTTCAACTTTTAAATTTGATACTTAAAGTAATACTGGATGCAAAATGATGACGATTTAATAGCCATTTATTTTTATGCTAGAATCATTCAAAATGAAAATAATTTAGTTGTACATTTTTCATTACTTAAACATTTTCTTCTTTGAATTTCAATTTAATTAATCTACTTCAATAAAATTATTATTTTCTACTCTATTCAAGAAGTTTTATAGAAGCATGACAAATAGAAATCTCCAATTGTCTCCATTCCTGTCCACTCTTTCTATTTTAGTAATAATTGTATATGGGTTAATGCATTTCTTAAAATTATTAAGACTTCATTAAATCCTGTGTTTTAATTATATAGCATAAGCATATTGTTTTTCTAGTAAATCATGTAATTATTGTGGGAAAGGAGTTAAATTCACTATTTTCACTATAAGTAAATATTTTCCTCACAAATTTGAAATTTACAAATCTTTAGCATAGCCAGTGAATCATTTTATTTGCTATATTAGTCACTGAAGCAAGTATTTAAGACTTGGAAGTTTTTATAATTTATCTAATCTTCAAGCTACTTTTCCTATATAATGTATTTAAATAAGCATTTATTTTTATATAGCGCATGTTTACAATTGTATTACATTCAAATATCAGCCTTTCAAGCTAATTGTGCATGCGCTTTTGTGAGTGTTAATAATAATAAATGAATACTTTTCTTTCCAATACAAGATATAGTATTTATGCAGGAATAAAATGAATCCACTTATTCCTACAACTCAAATGCTTATATATGAGCAAATCTGAAGTACTGGCAAGGAAAGCATGAGGATGGACCACTATATACGATGTCTGAATGAATGACGTCGGTGAAATTGTCTAGAATTTACTAAACGTCACTCTAACTGAAACTTAATCATATTTAAATAAGCATTTATTTTTATATAGCGCATGTTTACAATTGTATTACATTCAAATATCAGCCTTTCAAGCTAATTGTGCATATGCTTATTTATCTTATGGTCAGATATTATTTTTGGAAAATCATTGAAATAAATTATATTAAATGCCATTAACAAAAAAAATAATTTATGTCATAATTTTTATCAATTATGTTATTTACAATACTTTTTCATGAGACTGCTAGAAATTAGAGGTTAAATAAATATCAAATACATTCCATTTATTTTTATTTTTTTTGGAAGTACATTTTTAAAAAAAATTAAATTACATTTATTTACACAAGAAAAAAAAAAACTAACATTAATATATTGATTACCAATGAATATTTGAAAATAATTCTTTCCAAATATATCTGAATTAGTAATTTTGTTTTATCTAAAAGCATACATATACCATATCCATAGTTGTAATATTTAAAATAATTTTTCCTAGGTTGAGTTATTGTTATTTTTATCTAAACTGTATTTATTTAACATATATTCATAATTTAAACATCTAATAACTTATTTTTTTTGCCATTTTTTAAAAAATGATTTTTGTAATTATACATCTTGGGGAAAAAAATAATCTAAAAGTTCAAACTAAACTATAATTTATTAATAAATGCTGATATAATAATAAAAGAATAAATGATTAAATTTATTCTAACTTGGATAAAATTAAAAATTCTATAATTCTTTCTCATAATTTGACAATCTGGGAAGGGAGAGGGAGCATTTTGTGAAAAACAAAATAAAAAAGAATTCTATACTCAAATTTATTCTTAAGTGAATAACTAATTTATTCATAAACGAATAAATAATTATAAATGAAATAGTGATTTACTTTTTCATATGAATACATTTTGAAGGAGTCATTTTTATAAATGTAAGTAAATTATGAGCGATTGCAGTAAAGTTGGTTCTTAATATATATTTTCTTCTGAATTGAATATAAAATCTAATCAATTTTATAAAACATAATGGTTTTATAAAAATACCATCAAGTGAAATATATATGCCCAAAGAGAATTAATTGTTTATTTATAAAATAAATAAAAATAAATAAATTAATAAAATTAATTAAACAACAGAAAAAATTGAAATTATAACTATAAAATATCTAAATATATTCATATTTCTAAGTCACAATGTTTTAAACAACAAACAATATGATTATTTTTTTTATATATTTTTTTCACTTCTACAATAAAATAATTAATCTCATGCTGGCTTTGTTATTATTGTACATGCAAACTATCCATATTTATATTTAATTATTACTGATAGGTTCATGGTATTTTAAATTAGTTAACAATGAAATAAATTTACAGTATGATTTGGTAATGTTTTTTATCTATTAAAAATTGTTAAACAAAGCATGCATGACTATCTAAGATTACTTTCAGTATCTGCACATCTTGAAAATGGCACAATAGGCAAAAACTAGGGTGAGAATGAGATTATAGCACTATCATCTTGTATCTTGCTTACAATATATGAATCTTGAGTAAATAAAATAGATTACTGTTCTTACAGTATATCTTGTACTTGAATCAAAATGTTAATAAATTTAAAAAAAAAAATGTATTTCCTTTTTTTTATATATATTAGTTGTTAAAAAAATTTCTGAAGTTTCTATTATTGTAAATCATTTTTAAAATGATCATTAGAAATAATTTAATTTGCTCTGAGCGTATTTTACATTACAACAAAGACTCAGTAAGATAAAATTAGATTGTTTGTGAAACTAAGTAAATATTTTATCAGTAGATTTTTTCAAATTAATTTAAATTAATATTATTGTGAGACTTATCTTCATTATATTAATACTGATCAGCTCCGAATGAAAGAAATATACTTTAAGATAGGAATATTATAACAAAATTATTAAGCAATTATTTAGTTCTGAAGAAGAAAAATGGATGAATAAGTGCTATAAATGAAAGAATTTCAAATTACTAGCTAACAAGTGCTGTGCTCAAGCTAACAAGTGAAAATAGTGAAATGATCAAATGTGGCAAATAGTGAATGGCAAATAAGTTGTGTTTGATCTAGAGACCTTTCTGCTGAATTGTAGGATCAGATATTGATTCATCAAAAGCTAGATCCTGTTTCCAATACAAACACTCTTTTCTGTCTCCCTCTTTTTTCTTCAATCACTTAAATTAGTATAGATTTCAGTCAGCCTTAGCTTCTAATGCCATAAGTCACTTCCCTGTATTAACTGTTGATAGTTCTACACCTGATATGGATTTTTTAAATGCAATTTTAAAGTTATGCAATTCATGTTTTTTCTTAATATCTTTTTATGCTGTTTTTCTTTTATGTGGGAAAGAAGTTCATATTTCACTTAAAATTGGAATTTTCCCATTTTATATACACACATTAAATTTCACATACTTTAAATGCCTGTTGGAAAAAGATTTGGCAATAAATTTAGATACTGTAGAAGATTTAGAGAAAGATAATGAAATTGAAGTGGAACCTGTTTGTTTCACAACAAAAATGATTCAAGAAAGTCTTTAACTTTCTAATCAATTAGAAAATCATTTTCTTGTTAATGACACGAATTATGAATGAACTTTTAAATTCCAACGAGAGCTAAATAGTTGTATGTGTGGATATTGTGAGCTTCATAAATAATTAGTAAAATTATTGTCTCAAAGTTAATCACCAATTACATTGTCACGAGAAAACCATTAACACAGCATGAGACTGAAGTTGGCACTAATTCTGCCGTTTGTGTTTCATCTTGTGACAAATCTGATTTCTCACCAGTTCACAAATGAACCCACATATTGTCAAATAGTGATAATGAATAAAATATGTATGACAAAATGTAAAATAAATTACACATAAAAATGTATTGTTTTGAATAAAATTAAATAGTTAATAAAAAAGTAAAAAAACGTATCAATTTTTTTCAAATATTTGAAATTTCTTTTTAGTCATACTTTATTTCCTTATTTTTTTATGCAAATTTTAAAGTAATTTTACTTTGTTGCTTTGGTTTTATGCGATTTTTGAAAATTATGGAACATATCCCAAATTTTTTAAGATAAGTTAACTCTATTTTTGTGGAATTTTTTTATGCCAGTTTTCTACAGAACGTATCTACCGCATAAAAGAGACCCAGGTGTATATTTGTGCAACTACATTTTCATTCTTTTATTACATACAAAGTATTTCTAGACTTCCAACTCTCTTTTTCATTTTTTTCTAAGCTCACGTCCTTGAGAATTAAGAAAGCAATGATGGAGACATGCTAAGTAGGCAAAGATTGTATATTTCAGCAGGTCCATTTAGGAATCTCCTTACTTAACACAGAAGTGGAAGGAGTTTAAAGAAATGTCTAAAAGTGACCTATCCCACATAGTCTGCTTAGCTTGTCATACCTAGAACATTACTTATTACAATGATTGAAATAACAATAATATGAGTAAT
Source organism: Epiperipatus broadwayi (assembly GCA_028023455.1). Taxonomy (NCBI): domain Eukaryota; kingdom Metazoa; phylum Onychophora; class Udeonychophora; order Euonychophora; family Peripatidae; genus Epiperipatus; species Epiperipatus broadwayi. The sequence goes on from JAQFVV010012401.1 coordinate 7,005,514, forward strand.
ATATAAGGGATTCGAATTCAGACTTTCACATGACCCTCAGATCTCCATGCCATCTCACATTGCTGACCCACTTGATCATACACATGTTGAAAAGATAAATAATCACCAATATATGTATTTCATGCTAAACCAGCAATCATCAGTTGGTCCAGATCACTATCTCCACACATATATACAATCATTGTTCAGCTTTATATTAAGATAGCCAATCTTCATACTTTAATGGACAAGCATCAAACTACTCCAACTCACAACTTTTCAGCCATCCATTTTATTGAAAATCTGATGATGGAATGACCTTGGCACTAATGAGGGCTTTGAACATTCCATTATCAGATTTTCAATAAAATGGATGGCTGAAAAGTTGTGAGTTGGAGTAGTTTGATGCCTGTCCATTAATGTATGAAAATTGGCTATCTTAATATAAAGCTGAACACTGATTGTATATATGCGTAGAGATAGTAATCTGGACCAACTGATGATTGCTGGTTTAGCATGAAATACGTATATTGGTGATTATTTATCTTTTCAACATGTATATGATCAAGTGGGTCAGCAATGTGAGATGGCATGGAGATCTGAGGGTCATGTGAAAGTCTGAATTCGAATCCCTTATATATTACATTATATATGTGCAGGTGTGTGTAAGCATGTACAGTGTATTAATAATATGAGTACTAATTGTAAAGCAAGAAGTAGTGCTAGTATACTGAAAATAAGTATTATGAATCTATTTTTTCTTCTAAATATAGGTACAGAAAGTGTGCAAACTTTATTTGATACAAACTCTTCAAAACCAAAATAGAGTACTGAAGTGAAGTCTAAGGAGCATCAATATTTAAGATGCTGTAGCTGCTCTCAATGAAACTTGTCTTCCTGAGAAAGGAAATTTAATAGAATAGGAGGATTGCTACAAAGTTTTTTGAAAGAGCATATCAATCACTGGAAATTAATTTAGTAATGAGTCTTCTTTGAATTTCTCATTATATCAATGAAAGGCTAAATTTGTTAGACAATGTATTAGTGCATAAGATTCACGGGAAGAAATCTTTTATTTCTTGCTTGATAACTTTATTCACCAATACTATTAAAAGATTGAGTTTTTCTTCTTGGAGACTTTAATACACATAGTGGTACAGCTTTTGGTCAAAAGTGGCTGGAAAATAATGATATATTACTGTAAATTCAAATGTTTTATTGTCATTGAATTTTTGCACAGTAAACACTATGACAAATATTTTATTTAGGCAGAAAAACCATTATAAAAGAAAATGGATGCATTCACAGTCAAAAACAATGGCATTTAATAGACTACATTATTGTTAGGAATCAGAATACAAGAGAAGTTTATATTGTGCGAGCACTTATAAGTGAAGAAATATTGTGCGAGCACTTATAAGTGAAAATTGTCGAATGGAGCATAGATTGTCATATTATTCAAGTCATATTCACACACACAAAAAAAATTGTTTTAGTATATGCAGTACATTTCAGAAACTATTAAATGCTAAATAAATTTGGATTTGCAGAATTGCCATATTAATGAAGCCTAGAATTTTCTTAAGGAACGTATTATGGATACAAATAAATCTATTCTAGGATTCACCAAAAAGAAAAATTATGATACGCTTTTTTGACAATGATTTTATTATTAGTGATTAAAAGGAAATATTTGGCATTGCTTGTCATAATAATAAAGTTAATTTGAAACTTAATAATAAATATGCAAATCTGAAGATAGAACTTCAATGACTGACAGGAAAGCTTAAAAATTGATTGATAGATTAAACTACAAAGAAGATAGAGACATTTGCTGATCATGATAACTCTAGATATTTTTTTGATGTGCTGAAAGCAACATATATTTCTGAGAATCAGTATTATAATCTTATTAAATCCAATAGTGGTTCTATATTATATAATGACAATGATATTTTGGATAGGTGAAAGGAGTATTTAATTATCTTTTGGAATAATGATACAAGAACATGATGATAACTTCTAATGATATATCTATTTTATTTGCTTATTTAGGTTAGACAAATATATGCTTTTTTTATGAAATCAGAACAGCTCTGAAAAGTTGTAGATCCTGATGAAATTTCTAGAGAAGTTTTAAAATATGGTGGTGATATGGTATTTCAAAAATATTTTTTTTTTTTTTTAGATATATATGACATAATGAAGTTGTGCCACCCAATTTTAAGGATTCTTCTCATTTCAATTTTAAAAACAAAAGGAATAGACAATGTTGCAATAATTATTGTGGAATATCATTACTATCCACTTTAGCAGTTTCTTCCAAGAATTTTGTTAAATAGGTTGTTTTGAGACATGACTCAATGGTTACTAGAAACTGATTGTGGTTTTAGAGAATTAAGAAACAGTTTAGACATGGTTTTTATTTCCAGGAAAATGCAAGAAAAGTTTGGGAAACAAAAGAATGATTTATATATATTGCTTTTATTTATTTGGTCACAAGATTTGATTCAGTTAATCGAACAGGTTTAAAGCATTGTTTGAAATTAATTGGTTGTCCATCAAAAGTTTTAATATTTTATAGCTTCTACATGATTGAATGAAAGGAAGGATTATTACAACAAGAGGAAAATTTGATGCATTTGAAAGAAAAATTGTGTTAAATGAGGCGAAAAGTTCTTCCTTTATTTTTTGCCTTTTTCAAAAAGCCTTAGAGGGGGTGGGGAGTTACGGTTTGTTTTGAGTCAATAGGTCAAAGCTGTAAGTAATGGGATTTTGGAGCCATCCAACCAACTTCCCTTACGCAGACCCCAGATATGCTTGCAAGAGTGGCAACGGAATTCCCCAGATCCTGTAGTTGACTAAAACCATGGTCCTCCTACAAACGCATAGCTTCGCATCTATCAGGATGTTTGTTCTCTTTCTGGAAAAACACAACAGCGTCAACTTCTGTAGCTGGCAATTCACTCCCCTTCAACCAATTTTGAACACTTGCCATGCTGGCATTTTACTATTCTCACATGGATTCATGCGTAAACATGCATTTGCACGTGAACTCAGCAGAACTCTGCTGAAAACTGTAATTTTTTCAGGTTGTTTGCAGTTCAAAATCATAGGAAAGCGTGTATGATGGCCTGACAATTCTTAATATGTAACACTAAATCGACTATGCTTTCTCAAAATTTTTCCACACTGAATTTTTTGATAATTTTATATCTTTCAAATATGGCTACCATCAAATCAAACCATAGCGAGAGTTGAATTGCACTCACTTGAGGAATACTGTCGCAAGTCAATGGGCATAGTATTTTGTTATGTAATCGTAGGATACATTGCCCTTTAGTCGGCCTGTTATGGCTCTAAACAACACTGTTGTAGTGTTAGTCATAAGTTTGGTCACTGAAACGGTATATTGATGTGTGTGGTGTGAAAAACAATGCCATCAAGCGGTAGGATTCAGTATTCATTCTATTACTGACAAAACTGTCATGTGATGAGGATTTTAAGTTTTTCTCGGCTTTGTTTTACTCATAAGCTATGAATATCTATTTAGACGCAATAATTAGATAAGAAACAGGATTGGATATTGGGAAGATTTTTATTGTTGAAAAAAACTTGCAAAATTTATTCAGTTTTGGGTTTTTATCTTATGATCATACCACAACATCCTGAGGTTTTTTGGCACAACATCAAACAAATTTCTAAAATGTTTTCAGTAATCAAGAAAGGAATTGGGATAATAAAACTAATATTTTGTTTTTATCTTGATCATCATTTTTAAGGATAAATAATGATTTGAGATAATTTTGAAATGTAATATATTTTATATGCCAAGAAATGTTTTGTTTTTTTAGTATAGTTTTGAAACTTGGTTATATTTTTACTATACAGTTTATCTCAATAAAATGATGATTGTGGTGAAATTAAACACAAAATAATATTTATATTTTTGATTTATTATTATTACAATAGTCTCTTTGTGATTCCACTGGAAATTATTGTAAAACTGTGCAAGTGTGACAATGGTTTTCACACCAAAAAAATCATTCAGCCTTGGTGCTGTGGGCCAGTGTATTATTGCGCAAAATGATTAAGTTTTACTCATAGTGTTCAGCTTGCTCACATAAAAGTTTGGTACCTGCAAACAATTTAAAACATTTTCAAACATTTACTGTCTGACCTTCAGAAATGTATTTGTGGTGAATGATGGTTTTTGAATAATAATAATAAAAAAACTGAACAAGATTTTGATTTCATTTTTTGCATTAGCAATTTTTTCTTTTTCTGATAATTAGCATTTTTTTCTTTTTCTGATAATCATCATTATCATCTGCTAAGAAGTTTGACAAGAATTTTGGATTCATAGTTGCAATTTTTTGCACGTCTGCAGGATTCCACACTTTTTTGTCAGTTATCAATAAGTGAGGCACAAAGTGCAGATACCCTCTGCTTTTTCCAAATCTTTTTTTAAAAATATGAATCAATAGTTTTTGAAATGGATTGAAAGTATGCAGTGATCAGTTTGAAGTCTTTTGCAAACTTTTTCTAATTTTTTTACTTCCAGTTATTATTGATATACCTGGACATAATCTTGCAAACCACTTGAAAACATTCTAGAAATTCATAGCTTTACTGACTCATATATTTAAATCATTTCAAACATTTTAGTTGTTCTCAGTTTAAGACCAAAATTTAGTGTTATTTCATTATTCGATTGTGGGTTCTCTGCAAAGATACAGAACTTATTATCTCATTTCATATTACAATTTATAATCCAGACATGCTAGCTTTTTAAAATGTTTGTATTGTCTAGCTGTAATAAGTTGCTTCATAACATATGATGCTGCAGGCTACTTGAAGAGAGAATCAGTCATCTTTTCACTGAGAGTCACTGCAAGTACTATGCTGTTAATAATGTTCATTTGTAAAGATAATATTTATATGCTATAATGTATTTTTACTAATAAACTTAGTGGTATATATAACCAACCCTTTAGATAAACATAGACCATGATTGTTCAGTAAGTGAACAACCAGACCATATTTAAGAAGTCGTAAAATAAATTTTTCATCATTATTTTGAAATCTTCATTTCATAAAAATTAGATAAGTCCATAGCATATGAAAAATTAGTACAAGCCATAGCTACATACTATAGAAAATTAGAAGAAAAAAATGAATACAAATTAATGAACTACCATATGGTTTATGTAGGTATCTGTGTAATTTGTGGATTTATTTATTTAGTCATCATACCCCCCCCCCCCATCTTTGCCCCTTTTTTCTTTTGGAATTAGATTAGCTATACTTATTTATGAATATCTAGTATTGATGATTGTAGAAAGTTATAAGACTTATGTAGTTTGATACAATACAATACCATTTTATTTACTAATCACTGTCACCAGTCATATCAGATTTTTTAAATATTCATTTATTGATTAGCAGCAAACAAAACATTTAATCATTTTATGTAAATGAGGAAAGAAAGACATTAAAAGTATTGTGAGTCCATATAACATAGAAAATGATTATTTGTTCTACTCATGCTTGTGCAAAAAGAAAGTAGGAATTTACACATGTCAGCATTGATTAGAAATGTTGGGGCTTCATTAAAAAAAGTATTTACTAAAATATTCAACTTACCAATGCAAATGGAGGTAGAATTCAGTTTCCATGTATATTTAGAGAAATATTGCAAATGAATAGATTGCTAATATAGAACATTAAGTCTTTGAATATTTAGCATTTACTTGCTTTTCATATGATGATTTATCTCTGTTATGGTATAATGTATAACCATATAATATAAAATGAAAAATTTTAATCTGAATTATTGGTTATAAACGAAAAGTATTTGGAAGACTATTGTTTAAATCATTTTAGATTTCACTTTAATATTGAGCAAATGTATTCAATATCTTCTACTATAAATACTTCAGAAATTGTTTAATAACCATAAAATCTTAAATGGATCTAATTATGATTCACTACATTATCTGCCACTTAAAATCAAGTCCTTTGTCTCTGAATTCAGCTATGGAAAAAAAAAAAAAAAAAACCAAACAAGAATTATATAGTTCATTCTGCTAACTGCTATGATCTTTGTAGTTTTTGTAGTGATAATGATATCACCTCTAAGGTAAATGCTATGCCATTATAAAGAAATATTTGAGAAAGAAGTCTTCTTTGTCCTTGATATAAAAGTGTTCTCTATTACACTAAATAAAAAGCAATTCCTTACAAAACTAGACTTCTAATCATTTTTTCAACAAGATAAAAGAAACTTATATCTTCTGATCACCTTACAATATCTTCTTATAAGTTAGTTGAAGTTTTCTCAGGACAATCTTTTATTATGAAAGTATACTGTAAGATTTTTTTTTTATATATTAGGGACAAAGTAGTATTCATTTCTCAGATACTTATATATGATGCATTGTAATTCCTCAGAGGTGATGTAGGTACTTGAAATTACAAAATTGTTCTGTCAACCCAAGCTTTGTCAGAGTTTGAAAACACAATACAGTTATGAATTAAAACTAGAATATAACATTTGGAAAATATCTTTAAAATTATTAGGACATTTATTTTTAGAATTTGACTACCATTATCAATGATAGAGAGATAAGCTTTAGCAGTTCTCTATATATTCAAAAAGTTCCACTCATGTATTCATTTACAAAAATACTATACCATCAAAGTTATCAGGGATCACAGAATCCCAATGGTTATTTTAATCTTTAAAATTAATTCCAGAAAATTTTCACAGTGGATATTAAGAAGTCATACCAACTTTATGAATACTAATAAACAAGCCACGTACTAGCCTATCTAGTGGCCCCACCCCCAAAAAAATGTAAATTAAAAGTAGAAGATAAATTTACAAACTTATTTAATTCTACAAATGTCAAAAAAAAAAAGTTTAATTATAAATATCTTAAATGCATTTTAATAATATAAATTTTCATTTAAACTTTGTGATACATAACTCTAAATTTATATTAAATGGTAGCAAACAATGGTAAACGACACTAATGATGGTAAAATTTGATCATTTAGTCATACTGTTTATTTATTATTTTCTGGTAGAGGTTGTACAATTTTATTTAAATCAAGTCAATTTAATGGTCAAGACAAAAGATATAACCATGTGTTTATATTAAGTTTACTACATTAAGACAGGTAAAGAACATAGCAACAAAATATGGTAGAAATGTATTATCTTTTTAATCTAATTTATTATAGCATCTCAGTTTTAGTTGTATCATTAACTAACAAATTTCTTTATGATCAGTTATCATAACTATTGTAGGAATACCATGATGAAATTATCGTTAAGCTAAAGAAGTAGTGTGTGCATCCTTGTTTATTATTTAACTCTTTTAATAAATAACCCACATGATTACATTTGATCTGTCAAAATAATCACCATGTTTATTTTTTTCCATAAATATTAGGAAAAATATATATTTCTTCCAAAATTATTAAAATAAATTCTGTCAACATTAAGCTAGCTCTACAAAATGCATTGCAAAATTCAAAAATTAAAAAGCATCTATCCCCCGCCTATCTGAGAAAAATCCTTAGATTCTTGAACATTTTTTTTTTTAAGAGATAGTTATATTAATCATTCTACTATAAAAATTTTATGAGAGTATGTGCGTGTGTGGAACAAAAATTATTTATATTCTTTGTTTATTATGATTATATAAAGTAATAAATATAAAAAGTATTGTAATGTTTATTCTACTGTTCATTCTCTATAAAGGTAAAAAAAAAAAACTGCTTTAATTAACTAGTCTATTATAGGGCAATGATTTCTTCAGATTACTTTAAAAGAATAACTAAGGAGTAGATAATATTTACCTATCAAAATATTCATCTACTATGTAAAGAGACATTTGGTTATCTATTTTTTTTTTCTGCTCTTTTTTTGTTTATCTCACTATCTAATAATGGTATACCTCTAAAATTAAAATGCTATAATAATATTTTTTAAATTAAAAACTTTAAGCTTTCGTGGATATTATCAGATAAACCATGATTTAATTTCATTTAATAGTCACAGAAATTATCTATAAATCTCTTCCATTCACTATATTTACTTTACATATATGTGGTAGGATTAAGATTGATTTTACCTGTAAATATACTATGTAAAATTGAAAATTTTTTTAGAAAGTTAAATGTGATAACAGAAAGGAAAAGATAAAAGGAAAATGGCTTCTCAAATACTTCTTGAGTGAAAAAGAAGGCAGTATTCATCTGGCTTGCCAATTATCAGATAGTAAGAGGTAGAGAAGTTTGTTTCTATATGTTTTTTGAATGGCTAGATAACTCATTCAATAACTGATATTGAATGATTAATTGAGTTGACTATGGGCTGGCTATCTGAAAAAAACAAACCTAAATCAAAGTTAGGTCATTGGATTGACTTACAGTACCAACTGTATATTAATTTTTATTTATAAAACCATTCAAAAGTGAGATACAGTTAATAAAAAAAAGTGCAGAATGCATATTGAATGCCCATGTTTAACAATAATGCTATTCAAATTTTTTTGTTAGGCTTTTGAAAGATTGCAGATATTTTTTTTACTAAAAAAAATATTTTTATTAATAAAATTTTTTCAAAGTAAACTATAAAATTTGTACTTTATACAACTATATATATAAAAAATTGAATACTGTTATACTAATAATGATAAATAGAACATAAAATCATATAACCATGGTTGGGGGAAGAATTTTAGAAAAAAAAAAAAGTATTTTTTTTTTTTTGGTAGTATATAATTTTCTATTTTAATTATTTATGTGTTTGTGTGTAGATAAAACAGTCTTTAAATAACCTATATAGCAAATTTTTTCAACAGCTCACCAAAGAATCTAAGTGAAGTGAAAAGCATTACTCATCAGACTAGCAACTGTTGGGTGTTAGGGATTTTTTTTTTTTCATTCTACCTAGGAATAGCTAAATTGGCTATGATCAACTGTGTAAAAGAGAAATATTCATAAAATAAATTTTATCTATAGTCTTGAATCATATGTTTGAAAGGCAGATCTTATTGTTACACTTTGAGATTCACATATAGATTGTTCATACTACATTATACTGATAGATTTGCAAGCACAAGCAATCACAAAATATCATCATGATGAATAAATATCATTATTTTGCTATATTACTGTTCTACAGCTTAGTTACTTTACCTGCCTTTAGGTAAAAAACTAGTATAATATATATATAATTTTTGATGAATGTATTATTTTTTTGCATTATTATTTAGGGATATCTAAACAGAATTTTAAGACGAATTAAATTGTTTAGAAACAGTAGAATTATTTTTTTTTTTTTTACTTTAGATTATTGAGATATGGAATACTTACAGATAATGAAGATAAATAATTTATTTATTTTATTTAGCTTATGGTATCAGCACATCAAAACCCAATACTAACCGTTCTTAACCAATCAAGAGCTGTCTTTTTCAGGTTATGTAGAAAAGTGCCTGATTCTTTTAGTTATTCATTAGGCTAGCGATTAGTCACTTAATAAATAATATCTGTGGTATGGTAAAAATTACATTACAGAAATAGTATTCTTTAATTGGTTTGTGGTCTCTCACACTCTGCAGTTTGAATTCTACCATTGCAAATAGTCAAAATGAAATTTGTTCAATTTTGGTATGAAAAAAAAGCTAACGTTGTAAAAAGAAACCTTAAATTGCTAGCTATGAAATTTTTTGTAAACAAGTTTAAGTTTTTACTGTTTAGTAGAAGTGAGAAACAATTTAAATAAGAATAGGATTAATTCCAGTCTTTTAAAAATATTACTAAAGGTGGAATTGAGACGTCTTTTAGTGCTTTGTACTGAAGCTTATCTTTATATGGAATAGAAACTTGGGACAATTAAAAAGAGAAAAACAATAATGAGATTAATAAAATACAGTAATGTATTTTAAAAGGAAACAAAAAAAGAAGAGAAATTGGTATGTTGAAAAGTAGAGATGGTGTAAATTATGTTTGAGGCTAACGCAAAAAATAAAAATAAATTGTTAAAAAAAAAAAAACACTGATGAAATCATAATTACTTCTTTCTCTGTAATAATTTGGAAAAAAAAAAAAGAACAAAAGATAGAGATCTGGGAAAATGTCTCAATTTTATATAGGGTATAAAATAAAGTTTTAAAATTTTGAGCTAGAATCTGAGCTAGGTAAAATTTGACAATTTTTCCCCACTTTCAATTAGTCTTAGCTATTTTTTAAATAGTTAAATTTAAATAGCCAAACTATCTAGTTATATATACGTCGGCATATAATATTTATCAATAAATGAATTTACAGAATAACATGGGCTTCACAGTTTTTCTATGAAGGATAGTCGGAAAAGCCTTTATTTTGTAGTGGACTATTTAAAAAGTGTTTAACCTATATATGAGTACGTGTGTGCTAATTTGCATGTAAACTAAATGATTCAACCGGGTAATCAAAATAATAATGCTAAACTTTATTATTAAGACAGTCAAGCATCACCTTCTACATAATATTATAATTTAAAGATAATAGTAATCGTAATTTTAGCACATGCCAAAGTATGAAACTCCCCCCTGTGCTTTTTATTTTTTACAGTAGCGCATAGCCATCCATAACATTGGCCATGATTAAGCAGAGAACTTTGCTTTCTTAGCTAAATACACACTTTCATTCGCAGTACCGAACTTTATTAGTAATTTTGTACTTTGATCTTATATAAAGATTTAATGCAAATGGAAGTAGTTTCAAAAAGCATGAGAAATTTTGATAAGCACTCGGAAACGAAGATAGGAATTTATATATGCAGAACACACACAAACATTTTATCAGTAAAAAAAAAAAGAAGATTAATTTGATTATATAAACTGCTGATAATGTTAAAATAATCAATTCTAAATTATTATTCTGTTCTATTTCTGCAATTGTTATTAGAAATTAACTTTTTGTCATTACGAATAAATTCAACAATACTTTGTAATAATTTACCTATTAACATCTTTTATGTAAACAAAAATGATGAATAAAAGTTATAAAAATAGAAACAAGCACATAGAAGTTCTTTTTAAAATTACTTTATTAGTCCAAATAAATTTGCACTAATAAAACAAAAAGTTCAAAAACAAAAATGAAAAAATAGAAATGAGGACACTTTTGCCCTGGAGTGGAATTTTAAAAATGAAAACAACAGTAATCGTTTTCTGCTAATGATGACCGTCTTAACTACTACTGTTCCATAGAAAAACAACACGTAAATTGATCAGATTTTATTCCACTAGTTATTAAGTGTTTACTTTAATTAAAGAAAAATGATAGTAGAATTTTATTTGATAATTTCTCTTTTGATGTGATTATTTTACTTATTTATCAGATTACATCACACTTTTTATAAACATAAAAACATCTTTTTATAAATATAAAAATATCACGTATTCTCCTTGGGTAAAGAAGAGCCTCGTGGTCAGTTATCATGACATACGATTTGAATCTGGGCCAAAATAAAATTTCTTTTTTTCCAAATTTCAATCAGTCTCTAATTTAGAATTTTTATTTCTGGTAGCTGACCTACATTCACGCGTGCTAACCTTTCAATAATGGTCAATAAATTATTATATAACTACCATATTCCTAACTACAGTGTAAAATGCTTAAATCTTCACCGCCCAGTTATTGGCAATTCTTGAGAGATATGCCTTCTTCTTTACGTTTTTCCTTATGTGAAATTGTTGGATAAACTTTCCACGCTGTTTTACTCTACCTATAAATAAAATTGCCTTTAAAAGCTATTTATAAGACAATGGCCTTCAAAAGAGAACAGTGAAGGATAAACATCTCTTTCCTCCTCCCCTTTCTCCCTCCATATATTAAAATATATTATTCCTAAAATAGAACAACTTGTTTATAGTATGATATATAACTGAGACACTTTGTATAGGTACTTGCATATTTTGGGCTTTAACATTAAAATAACAAACAAAGCAAGTCAGAGTAATGTGAATAAGTATTTGCTATTTTAAAATACAAATTTGTTATGAAATCTGAATATGTACAAAATTTTATTTACAAATAAATGACATACTCAAACAAAAGGAACAAATTATTTTAAATTTAACATTTCAAGAATGATTTGGATATAATGGAACAGGAAAATTTTTTTTTATGAAAAATTAAACTAATACTGTAATCCAAACATAAGTAAGGAATATTGCAATTAATTCTAAATTGTATATATAATAACAGTTTATATATTAAGTAATATAAGTATTTTCAAAGCTTTAGAATTTTTTTTTTTAATATAGCAACCTATTTATTCATCCCAGTAGTTTTATTCACCATCATTTTCAGCCATTACTTTCTACTACAGAATGAAGATATCTTCATTGAATCCAGTTTCTTTAATTTCTAGCTTCTCTTCTTCACAACACACCAGAAAACCTTTTTTTTTATTTTATCCATTCCTCTCTCATGTAGTTTTTTTCTAAATCTTTACAATCTCTTGGTATCCAGTTTAAAACTTCCAATTGTCCATCTGTTATTGTCTCTTCTAGCAATATATCCATCTCAACTCCATTTCAGTCTCAATTGTTTCAGTGATATCAATGAAACTTGTTTGTTTCTCACCCGTGTATTTCATTTTCAATTCACTTCTTGCTTTTCCTAACATACATCTTTCAATACTTCTTTGAGTGATCTAAAGTTTCTGAATTATCTTTTGTTAATTGTTTAAGTTGTAGATTCATAAATAAAAACTGACAAACACATATATTAAAAACATTCCTTTTCAAACACATAGGCAATATTTACTTTTAATTTTATTTTTAGCTAAAGCACTTTATCCAATTCTAATTCTATGATTAATTTTATTATGTTTCCATCTGTATTAATAATCTAACCCAAGATATTTGTAGTTGTTAACTTCTTCTAATTCATGATTATCAATCTGCACTTTCTTGTTTTGAAAAAATCCATTAAACATTATTTCATCTTTAACTTTGCTTTCTTACTTTTATGTATGTAATAACCCTTACAATTTTTTTTTGAAGCTCTGAATCATTATTTGTAAAAAAAAAAGTCCAACATCTTTAAAACTTATATCACTTAAATAATCTCCATTCACCTTTACTCCAATAGCTTTCCATTTTAACTACAAAATATTTCCTGTAAAATTGATATAAAATTTTAGAAGATATGAAATTACACATCTTTCTTAGTGTTAATTTTCTTAGTATTACCATATAATCTAATCATTGTTGATGCATTTTGATAAATATCCTAGATTTATAATATGATAATCCCATACTTTAATCACCACAAAAATGCTTATAGAATCAAATGTGTTTTCATAATCTATAAATCCAAAGCAAAATGACAATTTTATTGACTCTATAATTTTTACTTTTAATTTTCTGGGATATCTTTATCATTTAAACATTTGATGTATAACTTTAACAATTTTTCCATTTCTTCATCTTCTTTTAAAATACCAATAATAATGCCAACATTTTCTAAAGTTTTTCTTTTCTTTATAGATTTAATTGTATGTCTCACTTTTTTTTATATTTCAAATGCTGGAAATTCAAAAGATGAATAATTATAGGAGATACTTTGCAATCTTGTTTTTTATTACTATATAATTCTTTATAAAACTCTTCCACATTTATTTCATTTTGTCATCTCTTTTTAGAAGTTTCATCTTTTTCTTATTACTGAAACAACTTGGGCTTCCTCTATAAAGACATTGTTCTATACTTTGAGACTTTTTATTTTCTTCCGTAGCTTTCCTTGCCAATTCATAATTATATTTTCTTGAAATTGTTATTAACTTTTTTTCATATTTTACAAAACTATATTTTCAATTCTTTTTAATAGATTATTTGTTAGAATGTATTTTTTTTTTCTTTATACATTGTCGTCTCAGTTATTTGAAAATTTACTGGAAAATTGCTGTTTTTTTATAGACTTTAGCGTTTTAGCTGATCTTAATAATTTTATTATTTCATTCAAGTATGAATCATCTTTAAAATCTGTTAATATTTGAAAACAAGTTACAACTTTGAATTTAAATTTATTGGAGTATTTCTGAAAATTGGAAATATCAATTTTTAATACTATCTTTCTTAATAATTTTCATCTCTAATTTTGCATTACCATGTATCTTAGATCTCAATAATTGATGATTACTTTCAGTGATGAATCTATTATGAACATTACAATCTTGTAATACATATTTTCTGTTATCCCAAATGTTATCCAATTCTATTACTTTCATTTGGATATCTCTTTCTATTTAGCATTTTTTCAGAGAAAATTCAATGTATATAGTTTTTCTGTGAACTCTTCTCTTATTTCTAATAATATAAACAGAAGTATCCACAGTACTTTCATCTTTCAGTTACTTAACCAATTCTGTCTTTAAAGTTTCCTATGATAATTTTAACATATTTAGTCTGATCAAAGGCATTTTGTACATCAACATAAAAGTTTTATAATTCTTCATTACAATAAATTTTTTGGAAGATAAACTTGAAATATCTGCATTTGATACTTTTCATTAATTCAAATAAATACTCTTGCCATTTTGTCTAACATACCATCAATATTACATTATTGATCTTCCACTTTTTATTTATAATAAATCCCACTTAAATTGTTTTTGTAATATTTGTGCCCTTGTAATAAAATGCATGTTTACTTACTTTGTCTCCTCATTTCTAGCTTCATAAAGTCAAAGAATATTCCATTTAATATCAGATTGTTTTTCTTCAATTTATACAACTTTCATTTACTTGAAAATAATCTAGTGGCAATCTGGGTCAGCAATGAGGAAATTTTTAGCACCATCTACTTTTGATCACTAACTTCAACCCTGGGTGATGAACTTTACAGTTTTCTGGGAATAATTACCATAATTTAATTATGTCTTTCACAATTGTAACAGTTGTTAAAACATACACAGATTCATCCTACTTTCAAGAAAAATCTGATTTTGGTTACAAACTATCAGGCAACTGAGAAGAAAGATCATGATGTGTTTTGATTTAAATTCAGAGATAAAATGCTAGTAATCTTATCATGCTAGTTAGTAATGCATGTTGGTGAGTAGCCCATTCATGTTCATTTAATATATGAATAATTATTGCGGCTGCAACAACAAAAATGTGTTGTGTGGACATTAGGAATTTGACCTATTCAGTTGAGGATCCCAAAGAAAGAGCAAAGATTCTTTTTTTAGTTAGCAACAAATTCCTTTCTGCAACTCAATAATTATTAGTGGGCATTATATATTTTTAGATAATCAAGTTATTACTGGATAACAAACTATTTTTTGGATAAAAAATAAAATACAGAAAATGCCATAAATAATCACTATCTGATATTGACTATGTAGTATGTGTCATGTTCTCACTATTCAGTAAAGGAATGCATGGAAAAGTCTTTAAGCTTGCAATAAGCTGTATAAAGTTTGTTTATTTTTGTTTCATGCATATGCATATGTGTTTGAATGAATATATACACATCTTTAAAAGGTTCTTTAAGTATTAATATTTAAATAATTTTATCTTCTTAGATCTGCTAAAAGATTTTATATGATTGATAATTGAAAAATATATTAGTTATAGGATAGAAAACATTAGTCAAAGAACACTTTTTTCAAAGATCATTGGAAATAATAATTTGTTTATTAGTTTTGGGATTTTCTTATTTTTAAGATTAATTGTTTAAGAAATTGTATGGGAAAGAAAACAATCTTAATTTAGATATATGTTCAATAATTCTCAAAGTAAATATAAGAATACTTGATGAAATGTTTTTGCATTTTATAGATATACCTATACATTACTTCCGTTGATAACTTTTCAATAAAAAAATATAAGATGAAATTTTTATTGTGTAGAAAACATATATTATTAGAGACAAAATATATAGATATTAAAATAAAATATTTTGCATACTCACAACTCTAAAAGAAAAGAAAAACAATTGATGTTTATTGATGATACTCCCATTTAGTGATAAAAATATTTAATTAATATGGTATCAACTTTAAGCTTGATAGAAGTATAATAAGAGTTCATTTTGATGATAATTAGATGAAAAGGAAAAAAAAATTAATGCATGTAAGATTGATAGTCTAGTTTTACCATATGATTTAAATGGAATATCTGAGATTATTCCTATGATACTAAATTTGTGTTTGAAGAGTTATTAACTAGATTTTATAGGGTATATGAGCACAGACTTTCACACCACCCACAGTTCACTACTTTATCTCATATCACTGATATATTTGAACATATATGTTGAAAAGATAAATAATCACCAATATCTGTATTTCATGCTAAAACAGCATATATATATAATAAGTGCTCAGATATATTAAAATAGCAGCCAATCTGTCTATCCATTAAAGTATAAAGATTGGCTATCTTAATATATATCTGAGCACTTACTGCGTATATGTGTAGAGATGGTAATCTGGACCAACTGGTGATTGCTGGTTTAGCATGAAATACGTATATTGGTGATTATTTATCTTTTCAACATATATGTGTTTAAGTGTATCAGTTATATGAGATAGAGTGGTGAGCTGAGGGTGGTGTGAAAGTCTGTGCTCATATACCCTATCATATATTGATACAGGTATATAGTAAGCCTGTATTTCATTTAATAATTAGATTTTATGCAAATAGAAAGGAGTTTGCTATTAACTGAAAGGAGATTCTTTGATTCCTCTTGGAGGCCTTAAAGGAACCGAGCAGGGCAAATTCTTAATGTCCACTCCATACATTCTTGTCATTGCAGCTGTTATTACTATATGATTATTCATATAGTATACGAACATGGATGGGCTACTCACCAACACGCATTAACCAGCATGGTGAGTTTATTGACTTTTTACCTACGAGTTTATGAATATTTTTTCCAATATATACAATCATGACAGACAAAAATAAATCACGCCCCTCACATGCCAAGGCAGCGGTTGGTGGTCGAAGGCGGAGGGTGCTAAGAATCCCCTGATTGCAGACTCAGGCTGCCATTTGATGACGACTTTTTATTTTGGTACTTACAACTGCAGATCACTTTCAAGTGAAGGAAGATTGCAAGAGTTAGAAGAAGAACTGTCTTATATTAAATGGGACATTATTGGACTTTGTGAAGTTAGAAGAAAAGGTGAAGAAACAATTGATTTAAAAAATGGACATATACTTTACTATAAAGGCACAGATATTGGAAATACAAGTGGAGTAGGATTTATTATAAATAAAAAATGGAAGAATAACATTGCGGAGATTGATGGTGTATCAGACAATGGCAAGATTAGTTTTACTACTTAATAGCAGATACCAAATGTCGATAATTCAGGTTTATGCCCCAACAAGTTCTCATAGTCATGAAGTTATAGAAGATTTTTATATGGATGTACAAAAGGCTTTTGATCAGAGTAAACAACATTTTAAAATTGTTATGGGAGACTTTAATGCTAGAATTGGTAAACAAATGAAAGATGAAAATGCTGTAGGTAATTTTGGTTATGGTAATAGAAATGAGAGAGGACATAGACTTGTGGAGTTTGCAGAAAAAGAAAAACTTTATATTATGAATTCCTTTTTTGAGAAAAATGTTAAAAGGAAATGGACATGGAAGCATCCAAATGAAGGTACAGCAGAATTGGATTATATTTTGACTAACAGAAAATACATATTTCAAGATTGTAATGTTCTTAATAAATTTAACACAGGAAGTGATCATCGATTAGTAAGATGTAAGATACATGTTAATGCAAAACTAGGGAGACAAAAATTATTAAGAAAAACAATATTTACAGTTGATATTCCTAATCTTCAGAAACATTCTAATGAATTTAAATTAGATTGGTTTTAAGTATTAGTAGATTTTGAACATGATTCAGATTTGAATGACATTAATAGGAAAATAACTGATACACTTTTAAAAACTGCAACAAAGATAGCTGGTAGAAAAAAGCAGCAATTGACCAATAAAATTTCTACTGAGACTAGAGAATTTATGAAGAAAAGAAGGAATATGAGGATATACAACAATGATGCATTAAAAAGATTGAATATCTCAAATTTTGTAAAATGGTGCGGAAAAGAGTTGAAAATGATATAAGAAAGTATAATTGTGAACTAGCAAGGAAAGCTGTAGAAGAGAATAAAAGTCTAAAGAGTGTAAAACAACATTTTGGTATTGGTAGGAAATTTATATCTGCAATAAGAAAAAAAGATGGCATTATTACTAAAAAGAGAGATGACATCATGAAATGTGTAGAAGACTTCTATCAAGAATTATATAGTAGTAAAGAACAAGTGCCTCCTATACCTATTATATCTTCCGAATTGCCCAGAATTTTGAATGAGGAAGTGAGACATGCAATTAAATTTATGAAGAAAGGGAAGGCTCCAGGTAATGATGGAATTATAATTGATATATTAAAAGAAGCAGGTGAAGAAATAGAAATTTTTTTTAGCAAAGTTATATACCAAATGTCTAAATGATAAAGATGTACCAGATGATTGGAAGAATGCAGTATTAATATTAATATTTAAAAAAGGTGATAAAGAAGATATTAGAAATTACAGACCTATCAGTCTTTTATCAGTTTTATACAAAATTTTTACTAAAATAATTACAACTCGTCTATAGAAAACACTGGATTTCCACCAACCAAGAGAACAAGCTGGATTTAAAAGTGGTTTTAGTACAGTAGATCATATCCAGGTATTGAGAGAAGTCATAGAAAGGACAAATGAATATGATTAGTGCTTAGGATTTGTAGATTATGAAAAGGTATTTGATTCTATAAACATTTCTTCAGTGATTAAAGCATTGGATCATCAAGGTGTAGATCCAGGATATTGTCATATTTTAAAGAATATTTATAAAAATGCAACAGCAACAATTAGATTACATAATGATAGTAGGAAAATCAACATTGAAAAGGGTGTAAGATAGGGTGACTCCATATCTCCAAAACTTTTTACAGCAGTGGTGCAAGAAGTATTTTGTGGATTAAAATGGGAAGCTAAAAGGAGTGAAAGTAAGTGGAGATTATTTAAGTCATTTAGATTTTGCAGATGATGTAGTTGTTTTTGTAAATAATGCTTTAGAGCTACAGGAAATGTTGCATGAGTTATCAGATGAAAGTAGGACTAAAGATAAATGTTAAAAAGACTAAAGTAATGATTAATAGATTTTCTCAAAATATGAAAATAAAGATTGATTATGATGAGTTAGAAGAAGTTAACAGTTACAAATACTTTGGTCAGATTATTAATACAGATGGAAACATAATGAATGAAATTAATCATAGAATTAAACTTGGTTGGAGTGCTTTTGGTAGAAATAACTTGATACTAAAAGGAAATATGCCTATGTGTTTGAAAAGGAAGGTTTTTAATAAATGTGTTTTGTCAGTTCTTACTTATGGATCTGAGATTTGGACACTTAATAGAAGAGCAATACAGAGATTTCAGACCACTCAAAGAAGTATGGAGAGATGCATGTTGGGAGTAACAAGAAGGGATCGAAAACGCAATGTATGGGTAAGAGAACAAACAGGTGTTACTGATCTCATTGAAAAAATTAAAAGATTGAAGTGGACATATTGTTTGAAGAGATGATAACAGATGGACAATTGAAATTTTAAACTGGAGTCCAAGAGATTGTAAAAGACCCAGAAAGAGACCACATGTGAGATGGATGGATGAAATAAGAAAGTGTGCAGGGGTGATGTAGAGAAGAGAAGCTAAAGATAGGAAAAGATGGATTGAACTTGGAGAGACCTTCATCCTGCAGTGGATTGATAATGGTTGATGATGATGAATGGATTTTTTTTTTTAAAAAACTAGTTTAATGATAGAATGTCTGCAAAAGAAAAAATGATCAACAATTTGTAAGATTGGAATAATTAATCATAGATGATGTTATTAATTATTTATAATTTAATAAGAAAGTGGCAAACAATAGCAATCTACATTGATGATTTACAAGTATTATAGTTTTGTGAGAAGATTGTAAAATCAAACAGTAATATAGTTTTTAATCTATGGTCCAAAAATATAATATATATATTGGTATAAAAATATTTTTGTATGATAAGATTATTTTTTTTTTAGTTGTTTTGTTTTACTTTTTAAGTATATGTTTGATAGTAAGAAAAGAAAAACCGAAACCATAGATCAAAATATCCAGTAAAAAATAAGATTGATGTAAATGTATATTCTTGTATTAGTTATGATTTCAGTTATTTGATACATTTACAACATAAGATCATTAAATTTACATAATTATGTTTAATGGTGATTTCGTTGGATTTTTAAAATATATATGTTTGATATTTTACTTTACTTAAATGTGCATAAAAACAAGTAAGGTATAATGTAAACCATCATTACCAAGAAATAATGCTTTATATGAAAAAAATTTCAATTCTTGCAAAAACTATTACTGTATTTTCTTTTATTATTACATATTTATCATATATTATGAAACAATGCTGAAGAGACCTAACTCTTCATAGTTAATGAGATTTGATCTCTATTCTAGTTATTGTTTATTTAAGATATGAAGCTTATGTTTAAAACAATTTTATAAGCTAAATAGAAATCTAGCTTTAGATTTCAAATGTAATATGTGTTTATTTTTAAATATGCATGTAATTGAGAAAGTATATTATTTGAGCTATAATGAAAGTGGAAAATATTTAATGTCAGATTTTTGAAAATTATTTTTCACTATTTACCCATTTTATTTTATTTTTATTCTATTTTGTTATAACAAAGAAAAAGTTTTCCTTTATATTAATGAAAAATATTCCTAAAATATTTTAGTTATTGATTTCAATTTATTAATCTTTACCATTAGAGATATTGAATTATTTATTTATTTTATAGATTTATTTATTATTTAAGAAATTAACTTGCACATGAAGTTCTCTGAATACTCTCTGTCTGAAGATCATTATCAATAGAGTTAAATATTATTTTCTAACATAATTTATTTTGACCTTTTAGTTTTAGAGCAATATTTACAATTCATTTAAGTTTATTTTAATGAAATTGTATGAAACTTGCTTTGGGTGTCAATGAAAAGATTTGCATAAACTTAATAAATTCTACTCTTTTTTTGATTCTGAATATAAGTCATAATAATAAAAATATACCAGAGTTTTCTGATTGAAACAGCTTTAGTAGTAAGATTTTGTACCAAATTGCAGATAAATATATGATTCTTTATCAACATTTGCAGCCTTTCAATATAATTTATTATTAGCAATTTTATATTTACATCTGAATTTTAATGAGTTCTGATGTTCAAAAATCTGACATAAAGTTAAGAATTTTCTTAATATTATTAAGGTATTTAATAGTAAAAAAATTGACAAATATAGTTGATAATAAACAAAAACGTGCAAGGCAGGTATATATTAAATGCATGTAAGAAACTTCTACAAAGTTTAGCTCAGCTTATATTTTCAGGACAAATTTCCATAATTTTGATTTTTTAAAAATTCTATCAGTTTTATTAACAACTTTTAGTTCAGTTTCTGGCAATAATATAAATAACCATTTTTTTCAAATTGGCTATCATCTGTTTATTTTTCATCTATCTTTTTGTTGGTCACCATTTTTTTCAAGCCACTTCATTTTTTGGGGAAGGCTATACTCATTTTTTTTGTTTTAAATCTGTTATTTGTTCCAGAATTTATAATTTGTATATTTTAAAGAAAATATATTTTAAATTTGCTTTTATTTTATATTATTCCAACTCTAGTCCATAGATCATGAATCAGCTCCATCAATGTCAGTGCTCATACTTTTTATTAATGCTCAAGCAATAAATCATTCAATTATTAGTCAAAATATAACAGATAAAAAAATATTAGTACTCTTTATTTTCAATTTATCTTATATTTTTCTTCATTCTCACTTTTGAACAGTCTTCAATCATCTGTCTTTTTTTTAGTTGTCTCCCCCCCCCCCCATTATTCATACATTATCATATTTCAAACAACTCTCATTTTCTTGGTTCTTTTTAATATAGGAAATACTTGTGTATGTGTTTTTTTATTAACTATTTTGAAAACATATTGTAATCTTTTTTAATTTTTTTAAATCTAAATTTTGAACATTAATTATTCTTGAAGGTTAGACCTTTTATTTTATGATTTACTTTCACTCTAAATTTAAGGCTCTTTATTTCATCTCATTATATAAGAAAGTGATTGCTACATGTCAGTACCATTCAATAGTTTTCAAATATTGCACTTTTTATAAAGATAATAGATGAGTTTAGTACTAGTGATTACTGACTGATTTCTTTACACTATATTTACTTCAAATTATTTGAATTTTGGTCATTAATTATTTTTTTGATGCTTAAACAATCTGGTTATAACCTTTGTTCTCAATTCATTAATCTGAATATAGTGAACTTGTCAAAGAAGAATAGCAGAGCAAAGATGAAGTCATATACATAAAAAAATTATTTTTAAAATCTATATAATCTTTTTTGATATTGAAAACATTTTTCATTATGCTTCTGTGTTAATATTGTTATTGTTTAGATTTATAGAAGAGAAATAATGGTATTTTTAATTTTTCTTGCTGTGGATCCTAAAAATGTTTTTTTAAAAAAAGATTGATCTATTTTTCACTTATTTTAAAATGGGATTTGATTTTGCACAAGTGTTTATAAAATTAATAGAATCAAGATGATTGTGTAAAAAAAATTTTAAATTGTATATTATTATATTTGAATTAAAGTAAAATATTAAGTCATCAATATACAGATCCACAATATTATCATATTCTGAAGAATATTTATCAAAATATAACAGCAATGATCAGATTGCATAATGATATTAAGAAGATTAACATTGAAAAGGATACAGATTCCCTATCTCCAAAACTTTTTACAATTGTTCTACAAGAAATATTTTGTGGATTAAAATGGTAATCTAAAGGAGTAAAAGTATATAAAGATTATTTAAATCATCTAGATTTGCAAATGATGTGGTTGTCTCAGAGTTTCAGAAAATGTTGCAAGAATTATCGGATGAAAGCAAGAAAATAGGATTAAAAATAAATCCTAAAAGGTTTAAAGCAATATTCAATGGATGATCTCAAAAGAAGAAAGTAAAAATTTGATAATGATGAATTAGAAGAGATTAATAACTACAAAAATATATTGGGTAGATTATTAATACAGTTGGAAACATAATGAATGAACTTAAGCGTAGAATTAAATTTAGGTGGAGTGTTTTTAGCAAAAATAACTTAATATTAAAAGGAAATATGCCTGTGTTTGAAAAGAAATATTTTTTTAAATTAATGTGTTTTACCGATTCTTACTTATTAATCTGGAACTTAGATATTTAACAGAAGAGCAATATGGAGGTCAGACTATTCACTGATGTATGGAGAGATGTATATTAGGAATAACAAGAACAGATCAAAAATAAAACACATGGGTGAGAGAATAAACAATTATTTTTGACATCATTAAAATGATAAGTGGACCTGGACTGGACACATTGCTAGAAGAGATGGAAAATTGAAATTTTACATGGATCCCAAGAAATTGTAAAAGATCTAGAAAGAGATCACATTCTGATGGATGTATAAAATAAGAAAGTTTTCTGGTGTGACAAGGGGAAGAGAGGTTAGAGATCAGAGAAAGTGGATTAAATTTTGAGAAATCTTCAATCTGCAATGGACTGATAATGGTTTAAAATGATACTTAAATTATTATGAAGATTGTTAAAAGAAATAATTTCTGTTAAACTAACTGATTTACTAAACACATATTTTATAGTCAGAGTTACAAATAATTTTTAATAACTAAAATAAAGAATGATGTAGAGTTTTCATTGAATTGTGAAATATTTTGATGAAAGTTTTCTATTTTATTACACTAGGATTATTGAGAGGATTAATAACTAACTAGAGCAAAATTGGCTTGTTGTTTCTTTTAATAGTACTTAAACATCTTTATCATTTTAAAATAAATAGTGATGGACCTATATGTAGAGAGAATACTTATGGAATGTGTAGGCTTCAAAATTGCTTCTTTGCAACAATCTTTTTTCAGTAGTTAATTTAGATGTGTGTGTTTATAATATTCTACATATACATTTCATATATTATAAGTTGCTTTGTTTAGAAAATATATATATATTTACAAATAATTCTTTAATGGGTGATTATTATAAAGTGTTTGCTAAAAATATGGCCCTTACAAAGTGATATACATCAAATAATTGCATAACAACAGTATATGATTTTGAGAAGTTATTATGGCTTGGCCTAACCAAAGATACATAGTTTGTGTCATTAGCATTTTTTTAAAAAAATATTTATATCTCTATAAATGGATGTAAAAAAAAAATTAATTATATTTTCTAGAAATATATATGTATATACATTTAGAAAAGAAAGGAATATAGAATTTAGCACTTGATATTTTCTGGCAGCATTACAAATAATTTTAGATCATGAATTTGAATTTCAAAAAATGAAAAATAGTTTTATAAAATAGTGAATTGTATGGAGATAGATAATTAAATAAATGATTAAATGTAAAATGACAGAAATATTTGAAATATTATTGATGTTCTTAATAAAATGTAAAAAATGGATTAACTGTTTTTGAAAAATATATTATTAGAACTTCAGTAAATAGGATAAAGATGATATTGTTTATATTTTAAAACAATGGTTATTTTGACTTATTTATAACAGCTGTAAATGATGAGCCATCTTAGAACAGAAAAGATGAGATTGATGATATAGTGATTTAAAAAAAAAAAGAATTTTCAAAACTGTTTCAGAGAAATAGCTTGGAAAAAAGGAGCTAGAAAATACTTAAAATACTTATTATCAAAAATGATAAATTATAACAAAAAATAAAAAAAATCATATACAACAACTATATATTTATTAATAATAATTATACACAAAAAAGCCTTTTTCAGTACACAGTTTTGTGCTTTTTTCAAATGTTAATCATCTATTTTAACATTAACCAATTATTGCAGATAGAATACCATAATGGAAGTAAACTTTTATTTTACTAGTATTTTATTTTGTTACTGTTGTTATTTTACTTCCATTATGGAACACTAATTAGTTAACTTGTATTCAAATTTGAAAAGAGGACGAAGCCATGTGCCAAGTTTTTATGTATAATTCTTTTTAATATATATATGATTTTTTATTATTTGTTATAAAATATATAATATATATTTGATAATGAACTTATTAATTTTGGTTATTTACTTACTACATGCATATAACACATGTGTTATAAATTTGATTAGGCTATTTCTGTTTACACACTATCCAATCTGTTAGAGCTTTCCAAAACCTTGATTTGCATTCAGTTTTAGAACTTTTGAGTTATTAGATTAAAACCAATTTTTTCTTTATACGCAAGAAATATAATATTGATCCCTATTGTTTTAAGCCACTGCCATTACATTCCAATGTAAAGGTTTCATAAAGAGTTTTCCATGAATAATAAACACTAGTTTTCTTTTTATAATGATACAATAAACTTTCTTATCTCATCCTTTTTTAAAAAACAACAACAACACCACCAACTAAATATCCAGTTAATAAAAGCTTGATCTGTTGATTATCATGTTTTATTGCTATGTATCCAGCCCATCTTCATTTAGATTTTGTAATTTTTAAAATTATTTTTACTAATATTTATATTATTAATAATTAAAATCAGTCTGGATTTGAATTTTTTTAAATTTCCCCTATTATTCATGGTTATTCCTATCATAGATATTTCAATATTCATCTGTGATTGTTATATTCCTTATTATATTTTAATATTCCTAGTTCTACTTTTCAAAACCATAAGACAAACAAATATGCACACTGATAAAAGTCTTTTTTTATTTTAAACATTGACATATATTTTCTTAATATTGTGTCTATAAAATGCACTCAAAATCACTTTACTTTTTATATTCATTTATTTTATTTGCTATAATTGGTAGTAAAGTGAACTCAGTAAACACATTTTCCCATTAATTATAAAGTCCCCAAGTCTATAAATTTGTTAAAGATTAGTTTTACAAAAACTTGTTTTCATTTTTTTTTCTAAATTGGCTAAACATAGTTTGCCAACTATTGGTCCTAAGTCTCTGTTAATACTGCAAAAATAATCTGTATATCTAAGATGATTTAGATAATCTTATTTATTTTAAAACCTGACATATCTTCTTTTAAATTAATCTAATTTAAGAATATATTTTATTTTTAATCAAAATTTTTAGAAAGGGGCATACATATTGTGTGTGTGTATGTTTCATTATATTTTTGGTCCTATTATATATAATAATTTATATACTAGTAATTCCCCCTCCTCTTTTTTTTTTATATTGATACTTAAGGTATTTAATTTTTGCTGATGTCTTTTTCTGTAGATGAATGATGTAATATAGGGGATTTGAACATAAACTTTCAAGCTCCCTTCAACTATCCACTTCATCTCATACAACTGTTACATATGAAGACACACATATGAAAAAGATAAATGATCTCCAATATATATATATTTTGTGCTGAACCAGCACTCATCTGTTGATCCAGATCATCATTTCCCACACACATAATCAGTGCTCAGTTTATATTAAGATAGCAAATCTTCAAACTTTAATGGACAGGCTTCAGTGTACTCCACCCTCCAACTCTTCAACCATCCATACCATTGAAAATCTAATGATGAAAGAGTTTAGTAGATTGAAGGCTCTCCATTAAATTTAAATATTTGCTATCTTAATATAAACTGAACACTGATTAGGTATATATGTGAGGGAGATGATGATGTAGACCACTTGATGAGTGTTGGTTCAGCACAAAATATATATATTGGAAATCATTTATTTTTTTTACATGTGTATGGTCATGTGTATTGGTTGTTTGAAATAGAATGAATAGTTGAAGGAAGCTTGAAAGTCTGTTCAAATCCCCTATATTACATCTCCAGATATATGAATTATACTTATATTTATAGATAAATATTAGATAAAAGATATAAAACACAATCTATCCAGTTCTTAGGTTGCAATAATTTTTTTTAAAAAAACTGCTTTTGCTCTATTTCAATATTCTTAATTAAGAGTAGCTAATTAAAATGCAGATTGTCTTGGCCCAAAAAGCAGTTGCAATACAGTTCCTAAGCAATTATGCTATTATTATCTTAATCAATTAATTCTTGACAGGTTGCAATTGTGTGTTATGAAGCACTATTTGTTTTTTCTACACTTCATGGCTTTGAGCCATATTTAACATTCTGTGAAACTTGTTTCTGATAAATCACCTAACCTGATTTTTCCATTGTTTTAGGAAGTAACCATATGAACAATTATCTCCATTTTTATTAACTGACAATATTTTCTATAGTTTAGATCACTTGAATGCACCTTTTTTTCATTTGCTTGCTGGTGTGTCAATGTTTTAACTTCCTAAATGGCAATTAGAAAAATAAGACGATTAATTTTAATTTGCTGAAATGTTTTGCTCTTTTCATATTTTAGAGAGTTTGTGCCAGCCTTTTTGCTATCACAATTTTTCTGCATATTTCCTAATCACATTACCATTATTGATTATATTAATACCCATGTATCCAAATTTATGTACAATTTTAATATCTGCATAACTTTTTGCCTCGTAAGAGATTCAGGTTTTTGGGTATTTACTTTCCTCTGATAGTTTTCCATATTTGCTAACACTACAAGCCAAGATTAAAATGTCATCAACTTCCTCAAATTATTTATCTTCCTCTAACCATTATCTTATCATTTCAGTTTTTAAAGACATTGTACATGATGATTTCACTATATGTATTAAAGGGTATATATCATTGTTTAACACCTGTCTGCATTTGATAAAATTTTGTCTATTTTGATTTTCAGAGAATTCAAGAGTTTGGATTATCAGATGCAAAGATGTGCATAAATTCAAGAATATTTCCTATTGTTTTTGTCATTATTTTATCAAAAATTATTTTGTACTTTACAAAACATTGTAAATTTTTAATATAATACTTTCTGACAACCATGCAATATCTTTTTATGCATTTCTTGGTATGAATGTCAATTGCCTATCAGATATTTATGAAATAATGATTACCTTTAGATGTTCATTTATTATGTTATTATTTTATTAGGATAGGAAATTAAAGCTATTATTTTTTTAATTATTATAATCAAGTTGCCTTTCCCAGGACAAAAATTGTGTGATGTTATTCTCTTTATTATATTCTGGTTATTTAAATTTTTTGACAAAGTTGATGGATATTTCCATTTTTGTTTAGTCCCATATTTTTTATTATTTCAATTATCATTCCATCTACAGTAGATTTTTGGATAGTTTTATCTATTTTTAATAATATCTAATTCTAGATTATTTCATTTACTTTCTGTGTACATATTTGTAACGATGATATCACTATTCTTTCTAAATTTCAAATATTTCAGTTGTATTGTTATAATATTTCCTTGAAAGTTTTTAATTTTTTTTTTTTTTTTTAGTTGTAGCAAAATTCTTATGATTTACTGTTATGCTTGTTGTTCTAATTCTTGACAAATCTCCATGCAGAAAAAGCTCATATTTTTTTTGGCAAGTGATATTTACTTTTATAGTTTATTTCTGTGCTTTTTTTAGTGTCTCTTTAATTGTTATTTATATTTTGTTTGACAAATCTTTTTTTTTTTTTGCTGTTTTTTAGTAAGATTCAATGTTGCATTCAATATTATGTTTATATTTTTGAGATTTTATTTTGTTTTTACTGCAATACATTTTTTAACATCGCTATTATTTTTTTCATTCTTATTCAATATTAAAACATTTTAATTGTTGAAGAACATTTTGCAAGTCTGATGCTTCTTGATATCTCATTTTTTGTTTATTTATTTAGGCAACTTTGTTTTATTTTTAATTCTGTCAGAAGAAGCTAGCAATCATAATTCCATTCAATACTAAATATAATCTTGGTGTTAGTGAGTGTTTATTAATAAATATTATTGGGTACTATCCAAATAAAGAAGCAAGCAAGAAGATATTGGAATGTAGTAACGTTTCAGTAACAATGTATTAGGCACTCCCCTCTTTCATTTCTCTTACAAATTCCATACTTCTCACTAAATTCTGTAGTTGATTGATTGTTGGGTGCTATCAAAGTAAGGAAGCATCACTATTATGAAGTTCATTTCAATATTGAAACTGTATGGAATTTTTTTTTTTATTAATTCTATATTTTCTCATTACATTTCTTAGATGTTAATTTATTTTCACATTTCATACTTCTGCACAGAAACTTTCATTAAAATGATTATTTATTTCATTTTAATTGTCTTCAGATCTTGGACAAATTTCTTCAATTTCAGAATCTTGGGAATCATACTTTGGCAAGTAGAACTGAATTATGTGAAATCTATACATATAGTCAATATTTGCTCATTCTTTAGATTATAGGCTAATTTTTGTTTACAGCATATTATTACAAAGAAATCAAGTCATATGTCACATGACCTAATTTAAAAAGCTTGTATTATAAAGTTGGCTGCTTCCTTTCCACTTTATCTTTAATATGAAAATATTTTGTTTTATTAGTTCTTTTTCCATAATTTGTAGATAGCAACACTCTTATATTCTACATGCTAGTCACAATTTCTCTTTTAAATATAGATGTCTTTTTATAATTTATATCTGTAGCAGATTTGCCATGCATATTCATCATTACTTCATTGACTATTCTATGTCTCTTTATCATAATGTTTTGTGAAAAAATACTTGGATAATTTGTTTTGACTTACCTAGACCACAAGTTATTTGATGAATCTAATGAGTTTTTCTACAGGATACTATTTCTGTAAAAAACGATGTCCTTGAGAATCCTCTGGGAATTCCCACCTGCTAAACTGTATACTGAAATATATTAAGAAAATCATTATTAGTCAAAAATGAAGACTATAGAAAAAATTCACTGCTTGCAGTATCACTACATTAACTTCTAAAAGAAAATACCTTCAAATTTTTGTAAATGAATTAACAGAAAAGTTATGTTAAGAAAACCAAGGTGACATGTATAGAACTAACACAACAATTATTGTATAGTTCACTGATGAATTTTTTTTTAAAAAGGCAATAACTTCTACCACTTGAGAAGACATCTCTATCCAAATAGCAATTAAACAAAAGAATTTATACATGCACTGAATAAACTGAGTGAATCATTCTCATCAGTCTTTACTTGCTAATGTGTATGGTTCTCTAATGCCAGATGTCATAAAATGCTAAAGCAAAATAAAAAATTTTAAAGTGCATTTTGCAATGATGATACAAATCAATTCATGAAATATAAATATGTGCACATAATCATATATTGGCATTTTAGCCTGTTGGTTTGACATTTTGTGATATTGTCTTGTGAATTTTTTGCAGTGAACTTTAGATTTTGAATTGTTTTAATTCTTTGTCTAACTGTAGCTTTTCAATGTATTTCTTTTTTAAACATTTTTAATTCAATGAAAGCAATCAATATTTCACTTCTTTAGAGTGTATTTGAGATAATTTATGTAATGAAAATCATGCTTAAATTCACCACAAAGTAGTATTTTAATACACCTGTTACCATTCTTTTGCTTCACATATCCAATTCAATTAAGATGTGTCTTTTTATAGATAGATTTTAATAATATTATATCCATTAAGCTGAAGAGTATACCAAATTATTCTTACATTCTTGTCATTGAATTTTTATACTCTTAAAAAGAATATTTAATTTTTTCAAGTGTTCTTTATGTATATAGGCAAAATAATAGCTTTCTATATAATTAATTTAGTTGCTGCAATTATATCATTAAGATGACATATCCTATTTAACTTGTTAAATGCAGCAGCAACATTTTGAAATCTGTGGCATACTTTACATCTAATTCCATACATCGGTGAACTGCTGACACTGTTTAACTGATAATAGATACAAATTTTAGCTAGTATAATATTAAAATATTATGCCTGGCTTTTTTTTTTTTTTGTTACATGAATCTGAGATTAGAATCTTCAAAAAATTATGAAGGAAAAAAGAGAATAATTTGATATAAATAGTTGTCTGAAAATAATATTGAGATTAAATATTGTGTTTTAAATAGTCAATAAAAAATAGTCATATATCAGTATTATCCTACTCCTTTTTTAAGCTTGTAGAAAATAAATAAAGTGCTTTGCTAATTTCTCAACAAACTCTGTTTAAATATTGTGTTCTTTTAAAATCAAATTTTAGTGATTCATTATAATACAATACAATAACCAAATTAGTTTATTTTAGAAAATAACTAATAAAATTAGCCATGTTTATAAAATAATTATTAAAAGAGAACTACAATAAATATCTTGGTATAAAATTACCAGGGAATAATATATTTATTCAAAGAAAATAATTATTTATTATAGTCCTTTTCATCTTGACTTAAACTGTTTTAAAATTTTATTAATTTTTGCAATGATTATATACATAAATTCTCAGATTGCAAGTACAGTTCTGGAGTTCTGGTCATTAAAGATGTTCAGAAAGTAAGCTGCAAAGTGACTTGATTGAAATTAAGACTTTAGTGCCAGAAAAAAAAAAAAAGTGTAGATTGTCCTATTTTTCTAAAATTTTGTTTTTTGGACTTTTGCAGATTTGGGAATTTATGAATTTGAACAGTCACTGAAATAATAAGGCAAAAAGGAGTAATATTTTAAAATGTATTCTTATATTTGTTGCTTTAAAAACATTATTAATTAAAAAAAAAAATTAAACTTAGGGAGTATTAATTAAATATAACTTATTAGAAAATATTTCTTAAAAAATATAAAAGAAAGAAAATAAATTCATTATTTAAAATTTACTTGATTATAAAGAAATTTTGCAATACTTATAAGATAAGATAAGAGTAAAAATATAATAATGAAAGACACATTTTCTTTATTAATAAACTGTATCTTTGGGTATATATATGATGTAAAAATGGCCAGATATTAGATAATTGTCATTGGTTTTATGTTGACATTTTTTATTTTTTGAAGAATAAACATTTAACATAGAATTGCAAACTTTTTGCAATTAACTAGATTTTTTAACATTTCATCTTTTTCTTTATGAATTTCTTTCTGTAAATTGCAGTTATAAATCACAAAATATTAGACAATTCATTATCATTTGTTTTTATATTTTAATGAGAGTCAATAATAGATTTAGTGACCTGATCTTTTAACATTTCAACTTTTTCATAAAGTAAATTGAAATCTGTGCATAATGATAGTCATTCAAGCACGAGTGCATGTGCGGCGCAACTGTTCCCAAAAGCTATTAATACAAAATAGGTAACTAAAAATAATAAACTAGCTAATGGAATTAGCATATTTGCATATCATTAAATGTATTAGCAAGCTATGATTATGAAGGCAAGATCCTTTGAAAGCGCTCAGCTAGTTTATTATTTTTAGTTAGCTATTTTGTATTAATAGCTTTTGGGAACAGTTGTGCCACACACACACTCGTGCTTGAATACATATATTTCCCAAAAGTAAAAAATTATTTGACTTAATGATAGTCATTGTAAAAGTGATTGCATATTAAATGATTTGCTGTCATTATTTTTATATGGCATAAATAGTTGAGAATCAATATTCATACTACAGATGTTCTCATATTATATGTTTAATTATGCTTTGATCTGTTTTTTTAACAATTCAACCATTTCATAAATGAGGGTACTGTAGAAATTGTAGTCTTTGCTTATATTTTAGTTATCTAATAATAATTAATCTAAAAGTGTTTGAATTTAAGAGCTTGGGAATCATGATATTTAACCATTATCTACAAAAAAAAACATTTTATAGGTATATTCTAAAGAACAAGAAAAAGTATCCTCTACAATTACTACCTCTTATGAATTGACCAGAGTTTTAAATGAAGTGAGACCATGCAAATTATGAAAAAGGAAACTTTCCAGGTAATGACAATTAAAATCGATATCTTAAAAGAAACAGGATGAAATAGATAAATTGAATTGTTGCCAAATTATATACCAAACCCCAGCGTTCACCGATGACTTGAATTATTCTCCACAAATAAATTTCAGGAAACTTTTTGTATGTCCAGCATACACTAATTATTAATTTCGAATATTTTTAAATATGATATAAATCATATTGGCAAATGATCTTAATTTTTATATTTTTTTAAAAAAATATCCCATTTTAAAATTATTTCAATATCTCTTCAGAAAGAAATATCTTAGCGTTCCAAATAATTGTTTGATCAAATTTAAGGGTTTTTTCCCCTTTTAAAAGCATTTTTTTTTCATTGTATTTTAAAATAAGTCTTCTTAATAAAATCATTTTATATCATTTTACTTTCCATTTTTTTTTCTGAAATCCTTTGTATTTTTTCCGTGAAATTCTTTTTATGAAATTCAGTTGTAAATTAATATGACTTATTAACACAGGCAAAATTATATGCTTAATATGACAATAACAATTAAATATTTTCATCAGTTCTTTTATATTTAGTGACGACTCCGCCACATTTAAGTTGATGATAAATTGAACAAAGCAGATTGGAAAGTAAGGAACTATTTATTTTTTTAGCCTCGCATTTCCATATCACAACCTTATAACAATAAATTACTGTACTTTTATAAAATTGAAGTTAAATAAAATTGACTATTATGCTACTAATTAATTTACCGAGGTTGTAGAAACACTGACGATGGTAAAACACTGACGATGGTATTAGATAATAGTAATAGATAACAGTGATCTTGGAATTCCTGCACAGCTCTTTTATACCTGCCCAAAATACACATTTTCATTGGTCAATCTCAACAATGTTTGCTTCACCATCCTGGGCATAGAACACCAGATTAAAGTTAAAATTAATAATTTATTAAATATTTATTTTTATTATATTATTCAATTCTTAATTAATTTTCATATTTTATTTACACTTAATAAATAC
Source organism: Epiperipatus broadwayi (assembly GCA_028023455.1). Classification (NCBI taxonomy): domain Eukaryota; kingdom Metazoa; phylum Onychophora; class Udeonychophora; order Euonychophora; family Peripatidae; genus Epiperipatus; species Epiperipatus broadwayi. Next base: position 7,039,576 of record JAQFVV010012401.1, read on the forward strand.
TTTAAAATAACTATTAAAAATCACATTTCAATATTTATTACCATTTCTACCTTTATTTTAAACCTAACGTATTTATTTTCAACACAAAACATAAATCTAATTTCATCTATTATATTTATTTAAAAAAAACCTAATCTAATATTTATAATGGATAATATTATTTTACTCTAAAGCACAGATGTGAATATTACACGTCACATGATTTACAAAATAAATGAGACGCTAATAATTTAAATGAAACTAAAATAAATAATTTAATTTGTAAAATATTATATAAAACAATATTATAGCAAAATTTTAAAATAATTATTTTAATATTATAAGACCAAAATACATTTTTCTCCCTACATTATTACTTTTAATTAAAAGATTTTAAAATATAACTATTAAATACAATTATTATTATTAAATAATCTATTCGTTTAACTTTAAAGCATTACTTTTAAAATTTACCTTAATAATTTATCTATAAGACTTATTAAATTAGTATTTCCTATGGCCAATTCTCCCAACCATACAATCTTATAATGATTTTTAGTTAACTGTTTTCTTCCAAATACCAACATAATATTATATAGCAATTATTTTACTTGCCCTAACTAAATTATTCAAAGATCATCAACACATAACATACATCATCCTCTTGCTTAATTTAAAAATTTCCAGTAGATTGACAGAAATAATCCATTCTGACCTAAACAAAAGGGTACTATATATATATATTGTAACAGGATGGGGGTAGGTGATAGGGGTAGGAAAGTGGGGTTGAACTGGGGTGATGGAAACATCATCATCAACCCCAAGTAAATTAAATACAACATGAAATATCAATAATTTATAAAGTTATCTATAAGTAATACATAATTATAAAAGTGTATATATGAGTAGTATAGTATTTAAGGAGCATGAGATTAAAGAAATCAACGAGAACATTGACAGATCAGCCAGCTACTCAGAAGAGCAACCATAATAATTCTAAATTCAACCAGCATTATAATAAGTCAAAGTAAGTATGGGTAAATACTCAAGAGAATAACCATCCATCATCATCATTGATGGGAATAACAAATTAGTACAATATATCAACAGTCAATCTTGTGACTGGATTTGAAATGGATCTTCTTTAGACCAGGCTAACTATTGAGCCTTTGCCAGCTTGAGCAATTATTTAAAGATAACTTGGATGCACCAGCTTAGTGCCCATCCATTAGAATACACAATAATCAGAAATCAAATCAATAATGCTGGGACATTAAAACATGCTGATCATCATCAATGCTCTGGCCACTTGTACTGGTCAACTATAAACTTAAATTTTTAATAAGACTAAAGTAAAATAAAAAATAATAGTGTGTGGGCTTTAAAGAGTATCCTCTTTTGTGCCAACCAGGATAATGATTGATCATCACTGGATGCCCAAAGCACTAAACACATCCCCATTTATCCGTGTCCGAAATCTAGCTCAGAGAACATGGGCTCTATTACTGTATGTGAACAAGAGATGATGGAATACAATTTTTAACAATTAAATATAAGTTTATTAATAACAACAAAAAATAAATGATTAAGGTCTTATGAGGGTTCTGATTTTGAAAAGTATACATTGAATTACCTGATTAATAAATTAGGTTTACTTAAAACCCATTCAGCACACAGGCACGTGGCTTGATACAAAATAAACATGTTTGAATTAACATTTATTTTAGAAAAATGATCAAAATTTTAGACATAAGTGTCTATCTGACACACATTGTTATTTACAATACAATTGACATATATACGCACACATATGTGCGTGAATTTTCTGATTTTGATTATAATACAATGTAAAAAAATTATCATATTTGTGACTGACAAAATTACTATAAAAAAATTCAAATTATTACATTGATTTAAGTAATTACAATTCATATTATTACTATAGTTTACATATATGCGCACAGATGCGTGATTTATAACATACAATCAATCGATTTCAATTGACATTCAATAACAGCAACAAAAAAAATGATTAAAATTTACATATGTGTTATAATTGACAACATACGCACATATACATGTGTGTGTGTGCATGCGCGCATGAAATAACCTATTTGACTTGGTGCAAAATAATTATCCAAATCTTAAATTATATATAAATATAATAAATGATTAAAGTTTCAGTTAAATGAAATACATTTATATAGTAGGTTTATTGAAACACATATATATTTAATTTGCACAGACGTGCGACATATTAATTTATCTACATAACATTAGTATTTCTCACAATAAAATTATTAGATTATTTTCGCAATTTTATTTTCTTTGCTGAATAGTCCTTTTCTTAAAACAAGCACTATCAAATTTTTGACGGATGATTGTTGATTGATTTAAAATGTCTTTTTTTTTTTTTTTAAATAAACGAAAGATAAAATCGTTTTATAGAATTAAGAAAATATAAATTTCAAAATGTCTTTCTGCTTGATTAGTTAATGCTGATGAAATAGGCAAAGTGAGAGAGGGAAAGTGAATACGTGAAGTGCAGCTCTTCATGCCATGATAAGTAGATAGTCAAGCATGGACTAAGTACACAATTCCCCATGATGTCATGAGAAAATATCTCATTTTTAAGCACTACCTCTCTTGTACCTAGAGGGATCATCCACAAAGAGTAGGAGCCAGAAAAAAACAATTTGACACTCAGCCAACCCTGCTCAACTTATGTGAGTCTTAAGGGCTTATTCATTTGGTCTATTCATGATATATATACACTATTGGACTACTCTAGGAGCTCAACAACCAGGTCTGGATAGTGCCGAGCAGCACCATAACACATTGCATCCACACAGCCCTACTCAACCATACACCCACCATAAAACATAAAAAGTACAAATTCACGCATCACTTTCCAATGTAATTTTACTAAAGAAATTATTTAAAATTTCGTTATTATATATAACTCTACTCACCACACCTGTATATATTTTTATCTGTTCTTCTCTGCCTTTAGATATGTCAGCATATATATAATTATTCATTTAGCAAGCTGGTTCAAAAAATTGGTTCATTAGAAAAATATCCATGTTTGTTGTCATCATCATGTAAAAGTATGCATTCCAGGTAAGCAGCTGTTTTGGTTTAATAAATTTTAGACAAGCAACTATCCTCTCTGTTTAAGGCTATGAATTACAGCACAAAGAATAACCGAAGCACAGGCTTGTTATATACCTGTGTCTATATATATGTAATATAGGGTATATGAGCACAGACTTTCACACCACCCACCACTCTCCATTCTATCTAATAACACTGATACACCTAAACACATATATGCTGAAAAGATAAATAATCACCAATATATGTATTTCATGCTAAACCAGCAATCATCAGTTGGTCCAGACTATCTTTACACACATATATAGTATAAGTGTCAGATATATATTAAGATAGACAATCCTCATAGTTTAATGGACAGGCTTCAATCTACTCCACACTCCAACTCTTCAACCGTCCATCCAATTGAAAATCTGATGATGGAATGCTCAAAGGCCACCCTGAGGCCGAGATTCTTGTCACACCCATGTTAACCTAAGGTCAATCTGAACCCCACATGTACAGGACATAATCCATTTAATACATATGCAAGGATGGGGTCATTTTTTCCAAGTGAATTCAAACTCCTGAGAAGGAAATATTAGTGGCTTCTAAATCTAATGTCCTGCATTCAGCTGTATCAATTCATTGTAGCTATTCTGCCAACTCTCTGCTACAGCCAACAACATACAGCTCTCTTCAAAATCATCCCAAAACTTTGCAGTTGGCTAGTTGATCACTGCTTAAAATACTAAAAACTCTTCTGACCAACTCTTACAAAACTGCAAGCAGAACTGTTCTTTTCAAAATCACTTTCCAGACTGGAGTTAATTTGTTATCAGCCCTTTTTATAAAATCAACTGAGGTGTTATAACAACACCTTGATTAAAAACAGAGTTTCTATTTTTATCTCTCTAATCTCTTTGAAAACATATACATGTTTTTACATAGGGGATTTCTAATAGATAAAAATGATGTTTAATTAATTAAAAAAAATTTAAAAACAAGTATTGTGTTTTTACATTTCAAAATCAGAATAATAATACAATAATATTTATCAGACCTTTTTTAAAATATTTAATTTCTAAAATGATATTTTAAATCAGAGTTATTATTTATTTATTTCTATTTCAGTAAATGTAGAAAATATCTACTATAATTTTTGTCTGTGTTTATTTCTACTTTTCCTTTATTTTACATATACACTATATTAGTGTGTCTGATGTAACCCAACTGGTTACAATATATATATATATATATCCCATGATCAAAGAGATTGAGCAGTGCACAGAAGGCCTCTTTCTTCCTCATATTGGTACTATTGTTAAAGTGATATTTTTTGTTGATGATGTCCTGATATTTTCAGAGACCTATAAAATATTCCTCATTTTTTATATTCTGAACAAATTTGAACCCTAATATGATCTACAATGCAATTTTATAAGTCATCCATGTGACAGATAACTACAGGTTGCAATCTACCTTCAAATAATAATATTTAAAGATCTTTTATCTAGAAAAAAAAATCTTCACAAGTATTTTCAAAATTCTGAGGGTTTTTTTTTTAATTGTTCAAAATAGATTTGAACCTTTGGTTTAATTTTATATATAATAGTTACTAATCATACAAAATCCAGTTCATCATTTGGTTGATCTTTTATTATTCATTATATAGATTGTGTGTCCATCTTGGATAGGTTTATAAAAATCAAACTAGAAATGACATGCAACAGATTGTTCTCACATCGATTGTGGGCATTATCAGATAACAGCTCATTCTTTAAGCTGGTAGAAGGCTATATGGTTTCAGGTTTTAATTTCAACGACAGTGTGATTTGTAGTAATTTAATGAAAGATAATATAGTGATCTTTTGAATAGATTAGAAGTGTTGTTCAGACTAGTTAATTTACTTCTGAATATAGTTAATAAAGTCTTTTAAACAGTTAAAATGTACTAAGGTCAGTTCTTTTCATTTATTATTCTGATTAGTTTCTCCCAACATGATATCCCTTTTACTCCTTTTTTTTCAGCTCTATCATCATTATAATATTTTAAGGGTGATTTGTAGAAAGATGCTGTAGTAAATTAACTTTTCTAAGATATATAATTGGAGAGTGATGTATTTGGTATTGTGAAGCATTAAACTAGAGGTAAGATCATCTAACAATTGTATAATCATCATTTATCAGCCTATGCCATTTATTTGCTTCAGTATGATAGTTTATTTAATTGCTTGGTAAGATATCAGTCTCATATATCTTATATTTTAATTCTGATAACTTTTTAGTTACAGAAGAAATTATATATGTATTTATTTATTTTTTATGAAATCATCTGTGCTTTTGATTACATCTAGCATCCCACAAAATGTTAACATTTGGCTACTCATTATGTGGCAAGCTAATCTGAGTCATCACAGTGAACCATTACTATAACTCTATTTAATGCTCATTTTGTAAAAGTTTTATGCATAAAATTACTTCCAAAATTTAACTTTCTTCACAAGTGAATATTAATTAAACTATATTATTTTGTGATTATTAAATAAAATTTAATTAGAGTAGTTGAGATATTTTTAAAATTACATTATATTAGTTTCTTATTTACACACTTCTTAGTAATCATATGTTTGATATCTAAATTTTTTTTTTTTTTTACATAGTTTGGATTCATACAGTGAACAGCTTTTCTTATTTGAATAACCATACTAAAAGCTAAATAAAGCAATGGGGCTCAAACATACTTTTAGTATATAATTATTTTTCTGCTTATATAAATAATTTAACTTTTTATGAATGTAAGTTGTGATATATGTAATATATTAATTAGTGTAATGAAAGTACTTGCATTTGAAATGATAATTTCTATTATGAATTATAATGCATATTTATAATTAATATTCTAAATAAAATTTATAAAATGTGAATTTGACATAGCTTTAAAACTAGGATATTAGAATAAATTGTGTTATGATGGTGACAATGATAGTAAGTAGTAGAAAAATACTCTAATGGAGCAATAATGATAATTATTGAAGATTGTTTTAAAAACCATCAGAAAATAAGCATATATCATTTGGAAATGTCTTTCATCCATTAAAATTTGATCCACTATCATAAACTTTTCACATTGAAACACAAAAGTTTTATGTAAAGACAAATGCATACATAATGTTTATTTGTATAAGTACTTTCATCTGAACACTTATAAATTATCAAAAAAAATTGTTTTGCATTATTACAATATCACCTAGTTACTTACATAATTGATCAGAAAGCTTTGCATTGCTCACAAATATGAAATATTTGCACATAAAACAAATAAAAAATATGAATATGAAATTATAGTTATAAGAATAGTTACTTCAGTGAGACATTTGGAGTTTATTATTAGAAAATTTATATCTGAGTTAAAAATAAGTTATAAAATTAACTTCCATACATAATTCTTGTACTGTGTCCAATTTTTTCTGTTTAATAAATAAGATTTTTATTTTTAAATTAAATCTTTTTTTATGTAAAATAAAATTTAGACATTTAGCCCATAATCACTACAGTGTTCTATATTAACAAATGTTATCAATATATCATACTGCTATTAAATAATGTTTTTGTTTTACATAATTATTCCATTTTTTTTTTTATATTTTACAATCATTATTTGCAATTAATATTAAAATATTGAAAAAATATGATCATAAAATTGACAAAATAGAGAAATAAAATTACTTTTGTTTAGAATTCCTTCTAACTGGAATTGCTTTCTTACAGTTATTATAATGAAATAAATTTGCTTTATATTATTATAAACATTAGTTACAATAAGTATTACAATATTTATCTAAAAAACTAGAAAGCAAAATAGCAACTATTTGCAAAAGATGAAGAAAATTTCTGGCTTTTAGATCAGTGCTCTTTAATTATTTCACATTTGTGGACCGGCAAAGATAGAAATAATATTTTGTGGTCTTGCAGAAGGTTAAAAATAAATTTTCTTGGACTTGAGCTACTTAGACATGATCGAAGTATACAACTATCATAATTACTTATAATAAGAAACTGGTTACAATATAATATTTGCTTTCCTTTGCACATTGATAACTTGTTCTCGTGTTGTGCACAACTGCATTGCTATGGGAAGCAAACCATTAATGTGACTGCATTGCTTATGTTCAATATTATATTGTTAAAATATACAAGGATAAAATGTAATTTATCTGAATGTAATTAACCATCCTAAATTTCCTGTATTTTGCTTTTCCATGTTTTAAATTGGTTTAAATTATGTTAAAAAAGTTATGTTATATATGTATGATTCATTTGAATTCCAGTTTAAAAAAAGAAACATTATAATCAGTTTTTTAAGCTAAAAAGTAATAATTAGGATAAGAAATTCCTCATATTTAAGAAATCTTATAACATTTAAGAAATCTTATAACCTTAAGATAAAAATAAAAACTATTGTAAATATTTTATTTATTAAGATTATTGTTCTAAAATTACTACTTTTTAGTTAGCATGACATCTATTGTTGCTTCTTTGTTACAAAATTTGATATGTGTGAAAAGGGAATTGCTGCTTTAACATTCATTCAATTTTTTTGTTTATTTTTTATTATTGTCATTGCTGAAAATGTATTTTCATATAAATATAAGGTCAAAAAAATTATCAATAATTTGACTGCTTTATAACTCAAAGCTGGTATTTTTTTTCAAGTGGTAGCAAAGTTGATATAATGATTGCATTTTATGTCTGAACACCAGAATGACATCAGATTACAATTTGATTGACTTTTCTTTTTCATGTGATATAAGCAATCAAAAAAAAAAGGATTATTTAATTCAGAGATTATTTTTATGAGAATACTTATTTGCAGAAAAATAATTTTAAAATTTTTCAGCTAATGCTCTTAAATACTGACTTATTATGTCAAATATGACTTTCTGGTTGAAAACAGCAGCCATCAAAAACTTTCCCAAAAGTGGAAAGGTATTGATATCTTTTTTTCTATGCAACTATCCCAAAAAGACAGCTTCTTTTTGAATGCATCCATTTTATTTCTCGGTGTAAAAATATTTGTACAAGATCCCTGGAGAGAAAAATTAAGTCCATTAAAGTAAAATATATTCGCACATTATGCAAGTTTAGCCATTTATTCATCATTCAATAACGGTTCTACTAGATCAGATTTTTATTCTCACAGAAACTGCTTTCTTATTTCAGTTCAAAAAGGTGCAAAAGAACTTTTTCGCTTGATAACTACCTCATTTCTGCATGTAGAAGATGTTGCTGTTGTGAGTTCATGCTCTCACACAGCATTGTGAATAATCTGAAGTTTATAGCTTGACAAGAATTTCATTAATGATCTTAAAAGTGTTATTCATCAGTATGTAATTCATCAGAAAGCTTCTTTGCAGCTAATTATTCTCAATGGATCATGTAAATGAATAAAACTTCTGGGTGTGTGACTCTTAAGTTTTATAGCTATTCCTGAGCAATGTCCAGTCCAGCTAACAGCATAATCCATAAACATTTCTACACATTTACTCCAGTCTAAGCCTTGTGCTTGAAATTACTAACCAAGAACATTAAATACCTCTGAACTAGTAATCTATGCAGGTAAATTAAGGCAATAAAGAAGTTCTTTCTTTAAGTTTTTAACTTCATTAGATCTCACAAAGCAAAATAGGATAGCAGTTGAATTGCAAAACATTTCGATTTCTGTATATCCTCTACAATTTGTTCTTCAATATCAGTGGTCATATCAACAATTTTCTTCTTAGTAATGGTATCAAAAAGCGATACCAGCTCTAGTCTTTTAGTGGCTTGAGGATCCAAAATTTCTTGTGCAAGATACAAGACTTTATTAAATTCTCTTGAATCCTAAATGGTTTTTTTTTTTGTTTTAGTTATTTGAAAAGCAACTAAATAAGATATTTGAAGCAGCAATTTGTCACTAGTCATCATCATATTTGATTTTCTGGATTTTTATCTAATGACATAATCATTCAAAAAAGTCCATTGACTTATAAGTAAAATTTTCATGCTTTGATACAAATGATGAGCAAATTTAGAAGGTTTCATAGCATCATTTGACAGAATTTTGGAACATACATAGAAAGGCAGTGATGATAGTTCACTACCTGGAGCAATAATGAAACCAAGTTTTAAATACTCCTTATCATAATACCTAACAAAATTATCTTTTTTATTTTTGGTTCGTATTACCCAGTCTAAAGTATTAACATATTTCTTTTTCTTTTTTTTTTTCTAAACTTGAAGCAATAGTACTTGGCATATTTCAGTATCATCACTACTTTTCACTTATTGTTTTTTGTCTCTTTGTAGAAAGAAGATTAAAAGGTTTTGCTGTTTTACTTTTTACATCTCCATTCTATGGGATTTAAAATTTTACAAAAGAAATATCACAAGAATATGAAATGATAAGCAGTAAATAAACAATAATAATAAAATAAGAATTTTTGCTATACATCATCAATAAGCAAACTAAGACAGTATAACACCTACTAAGTGTAACAGCAAGGGTGTAAGGAGTGGGATAATTATTACAATACTGATACTCATCTGATAACCACTCATCTTAGTCTCCCATTGATAACACATCACAGCCTAGCATGTTTTAAACATGGATTTAAGATTAAATGGGAAAACCAAAGTCTAATTTAAAATTTAAAGAAAAAAAAAGTTATTGAAATATGTCGTGCATAAATGTAATTATTTTATAAATTCTTTTATTTAATTATAGTAGTATTATCTAATAATTCTAATAAAATTTTGATTTATAATCAACTTTATTTAAACAATTGCAATAATAAAAAATAAATAAAAACTGTATATATTAATTACAAGGTTAAAATATTATTATTTTGTTATTACAAAATTTCCTGCCAGTCTATAAATTTTTTCATGGATCCAATTAAAGAACACTGTTTTGGATTACAAGTGGTATTAGATACTGCTAAACCTGAAAAAGTTGGGCATAAAATTTATACTATATGAACTAAATTTAAATTAGTTTGATTTTTTTTCAAAATGATTCATGTTTAGAAAAATTCTGAGATGGACATCTGTTCAATTTAAGAAATTATATGAAATTAAGCAATTGAAACCAATATCACATATCAATTGTGACTGTTGCAGGGTAAGTCTTTTAATTTAATTTGTGAACTGATAGGCTATATAAATATGAGAATCAGAATGTTTGAACAATCTAAATGATAAATCTAACAGTTTGAAGAGGAAATAATTTAATCATCTATAATTATTATTATTATTTTTGCTCTAATTAAAGAACTTGACTGTTTTGCTGGGTTTTTTTTTAAAGCAAGTATACTGAAATTAGCAGTAGCATAATGAAAAATTGTATCATTCATGGCTAAATGCAAAAGTTGACTATTATTTTTAGAGTAAAAAAAAAATTAGATGATGATCAAATTCATTTGGCACATAAATACATTTTATAAATGTCAAAGAAAAAAAAATACATGCAAACATAATCATAAAAAAAAGGTAAGTAATAATTTGACAACTCAATTATTATTTGCAACTTAGCATAATATGTGTTGAGTGCAGAACAAAATTACAGGCAAGAAAACGAAAAGTTTCCCTAATCAAAGCTTAATCTATCATTTCTGGTAGGTTGAACATCACATGATATCTCAAAAGAAACTAACCATTTGATTATTTATTATTATTTTGAAAAGTTAAAATAATATTTCGAAACATTATTGGCTTGAGGGAATGATTGCATGTGAGCAAGTGTTTTTTTCACCCTGTATGGTAATTTTATTATTTTATTTCCAGTATCTTATATTTGAAAAATCCATTTAATGCATTATAGCTTTGGAGAACTATATTAAAAACATTTACAGAAAAAAATATATATTTCATTACTTTTTTAGAATCTTGAGATTAGCAGTTATTTGCAAACAAGCATGGCCATTCCAAACTTGTTAACAAAAGAAAAAAAGAATACAGAGAAAATCATCAAAAACTAAAAGTTTATAATGATTAAACAAAACAATCCATGAAACATTAACATGTCCACATATTTAGTCTGTTTATTTGATATCATTTGATGTCTTTTAAGTATTAAGATTAAATGTAGTTACTCAGTGGACAAAATATTGGGTATTATAATGTTCAAAATTATCTTGAATAATTGTAATGCAAATATAGTTAGCAATATAAAATATTGCTCTGCATGGTTTAATGCAGCAATAGAATGGCAGATTTGAGTTCAGTGTCCATGCATTGTGGTTTTGCTCAGTCACTTCTAGTGTTTGAACTTTATGTGAATTACCAAGCTACAAGCTATTTGATTTTTTTTTTTTTAATTTAAAAAAACAAGTTAGTATTATGTTTATTTTTAAATATCTATGTTGTATGTTTAAATTCTCTCGCGCGTAGGCACATAGGGATAATTAGAGTTCTACAATTAAATGATAATACTTGATCAATTATCAGAAGTAGTTTTTCATTGGGTACCATATTTTTATATTTATTTTAGCATATCAGATTTGATATTATATCTTAAAACAATGAAAATCCTTGAAGTATTATGGATATAATATTATAAGATATTTTGAATGATATAATTATGATTTAAATTAACATCATATGGGGTGAAATGATTTAACAATAATATTTACATTTAAAAAAAAATTGAAATGAATTGTTAAAATAATTCAATCCTGCATGACATAGTGTTTACACACTATTCTTATTTCATTTTGCAACTTTATACTGTTTATATAAATAATTTATCTTCCTGCATAGTTTTATGTCTCTATAAATATCCATTTATCACTGTTTTGTAAAAACATAATTGAACTAAAAAAGCTGTTATATTTATTCATTGTAAATGAAATATCTGATGATCAGCATTTATGAATTGTTGATTTTTGGCATTAATTTATATAGCAAAAATTATTATTCTGCTCAAATTTTTCATGCTTGGATTTTTTCTACTCATGGCCTTCACCCATTATTTTTAGGATTGAAGTCTAACTTTGTGGTGTTTTTATTTTTTAACATTGCATGTAATTTAATTGCTAAATGAAAATAAGTTTGCAGAGTTTTTCCAAATATTATTATTGACTATTTTTTCAACAGCTTGTAAAATTTTTGTTGTACAAGTTAACAATATAAAAAATCTAATAAATAATTATATGTATAATCAAATAATAACTTTGTCAAGTTTGCTCAATATTTTCAAGGTATATAGAGATTATTCATTATACAAACTATCTATATATTAGATTGCATTATTGATAAAACAAGAATCACTTTTTAAATAATTCTATAAACAGATATCTTTATAATGTTAAACATACAATTGTTTTTAATAAGGCATTATGGAACTGGATGCAGTAATTCTATTAACCCTGAAACTAACAATATCAGAAATAAAAATAATTATCACAATTAATTATATACCACAAATTATTATTTATTTTTTAATTATACAAATATAAAAATAATTTGAATTTTCTAAAGACAATATCCAGCAATAACAATTCAGTTTCAACTTCTGGGGTATGATTGTAATATGGAGTTGAGCACAGTTTTAATGTTATTACGTTGTGAGTAGTGTTAACATTTTTAATTTTCTATTGTGAATTAATTTTACATAATTGTAAGTCAAATCATAATTTTTATTTAATTTGAGCTATTCAATATACTTGATATCAAATTTATAGTTATATCATGAACTGATTGACTGCAAACACAAATGGAGATTTATATTTCATCTTTATTTTGTCTTTACTAATAAATATAGTAATAACTTGTTTGATATTATATAACTATGAAGGGCAAATTTTTGGCACTTAAGATCAGTGTGAGATTTATGCCTAACTGGTTGACCATATGATAATTGTGGTATTGAAAATAATATCCTAGCAAATATTAACAAAATTAGAGAGAAAAAAAATAATTTATTTTTATAATTAAGATAATGATTTAATTTTATTTGTATAAAATAAATTTAAAATATTTCTTCATATAAAACCATTTGACAACCATATAAATATAATGCATTAATTTTTAATCATAATCTTAACATCTGCACACACATGCAATTTAGTTGAATTACCTTGGCTTCATAAATTATGAAAATGCTTGTTAGATAGATTGACAGCAATAAATTATCATTAATAAGTTTTTTTGTTATTGTTGGTCTGTATCTAAATATGTTACAATGGTTTGGCTTAAGCATTTTTTATATTATTTATACAGATAAAATATATTTATTGCACTTTTATATCAAAGTTGTCATAAATAATTTATATATTAATATTTTCTTTGATTTTAAATATAATATAAATTATAGAACCAACTTCATTTCTATAGTATAACATTATACATAATAATCAATTGCATCATATTGTATACTTATATAAGCCAATAAACATCACATGATCATCACCTCTTATGCTTGTGTGTAACTGTTGTTAAAACAGGCAAAACTCACTATACGTATTGCCGCACACAGCAAGCTAGAGTAATCAATGGATGCCAGAAGGCTTGTGCATAAAATCCATCTAGTATACTTATATGTATGTATGTATGTATGTGTATATATATATTAACTACTGCCTAATGTTATACTAGCAATTAAAAATACAATAGAAATTCGTATAACACTACCATACTAGTCAAAACAACAAAATTTTACTAAATTTTTTACACAACCATTGTATCATCTATTAACAAATGGACTTTCTTAAGTGAAATTCAATTAAACATACAATGTATATATATGTAAAACAATCTTCCCATCTTTCACTTCAACAACCATCTTTCTTTCACATCAAAGGATATCTTCATGAGATTGATGGCTTCAAATTTAAAAAAAATTATCATCAAAGGTTTTTTTTTACTCTTTTCAATTGACTTTTTTATATATATATATAAAAGTTAACTTATACATTGTCAAATAATATTTTATGACCTGTGTTCAGTTCATGAATATACAAAGCTGAGTTTTGATATTATTTTTTAACTCTACTCTTATGAACTTTTCCTCTTTCATTAAGATTTAATTTACTCCAGCCTATATAAATTTTATGACACAAGATCAAAACAGTCAATTGATTGCAAATCTATTACTGGGGTAGTTTATAAGATACTTTGTAGTTGTCATAAAATTTATATAGGTTGAGTAAATTAAGTCTTAATGAAGGACTTAACGTTCATAAAAGTAAAATTAAAAATAGATATCAAAACTCAGCCTTGTATATAATATTCATAAATTGAATACTGGTCATAAAATATTATTTGACAATGCAGAGATTATCTAAAAGAAACTTTGGTGATAAAACTTTTTTTAATCTGAGACCATTGATTTAATGAAGACATCCTTTGATGAGAAAGGAAGATGGTTGTTGAAATGAATGATGGGAAGACTATTTTTCTTTGTATATATATGACATATGTTTAGTTGAATTTCACTTGAGAAAATCTATTAGTTAATAGATAAATAAATGATGGTTGTGCAAGAATTATAGTAAAAATTTTGTTGTTTTGGCTAATATTGTAATGTTATAAGAATTTGCTATTTTATTCTACATATATATTTATCTATGCAAATGACTATATTTTCTTTTTTTTTCCTCTTTAATACACTTTTAATTTGATTTTTCATTTCTCTATAATGTTGAATGTATATTCAAAAAAAAACCATATAAAACACATAAAAAAAAAACAAAATATTTAAAAATAACTTTCCAATTATAATATAAAACTTTTTTTTAAATAAAATTTGATAAAAATAAATAAAAGGAAATATTGACTGTACCTTCTTTCATCCTGCTGAGAAATTTCCCTTCCAAGGCAGAAAATCTCTCAGTAGAAAATGTTATTTCCTTTGTTGATATATATTTACATTTTGATACTTGTTCGAATATTTATTTGATAATATGTAAGTAAACTATATATGTAAAGCTTAATTTTAATTAAAGGAAAAAAAAGAGACAATCGATCTGTATTGTCTTTCTCTTTTAGAAACATTAATTCTTTTATTCTAGAGGCATGTAGATGGTAGTCCCAAATCTGCAAATTAATTTTTAAAAAGCACTAGATTACACATCTTTACATTTTTTATTTTACTCAAACCAATTGAGATTGGAATATTTTAAGATTTTGAAACAACTCGACTTCTATAAATATATAAATCTGACAGTAAATCGGCTATCATATATTTTAATAGATTTAGTTGTGTGCTAACTATAAGCACTTTTGGGTTTTTTTCTGCTTTGTTTTGCTACTGCAAGCATCTATATTGACTAGCAGTCATGTGTCAACAACAAAACATTATTTCAAACTACACAAAATAAATGATGTTATTCTGTTATACAGTGTAGACAGTTAGATGTCAATACCAACTTGAAATCAAGAGGCTGGATAATTAACTAATTATGAATTTTGATATGAGCAAATGATTTTTATAACTAGATTCATTAATAGCACTAGAAAGCCATCTATGTAGAAAATATTTGTAAATAATATTGTCTTCTAGTATAGGTATGACAACAATTATCTATGAAATACTTAGGTACTACTCTTGAGTAAATGCGTGCTTTTAAATGGATAGCTAAATTGTTAGAAAGAATATGCCTACAACAACTCATATATGAAGCACTTATAAATGATTGACATTAAATTCAAATACAGTATACTCCTTTATCTAATAAAGGCTAAATAAAGATATTCATACAATATTTCTTTTCCTCTTTTTCTAAGATGTTTCCCATTAATATTTGCCCATTCAATTGCCTTGTGATTATAAGTATGAAATGTTTTAATAAATGATGAAAAAAAAAAGTAAAAATTTAATTTGCAACTATATTTTGATTTTCAAATAAAAGAAAATAATAAGACATTATATTAGATTGTGTGCTGAAGTCATGTAATAAAGATGACTCTATTCATTCTGAATATATATTGATCTTATACAACACATATTAAAAGAATAATGAACAATTACAATTATAATTTTTTTCATTTTTTTTCCATGCATTGTTTCATGGTTTAATGTGAAAAAAATGCTGTAGAGATAATGGACTTGGATCTGCTCAACAAATAAACATTAACTTTTCTTGATTTTATGATATTGAATCAAACAAAACTTATCTTTTTTATCATTGATTATAGTGTATATCGGTTCCCTATTCAACCGATCCTAAAAGGGATTGTGAGCTCCGAAACAAACATGATATAGCGTAAAGCTTTATTTATTTTCCTATATCAATAGTTGTTCATTATCAACACAAGGGGGCGCCAGATACGATGATTTAATTTACAATTTAATTTCTCGCATCACCTTACGTCATATCAAAACGATTTCGAAGTCTAATCCCCGCCCATAAGCTCAAACTCCCAGCATGGACCAATAAGGGTCACTCAGGGTCGCGATGTAATTGTTTTCAAGACTATTATTCTTGCAAAAGACACAATACTAACCAATGGAGAAGAAGCTTGGTTGATTAACAGATCGGTCCAAATATTGGACCGGGTCATTGGTTATTTGCAACTAATACGAATGTTCGGTTTATGCATCATAAAAAAAAAAATTAGAAGCTTATAATATCATCCCCCCTTTTATCATACAGTCCAATAGAATTATTCACACTAGCTTTATTGACATTTACTTATACTTATTAATAATAGGCCCTCCCAACTCTTAAACCTATCTTAACTATATAATAAATAAACATCGTGACTTACGGCACGATGTTTATGAATGAAATTTAAAAGAGATAAAAAGAACAAACAAAAAAAAAAATATAAGAAAGACAAATTTAAAAGTAAAATAATTAATTGCATGAATAAATGCTGATTATAATAATAATTAAAAAATATATATATTTTAATTATAGAGAATGATTTGAGGAATGCTCGACTTGTTTAAATAAAAAAAAATTTATTGAATATAAAAAATGAAACATTGATTAATAGCTTTATTTGCACGCACATACACGCATTCTCGCACTCGCACAGAAAGAACATATTATGCATAATAAACATGGATGCTAAAATATATTTCCTTCCTTTACATTTTGAAATTAGGTGTGTGTTATAGTTTATCTGCGAAAGAAAATAATAATTAGGGTCACAGTTCATAACAGGAAAGGTCCTAAGATTTAAATATGAGGAACTATGTAGCATCTGATATTTTTTTATTTACGAAAGTTGAGATTAAAATAATAAGATTTAAATATGAGGGATTACGGATCATTTTATATTTTTGATTTACGAAAGTCGAATTTAATTAATTATGAGATTGCCTTTTAAAGTCTACGTAAAGAAAGAATGGGAGCATTATAAAATAAAGTGTTTACCTAGGATTTTGCGTAGTCTTCTGCTGCTTCTAATTTGGTGAAGGTTCGAACCTGATGGACGATGTTTCCATAATACATGGTTATTCATTTCACATAAGTTCAGCGTAGTATGTTTGGACGATTCTTGTATTTTAAACGGAACAACGTCCTTGGACTGATTGGAGTACGATGTTCTGACGGCACTGTTGTTGATCATTCATAGCTGTGATGTTCTGGCAGCGGAGCGTCGATCAATCACTGAAGGGTTTCTTAGCCCATCATGACGATCGACGCTCTAAATGTTAATTTCATAGTGATCATATTGGATAAATCGGATAGCAAAAAAAAAGAGAAAAGTTCTAGTTGTGGCTTCCGTAGGAATCAAAAAAAAAAAAACTATAAGCGTAAGCATAAAAAAAGTGTAAAAGACAAAAGACAAAGACTAAGACTCATATTTATATGGGTTGGTTATTATCTGAGGATCGAATCTCCACCCAGAGTTCAATATTCTTTGAGTTGTCGTTGGGGTCCGTGTCCTACGTAATGTTCATTCAATCCATATGCTTGAGGCAATCTTAGGTTTATGCAATCTCACATTGCAATCTCAGTTAGAAAAAATTCATACTTATTCACCTTTTATACATACATGTGTGCGTGTTTTAAGAGAACAATTTAACTTACATTAGTTTAAAAGTCGAGCATTTAATCTTTCTCAAAATCATTTCTATAAGCTTTTAACTTTTACTACAGTTATAATTTAAAATAAACCCCTTTTTAATTACCCCCGTGGCATATACAAGTAGAAATCACTTATTGAGATTTACAATGGCATATTAATTTTATTTTTTTAGAGAATATTATTTTAGTAGATTATATGAAAGCCTTAAACTATTTAATCAGAAATATTAATATTTTATTTTACAGTGTATTTTATAAAGTATTGAAAGAAAACTATATTTATTTTTTATCATAAGTTGCAAGTAAATAAAAAAATAGAGTATTTACATTGCTTGTGTGTGTGCGTATATACATGTACCGACTTTGTCTCGGTATATATCCCCGCGATCCATCCAAAAAATTAAAATGCGAGGCTTGGCATTTTAATTTTTTCACAATAAAATTATTTATTTTTTTCCTTTCTCCTTTTTTTCTTTACCCCGCTCCTCCTCCGTACGGTGAGGGGTTTGAACTTCATTTACTAATTTCAAGGCCCGGGCATTATATGTCCCAATCCTTCGGGTCCCTTCATACAATATGAAGGCATTGTTCCCGTATGCGCGTCCTATGACATAAGGTCCCTCATATAAGGGTTGAAATTTTTTATAAATGGCCTGTTCTGGCCGACTGACTGGGTTTGTCCGTACCATGACTCTGTCTCCTTCCTTGAATATTCCTACCACGACTCCCTGTCTTTTCTTCCGAACTTGGCTCATTTTCTGCAGTTGCCGTTTAGCTTCTTGGGCATCCCTTGTCCGATTTATTTTCTCCTTTTGGGGCCAGGGTCCTTGGGCATATGGGTATGGCCTCCTTCTCCCAAAATGAAGGCGGTCGGGTTCGAAACCAGTTGACTCATTCCGGGTTTCGTTTATCATGCTCACAACCCATGGCGTTTCCTTTACCCACGCCTTATGGTTTCCATGCACGTATATTCTGAAAAGTCGTCCCAGTTCCCGCATCACTCGCTCGCATGGATTGGCTTGAGGATTTCGAATAGACGTGAGGGCATGCTTAATATTATTTTTTTTTGTCCACTGTGCCCATTCTTTGGATACGAATGGAGTTCCATTATCTGACAAAATTCTTTTTGGTTTTCCCACTTCCCTAAATTGTCGATTTTCCAGAACTCGAATCGCCTGCTTTGCATTTGCTTGACTGATCGGAAAAGCTGATACCAATTTAGAGTACAAGTCATATGCCACCAGCAGGTACCTCCTCCCATTTGACATCGGTAGTGGCCCGTAGAAATCAATAGCTATTGTGTCATTTGGCTCATACACGAGGATGGGTGTCGATATTCCCTCATTCGATCTATTCATTGGCTTTGTTCTGGCGCATGTTATACATTTCTTTATTTCTTTGGTCACATCCCGGTGGAGATTTGGCCAGTAGAACCATTGCTCAATCCATCCGGCGGTCTTGTTGCCCCCGAAATGTCCTCTTTCATCATGTGCCTGGGCTATAATATTCTGTCGTATTGCTCTCGGTACTATCACCCGATAATTCTGCCCATTTCTTGTCTGTCGTTGAAGAAGTCCGTTTCTGACAACGCATTTCTTTCGATGGGCCCATAATGTATTTCCTTGACTATTTGGTATCGCGTGGTACCTGCCAAAATCCATGACCTGTCTACACTCTCTATCTTCCTGTTGTGCTTCCTTGATTTTCTGAAGGCTATAATGCTCCCTGCTTTGGGCTCGTGTCGTCGCTATGTATAACTCCCCGTTTTCCTCAAGGCCTCGTCCCATGGGATATCGGCTAAGGGTATCTGCTATTATATTGTCCTTCCCCTTACAGTACTCTACTGTATAATCAAATTCCTGAAGGGTGAGGCTCCACCTTATTAGGCGGCTGTTTGTCAGAAAACTCCTGTTCAGAAACTCTAAGCTTCGGTGGTCGGTCACGACCACCACTCTTGATCCTACCAGGTATTGCCTCAGTTTCTTGAAAGCCCATACAATGGCCAAGGCCTCTCTCTCTGTGACCGTGTAGTTCTGCTCGGCCTTCGTAAAAAGTCTACTTATGAAGGCGATGGCCTTGCTCTGTCCCTTGCTATCCTTTTGGAACATCATTGCTCCCATTCCTATCCCACTGCTGTCTGTCTGTACATAAAATGTACGTCCAAAGTCTGGGTGTGCCAACACTACGTGTTTTAAGAACCCTTCTTTTATTCGGCGGAAGCTAGCCTCCTGTTCTTCTTTCCATGCCCATGGTGTTTCTTTCCTCAGAAGTCTGAGTAGTGGTTCTATCCCTTCTGAAAAATTTGGATAGTATTGTTTAAAGAAGTTACACAGTCCGAGGAAAGCCTTGACGTCACGCTTCTTTTTGGGCTCTGGAAATTCTTGTATGGCTTGTATTTTTTCAGGATTAGGTGATACCCCCTCTTTACTGATGATATGCCCTAAAAACTTCACTTCGGGTGTCATGAGCCTGCTTTTTCCCAGGTTTATTTTGATTCCTTTCTCTCGACATTCTTGAAATAATTTTTGAAGGCATTTAATATGCTCTTTATTATCCTTAGACGCGATGATGATGTCATCAACATACATAGTGCTGAAACCCTTCACCTCCTCTGACAGCACTCTATCAAGGCATTGTATCAAGCCTGCTCCGCTATTTTTCAGACCAAATGGTATCCGGTTGAACTGATAGGCGATGCCATTATATCGGAATGCCGTGTACTGGCGGTCATCTGGGTGTAGGCTGATCTGCCAGTAGCTGCTGGTCATGTCTAAGGTAGAAAAAACACCTTTCCCGTTGAACCGATTTATTAATTCGCTCATGGGGGGCGGAGCATTTGTGTCCGCGATTGTGATTTTGTTGAGGAGCCTCGCGTCCAGACACAATCGTACCGAACCATCCTTTTTCTTTGCTACGACGATTGGGTTGTTATATGGTGAGGAGCATTTTGAGATTACTCCCCATTCCAGCATGTTATTTATCTGTTTGCCTATCTCTGTCCGGTATTGAAAGGGGATCGGGTATGATCTAGACTGATACGGTTGATCCTGAATGAGCTTTATCCTGTGTTCGTAACCACTGATGACTCCAGGTATGTCGGAGAATACGTCCTTGTATTCCTCAAGGACATTTCCCAATTCCATCTCTTCTTCCTCTTGCTTTGTTCCGATCTCCCCCGTTACCATTTTCTTTTCTAACTCCATACTATGTACGGCCTGTTCCATGTTTTTTGTTTGACCTTGTTCTATAAAAGGTACCATCCTTCCTGAGATCCGGGCTTGTTCTGTTTCGTAGTCGATGCTACATTTGTATTTCCCCATAAAATCGGATCCTAATATAACATCGTGTATTAATCCCTGCATTACCAGCATGATTTGGTTATGTTGGTTTCCTGCTATTTTTATGTCTACCCATGCCTGTACTGCTTCCGCCTGGGCCCTTTTCCCATTTGCCAAGGTTATGCGCATTATCTTAAGCGGTAGTGTTTTGAGGTTTGGTTCTTCTTGGGTAAGTTTGCTGAATGTTTCTTGTGACAAAACTGATACTTGACTCCCTGAGTCGAGTAGTGCATGAGTTTTCATTTCCCCTATTTTAACCTCTATTTTAGGGCATTGAGGTCCATTTCTACTTCTTCCCTCTTCCTTTATGATCTTTCCTATATTGGCTATTTGACTTTCTCCCTCTTCCTCATTTTCATCCTTTATCTCTTCTAACCTCCTTATTACCTTGTCCATGTTATCTATCCCTGTCAAAAATCGTTTTGCCCATGCGGGTAATCCCCTTCGTGCTATTCTGATCAACCATTCCTCAGATGGTGCGCCTAAGTTTATTTGTCTTAGCTGTGCCATTCTCCTACGAAAAAAATCTTCCATCGTTTCTCCTGTTTTCCATTCCTCATTTTCTATTTCACGTAAGGCTCTCATTTGTCTTGCTTTCCCCCAATAGCTCTCCTTTATCATTTCTTCATACTGCCTAAATGTCTTTGGTTTTTGTTGTATCGATTTCCACCAATCTAGAGCCCCTTCACGTATGTGGCTGACTGCTATGGCTATTTTACCCTCTTCATTAAGTGTTTTGTAAGCGAATAATCTCTCTAGGCTCTCTATGTGTTCATTTGGGTCCTCATTTCTCTTTCCCTTAAATGTTTGTACTATTTTTCCTATTTCACTTTCCCACATATTATCGTTATTGATGTCCATTTATGACTTAATAAAAAGATTTTTCCTTTCTTTATATCTAAACTGTTACAACTTTTTGTTGATGCTTAAAGGAACGTGATTATTTTATTTTTTTATTTATTTATGATAAGAAGTGATTAATCGACGTCCGCGCCTCCATCTCCCGCTATGTTCTCCTTTGCTTTATTTGTCGTCCATCCATAATTTTTTTCCGCTCCGGCTCCGAGTGTTTTATTACAAGATTTGCGATACTGTGAATCGCTGTATTTTGTTCCGTTTATTATTTTCCTTTTCTCCCTTTGTATTCGTCCGAAGTTTTTGTTTACGTGAAAAAAGTTTTGCGTCTTTTACGAGGTTCGGCCGCTTTTGGCTAATGTCTTGATTTGCTTCTCTCCGAAACATTATTTATATTAGCCTCACGTTTGGAAGCGCCATTTGTATATCGGTTCCCTATTCAACCGATCCTAAAAGGGATTGTGAGCTCCGAAACAAACATGATATAGCGTAAAGCTTTATTTATTTTCCTATATCAATAGTTGTTCATTATCAACACAAGGGGGCGCCAGATACGATGATTTAATTTACAATTTAATTTCTCGCATCACCTTACGTCATATCAAAACGATTTCGAAGTCTAATCCCCGCCCATAAGCTCAAACTCCCAGCATGGACCAATAAGGGTCACTCAGGGTCGCGATGTAATTGTTTTCAAGACTATTATTCTTGCAAAAGACACAATACTAACCAATGGAAAAGAAGCTTGGTTGATTAACAGATCGGTCCAAATATTGGACCGGGTCATTGGTTATTTGCAACTAATACGAATGTTCGGTTTATGCATCATTATATAAAAAATTAGAAGCTTATAATATCATCCCTCCCTTTATCATACAGTCCAATAGAATTATTCACACTAGCTTTATTGACATTTACTTATACTTATTAATAATAGGCCCTCCCAACTCTTAAACCTATCTTAACTATATAATAAATAAACATCGTGACTTACGGCACGATGTTTATGAATGAAATTTAAAAGAGATAAAAAGAACAAACAAAAAAAAAAAATATAAGAAAGACAAATTTAAAAGTAAAATAATTAATTGCATGAATAAATGCTGATTATAATAATAATTAAAAAATATATATATTTTAATTATAGAGAATGATTTGAGGAATGCTCGACTTGTTTAAATAAAAAAAAATTTATTGAATATAAAAAATGAAACATTGATTAATAGCTTTATTTGCACGCACATACACGCATTCTCGCACTCGCACAGAAAGAACATATTATGCATAATAAACATGGATGCTAAAATATATTTCCTTCCTTTACATTTTGAAATTAGGTGTGTGTTATAGTTTATCTGCGAAAGAAAATAATAATTAGGGTCACAGTTCATAACAGGAAAGGTCCTAAGATTTAAATATGAGGAACTATGTAGCATCTGATATTTTTTTATTTACGAAAGTTGAGATTAAAATAATAAGATTTAAATATGAGGGATTACGGATCATTTTATATTTTTGATTTACGAAAGTCGAATTTAATTAATTATGAGATTGCCTTTTAAAGTCTACGTAAAGAAAGAATGGGAGCATTATAAAATAAAGTGTTTACCTAGGATTTTGCGTAGTCTTCTGCTGCTTCTAATTTGGTGAAGGTTCGAACCTGATGGACGATGTTTCCATAATACATGGTTATTCATTTCACATAAGTTCAGCGTAGTATGTTTGGACGATTCTTGTATTTTAAACGGAACAACGTCCTTGGACTGATTGGAGTACGATGTTCGGACGGCACTGTTGTTGATCATTCATAGCTGTGGAGATGTTCTGGCGGCGGAGCGTCGATCAATCACTGAAGGGTTTCTTAGCCCATCATGACGATCGACGCTCTAAATGTTAATTTCATAGTGATCATATTGGATAAATCGGATAGCAAAAAAAAGAGAAAAGTTCTAGTTGTGGCTTTTGTAGGAATCAAAAAAAAAAACTATAAGCGTAAGCATAAAAAAAGTGTAAAAGACAAAAGACAAAGACTAAGACTCATATTTATATGGGTTGGTTATTATCTGAGGATCGAATCTCCCCCCAGAGTTCAATATTCTTTGAGTTGTCGTTGGGGTCCGTGTCCTACGTAATGTTCATTCAATCCATATGCTTGAGGCAATCTTAGGTTTATGCAATCTCACATTGCAATCTCAATTAGAAAAATTCATACTTATTCACCTTTTATACATACATGTGTGCGTGTTTTAAGAGAACAATTTAACTTACATTAGTTTAAAAGTCGAGCATTTAATCTTTCTCAAAATCATTTCTATAAGCTTTTAACTTTTACTACAGTTATAATTTAAAATAAACCCCTTTTTAATTACCCCCGCGGCATATACAAGTAGAAATCACTTATTGAGATTTACAATGGCATATTAATTTTATTTTTTTAGAGAATATTATTTTAGTAGATTATATGAAAGCCTTAAACTATTTAATCAGAAATATTAATATTTTATTTTACAGTGTATTTTATAAAGTATTGAAAGAAAACTATATTTATTTTTTATCATAAGTTGCAAGTAAATAAAAAAATAGAGTATTTTCATTGCTTGTGTGTGTGCGTACATACATGTACCGACTTTGTCTCGGTATAATAGTAAATCACATATAAGCATAAAAAATGCATCCACATTTTTAAAAATATATTCTTTTTATAAAACCACAGACTTTATATAAATGTTTAGCATCACTTGAGATAATAAACTACTTTACTGGCTAATAATGAGAAGACAATCAGGATTTTATACTACTCATTCTTTTGAACAATTTATCCAGAGTTAAACACATAAGATATACATCATGAGTATATCTACAAAAAAAGTAGATTGTCTATCACTAGTTTGGGGAATTAATTACATTTTAATGTAAAGATTTAATGCTACTTTAAGATTATATATATATAAATTAATAAAGCCTCAAAATATTTCTTTACCATACAATAAATTTATATATGAGATATGACAAAAATATGTACTAATAGAAATACTTTGCCTAACAGTCTATTCATAAACATTTACAGTACTGTCCCCTTGTTTTTATCTGTTATAATTTTGAACTATATGTAACCTAATTCCAAATAACTGTATACATATTTATGTATAATTTTTACTTGTATGGAATAAAATTAATTTTCATTTAAAAATAAGTTGTTTGTAATTATTAAAATTAGGTTTTTCTTTTTATCGATTACATTATAAATATAAGAAACACGGACAAGTAATATAATGTAGTTTAAACTTCAGCCCATTACTAGAACCCCCTCCCCATTTTCTTATAAACTTTAGAATTCATATATATAGTTAATAGTTTAAATATTTTAAAATATAGAGCCTTTCTTTTCTTTTCAACAAACATTAAAAATTTATCTTGATGGTATCTAGTTTTTTTTCTCAAGGCAGTTTTTTTTTAATTGGACAATTTAATAAGGGTATAAAAATATTAGTGTTCAGGATTTATCTCTTTGACTCCCAATATGACTTCTGTTCCACTAACCGGAAGTTACAACTTTCAGCTGAGTTTGTGCGTAATTGGTAAATGTCATACTTATGGAACTTACTTCTTTCTTTGCATCATTTTGTTTTCTACAGGAATATGTAAGAATTTTTTCTCTGATAATTTTTAGATCTTTTATGAATATTTTAGCGGAGGTACTTAAAATGTTTTTTATTTTTATCATTTTAGATACATAAAAAAATTATTTCGCAATGAATACCAGCGAATTTAGTTCTGATTCCAATTTTCCTATTGAAAACGTCTATGATTCTGGGCCTTCTTCTAGAAGCTCATCCGATGAATGTCTTTTTGATAGTTCAGAAGATGTAGTAGCTGCAGCACTCAAAAATAAAAAATTAAGTCATCAGTAAGAAATGTCAGGATGGCTACTGAACCGATGCCTGGACCTTCATCTCGACTGGATTCTGATACATTTTTGGATAACGTTCAAGGGTCACGCGTGGCAATCGGAACATTTACTAAGTCTCCTGGGCTAAATTTTCCCATCACCTGTGAGTATGCAATTACTGATTTTTTAAAATTTATTATTTGATTAAAAAGTGTATGAATATATATATGTGCTGAGACAAATAAATATGCTGTTGAATGGAAAAATTTTCAAGATTGGGGTAATCTATCGCCCCATGAGCTAGATGCATTTTTTGGCATGATTATGTGTGACCAAGTTTGAATTCATTTTGTCTATGGACGGATATTTGCATCAGCTTGGACTTACTAAAGTTATGACCTGCAATCGATTTATGTCAATTTTAGGCAATTCACATTTTAGTGATAGTAAAACCATGCCACCAAATACTAGTGATAAGTTTGATAGAATTTATATAATCAGGCCTATTATTTTATTTATATGATTATTCATTTATTGCATGATTATAGTAACATTGTACTCTTGTTGCAATTTTGTAATCTCATGATTTTTGACGTTTTAGATGAAACAAATGTATTTTTATGTATGTACAAGTTTATTCTACACAACTGGAATCTCATGTAATATAGGATATTTTATGCAGACTTTCTGGTTTCCTCCATCCATCCACTTTGTATTACAGTGCTATGTATTTGAATCTGCCTTTCTCCATGTCTTTTATGCAAAATAATAAATATATTTATATAAAGTTTATTCTAGACAACTGGAATCTCATGTAATATAGGATATTTTATACAGACTTTCTAGCTTCCTCAATCCATCCACTCTGTGTTACAGTGCCATGTATTTGAATCCAATCTTTCTTCCACACATGTAATCATTGTTAATAATAAAAAATTTTTTATCTTTATTGATTTATTTTTATTCATTTTATTTTTTATGAGTTTGATATTTTTTTTTTTGAATACACTGTTCTGCTACTTTTTTTTCCACTAAAAACCATTCATATTGTTGTAGATACTTTTGCACAAATGAACACATCTGGCTCTAGAATGAAAATGGACCACAGCAAGGTCGCTGTTTTAGTAATTTTCTCAGTGAAAAATTACCTCAAATAAGACTTCCAATATATCATTTTTTTGTAATTTTGTGACAGATGTGATGAAGTTGTTTATGAAATTGTCATTTTATTATTTGAATTTTAAAATTTAGGATTTGTGAATCAGTGTAAAAATAAACATTCTTAAAACTAATAAAAATATTTTTTTTTCTTAACTTTTTCTTTATGAAATGATTATTTTAACAGCTTCATTACATTCTTTCATGTATGACCTTTCTGATAATGTATGCTTTTTTATATTTTCTACATTCAAACACAAAATATCTAAGTTATTAGAGTTGGGGTAAATTTTTCTAAGAATTACAAATGGCTGCCTGGATTTCAAAGAGTTATTATAATAAAGAAAATAATTTTGTTAAAATAAAATTAACATATCATTGTTTCAATATAGAATTTTGTTTTCTGATCATTTTTATTCTTCCTGTTCCAGGAATCTTTAAGAAATTTCATTTTGGAGATAAAGAATCTAAATTGATTTGGAGAAGTTTGTCTTATAATGGTTGGCCTAGTCTGTCATTACATTTTAGCCAGTTATAAACATTTTATTTCATTTCTCCAACTTACCTGCTTGACAAAAAATGGATTATAACTATTTTATAGTAATTCTGGTAACGTGTTTAACACTCATTTGATTTGTAATTTACATATTTACTTTAGAAAATAAATTTTAGTTATATTTTTTATCAAAGGATGGAGCAATTAGCCTTAGTGGATCTTATTAAGAGATTGTATGAAAATAATTGGTACTTTTTGCTTTTGCACTATGCCACTATTTGAGGACACTTATTTTCAATAGTCAGAGATAATTATACAGTTGCAGGGATTAATATTTAATGACAGTTAAAGTAAAAAAGACCGAAAGAACAGAATCAAAAACTTAAGTACTAATATACTGAAATAAACAATAATTTGGTATTTAATCAAAGAATAAAAAAAACAAAAAATAAATAATTACTAACAAATTGTTAGTATGCAGTGTAATCGGGAGTATTTAATGAAAGTGAAAGTAAAAAAGACGAAATCAAATTTGTATTCTAATGTTTAAAGTAAAAAAAAAAAAATTAAAATGATAAAAATAGCTACACTTTGCTAATGGCTTCTAAAATGTGACAAATAAATCTTGTACAATCACCGCCACATGAATCTAAATAGAAATCCATGTATTTGTGAGCAGTTTCCCTCTGTCTTTTATTGTGCCATTTAACTAGCCCCCCAAAGTCTTCCATGTTTTGGGTATGCACCCTAGTAGAAAGATCCACAAAATTATAACTATGATTAGCTTTAAAATGTTCAAATTCTGCATTTTTTAATTCATCAGTTTTATAGACCTTCCAACAGTCAGAATAAATTGTTGATCCTTGTGCTATATTTTGTTGAATGGCATCAAATAGAATGGACACTGTCTGACATGGAACTGTGACAATAAAACACTCTTTGGTTTCCCTGCATAAACCACCGAATAAACACGGTTATGGGAGTATTCTCCCTTGTTGGTTCTTTCATTTTGTAAAGAAACTTTCATCAACTTCTACAATTTTTCCAGGTCCTTCGCTTTCGTGCGATGCCTGAATCAATAAACTTTCTTTGCGCACTTCTCTTAGATAACTGTTCCAAGAAACGATAGTGTTTTTGCACAAATCCAATTCATGTTTTATACATTCACTTGTCATGATATCTCTACTCCAATAATATATAAATTGGATGGCTGTTAGAAACATTATTTTAGAGCATTTAAACCATGTGTCTGTATGTAATACTACATGGCATTTGCAGACTTTTAAATTACATCGCCATTGCAGGGTTTGGGCAAAGTACATTTTCATATCGTGATCATCAGCACAGACGTTTTGAGAGGACAGGATGCAGTTTCTTGCAAAAATTTCACTGCTTCACATTCTGTGGCTGGTAGATCACAAATTCTCATCATATTGAGCATAAAAAGACAATCATTGCAGTTTTTGATTTTAGCAAGTAAGTAATCATGTATTTATGAAATGCATTCTGATTTGCCATAGTGTATCATTTTGTCATATTTTTTATACAATAAATTTAAAAATTCACAAGTCACAACTATGTGGTTATTTACTTTCATTAAACATTAGTCCCTGCAACGGAAATTATCTCCAACTATTGGAAATAAATGCCTTCAAGTGGTGGCATGGGGAAAAAAATCAGAAAATACCAAATAATTATATTATCAATTAAGAAATATAGGATCAGTAAGAGTTTAAAGTGGAGTGGGACTAAGGCAAGGATGCCTTATGTCACCTATTTTGTTTTTCTTATATTTGACAGAAATGGAGAGCAATAGAAAGACTAGGAAGAGGGGTAGAGATACCATTAATAGATGGAAATGGAGTGTATATATTATCAGGTCTTTTATTTGATCATGATATGTTCTTGTGCACAGAAAGTAGGGAAGATATTGAAGTTATGCTGAAGATGTGCACAAAGGTTGGTAACAAGATTTAGATTAAATTTACGGAAGTAAAATCAAAAATAATGAAAAATGCTGGGGAAAGAGAAGAGAAAGAATTTTTATTGGAGGATATACATTTAAATGTGAATAGATATAACTATTTGGAAATCATTTTAAGTAATCAGAGAAATTGCTTGGATGAATGGGAGAAAAAATTAATAAATTAAGCAAAGACAAGAAATGGACTGATGAAAAAATTAAATGTTTTTATATAATAAATATGATGTAGCAAGAATTGTATGGAAGGGAGTGACAGTAGCAAGGTTAACTTATGGTAATGATGTGTTAGGTGTTAGTAAAGGGGTGTTAGATTACTTAGAAAAAGTACAAAGAGAAGTAAGAAGACATGCATTAGATGCAGATGTGTGGATGGCAAAGGAGGCAATTCAAGGAGAAATGGGATGGTCAAGTTTGTATATGAGATGCAAAATGAAAATGTTCAGTAGATTGCAATTTATGGATAATAAGAGGATTGTCAAAATAGTATTTAATTGGGTTATGAGTAAAGAACAGGCAACAAGAGTAGTGAGAAAAGTAGTATGATATGCAAAAGATTTGGATAAAGACAGTATATTTATACAAAAGGTGGGATGATTGTGTTAGAAGAAATGTTGAGTGTTGTAGTGGCAATGAATGGGGTAGAAGAATAGATGCATTAATAAAAAATAGGGAGTTAGAAAGATGGAGAACTAGTATAGAGATTAAAGAATTTATATATATACAACTCGGTCTCTTTTTATGCGGTAGATAGGTTCCACAGAAAACCCGCATTAAAAAAAATTGCATAAAAATAGACTTAACTTATCTTGAAAAATGTAGGATACATCCCAAAATTTTCAAAAATTACATAAAACCAAAGCAACAATGTAAAATTACTTATAAAATTCGCAAAAAAAAAAAAAAAAAAGGAAATAAAGTATGACTAATAAAATTTCAAATATTTGAAAAAAATTGATATAAGATAAACTTTTTTTTTACTTTTTTTATTAACTATTTCATTTTATTTAAAACAATATGTTTCTATATGTAATTTATTTTACATTTTTTATACATATTTTAATCATTATTGCTATTTGACAATATGCGGTTCATTTGTGAACTGGTACGGCATCAAAAACAATTAGCACCAACTTCAGTCTCCTGCTGTGTTAATGGTTTTCTGTTGGCAATGTAATCGGTAATTAAATTTTGAGATGATGATTTTACTAATTGTTTATGAAGCTCATGATATCCAGACAGCTATGTCTAGCTGTTAGAGAATGCACTTCCACTAGTGCAACTATATATATAACACACTTCCATTGGTGTGTTAATAATAACTGATGGTTAAATTTTCTTTTATACATATATATATATGGAGAAACTTTTAGTCAGAAAAAGTTATAAGTAAAAATATTTAAAAACTTAAAGATATATTCTTTTTAAGTAGAAATTAAATTCTTAAATATTTTACTTTTTTCTGTCTAAAATTTTTCCATGTATATATGTGTATAAAAGAAAATATGAACATACACATACATAACACAGACATACAACTATTTAGCTCTCATTGGAATTTAGTTCATAATTTATGTCATTAATAAGAAAATGATTTCCAATTGATATGATTAGAAAGTTGAAAGCTTTCTCAAATCATTTTTGCTGTGAAATGAACAGGTTCCACTTCTGTTTTATTATCTTTTTCTAAATCTTCTACAGTATCTAAATTTATTGCCAAATCTTTTTCCAACAGACATTTAAAGTATGTAAAATTTAATGTGTGCATATAAAATAGGGAAATCCCGATTTAAAGTGAAATATGAACTTCTTTATCGCATAAAAGAAAACTGCATAAAAAGATATTAAGAAGAAACATAAATCACATAACTACAAAATCGCACTAAAAAATCCGCACAAAAAGAGACCCAAGTGTATATATATATATATAACTAAACAGAATATTGGGTTGGAGTTAATTTATAATAATAACAAGGAAAGTAGGTTAATGTTTAAGGTTCAAGCAGGAACATTAGCAACAAGGGAATATACACATAAATGGAGTAATGTGGGTGATTTAATCTGAAAATTATGTAAGGAAGGCATGGAGAATATTAGGCATCTGTTAATTGAATGTAAATGCTTACAAGCAGAAAGGGTACAAATAATGAAGTTGTGGAAGAATATAAATGAAGTGATTATACAAAAAGTGTGTTCTTGTTTTTTATGCTTGGTTGGAAGATACGGATTTAGATATAAAGGCCATAGAGTGGACAAAGATAATGAGATGTGATGGAGCTGGATAGAGAAGAATATGGAAAAAACCTAGGGTGGGGAATAGAAAGGGATTGTGGCTAACAGGTTTCTCTGGACATAGTGGCTGAGAGATTCCTGATTGTGAAAGAAACCATAGTGCATCACGTCACACAGACATACATAATTTTCTCATTTTATTTTAATGCAGATTACTTTTTATTATTAGCCATGTTAGAATAATTTTGATTTTTATTTACAATTTTACAAGAACAAGTAAATACATGGTTTAGTTTTTTATACTTCAATTGTTCCCAGCTTGCAAATGTTAGTAACAAAATTGAATAATAGTCAGTGTCATAAAAAAAAAAATCTTAGTTATTAAATGTTATAAAAACATGCAATTAAATTTATCTTGATAAACAATTAAAATATTTATTTTAATTACAATTATTTGTAAATTTAATCATTATTTACAATGAAATTTATTATATTTCTTAATTTTTTAAGTGTTCTTTTTTGACAGATTTGGAGCATTTACTAATCTTTTGTGCATGTTTTTGCATTTAGCTTTATTTTTAACAAGAACAACAACAAACAACATTTCCTATATTATCTTCATATTTTTTACAAATTTTATTATTAAAAGACAAATTCAAAACAGGAAATTAGTTTTAAAAATAAAATATTAATATCACAAATAAAAAAACAAAGAGTAATAAACAAATAAGTAATCAAAATTTTTTAAAAAATCACCTTAATGTAAAAAAAATTAAAATCATTATATTTAAGACAATTTTCATTATAACAAAAATTCAAAGATATATATTTTAATAAAATTCATTTTTAATTAAAATAACAAAAATAGGAAGAAAATTATTATAGTAGATGTTTTCTGTTTGACATGAGTAAATTGTCTAATTTTCTATTTTAAATATGTTCAAGTAAAATCTAAATGTAAAGATCACATACTTATTATTAAACAAATATTTAATAATTTTATAAAAAATAAGCAAGTAACAAATTAAAAAAAATCTATTTTATATTGTCAACAAAATCTTATATTGTGCAAGTACAGAAGACTTCATATTTGTACATTATCTTTTTTTTAAATCAGTAATTTTTGACATGTAGGTCGGTACCTTAGATATAATTAAAATTTTACTACTAGTAAGAATAATTCAATTTTATATATATATACTATCAACTCATAGAAACATTCACGAAAATGTGAAAATTATAATCATTTGAAGTACTAATTATAGATTTACATTAAATAAAAGATTTAATTTTTAGTATTAAATTATAATGAATACATTTTGATTCATTTAAAACAATTATTTGCATAATGATTTGAAATATAGGTACTTTTTTATTAAATATATTCATTTAAAATCTATTCGCACACATATATTGTGGTGGTATTTTCTGCCACGTCATCTGCAAATATATATATTTAGTTTTGAGTTATATTATTAGGTTAAAAGTAAAGTTTTGTTAAAAATATATAACCCATTATCTTTAATCTTTTAAATCAGTTTTAACTTTTTTTTATCTCTAAGAAATCAGGGTTCCTTCCATCGATTTTTTTGTTTACAAATTAATTAAATCTTGAACTAAAATGATAATAGATCTCAAGATTTCTTTTTACTAAAAGTTTTTTTTTTTGTTTTAAATTATAATTCCTAAAAGGATAGGGGGGGGGTGAAATAAAAAAGTATAGATTTTAGTAATTAACTGTTGTTGAAAGTAAAAATATTAAAAGCATTTTGTAATCAAATAAATCTCTGTAGTCAATCTATTATGCTAATTGAACCGGAAATTTTTCCATTAATTGAAAAATGGAAATGACCAAAAAAGGACAAAAATTAAAAGTGCTAAAATATAGCTAAAAATAGAGTATGAATTCTGTTGTCAACAAAACATAAATTGCAAAGTTTTTTGTTCAGACAGAACCATTTTTCTAAAAGTTATAAATCCCGAACTTTTGCTAGAAAATATTAATCAGTGCCAAGAAAATGTTTGGTTAGAGAACATCTAAGAAACCTTGCCCATGGGAAATCCATCTCCCTGCTTCACCTGATGCCACTTGAGAAATCATCAAACATGGAAATGAGGGATTTAACCAGCTAGCCAAGAGTATCAAATAGTCAATGGACAACACACAGGATTCACCTCAGCAGCCACAAGAAAAATCATATAAGAACTGAGCACCTGGATAAAATTGAACCACTAAATGATCGGGGTAACTATGAATTGTTAGTGAACTTTTATTCTAAATAGCATAACACATATATAGTCCATTAACAGTGAAATGTTTCAACAGTAGAGTGATGGACTATTAACCCTTCTAGCGGCTCGTACTTTATTGGCCAAGCAAGGTAAAAGTGTAAACTTTTAATTGGTCAAGACACAAACTCAACTGTCAAAATATATTCATCTTTAATATTATATTCACTTTAGATTCGTTTGTAAAACGTATATTAATAATTTGTCAGGTTATGAAAATTAACGAAAGTTTTTTCAAAAAGAAATTTCTATTTATTTATTTATTTTAGAAATATTCGATAGCGGCAAATTTAAAAGCGAAAGTTAGTAACGAATTAAAAAGAGTTGCTGATGTAAATAATTTCTTTTTCAGTTTTACGTTACGGAAAATAAATATTTTTTTTGCTAAAATCTTAAATATTTTTATTAAAATCTTAAATATTTTTCTAAAATAATTTTGTTTTTAGCATATTTTATCAAAATAATGTATAATTTGTCAAAAAATAATTCTAAAATGGTCTAAAACATTTATCATTTTTGAAATGAAAATCATAGTGTTTTTCTTTCTTTAGGCAGTTTTCTTTGTCCTTGACAGCCAATCAGAATGTCCTTGATGGCTAAGAGCCAATCACTGTCAAGCTTTCTTTGTTGTTCGACCTTTAATGACAGTTTTATTGATTTTTTTACTTGTAAAATAATTCAAGAGAGGGCAGCATCTTACAGAAATTTTTATAATCTTTCCAATGATGGTAAAACTATCACCGTATCATTAAAAATGATGGAATTTCAGTGACTTCAAGCAGACACGAGTCAACTCTTAAAAAAACGCTAAAGATTAATGTTTTTTTATTTATATATTTATGCATTTTTGTCATATTCAAATGTAAGAATAAGATTAGATTCCCTAAGATGTAAGCTGCTTGATCTTGTAAGACAGTGGGAGGGGGGGGATTGGGAGTAAAGTTCTGTTAATAGTTTCGATGATAAGTAAACACAGGAAGTTTATGTCAGAATTTTGTGTTTGAAATCAGGATGTCAGACATCTGCAAGCAAACAGTGGAGACTTGTGATGTTCCTTAAGGGTTTGAATTAATTATTTAATGTAAAAGGGAGAGTGTTTGAGTGTTGCACTACTGCACCCTTAGAGTATGCCACTCTAAAGTTTCACACCTATTTGGCAGGATTTCCGTAGTCAATTTGGGCTATTATTGTGTGTAGGGTTTGTGATGGCACATTCCCTCGAGAAAAGTATATACTTTAAATTTTTGGATCATATATATATAAAGATAATGTTTGAGTTTAAAATTATGTTTGTACATCCGGGTGTCATTTTATGCGGATTTATTTAATGTGATTTTGAAGTTATGCGATTCATGTTTCTTCTTAATATCTTTGTATGCAGTTTTCTTTTAGGCAATAAAAATTATTAGATCAGAAGTCGAGCTCCGATAATGCACTATTTCTTTAAATATTATAAATTCCGCAAACTCATATCATATTTAAAGTAATGGCACATTATTGGAGTTCGACTTCTGTCTAATAATGTCAACATTTTCAGCACTTTATAATAGTACTGTAATAGATTTTATGCAATAAAGAAGTTCATAATTCACTTAAAATCAGGATTTCCCCATTTTATATACACACATTAAATTTTACAAGACTATAATGTAAATCTGTTCAAATGTTATAGATGAAAAATACTATGTATGTTATTGTTTTTGCATTTTAAATTACATTCTATTTTTGCTTTTTATAAAAAGAGTACATAATCAATTAATCATTTAGTGTCTGCAAGTTTATTTTTAAAAGGTAACAGCGGTGGGCACAAATAAATTTGACAATTAAAATCTGATTTTTAATTGTAATCAACAATTTAAAAATTACGTAACGTGATCTGAAATTAAGGTGATGTGAAACGATGAAATTTGATTTTTAAACGGAATTGAAAATTAAAGACAAAAATAAGAATTTAATTTTTAATTGTTAGTTTTAATTAAATTTTGCCCATTAGTGGTGAGTCAGTGTCTTTTTATTATCGTAAGTCTAAGTTCTTATTTTTATTTTAAACTTTTAGTTTACTCTAATGGAGAGAGAAAAACGACCCAAGAAAATGAATTTATTTGTAAACAAAAATTTCCATTTTAGATCGCTTTGCGAAATGGGAAGGATCAACAGTGATTGGAAAACATTTTAGTTGTATTTCCTCTTGACTTCATTTAAGGAGAAACTACAGTACCTCACATCACATCATGACGAATCTGATGTCTCAAATAGTGATAATTATTAAAATACTGTACATGTATGAAAAAAATGTAAATTACGCATAAAAATATGTTTTGAATAAAATTAAATACTGTAGTTAATAAAAAAAGTTTGTCTTGTATCAATTTTTTTCAAATTTGAAATTTTTTATTAGTCATATTTTATTTTATTTTTTTTATGCAAATTTTAAAGTCATTTTATGTTGTTGCTTTGCTTTTATACGATTTTTGGAAGATTACAGTACATATCCCCCATTTTTCAAGGTAAGTTAAGTCTATTTTTGTACGATTTCTTTTGTGCGCATTTTCTGAGGAACCTATCTACCGCATAAAACGAGATCCAGGTATATTTTGTTTTTTTAATAGATGGAGTCAGTTTAGGATGCTATAGAAGGGGAAAATGGGAACATAGTAATAAATATGAATATAATTATTTAGTCATTCTTAAGTGCCTTTGTTTTAATTTAGTTTCATCAATAACATCCATTATTTTCAGTTGTGTAAAATTACGTTTTAAAATCTATTAGATGACTGCTGTATGTAAATAAATTATCACCACGATCATTGAAGTTTCTTCTCGATCTAGTGCTAGGCTACATGTGTAGTGGCACCCTCATATTGGCCATTGTAATTTTAGTAATCTTTGGAAAATTGTAGACAGTGTCATTTTGTAGTGGCACAATATATATAAAGATTTCTTTTTTGCAAATACTTGTTAAAACCTTTAAACATGTTAAGTCATGGGATTGAAGATTTTTTTTGTGTGCATTTAATATATATATATAATGTTTATTCAGAAGATAATATAATAAACATAGAGGGTAAAAAATTTGATTTTCACTACGTGAATTAATGTATTTTATTTTAATTTTCATGCACACCTTTACCCCGCTTAGCGATGGCAATTGGTCCTCCAAAACTCATTGTTAAGCAAGAATATCGTATACAAAATACATAATTATAATGGGGGGTCTATGGGGAAAAAATTGGTCAGTTCCAATCGATGTAAAATATCCACATTGATTTCCAAGCTCAAAGATTTTCTTGATTTTTTCATGACAATGATGACTAAATACGGTATCTAAAAAGAAAAGTTTTATATCACTAAAAAAAAAAAAAATGCATATTTTCACTTTAAAAAGTACAGAACAGCAAAAAGAAGGAGAAAGTTAAACTAAATTTGAATTTAAAAGTTTTTATATTCTTCCGCAGAAGTTTTTCAGCGTAATGGGAAAAAAATCCATACTGAAGTGCTTTTTTTTAAAATTTGTATTACAGTATATATTACTACTATACATTTATTTTATTACTTATGTGAAATTATTCAAATTAAAAAACAATGTTTAATTATTAATTATTTAATTGAACATAAAAACTTATTACTGTACTCTACAGTAACAAAATGCTTAATGCTTATCGTAAAGCAGTCAACTTTAGAAGGTAAAAAAATCAACTTATTTTAAAAGTAAAAAATCTAACTTCTAATTTTCTAAAACATACAGCTAGGTTTATTTTTCTTACTGTATATTTTTAATAATGTAATAATGCCCCCCCCCTCCATTCAAGTAGAAAGATTATTAATTAAATGCAATCTGTTATTCTTTTTAAACTTTTCTAATTAGACATTTACATTTTAAAATGTTGTTTTTCTTTTGATTTGAAACATCTTGAGTGTAAACAACATGTTTATTAACGAAGTTACAAAATCAATAACTATTTTTACATAATTATCCAGGTGTTCTAAAAATAATATATTGTATTTAAGAAACACACACGCAATTTAATATTCATATTTGGTGTTTTCCTGAAAGTTTGTGATGATGGTATTTTATTTGTCCTGTACTGTATTTATATATTGGAGTATTTGTATACAGTATTATCAACAAATTAAAAATCCTTTTCCTTTGTCTTTTCAAAAACTTTATTTTCT
The DNA here is from genome assembly GCA_028023455.1 of Epiperipatus broadwayi. Classification (NCBI taxonomy): domain Eukaryota; kingdom Metazoa; phylum Onychophora; class Udeonychophora; order Euonychophora; family Peripatidae; genus Epiperipatus; species Epiperipatus broadwayi. The sequence continues at coordinate 7,078,082 of JAQFVV010012401.1, forward strand.
TATCTCAATACTGAACATATGTATATACAGTATTTATATAATACTGTAACGGTCGCTGCCTGCGTCTCTATGCGCATTGACCATGACATGCATTTTCTAACATCGAGCAGCAATTAAGAAATATTCAAAAGCATCCAAAATATACATTACTATAATCATACCTTTGAAAGGTTCGTTTACTGCAACCTTTGTGCGCCGCCTTAAGAAAGAGATTGCTCCCCTCCCCAAGGGATATGATCATGTAATTAATAAAGAGTTATAATCTCTTATATTTTGTTTTTTTATATATAAAATCAATAGAAAAGTGAATGCCTAACGAATGATTCCTGATCCCGGTAAGTTTAATTCCTGACTAGCTCAATCAACTCATGATCTCGGGAAGGTCAAACAATAATATCATTATCAAATGCACAGCACAATGCCATACTTTAAAATTAGATGTTAAATTTATTAAGCCCTCTATGATTATATAAATATTTACAGAATAAAGTAGAAAATAAACACACATTATAAATGATATTAATTAAAATTCAAGCGTATAAATAAATTTTAAATAGTTTCATAAATGGGAAAGGAATGGTCTGAAATTCTCCCCTGCATACACTTTAAACCCAAAACTTGGAATAAATTACTTATATGAAAACAATGTGTATTGGCCATGGTATGCACGTGTTTCATAAAAAAAATGACCCTCACCCTTCCACTTGTGGTGATCTATACCTTTGTTTAAGTTAAAATAATGATTTAGCCACGAGTTAATGATATTTGAATCTTAAATATTCCGTAATATGAGTCCTGCATGTGGCGGACAATAATAATTATTTGGAACACTTTCTAACACACTTTTACTCCTTATGGAAACAGTCCTGCTCATAGCGGATGGAATAAATTTACTAGGGGAATAAACTCGTGCTAAACTACAATTTGAATCTTAAAAGTTCCATAATAGAAGTCCTGCGCGTAGCGGACAATAATAATTATTTGGAACACTTTCTAACACACTTTTATTCCTTATGGAAACAATCCTGCATGTAGCGGATGGAATAAATTTACTATTATTGCATGGTGAAACACATACATCCAATGACCAAACCACCCAATTATTTCTGTTTAACTATTTTGAAATATTTCCGATACTCCAATGAATTACGTGTACCTTTATATTAAAATTACAAAAGAAATCTTTATAACTGAATTACGCAATTCATTTGTTCGTTTAATAGCAATATTAATAAAATAATGAATTACTAGTAATAAGACACAAAAAAAGATATAAAAACATAAATAATACTTTCCGAAGGCTTCGTTCTTCTCCGGGCTAGGATTTTGAGGGTGATATATATCTGCTATGCAGGTGATTACTTAACAGGGCTTCAATGGAGGTTGGCAAATTGTCCATAGCAGCTGCACTTTAAGAAATAGAAAGTCACATCACTGGATGGCTATGTAGGTCTTCGAGTGGTGCGAATGTACCGAACTTGGTCTCCTACTCCATGATCATTGTTGTATCACTAATAAATTTTGATTTCATTCCGTATTGCTTCCTTCTTTATTCCTTCGGTTAATACTTTTTAAAATACGTTCAGCTATTAATGACTCTTCCATTTGTTCAGCATTCTGAAAAAAATAGTTTTTACACTCATAATTCTGTTTTTCCATCAGTACACTCCGAAAACTATACTGCTAACTCAAAGAGAAGAGGTAAGAGTGCCCGTGAGTATCAACGAATATAACCCAGCTAACTAATTAAATTTCACCTGACCAGACAGGGTGTATTCTCTCATCCCCTCCACAAGTTATTGCTTTTACATTTCTGTTTTTAATTAAATTATTAATCCCTGTTTTTAATTACTTAAGTCCAAACAATGGATTTAATTTTAGTTATCTCCTTGGGAAAAAAATTTGTCTTACAATAACTTTATCTTTTAATTAATTTCAGAATTTCACAGACCATTTAAACTCCAATCCCTTGATTTCTTTAAATAATAAAATACAATCACATTTATTTAATTAAATAATTTTGAGTAGGCATCAAGCTGAATGACCACTGATACAATTTCTACATTTTTCTTCCAAAAACATTATACAATAAAAGAAAGAGGTCATTGGCTTGCCTGCGGTCATGAACATTAAGTTCTAAAAAAAAAATTATAAAACTGTATACTTGTTGTCACATAAAAATTGTTTTTAAGTTTTCCAAAAAAATACAACATTTGAGAATCTGAAATAAAATCAAAATAAAACATGTTTACTGATAGGTTACTTGCGAATACATTTCAGTTTCCCACAATCATTTCTTTAATCCCATGCCATATTTATTCATATCATAAATAAAAAAAATATATAGCATTATTAACATCAAAATACATATTTACATGTGGTGTCCGCATTTGTTTATTTATAAGCGTATTATCATCATTCATCCTATTTATTTACAATATATTGTGTGTGTAAGCAACAGAGAAAATATACCTGCACATGCCACTCCTTTTATTATAATATGTACATTTGTTTGGGCTGCAACTATGCTTGCAGCCATCTTTGTGGCAGTCATTTAAGACTGACTGTCACAATACAAAACTCTGTTTCAACTGTTTATCTTCATACAGTTATTTTCAAGGATATCTCTGCCACTGCTATATTTTATTACTCTTTCTTTTACATTATTTAATTACAAATCAACGTTGAAACGGAGTTTTGTATTATATAAATATATATACTGTATATGTTCAGTATTGAGATAAGAAAATAAAGTTTTTGAAAAGAAAAAGGATTTTTAATTTGTTGATATTATTGTAGAACATATATACATATTTTAAAAGAAAAAGTGGATGAACATGTATACAGTATTATAGATTCAGTAATTATAGATATTTTAAGTGTTTTATGAATAAAATATTGTATGTGTGTACAATTACAGCAAAGTCATTACCTATATACGTATTACAATAATATACTTTTGCTTTTGGGTAAAATGAATTTAATATAGCTATCTCTGATGTCATCAGTGACGCAAAATTCAAGATAGCTGCCAAAAAAATTTTTTTTAATTTTTTCCGATCGTTATAGCGAATAATCGATTGTACATCGAAGTAGTGGGTATAAATTGATGATGATCGCTATTGCGAAATATCGCTAAGTGGGGTAAAGGTGTATATACAAAATCAATCAAATTACTTTATAGTACTCTTAAATTTCATTCCATATTCTCATCGTAAGCTATCAAACCAGTAAAAAAGATATTGTACTGATATATATATATATATGTAAATTAATAGTTTTTGGGCTGAACCATATATTATTTTCCATTTCATACTGATATTTCAATGGACTAGCATCCGCCATTATCAAAGTTAACTTTTGAAAGTCATTAGATCTCAAACAATAACGTGACTGTGCGAGATTTGAAATGAGATTCAACTTGAAGTAGTTCAGCATTCACAATATGAGGCTTATCAAAATGTTTATTTCCCTCAGTTTTTTCACCTATTAATTTTAAGTTAATATTAGATAAAATGAGAGGTTTCCATATAGCTGGAATATGTTGTCCTTCGTCAGCCCTATTTAAACCAATAGGTCTCTTTAATATTTCAATTGACTCTCTCATGGTTTTCAAATCATATCTTTCCAAATTAGCAAGCATTTTTGTATTGTCAAAATCAGATTTGTGACCAAATTCTAAAAAAATGGAAGTAAAAACTGATGTGCTAATTTTTTTTGATTAAAAGCATTTCTATGTTCCTTAATTCTGACATTTATTCATCTATTAGACTGATCCACATAGCTTCTTGAGCACTGCAAACATGGAATTTCATAAACTCCTCGATGTTCCAAAAATATTCTGTCTTTAGGTTTATATAAAAAATCACTAATTTTTTTGCCAGTAGAAAAAGTAGTTTTTATATTAAAACAAGATAGTCATCTTCTACTGATATTATCAGTAACCCCTTTAATATAAGGCAAAATTATTCTATTAAAGAAGCAATTGTCAACTTATAAAAAGATTATTAGAGATCCTCTGACATATTTAGAGAAAAAGACAAAATGTCTGATCAAATATTTTAGTATAGATGAAGATATGAAAATTAAAATTTCTCCAAGAGAAGGTTCTTCATTATATCTTAAATTTTATGGTTTTGCCTAAAATTCATAAACCTGAGATACCATTGTGACCTATTGAAGTGGAAAATAACTGATCGCTTTCTTTTCTAGATGTTTTAATTGCAAGAAAATGTGATGAAACATTATCAATATCAGTTTACAGAAAATCCATCCATACAAACAGATATCTTATTTTTAATTCTCATCATCCTCACAAATTTTTTCTGTAGCAAAAAATCTGTTGACTAGAGCTTATAATTTAGCTGATAAAGAACATCTTACTCAAGAAATAGAACTTACAAAAATATTCTACTTTCTAATAATTATAATAAAAACATCATATGTAAGGCTTTACATAACAATACTAAAAACGAAAAAGAGGATAGAATTGACAATTCCTCTTTTAATAGAGTAGTTTTACCTTATATTAAAGGGGTTACTAATAAAATCAGTAGAAGACTATCTTGTTTTAATATAGACTACTTTTTCCACTGGCAAAAAAATTGATGATTTTTTATATAAACCTAAAGACAGAATATTTTTGGAACACCAAGGAGTTTATGAAATTCTATGTTTGCATTGCTCAAGAAGCTATGTGGGTCAGTCAAATAGACAAATAAATATCAGAATTAAGAAATATAGAAATACTTTCAATAAAAAAAAAAAATTAGCACATGAGTTTTTACTTCCCATTTTTTAGAAATTAATCACAAACCTGATTTTGCCAATATAAAAATGCTTGCTAATTTGGAAAGATATGATTTAAGAACCATGAGGGAATCAATTGAAATATTAAAGAGATCTATTGGTTTAAATAGGGCTGATGAAGCATGTATTCCAGCTATGTGGAAACCTCTCATTTTATCTAATATTAACTTAAAATTAATAGGTGAAAAAACTGAGAAATAAACATTTTGATAAGCTTCATATTGTGAATGCTGAACTACTTCAAGTTGAATCTCATTTCTCATTTCACACTGAGTCACGTTATTGTTTGAGATTTAATTTTTCTTTCAAAAGTTAACATTGATAATGGCGGATGCTAGTCCATAGAAATATCAGAATGAAATAGAAAATAATACATGATCCAGCCCAAAAATTATTAATTTACCTACATCATACAAACGTGAAAACACTAAATATAATGTATATATATTTCATGAAAATAAATTAAATTTTTTTTCAGATCTGCTAGATTTTCTAAACTTGTATACCTTAGTCAACTTTTTCTTTAAATATTAGCTGTTTTTAAAATATGAATATATTCACAAAAATATACATATATATGATATTCAATTTTTTAATGCAAATTTTAACTTCATAATAGTGAGAAAATTAGATGTATAAATTTCTAGCTCACCTAATAAATGGAGATATATATTGAGAGGAATCAGTTTGATATTCTATTCATTGGTTCAATATGTGACAAGATTATGCCATGTAATTCAGAAACATAAGTTAATTTGATTGATTATATAATTATTTTCAGGGTTGTTTAATCATTACATACATTTACATGTTTATAAACATGCTTATAAATACATATTCATACATTGAAAACTTACCTAAAAGGTATGAAATAGACATATTATTGAAATGTTTTGACATTATATATATTGTAATAATCTGTAGGTGTAGATTAACATGTCATATTATTTATAAATGTGAAATGGAAAATATAATTAATTAGCAGTTCCATGTTGTTCATAAGTTCCCAATATGTTCCAAACAAATTAATGGAAAGCAAGATCTCATTTATTACAAACTATGACAAATGACATCTTCTTGCATCACATTAAATAAAAGATAATTATATGTAATGAAAACCTTTTAAGTTTATCTAATCTTAATCCTTTTTGTTATTATAAAAGAAAGATGGACATCAAAATATTAAATGCAGTAATCATATTTCCTAGCAAAAATTTAGATAAATTGATAACTAATTGTAGGATGAAAGATGATATAAAATATAAGAGAGAAATGGTTTATAAAATTAGATGTAATTTTTGTAATATGGTTTACTATTACCAGACGTCAAAGCAATTGGGAGAAAGAGCTAAAGATCACAATGATACTATTGCTAGGAAAGATGATAGATCTGCGTTATATGTTCATTATTTGCAGTACGGACATAAAATAAATTGTATTGATAATATGTGTTCTTGATTATATTAAAAATGTTAATCGACATAAAATATATGAAACAAACTATATCATGTATAATAAAAACAACTGTATTAATATATACAAAACATCCATTAAGTTGAATAATAAGTGGTTAATGGATAAAGAATGGATAGTTAATTAATTAATATATGTGGATATATATCAATTCAATATATATAACAGAGTAATTTTGTAGTAGGATTGAGAAAGAAAAAAAATCACATAATAAATCGTGTTGGATATCCATTTGTTTATCTGTCTTTTCTCATGTATTGATATAGATGTCGCTGTATGTGCTTTAAATCGTGGAGACATATTGAAAAGAGCAAAAAACATAATTTGTCGAAAAAGGCTTTTCTATGATAATTTTATAATTTATAATCTTTGTTGCTTGTATATATGTATTTTTAAACATATTTGACTATTGTCTACTTGAAGTGCAACATAAAAAAAGAATTGTTTTTAATTCTGATTCTTTTTCTGTATAGTTTATTCATAATGGCAGCTATTGCATTTGAATATAAATGATAGGTTATAGATAATCTGATTCCAAATTATTGACCATTCTATATTATGAAATCGTGTCTTAATTATATCAAGTTTTTATTAAGTGAGAGTTAATCTTAGCAGAATAAAAATAGCTTTAAAATAATCTATTACCAGTTGTAATTTTCTCAATACTAAGAATAGTTGATTTTTTTTTTTAAGCGATTCATTATAAAATTGTAGTTATTTATTTAATTTTTCATTTTAGCTGCAATAAAAAGGATCATGATATCATCATCATCATTATCAACCATTATCAATCCACTGCAGGATGAAGGTCTCTCCAAGTTTAATCCATCTTCTCCGATCTTTAGCTTCTCTTCTCCACATCACCCCTGCACACTTTCTTATTTCATCCATCCATCTCACATATGGTCTCTTTCTGGGTCTTTTACAATCTCTTAGAATCCAGTTTAAAATTTCAATTGTCCATCTATTATCATCTCTTCTAACAATATGTCCAGCCCAACTCCACTTCAATCTTTTAATTTTTTCAATGAGGTCAGTAACACCTGTTTGTTCTCTTACCCATACATTGCGTTTACGATCTCTTCTTGTTACTCCCAACATACATCTCTCCATACTTCTTTGAGTGGTCTGAAGTCTCTGAATTGCTCTTCTATTAAGTGTCCAAGTCTCAGATCCATAAGTAAGAACTGGTAAAACACATTTGTTAAAAACCTTCCTTTTCAAACACATAGGCATATTTCCTTTTAGTATCAAGTTATTTCTACCAAAAGCACTCCAACCAAGTTTAATTCTATGATTAATTTCCTCCATTATGTTTCCATCTGTATTAATAATCTGACCAAGGTATTTGTAACTGTTAACTTCTTCTAATTCATCATAATCAATCTTTATTTTCATATTTTGAGCAAATCGATTAAACATTACTTTAGTCTTTTTAACATTTATCTTTAGTCCTACTTTCCTACTTTCATCTGATAATTCCTGCAACATTTCCTGCAGATCTGAAGCATTATTTGCAAAAACAACTACATCATCTGCGAAATCTAAATGACTTAAATAATCACCATTTACTTTCACTCCTTTAGTTTCCCATTTTAATCCACAAAATACTTCATGCAGCACTGCTGTAAAAAGTTTTGGAGATATGGAGTCACCTTGTCTTACACCTTTCTCAATGTTGACTTTCCCAGTGTCATTATGTAATCTAATTGTTGCTGTTGCATTTTTATAAATATTCTTTAAAATATGACAATATCCTGGATCTATACCTTGATGATCTAATGCTTTAATCACTGAAGAAATGTTTATAGAATCAAATGCCTTTTCATAATCTACAAATCCTAAGCATAATGGCAACTCATATTCATTTGTCCTTTCTATAACTTCTCTCAATACCTGGATATGATCTACTGTACTAAAACCACTTTTAAATCTGGCTTGTTCTCTTGGTTGGTGGAAATCCAATGTTCTCTGTAGACGAGTAGTAATTATCTTGGTAAAAATTTTATATAAAACTGATAAAAGGCTGATAGGTCTGTAATTTCTAATATCTTCTTTATCACCTTTTTTAAATATTAATATTATTACTGCATTCTTCCAATCATCCGGTACATCTTTATCATTTAGACATTTGGTATATAACTTTGCTAAAAAATTTTCTATTTCTTCACCTGCTTCTTTTAATATATCAATTATAATTCCATCATTACCTGGAGCCTTTCCTTTCTTCATACATTTAATTGCATGTCTCACTTCTTCATTTAAAATTCTGGGCAATTTGGAAGATGTAATAGATATAGGAGGTACTTGTTCTTTATTACTATATAATTCTTGATAAAAATCTTCTACCAATTTCATGATGTCATCTCTCCTTTTAGTAATAATTCCATCTTTTTTTCTTATTGCAGATATAAATTTCCTACCAATACCAAAATGTTGTTTTACATTCTTAAGACTTTTATTTTCTTCTACAGCTTTCCTTGCTAGTTCACAGTTATACTTTCTTATATCATTTTCAACTCTTTTCCGCACCATTTTACAAAATTCGAGATATTCAATTCTTTTTAATGCATCATTTTTGTATATCTTCATATTCCTTCTTTTCTTCATAAATTCTCTAGTCTCAGTAGAAATTTTATTGGTCAATTGCTGTTTCTTTCTACCAGCTATCTTTGTTGCAGTTTTCAAAAGTGTATCAGTTATTTTCATATTAATTTCATTCAAATCTGAATCATGTTCAAAATCTACTAATACTTGAAACCGATTTGTAAGTTCTAATTTAAATTCATTAGAATGTTTCTGAAGATTAGGAATATCAACTGTAAATATTGTTTTTCTTAATAATTTTTGTCTCTCTAGTTTTACATTAACACGTATCTTACACCTTACTAATCGATGATCACTTCCTGTGTTAAATTTATTAAGAACATTACAATCTTGAAATATGTATTTCCTGTTAGTCAAAATATAATCCAATTCTGCTGTACCTTCATTTGGATGCTTCCATGTCCATTTCCTTTTAACATTTTTCTCAAAAAAAGAATTCATAATATAAAGTTTTTCTTTTTCTGCAAACTCCACAAGTCTATGTCCTCTCTCATTTCTATTACCATAACCAAAATTACCCACAGCACTTTCATCTTTCATTTTTTTTACCAATTCTAGCATTAAAGTCTCCCATAACAATTTTAAAATGGTGTTTACTCTGATCAAAAGCCTTTTGTACATCCATATAAAAATCTTCTACTACTTCATCACTATGAGAACTTGTTGGGGCATAAACCTGAATTATCTGCATTTGGTATCTGCTATTAAGTTGTATAACTAATCTTGCCACTCTGTCCGATACACCATCAATCTCCACAATATTGTTCTTCCACTTTTTATTTATAATGAATCCTACTCCACTTGTATTTCCAATATTTGTGCCTTTATAATAGAGTATATGTCCACTTTTTAAATCAATTGTCTCTTCACCTTTTCTTCTAACTTCACAAAGTCCAATAATGTCCCATTTAATATAAGAGAGTTCTTCTTCTAATTCTTGCAATCTTCCTTCACTTGAAAGTGATCTGCAGTTGTAAGTACCTAAATAAAAAGTCATCATCAAATGGCAGCCTGGGTCCGCAATCAGGGGATTCTTAGCACCCTCCACCTTCGGCCACCAACCGCTGCCTTGGTTGGTGACTTTACAGCCTCCTGGGAATAAGGGCCATGCTTTATTTTTGTCTGTCATAATTGTATATATGTATTGGGAAAATATTTATCATTTACACAAACATTCATTCTGCCTTATCAGGCACTGAGAAGAAAGACCATGGTGTTTCTTGATCTTAAACTCAGAGGTAAAAAGCCAATAAACTCACCATGCTGGCTAATGCGTGTTGGTGAGCAGCCCATCCATGTTCGTATACTATATGAATAATCACATAGTAATAACAGCTGCAACGACAAGAACGTATGGAGTGGACATTAGGAATTTGCCCTGCTCGGTTCCTTTAAGGCCTCCAAGAGGAATCAAAGGGTCTCCTTTCAGTTAATAGCAAAACTCCTTTCTAATATATATATAATTCTAATAGTCTCACAGATAAATGATGAATTCATAGTATTATTTCTGGGAGCTTGCTAAGGGAAGCTATAGAGATTTTTAAAAAGTCTATGAACATAAATGAAAAGTGTAAATTAAAGAAAATTAACAATATTTGGAAAAAGTTATTGGAGAATAAAATATTTTTTTAAAAGTTCTCAACCAACAGAATTTGATAAAGAGGAGAAAATAACAGGGGAAAAAAATTATTTTAAATCTCACCTCACACATTCTTATGACTTGAGAAAGAAGAAGCTTTGAGTAAAGTATTTGTTATGTACTGAAACATCAGCCATTTAGCTATTATACATATATTGTACTAAACTTCATCAGTGTCATTTGAAGAATGATTTTACTTAAAGACAACTCCTGGATCTATAATATTTTTGAAGAGGTCTGCAATTATGACAGTGTTGTATTCAATTTTGTTGAAGAGTAAGTCAAATGCTTGTTAAAAAATGAGAAAAATAAAAGGAAACCCCTAATACATAATTATGTTCTCAAAGTTTTATACTTATATCTCTTGTTATTGTAACTTGAAAGTATTACTTTTTTGATATCACTCATTAAACACTTTAAAAAAAAAAATCAAACCCATTATCATGAGTTATATTAATCAAAATGCTCTTTAGAAAATATATTGTGAAGCAATACTTTAAGTTTCATTTTAGTAATTGAACTTTTGAATTGTAAACTATAACAGATACTTCATGTTTCCTATACAGGGGAATTTTTTTCACCAGCTGACTAAGTCTTTAATAATTGTATTTCAGTTTGTGATGCTAGAGCTTCTTGAAATTGTTTTTAATATTGTCTAACTAAGTAATACAAATAGTGAGTTATATATACAGTATATACACATAATTATATATTAGATAGGCATCTTTATCAACAAAGAAATAATACAGTAATCTAATACTAGGAGGCATGGCAAGTGTACTAATGCCTACTAATATAGAATACAATTAAATTATGTTATATATTATAATGGTATGGAAAATTGTAGTGAGGAATGAATCAAATAAACATCAATAAATGAATATGAATATAGTAAATGAGCAAATAATCAACATTAGAAATAAACAAGTCAGACATAGTATTGTCAGCAAATATTACCAAATAATTTATCACAATAATAGAGTATTCACAGTGAATTAATCAGCAATCAACATTTGTAACCAGATTTAAAAGAAGCATACTATAAATTCTTAAGTTAATCATTATTTAGTCAATAGCAAATTTGGGGCATAATATTATAAAAGTAATTTCAATATTGGAATTGTAAGTATATATGTAAGTGTCAAAATAACTATAATAAGCATATCAAAAAATACCCAGTTTTTAATTAATGTTCAGGGTCATTTACTACTATGAATGTACTGGCTATCAGTAAACTATTGTTATAAAACATATGAAATGGATGAACTTCATTTCATTACCTTTGCATCATCTAAATAATTTTAAAAAAAAGTTACATATATGTCCACATATATCCATATACTATTAGTCCAGAGCTAAATTTGGGATCACAAGGACCCTAGTGAATGTTAACAAGAGAAAATATATAATTCTTAAATGATAACTAGTATTAACTAACTCAACTGGACGAACTTAAAATACTGATTAATAAATTTATTGATTGATAAATAAAAATAATCCCAGGTGTGATAAATACTCTACAATATAAATAAATCATTTTAATTTGGACTGTTTGCAAATAACAGAAAATATTTCAATAGATTAAAATGTAAAATTGTAATATAATATTATTTAAAGTGAAGTTTACAAATATAACAATTATAAATGGTATTAAATAAACATATATGTATATACATACACACATGTCTAATACAAAATATTCCAATAAATATTCTGTTTTAACATATAAATAGTGAATAATTTTAAATATATGTGTATGTATATAGATAAATGCACACACTGTACACTTTATAATAAAATAAAAATTTAATTAATAAACTCACTAAATCAATATACTACTCTATTTTAAATTTCTATAAATAGTACATGTTCATATATGTAATACAAACACATAAAAATATTTCAATCATTAATCCTTAACAGCAAGTTTAAATTATTTTCATAATATATATAAAATACAAATATATTGACTCTATTGAAAATTGGGAATTTCATTATATTTTTCTAACCTAAAACAGATTTTCATAATGAATGACATAACAAAATTAAAAAATATAAAATATATAAAAAGAAGAAATTTGAAAAAAGTCAGTTATTTTAAAAGGTAGAGAAGGTTAAGAATTGTAAGTTAAAATGAATAGGGGAATTATTAAAGTGAATAAAATAAAAATTATTAAAGAATAAGATTAGAAATAATAAAATGGTTCAAGTTAAATTTATAGGTATTAAAATAAAAGATGATAAAATATATTAGATAATAATAATTAACATACAACTGTGTTAGTTTATATATATAAAACTATATTATGTGTTAATATATACACACATACAGGATAAGATAAATAATGTTTCTATATTGACAAACACTAATAAACAATTATTGTATCTACAAATGATAATTCTACAATACCCTGAACACTTTCGAAGGTCAGAGCCTTCATTTTCAAAGAAGTAGCTAGAATCCGAAGATGTAAATTTACAACTAAAAGAACTTGAAACGAAAATTACAGATGGTTTATAAATTGGTAATGATCCTAATGTCAGAAAATTAGATAAATACTATTACAAAATTATTGGAATAAATTTTATCACTTTCATGTTTCTATTTATGAATATTTAATTATTTCATCATAACATAGCAGGATTAAAATCAGTAATTATTATATCTAAATGGGAAAAGCCTCTTTTAATGTTTAGTGCTTTTATATAACCATCAGTTATATTACAAATTTGATATAAAATGGCAAAATATCCCCCTCCCCTCTTTTTTTTTCTATTATTTTTATATTTGCAATTTTCATTAGTGTAAAAAAAAAAATAATCATGTGATTTATTTTATTTTTTTCTCTTTATATGAGAGAATGGAAAAATTAGCATACCAATTGATAAGTATTTTGAATGTGCTATATGCATTAAAACAGTATTTTTAATAAATGCATTTAAAATTTTTTTCTTTATTGATTTGCAGTTTGAGTGTTTATTAAAAGAATAATACAGATCCTTCATATCACACCATGAAGTATGGAGAGATGAGGCTGTAATAATAAGAAAAATGGAACAGTGGAATACATAAATATCATTAACATCATATAAAGAATTAATAGTCAGAATTGTAACTGGGATGGACATTTCAATAATAAATGATTATATATAGGCAGTTAAATTTTTAAAATGGATTTTAAGAAATTGTAAAAGACTTAGAAAGAGACACATGTTATAAGGAAGAATGAAGCAAGGCTATTTCCTGGGGTAAATGAAAAAGAAAAGATATCAATTGGAAAATTTGAATTAAATTTAAAGAGATCTTTATTCTATAGTGGATTCTTTAATAGTTGATAATGGTTATATATAAATTGGTTAGATTTTATTTGCAATGATTTGTAATTTAAATTTTATAAATTTAATTAAATCAATTTAAATAATCAAAATTTGTTTAAAATAATTTGTATTATATTTATAAGAGCATTTTCTTTATCTACATTTAAAAACAGCATAAGTATATACACAGACACTAATTGATAATTATAAATGTTTTTATATTGATTGTTTTTTTTTCTTTTTACAGATAAGAAGCACTAAAATGTCAAACATTGGTTATAATAAATAACTTTAATTTATATAAAGGTCTACCAATCTTTGAGCTTCTCTCAGACCAGCTGATCGAGCTCCATGTGTTGTTGAGAACCATCTTGAATGGCTAGCTTCTCCAGCAAACATAAGATTTGGTTGCAGCTTATTTGGCAATGGACATGCAAGCACTTCACATTGTTCCCAAAAAATGGAATTAGTATAAGATCCTAAAGTAAATGAATTGGAATACCACCTACTGACTTTAATTTTTATTGGTTCTGGAATAGTAGGATTACCAAGAAATTCGCGTAAAATTTTTGTACAAGTCTTAGCAATTTTTTCATCTGATAAATCTTCCATGAATTTTGCTTCCTCTCCAGAAATCATTGCTACTAAAATATTGGGATTGTTTAGCACTTCATCAAAAGCAAATATTTTTTTATACCATTCTGCTTTGGTTCCATCTTCAATCTCTTGTTTGGTCCAAGCTAATTTAATCCCCCCTTTTCCAGACTCCCAAAATGGTTGACTGTATTCTAAAAAAATTTTATTCACAGTTCCAAATTCTGATTTTTGTAGAGTAATTAGTTTATCTGGTGGGAGAGCAGGGTTAAATAATGTAGAAGCATGTTTTTTTAAATAACCTAATGAAATAGCTACTATCACATGATCTGCTGTAAAAACATTACCATTAGAACAGATAACTTCAACCTTATATTTTTTTTCATCGAACACTGAAATTTTGTCTTTACTATGTGCCCAAATAATTTCTTTCACTGGATGTTCAAGTGTTATACATTCTTTGGGAATCTCTTTTACAAGACTATTCACTATTGAAGTAAATCCTGCAGGAATTTTCAAATCACCTCCTGGGATAGCTTCATAACTTCCAAAATTTTCCAAAGACAAGCGGTCTAGATTACCACCTACATATAAAAAATAAAAATAATTTACTATAAATTTTAATATGCGATCAACATTACAACTAATACACACTCTCACAATTCAAAAATGCAGTTACATGGCCATCTTGCTCATCAAAACATACATACATTATTATTAATGATTCATTATATTAGAAATATAATTATATTAAACTTTAAAATTCAAATATAATTTACGTAGATGTGTGATAATCTTCATCTTTTTTTTTTTACAATTTGTACTTCGTGTCATAATTTGATTATCTATGATAACTTCTCTGCCTAGAGCAGTGTTTCTTAATTAGTGTTTCTCATTAACATTAGTGTTCTGCAACTTGCAACCAGTATTCCATGAAATTATGAAAATAGCATACTAGTTAGGAAAATATATTTGAATGAACTTTGGTGTAAATTAGCAACTGTGCAGTTTACAATGCAGATAAGATGCTCTTTGGATTTTTGAGTGAACTACCTAAGCAATTGTATATATTATAATCATTCATAGTGTTTGATTTAACAAACTTCATTTTTTAATATTTATTTGAATCATGACTTTCATATAAGTATTATAATTGATAACATCTTTAATTCAGATTTCTTCCATATAAGGTCAAACAATAGACTTTTATTTTTTTTTAATAAATAACTTCAATAATTATCTTCATTTTTTTTATAGTAAAAATGTATTATTTTGAATAATTTTTAAATATCATTATAATTCTCAAAATTTATTATCAAACAAAATACGATTCTGAGCAAGTGAAAGTATTACTTCATCTTATGTGTGGAATAAAATTGTCCAATACGATAATGATTTCTAATAAATTGAAATGTCACTTATATTACAAAGCTTATCTATTCTATTTTTAAAATTAAAGATTACTTCAAAAGATTATTGAACATGCAAATGTAATAAATGAAGTATTTTGAAAAAGCTATTAAAATTTCTGATAAGGCACAACTTGCATAATGTAGCTGAATTAATTGCTGAAAAGTTGAAACCATGTAGCAGAGATTTTATTTTATCAACATGTAAAATTGTAAAAATAATGGTTGGTGATGAAGAAAAAAGGAAATTATGAAAATTTATTTTTTTATCTGCTGCATAATATAATAAAAAATGGAATTAAAAATATGTCAAATGATATTTAAAAAACAATTATTGATAAAACTTTCTAATTGATGTTGTTGCTTTACAAATTAAAAAATTCACTGACATTAGCAGTAAAGCTAAAATTCTAAGATTCATTTTTTTCTTTAAAAAGAAATTGAAGTAATGGGTCAGTTTTTATTCCTAAATAGCTTATTAAACACACACAGGATAAGATATTTTTGCTTCTATTATATCATATTTAGAAAAATTTTAAATATCATGGGAGCTGTGTATAGGAGGAAGTCCTTCATTGATAGGTTTTATTAAAATATTTATCATTGCAAAGATAGTAAATTAAAATATATCTGTGCACTGTTTTTGCACAGAGAATCCCTAGTTGTAAAAACACTATCAACAACATTAAAACTTATATTAGACCAAATTATACATATAGTAAATTGCATAAAGATTTAAAAAACATACTTTTTTTTAAAAAAAAAACTTCACTTATCTGGGGATGCTCACTATGAATCCTTGCTTTTTTCACATTGAAGTAAAATGGTTGTCCAAAAGTAAAGCGTTATGTTAAATTTTAGTATTTAAGAATGAATTGTGATTTTTCTTCCAAAATGAAGATATAGATACTTTTGTAAAATGTCTTGAAAATTATATTTGCTGTGTTAAAAGTGCATATCTAGCTGATTTTTTTAATTATTTAAATAGTATTAATACAAATATTTAAAAAAAGAAAAATATTTTGTCTTCTACTAAACTGACAGCTATATGTATGTGGGTGTTTTTTTTCCCATGTCATAAAAGTGTCAAGAGATTATTTTCTTTATAACTAAACATTTAACACTATCAAAAGAAGAAAAAAATATGCTATGTTATTTCTTAAATATATAATATTATAACTGGATATGAAATCCATTTTGCATAGTTAATACAATAACTTATAAATTTTCATTATAAGAAGGGAAATATTTTATTCTAAAAATAACTGTTGAGGAATTTTTGATTTTTATTCAAGCTGAATATCAATCAGTTCTCTCCATAAAACACTGAAAATTTTGTTAGTTTTTACTATCATATTTTTGAGAACTTAGTTACTCAACATTAACCAATATAAAAACTCAAAACAATGAAAGACTTTCTAATGTAAATAAAGAAAGGAAGGTAGCTCATATCACATATATAACATGATATTGAAATCTTCAAAACCCAATAAACTTGTGCATAGTAATAAAACTGTTTTAAACAAATTTCATTTTTATAAAAGTTATTTTAATTACAGTTTTTACAATTATAATATATACATATATTAAATTAATTTTCTTTTTTTATTATGTAATTTAGAATTTTTATAGCACATTCATGCATTGTTGTTAATTTTATTTTATTTTTTATGTTCTGCAATTTTTTTTGTTATAATCAAAAATATTTCATGATTTTGAAAAAGTTAAGAACCACATATGTAGAGACATATTGATTAACCAATCAGTAAAGGACAATGACTAATTGATATCACTTGATCATTATTAATAATAATTTGCTACTGCTTGTCACAATCTTAATACAATTTATTTGATATTTCAATTTTAGAGATATATAAATTTTAATAGACCCTTATAATTAAACATATTTACTTATATAAACTAGAAAAATTACCTGAATTTTGAAGAGACACAAGAAAAACTTAGATTAATTTTAAATATTTCCAAAACTTGATTGATTTATTGAACAACAATAATTTATTCACTTTTACTGTGGTACAAATATTTAATGTTTATGAATTATGAAAAAAAAATGCAGTTTCTATTACCTGAAAATGTATGAAATTATACAATCAGTTTTTTAATAGTAATCAATTTCATACAACTTAGCATAAAAATTTGTTGTAGCAGCAGATTTTTATGTTAATTTCTCATTTTTATTAGCAGAAATTATTATTTTTTCTCTCTAATAAGACATCTTATTACTTGTTATTCAAACAAATGAAATTGTCAGATATGTTCTAAAACCAAGTGCACCTGCTTAGATAGAAACTGTATTTTAATAACATTAATAGAACCTTTGATCTTTTGTTAATGGATGACAAATAGCATTTAATAATAATGGTAGATTAAAGATTGAGTATCTATTATTCAAGTAAATATCATTGATATTGATTTATAGTTTGTTTTTTCATTCATGGATATATATAGAGAGAAACATTTGTTAATATTATATATATCACTAATACAGAGGCAAAATAAATACAATGTTTATCCTTAAAATATTTTTTTTCTATACATATATGGTAAAAAATGAATATAAATTTAAAAATAAGGTATGAATTTAAAGTGTTGATACTACTTCTCTTTAGATATGAATTAAATTAATATTCTTTAGATTTTTAAATAACAATAATAATTCTATTAGATATTATCTAAAACATAATTCCTAAAAATATCAATGTTTTAATATTTATTATTCAGGAATTGGCAATTATATTAATAACTAAAAAAAAATTAGTTTAATTATTAACTCAATGTTTTAAATCATATGCAGGATTCATAAGTATAAAAGCTAGTTTTAAGTCAATAAACATCACATGATCACTATTTCTTATGCTTGCTCTTAACTGTTATTAAAACAGGCAAAACTCTCTATACGTATTGCCACTCAGTGTAAGCCAGAATAATTAATAGATGTCAGAAGGTTTGTGCATAAAATCCCCATCTAGTGCCTACTCATCCAATATCCCCAGACTAGTTTCTGGCTTGTAGCCTTCGTCAGTGAAGAGCTTTGTATCTGAGGGGATATTGGATGAGTAGGCACTAGATGGGGATTTTATGCACAAGCCTTCTGGCATCCATTGATTACTGTGGCTTGCACTGAGTGACAATACATATAGAAAGTTTTGTATGTTTTAATAAAAGCTAGTTATTGCATATTGCCTTTTTTTTAATTAGAAGAACTAAATGTAAATGCCATTTAATAAACATATATACCTCACAATATAAATAGAATAATACTTCAAAATGAAAAACCATCAGTCCACCCCCCTGCACATTCCAGCGCTATGCACTGCAATTTAATTGAATGGAATTTCATTGAATTCGGACTGATTAGTTTGTTAATCAAGTATATTTTTTTTTGTTTAAATGTTTCATTTGCTATTAGAAGAAAAACTTACATTTTTAAATGTTTTGTCCTGGCCAGGAAACATTTTATTAAAACATTTTTGCACAGAAACAGCACCACCAAGCGATATGCAGTGGTTATTTAACAAGTACTGGTGTTCCACATATTTTTTGATGTCAGATATTTTGTATTGCCAAAAATATAATAAAATTGTGAAGGTACATAACGTAAATGTGCCACAATTATAGAAAATTGTATTAAGTGAGTAGTCTTTATTGTGAATTGCTTTTATATACTGAAATAATACAGTAACTCATGACTTCATTTATGTGTAATCAAAATTTGAAAGCAGTCATTCATTTTGATATTATTGTCTGATATCTTTTGATGATTTTATTCTTGATTAGACTGATAGGAAGTAGATTCTTGTCACTGTCAACTGCAGACTAAATGTAAACTAGATAAGTCATGTATTTCTTTGTTTTAGAATGAAAATTCAATCTTGTATTTGTTAATGTTAAAAATAACACATTCTTGTATAAGAATAATTCACTATTTTAGAATATTTCTCTAGATTATAAGTGTAGATATAATTATAGTGTGAACACATCTAATTTCTGCCATATGTTCTAATAAATGGAAAAAAAAAGCCTGAGAAAAACACAGTGAGCATTTCTAGTATTTTTTTTCTTAAATAAGTCTGTGAAAAGTAGAAAATAAACTCTTTAAGAAAATAATAAATATTTTTGAATTGTAGTTATAGAGATAACTTCTAAAATTACCACAAATATCAATAATTTAAATAAAAAAACAACAGATATTTGAAATCTAAAATATCACCAAAAATCATCAGGTTCAAACTGTTTTTGGTTCATTTAGTACAATCACATTCAACTACAAAAAGTTGATAGTATGATTTATTTTTATATAAGCATTAAATAGATTAACAGAGCAGACTTCAATAAAGAGTTTCTAGTTAATGAGATTTTTTTTTTGTATTGAGAAGAATTACTTTATATTGTTTTACATTTTTTGCTATTCAAGTATCATTCTTAGGTTTTGAACACATGATATTTTGATTGTTTAACTATATATATATACACAGTATATAATAAAATACTTTCATGGGCAAGAATTGTTAATGCAGTTTATCATGTTTACTTTTTATTATTATTATAACATTGATATTTTGGATAGATGTCACCTGCCTGTTTCTATGTAATAAGAGTGGCTCATTTGTTGCTGTGAACACTGGCAACAAAAGATAGACTATAGATCGCTTGTCACATGATTTAGTTGTTGAAATAATAATGTGTTAGGTTAACATTCCTTAGAATAAATAACACAAGCAAGATCTAAACATATAAATGAGAAGTTTATAATTTATATTTATGAAGCCTACAAACTGAATTCATTTAATGTTTGCATTCCTGACTTTTGAATATCAATGGCAATAATTTCATTGTAATTGCTTCCTGTACTAATAAATTGAAATTAACGAAATACATTATTTACCATCTAATTCATTGTATTTGGTACTTGCCTCATCCAATTTGTCCACCATCCTTTATAATTTATTTAATTAAAAATTATTTTAATATTTTTCTTCCTATTTACAAGCTATACTGAATTTTCCACATTTGCAAGCCATTAAATTCATTTTTAAGTTCAAAAATAGGAATCATTTTAATAAATTATAAATAAAAAAAGCATTGGTAAATCATTTGTTTATGGAATATTTAATTTATTTAATGTTAAAATAAATTAAAATAATTATAAGGGGTATTAGCTAGATATATGGTTCAAACCTGGAATAAATGTAAAAATGAATCTAAGTGTGAATGAAATATTAAATAAATAATGTTATATATATTTTCATTTTTAAAATGTTTTATTTGAATTGAGAGAAAAATAAAAATGATTATTTATTTATTGTATTAAATAATATTTATTATTATCATAATTAAGAAATAAAATCTCATGAGCAATTCTTTTAGAAATAAAACATCATTGCCTCCTAATAATGAGAGAGAACTTTGTTACTGCAATACTGGTTGGATCATTTTGTTTATATCAGATAAATTTAATATTTTATTAAATTATTAGCAAAATAATAATGGTATCAGGATAGATTTCATGAAAAGTAAGACATGGGAGGTCGTCTTGACTGATATCTTTGATTAAATGAATGGATTAAATAACAAAAAGTAAAAATTATCTCTCATGGAGTAAATGTTGGTGCTATACTGATCAAATTAAAATAATCTCTACTGCAAAGAAAATGAGAAAAAACACCTAATGAAGTTAAATAATTGAGGATCATTGATGGATGGAACCCATGGAAATTTCATTACCATCACTATCATTGGAATTCTACACAGTACATGAAAAAGAAACTGTAACTGAAAGAATGTCCAAAGACATCAGTTCTGTAAAACAAAATGTACTCACAAAAATTTAATGAAATTTTTATTTTAATTATAGTATAATGTTAATATATATCTATTGTATTTTTTCTCTTTTAAATAAGTTTTATTCTTCTTTATTAATATTATTCAATACAAAATTTAATAAATTAATCGAAATATACATATATTTGAAGATATAAAATTTATTGTATAGGAGAGCATTATTTGATATAAATAGATGCACAACTAATAGAAGAAAAAAAATTCTTTTTTTTTTTTTAAATTTATGGTATGATGTCTCTTGACATATATATATTCTTAAATTTTATGAGTTATATATCTGAGTGTTGTTATACAAAGTCACATGTTTAATAATCATTGCTTTGCATAACTTAAAAGTTATATTTAGTAGATATCTTTTAAAAAGGAAAATCCAGATAGATTTTGGAGAATGGATTAAAGCCAAGATAGATTATAATAGATAAGAGATTTAAATTTATGATGATCATTAATGTAATTTAATATTTTTTTACAATTAATTTTATGATATTAATACATTTATATTTAATCACCAATAAGCCTGTCATTTGACTCTCTTTCATGTAATCATTCACCTATTCATTGAATTACATATCTAGTAAGATACAGATACTTATTACATCACATTTCTTGATTTATGGTTATATCTATCTAATCATTTATTTATTTAGCTGCTTTATGAATGGTAAATTTATCTAATAGCATAATTATATGGTTTAACATAAATTCTATTTATTTATCATTAAAGAGATTAATAGTTTGGATGATAAAAGAGAAGTGCAACCATAATTAGGCATTTTGAAACAAAAAGAATAGATTCATTGGTGCTTCATAAATGCAGGAATCTATAACAATTTGAACTTATATCAGATTTACTTGTGAGCAAAATATTATAATAAAGTTATGGTTTTATACATTTGTCTTGTGTAAATAAAAGATTATCTGAGATAGCTTATGGAGATATACATTTAGGAATATTATATTTGTAGTGACTTCTTGTATATTCTTATTATTACAGTGAATAATTAATATTCAGTAAAGTATATTTTAAGAAGTATTCACATAAATATAAGTTATAGTGTATTTATTTAACTGTAGCACTGTTTAGCCCAAATAAAGCGTATAGTTACAGATACAAATGTGCAGATTTAAGTTCGACCTTCTTATTTTACCATTCTTCATTACATTTGGGTGCTCAGTGATAAAATATCCATCTACTTAAAGCACTGCAAGTAATGACATTTATTAGAATTTATATTTTTAGGAAGAATATATATATTTTATAAGTATATATATATTTTCCATATGTCAAATGCATTGACTGGGAAGTGAACCTGGGCCAGCTGCTTGGAAAGCAGCTATGCTAACCATTAGGCCACCAATGCTAGACTATATATTTTTATTTTATTTATTATGATCTGTTACAATATATATATATATATTCCTAAGTGCATATTTTCATTTTTTTTTCCAAATCTTAGCATTTTCATAATTAAGTAGCCACTACTTTCCATAATATTCTACTTATAATTTTTTATCCCATCTTTTTTCCTTTATATTTTACTTTCAAACTATTTTTCCGTTATAATTTACATTCAATTTTATTGCTAATTTTAATTCCCAAATAAATATATTGCTCCATTTCTTGTATACTGTATTTTTCCAGTTTCTATTAATTTTTTTATCAATATCTTTGTTTTTTAATAATTTACCTTCTCTCCTTTTTCTACACATATTTTATGTAATATATTCATCTCGTCTTTCTCATTAGCAAATAAAATTATAATAATGCTAGTAATCTGTATTTTTCTTTAATTAAAGACTTAAATATTTCATATAATAATTTAATTTCCAATTCTTTGTAAGTGTTAAAAGATGATCCTGTATGAAGTCTATTTCACTTATTATCATACTTGATTAATAGTCCCCTAAATGGTATATAAAATAAGGCAAATGTTTAACCACTAACATTATACTAGTATATCTCATATTCAACCAAATTTTCATTTAATTTATATATAAATTGATAATATTACAAAATATAAAACAAAAAGTTAAAAACTATTGTGTATCATTAAAATTAATGGTAGAAATTCTATGTCATCAAAACTGTATATTGTAAAAGTGTACATATGTGAGTATATACAATATTATAATATAATC
Organism: Epiperipatus broadwayi; assembly: GCA_028023455.1. Lineage (NCBI taxonomy): Eukaryota > Metazoa > Onychophora > Udeonychophora > Euonychophora > Peripatidae > Epiperipatus > Epiperipatus broadwayi. Next base: position 7,101,932 of record JAQFVV010012401.1, read on the forward strand.
TTCAATAGTTTTTCTTCTTCTTTCCTTCTTTATTCTTGCTTTTCTAATATATAACATATAATAACCATATTCCATTCTTTTTACACTTTAAATATATCTAGCATATGTTGGATATAAAAGAATGATTTCTCTCTATAGTTGTCTTTTACCAAATTATTTAGAGATAAAAATCATGTAATTATTTAAAGAAAGAAATTAGTTATTATTCTTAGTTGGTGGGATATGGGTGTGTTTAAAAACAGGAAGAAAGAAAAATTATTCTGATCACTAAATCGATTTTAAAATGTTGTCAACAATGTAGAAACACAAATTGATAACTGTAACATGTATTCAGAATATAAACTTCTAATAATATATATATATTATTATTATTATTGTAAAGTATAAATTAAAATTGTACTTAAAATAAATTTATGAAACTTATACTATAAAACATTCAAAATCACTTAAGTTTCAAATTATAATTTTAACAAGTAAAAAAAAAAAAAAGCTTAATTAACCTAATTACAAAAGTTAATTAATAATGCAACCTATATGAATTCTTCAGTTCTCCAATTGATTTTTTTAATATCTTTATTATCATTATCAAATTTAATCTTTATATATATGTATATATTTGATTAAAAATTATTTTAAGTAAGTGGTTTAATTAATTTTTTTCTATTTCTCTCCTACATATATATTCTTTAGCTTACTTATTTATCAATTTAATCTTTTTATCAGATCTGCTTTCATTTTTGATGTAGTTTTAAAATTTTCTGCTAATATCTCTGTATATGTTATATTTAACCTCTAATAATTTTTTTAATGCTATTTTTTCTTTAGTTAAGTCTACTTTTATTATATTTTTCTTTTCTAAGTATTTTTTCTATTTTTTATTTATGATTATCTGCACTTAATTTTTCCTTTATTATATCATATTTTTATACACTTTATTTGACTTTCTTTCACATTAATCAAAGTATGTTTTTGTAAGTCCTATTAATTTTTCTTCAATCCAAGCTATTTTCCTAATTGTATCATATCTATCTTCATAATCCAATATTCTGCTAATTATTATTTCATTTACAAAACTTGATAATATTTTTCTAATTTAATTTTATTATTTATATCCCAACTATGATTTTTAATTTTATTAACACTTATTTTATCTTATATATGATCATTCCTAACTTTCAATAATAAAAAGTTAATTTCACTTGGATCTGTTCTTTTTTCTCCATTAAAAACTTTAATTCTTTGTATTTTGTGATTGTTTTATCTGCTAATACATAATCAACAATATATTTATGACCATTTTCTTTATTTTAATAAATTGGCTATTTAGTATTGTCACAACAACAAAGTTTTAAGAATCTTCCATTTTCTTTAATATCAATTTCTTTTATGTACTTATTAAAATCCTCTAATGTTCATAATTTGTTTTCTAAAACTATAAAAATATTCTGTCATATGCTTATAAATATTTTGATTCCAAATTATGTTTTCTATCTACATATCTTGGAAAATCAATCAATATATATTATTTACACCTTAATATATTTTTCTTTTGTAATAATGTCAAATCTTCCTTGTTTTCTTATCATTTATTCTGCCTATACATCCCCAACAAAATCTTTTACTACTGGTTCTTCTTCATTTCTTGTATGTGTTTCTACATTATGTATTAAATCTAGTTTGCTTTTCCGTTTTCAAAAAGTTTTTATTTATAAGTTTTCCTTTTTTCTCTCCTATATAGTCTAATTTTTTCATTATTAAATAAATATATTACTGTTTTTCATTTCCCTTTCTCTCAACTATTTTCATCTTATGTTTTACTCAAAAATTTGAGATATGCAAAAATCAAATTTATATTTAATAGCACCAAACTAACTTTCGGCGGATTCTCACCAGAATCAAAATGCAGAATAAAACTCACAGTTGAGAATCCGAATATATAGTGATGGGAGAAATGTGTAAATTTGTTGCAGTATGCAAATTATATATTCCATATCTTTGATAGTGGGTCACAAGAATCTTTGCAATCGCCCACATATATTTCTCCACCACTCTATATTCAGACATTCGAGTCCGAGGTTTTATTCTGCACTATGATTTTGGAGAGAATCTGGTGAAAGCTAGCTTAAAGCTATTAAATATAAATTTTGTTTTTCTTATACCATTTTATATTAACTTGCATATCTCAAGTTTTTGAGTATTACATTATGTTTTCACAAACCATTCTACCCTTAAAAATATTAATCTCCTCTCCCTATGTTATTAGCTTTTTTGCTAAAAAAAAATTTCATAAATAAATTTACTAGAGGTTTATTATTGTTAAGGTTTAAATTTAATTTACAAAATAATATTTTACTTTTATGAAAAAAAATTTCCAAAATCATAAAAATTTTATTTTAACATCTACACATATTCTATTAAATCTGTGTTAATAGAATATGTCCTATTTAAAAATTTCCTCCCATCAATGACTGACAGTAAAATACCTACTATTCCTATTTATTATTAAATGATTAAAAATATTTAGCAGTCTTCTTTTTGTAACTGTTATCTCACCCAAGGTTATGGGCATACTGTCGATCCATTAACTTCTTCACCATGGAGTCCTATTTCAATGCAATTAATTTTACATATATATATACTACATTATTTTAAGATTTAAAACATTATTTTAAAATTCCGAACTTATTTCATAAGATCCATCTAGCAAGGAGACAGGTTTTGTATAAAAAAGTGTTAATGATAAAATTTTCTATAATATAGACAAATATAATATTGATGTAGCTACTTATTTAAAAATAATTTAAACATAAACAAAGTTCAGTTCTTCATTTAAATAAGGGTTTATTATAATTTTAATCATATAGTGAATAATTATTTTTAGATTTCAGCAACTTACCACAATGAAAATTAAGATAATTCATAAGACAAGTGAAAACTGCTTCAACATCTTTTTGTTGGTTTAATGGCCATTTTTCAGTTTCATTTGATATTCTCTTCTGAAAAAATTCAGCAACATTTTTACATTGGCCATAATCACAATTTGACTCTGCAGCTTCAATTTCAACTGAACGGAAAAATTCCCATAATTTTAAGCTTATGCTACGTGGAATTGCTTTTCCATTTGATGTGTAGCAGTAGCCCATCATTCTGTCAAGAAGTACATTTTTCCCCAAAAGTTTTTTTTGACATGCTAGTAGATAAATACTGTTATTAAGACATGGACCATGAATCCAATTGGCTCCTAATTCAATGATACTGCTACCAAAATTTTCAGTATAAATTCTTCCACCAATTCTGAAAGGGAAAAGAAATATATTTTTTCTGTTTTAATATTATATAATACAACTTAAATCAACTTCTTAAAGCAAATTCCATATATCACTCTCTTCCTTTCTTTTAGATTATTTTATTTAAACTTTACAAATTTTTTCTTACCATCTAATTTTCTAATGCTTCTAATTTCTTCAATAGATTTTTTTCCCTTTCATTTTTAAAATGCCATGATTTTTTTATTTTATTTACTCAATATAATTTTGCATTTTTCTTCACATTCATATATTAAAAAAGTACCCCCCCCCTTATTTATCTTATTTATCATGTTACTGCTTCACATCCATATTTTAAAAAAAAATTTTTTTAAAAGTCTTATTCTTAATTCTAAATTCAATAGTCTACAAAATAATTAAAAGCATTTTAAGCTAAATAATTTTTATAGACTTAATTATAATCTTTTTTATCTATTACTTTCATCTTCCCTTCATATGATCCTTAATAAAGGAAATATGTGTTTTGCTTTTAACTCCAATTTTACCATTATTTTTCATATTTGCATTATTTTTTAATATCCTATTAATGACATAAATATATAGCACAGTAACACTATCATAGTTATGTTAAGCAGCAAAAGACAATTCAAACTGCATGATGAATAGGGGAAATACCATTCACATTGCTACCATAATCTCATAGCATTTCATAATAATGTTTGTGTTCATTAGCTATTCTGTCTAAAAGCAAATGGAGATGGCTAGGCTCAATGATAATTATGTACTATTAGTGATAGGTAGTTTGTCTTTACTTGCACCTTAAAAAAATTTTTTTTTTTAAATATAATATATATAGATTTAAAGATTATCTTTAATTCATAATTAATTATAACTACCTACAAAGATTTTAACAAACTTTTTAAAAATAATAATAATAAAAACTACCTATTTGTTGCTTCTAATACTTTTACATTAGTTATTCCATTTGTCACTAGATGGTGGGCAGCACTAATGCCAGAAATTCCTGCTCCAATGATTATTACGGATGGATTCATGACTATCCCAGTTTACCGAACCTTAATTAAATAAAATGTATATGACTTAAAATTAATTAAAAGATATTTTAAGAATATGTAATAAATTTCTACTGTAATATTTCAGTAAGTTTACTGAAAATTTATTATTAATTTATAATTAATTGTAAATTAATTTATTTATAGGAATTTTGTTTCAAACCACTCACGTTAGAAACTTGGTTATCAAAGTCTATGTTTATTTTGTTTATAAATAATTTAAAATCCTTAGATTATCTGATATCAAAAAATAGATTAGAAATATACGTATTGATTTTTCTTGACGTTTTTTTTTTTTTTTTCGAATCTCGTTACATCTTTGATAATCTTAAAACATATGATACATATATAATGACAATGGATTCGCTTGATAAAACTTTTTTTTTTGTATTTTAATATTAGGCCTATTGTGAAATATCACAGCCGTACTGGGTTAGGGTTGAAGTCGAGTTTCGTCACAGCAGGTCTAATATTAAAGTACCCCCCCCCCTTGAAGTCAAGTTAGACTTTTTTTTTCTTCAGCTAACCACATTGATAGATAAATGGATATCTAGCAAGCTATTCTGAGCTAATGATTAAAATAGATTAAAAGGTTGTTTTCCATATATATACTGTATATGCAAATATTTATCAAGTAAGAACTTTTTCAGAAGAAAAAAGTTCAACTGAAATGTCTAAAATATAAAATACTAGATTCACACAAAGCATGTGAATACTCCTAAATATTTTTGCCAATTCTCATGATTAGATTATAGTAGAACTAAAGCCTTTCAAAATAATGCCATTGTTTTGCTATCTTTACTTCTATAGCAACAAGACATACTATGTTTGCACTAACATTATGACAGATGTTTTAAAAATAATTTATTTTGGAAATAAAAAATCTCTCTCTGTGACATTGCTTAGAAATATCTTGACTATTATCACTAAGAGATCACTTGTAATTTTGATTAGGCAATTTTATTGTTGATTGACAATTTTTGCATACCTTGTTTTCATTGGCTATTGTACTTTATAATTTAAATCACAGTCAATATAATTGCTGAAAAAGCAATTGCAAAAACTTTGATGCCAATGAAGATTCACAGATAGTAGTAACAGAAGTTCACTGTCTTAAAAAAAAAAGACAGGAAAAGTTTGCCAGCTTTTTTGCAGCTTCAAGAAGATATCCACAAGTGTCAGGAGAAGTTTTCAGAAGAATGATTGTTTCAATATATAACTGCATGACTTTGATATTTTATATGTTGCAGTGAAACCTGCATCAATGTTATTGATAGATTAATGGGAAGCTATTTTTGAAGCCATGTGGTGCTGTTTGAAAATGCAAGTTTATTCTGCACTATAGCTGTTACATATCATCTCAAACACATTTTAAACTTGTTTATTTCAGGAACATCGTATCCATTCCAAAGTCAAGATGATTATTTCATATGCTCATGTTGTTTGGTTATCTCTCCAGATATTCAGGAGCATCTTACTTTTGGAATTACATTTGATAAAAATGGCAAAGTTAGATACATTATAGCTGGTACTTATTTACAGGATCTATATAAAAATGGCACATTCACTCTGAGAGAAAATAATGAACTGTTTGAGGTTTAATAATTAAAATATCTTCTGAACTTCAATTCAACATGAAGCTTAACCAACAGACTGCTCAGAGAATTTGGATAAAATACACATATACTTTAAACAATATTATTGTAATTTCTAAAAAAAAAAAAAAAAGAATTGTTTTTTCTGATCCATGAATCTCATTTCATCTGCTTGCAGCAGATATAATGTACATCTCATTTCATCTGCTTGCAGCATCACGCATAGATAGGATGTTAAATAAATAATAATTATATTCACCAAAGTTCTCTTTGAAAATGAAGTTACTTAACCCATTTATTCTCTAAGATAGTTTTGTATTTTCTAGTAGATTTTTTTTTCCCCAGTGGATTCTACCTTAGCATGTAATATTTCTATAAAAGCGAACAAAAAAAGCATAGCAAAGAAAATAGTATACCCTGATAATAAATTTACAATCTGACTAGTATAAAATATATCTACTAATGATAAAAAAATAAGTGAAGTATTTTACAGGAATGTTTTTGATATGTTTATGCAGACTATCCTGTAAGCAACTGCAAATACAATGCTATGAAGAACTAATTTAAATTCTGAAAATAAATGAACAAGAACATGAAACTGTGTTATGCAACAACTTGAGTCTTTACTATCTTGTATCTCATCCCAATGCTGCTATATTTTTGATTATTTTCGTTATTATTAATTTAGTCTTTGTGCAATTTTGTAGAAAAATTGTTTTCCATACATATCTGTTTTTAACACTTATTTTCAAGACTAACTTTTACAAATGAATTTAATACTAGTGTAATCTATATATTAAAATCATGTGTGCATTTTGTAAAAAATCATCACTCATGATATCAGTCACTACTTTAAAAAAAAAACGGTTTCACTGATCCATATTTAAATAATCAAGCAAAAGATTTAATAAAAGGTTGAGAAATTTTAAAAATTGAAATGAAACATCACCTGGAACCCCCCTCCCTCCCGACATTTATAAATTTCCAGTCCAAATTGAAATTGATTCTGCATCAATTTACACTGAATTACGATTTTAATTTATATCAGATCCACAATGCACATTTTAAATAAACATAATCTAATTCCTGTCTTGGATCTTTTTATGTGTATTTTTTTTTAATAAGTTTTTGATGTGCTCATTATTACTATGCTATTTTCTTTTTTTTTAAAAAGTCAATGTAACAAGCACCTCTACTTTTCAAAACTCTAGCTATAATCTCAAATCAATTATCATGTCTCCTTTCTTACATCATTGCAATTTTCCATTAATAGTCTAAAGCTATTTTTGCATTCAATTTCTTCATACATAATTTTTACTTCATCATACTGGATACCTGAATAATCATAAGATTTTTGGAGCTGTCTCGGTCTAAACATCAACAATCTGTTATTTATGAAGTGCTATTTGTTGTTTATACTTTCTAGACCAAAATTATTGCCATTCATGGGAACACTTCCATTTGCCTCACACAATCTTATAAAATCTATTTCTGGCTTGTTTGTAGTTGTACCATTTCAAGTATCTGTTTTATTGAATTGATATATTGAATTCTGGGAAATATATATTGTTGAAGTAACTTCTGACAATCTCAGCTGTACTTACATACAAACTTTAGCATGTCACTTCATGTTAAACAAATGGAGCCAAAACATCTATAAATAGCATAAAGATTTTTGATGATCTAGTCTCCAACTAAATATTCTAAAGCTAAGATTTAATCTGCTAAGTTTGATTCCATGTTGCACTTCATGTAAGGAATTCATGAAAAAATAGCACTTTACTAAGTTAAGAATTTTGTGAATAGGATATTTCATTGGCAGATGCATATGTAGTTGTAGTTTACTGAATAAAAGAAGTAGTAACATCATTAACATTCTACCATCAATAACAAAAATGAATTCTTTACAATATTTGATCCTAACATTAATTTTTATTAGTTAATAATGTCAGATGAGTCTATTCCTAACATTCAAAAATAAATTGTACAAAGTTAAATGATTACTGCATGGAATAAAGAATGCTCTGTTGTTGTTGTTTTTTTTTTGGTAAATGATTGATTAATTTAAGAAATTTCCCCAGTATGATTCTATGCTTCAATAATTTACACTTAATGCAGGCAGAGCAGTAATTTAAAGGCAAAGGAAAAACTAATGTACCCCAAATTAGAAGACAGTAGAACAAAACTCAATAATGAAAAATATATTAGGAAAACAGAAAAACTAAGTTTGTATAACATTATTTTAAAATCAGCATCCAGTTTTCTCAGGTAAAGGTTTGTGCCATTAAGGACTCCATAGAATAATATTATAAAACATTACTCCCCTAACTTCCTCTGTTTTGACTATTGAAAAAAAAACAAAAAAACAATGGATATGGGGAAGACAATACCAAAAATCTTTTTCAAAAACTTAAAGAAACTTTGCTATTGGATTTTCGGACAGTTTTGGTTCTGTTATAATCTTAAGAGTCACAAATGATATGCTACTTTGGGGCATAGCTGCATCACTAGCTTATAATTGAATGAAACTGCACAATCAATATTATTTTTTTCTAGAATGTTATCTTCAGGGAGACGAAAGAAATTTTATTTATTTAAAAAATGCCATTCATGTATATTAGCACTCCTGTACTTTTTAGATGGCTGTGCCAGTACAAGTTACCATTTCAGTGTATATAACATACTAGTCAGTTTTCAAATAAGGATGAAATGTAATACATTACAAATGGAATAATTATTCTAGCATTATTGCTAATGTATACTATTATTTTTTTAAATATATATCTTTGCTGGAAATATTAGTCAAAATTTTGTCTCAGATTAAAAACTAATTTAATTAATAATGAACTAGAAGTAACATAACAAGAACTGATCCTGAAACTTAGTTTAAACCCAGGCTCAACATACTTCTAAATATAATGTAGGAAGGAGGCTTAATACTGGTAGAGCATTAATAGTTTGCTGCAGTAAAAACAAACTATTCTTAAGCATATCTGTCAATCACTCATTTCTATTCCGACTAAACATTTATATATTGTCAATCCAAAATCTTTTAATTATAAAACATTGATCTCAAGAAAATTGATCTGCTTTGATGGTCAGTTAATTTTATTATCAATTTTCTATCTTTCATATACATTAAATATACTGTTCTTAAAGGAAACTGATTCACTCAGTTAAATCTGCTGCTAATTGTTTTGCTCACTTTAATAATTGTTACATGCTGTCCAGCTTTGTGTTATAAATAGCAGTCAATCTTGTAAGTTCAGGATAAAAACAGCCACCCACATTCAAATTCAAACAGTTGCAGGTGCACTAAGCAAATCATTATTGTTAAAAATACAAAACCCTATTAAAATCTGCATAAGTTCACTGCTTTCAGTAGGATTCCACTATTTCCAATAGATCCCCATAAACTTCAGTAATGAGTTCAGTAACTCATTCATTTAATTATTTTTAGCCTCATAGCCAGTGCATATATTGTGAACGGAATTCAAACATTAAATATATATATAAAACCCATAAATTAAATCTAAGCTAGCTTTAATTATACAAGAAAAAATAATAAAACTAAGAGACATATGTTCTATCTGCAATAATATAAGATAATTAATAATCAGGAAGATATCTATTCAGGGAACGATTGTGAGGTTAACAAAATAAAATAAATGACTAATGAATGAAGATATAGAAGATTGAAGAATTAATGAAAAGCAATTAATAATTAACTATTGTAAATGAATGATAAATAACCCTAAAGAATGGGAAGATGGAAGTTTATTAAGATAATGAATGGTTAATTTTATAATGAAATATAAATCAATAAAGGAGGAATGGATTATGATGATCAAATAAAATGATGACAGAGATAAAAGGAAATTACAGCAGTGGTGATGATAATGAATATGATTATGAAAAATTAATTTGATGTAAAAGCATTGGATTCTAAATTTAAATTATCAAGGAATGGGTTTAAATCTTTGGGTATATATTAATCAAGAAGAAAAAGAGACTCAGGTAATGTGTTCAAGTTGAATTAAGAATTAAAATTTAACAAGTAAAATCGAAATTTCAAATTATTCATCAATGATTTCTCAGGATTCACATGAATTTTAGAATTCAACAGTTTAAAATGTATATCTATCAGCAAGTGAGATTTTATTGCTATCCAGATACAGAAAATGTAAAATAAATCAGACAAAAAGGAATTACTAAAAATTATATATCTAACTCATTTCACTAATGATAATAAAGATAAAACTAATTTCATTATAACATAACAGATCTATAATGGTAATGTAAATATAACAATAGTATTAATAAACAGATAATCTAAAGAAAATACTACTTAATATTTTGATTATGATCACAACAGCATCATCCAAGAAAGAATGATTTAACTTTGGCATCCTTGATAATCATGACCAAGTTTAATGAATGATTATATCCTATAAATTATTAAAATATGATACTTTTAAAATGAAATATTTAATTTTGAAGCTATCACTTTAAAATAGCATTCATGCATGATATCCATAATATTTATAATCGTGATATCCACAATATTTATAATCAATGTGATATTATACATTCTAAAATGTAAATGTTTAATAAATTTTTATTAATAAGATACTGAGTAATAATATAAACATTCTATTAAATAGTCATGATGTCGATAATGGGCAATGTCTGGTAATAGCAACAAGGTGACGAACAACACAATTTCAAAACAAATTTATTTACAGCTAATATTTACACATACAAAATCCTTTATTAAATTTTTAAAAAAAAATTATATACAGAAAATTTTTATTATAATGAATCTGAATTAACAAAAGAAAGTTCTTTATTATAATATTAAAATTATGCTAATTATTAAACAATATTAATTACTTGTTATTAGGGATGACATATTCATTATAAACTCTTGTATGGAAATACATTTTGAAGGGCTAATAAGAAAAATAAAAGGTATTAATGTCTTTATTGTTTCAAGTGATGGATTACCTTAGGTGTTATTATATATCAATTTTTTAGAAATTTTATGATGAATCCAATTAACCTACTAACAAAAATATAATTTTAAGTTGTATGCATGATAATTTAGAATTTATGAAATAATATGAAAGTAATTATTAGAAATATTAATTTGTATTCTTTTTTTTTTATTACTTTGAATATCAATGACTTTTTTTTTCAGCTTCATTACATTCTTTGATGTTTTATATTTCAAATAATATATATTATATCATTTTTGAGTAATAAATATTATGATAAAATTTGTGGCTTAACATAATTTTTTAAATATTCAATATGGCCACTTCATCAGTGAAAAGGTTCACTGTTTCAGTGTTTATTAATTATTTTATTTATTTCACATATGGACAATTGTTTGAGAAGTCAAATGAAATTTAAGCATAAATGTGACAGGCTACACACACAACTCCACTCCACTGATTATTTTTTTAGTTGGAATGTATCCAAAAACCTGTAGCTTTTGAATTATTTATTCTCATAGTGACACTGGCTGAACTGCTTAGGGCAAAATTCAATCATGTGTCATTCACATTTTCATGTCATTATTTAATAAACTTTGTTATGATTTTTATCTGCCTTAAGTTTACATCTTGGTTTTTCTATCCTATTTCTTTTAATAAGTTTTGTAATTTGTCATTTTCCCATGTAAGAGCTTTAAAATTAGTTGCTTTAAATTCTCTTGTCAACTTAATAATCTTTCACATTCATTTATGACTTGTTGCTAATGATAATGAATTTGAAGACAATTTATTGAAAGTGTGGGATATTTTTCTTAAATGGTTTGGGAATATCTTAGCTGGCCATACTCATTTAAATTAATGATATGGTCATTATAAAACTACTGCTGCAGCAGCTAATTTTAGTTTAACCAAATGACTTTTTATTAATCATATTTTTAAAATCTCCAACCACTTATGGAATAACGATGGTTGTCTGAATTTAAACATTTTAAGTTAACAGTTAATTGACAGTTGCTAATTATTAGATTAGTAGCTTTTTCATTAAAGCAGGGGTGGCAATTGTTTTGGCTCAGGGGCAGCCGCAGAGGTTGGTGGAAGGCTGCATAGGAGGTCACTTTGTGGAAGCGAAGGTTAGTGGAGGGCCACACCTTTTTTTCACGACACAATAAACACACTGCTTTATTCCCTGTATTACCAAAGAAGTATTTGTTTGTCCATTCTTTATTAAACACATGACATTCATCACTGATTTTACATTTTTTCGAGGGTTCATGGTTTCATTAAAGTTGGAAATGTATATATTTGCTAATGCAAAGACAAAATTGAAATTAACCAGATCAACTGGAAAAGCACTGCACATCATATCTACACTGCGCATGTGTATTGACATGGCCATCCTATTGGAAAATACGAGATGAATCTTCAGTTGTGCATGGGAAGGAAATCTCAGTTCAAGGCGGATTTTTCCGATTGTCTTGGTGGGCCATTTAAAAACATAGTGGGCCACATGTAGCCCTCAGGCCACTATTTGTCTACCCCTACATTAAAGAATTTTATAATACAAGAAATGCCAGTCAAAAACAAATCCTACAATTAGCTTAAAGCCGTTTTTTTTTTTTTGTAAGAACAATCATTATTTAAGTTAATTGCCAAAATATCTGAACTGCACTTGATATTTTTTTGATTAGGTCCTATACTTATATATAAGATATCAAAATCAACAACTAGAAAATCCACTGAGTAGAGGAGTACATAGTTTACCTATTATAGATGGTATTATTCCAAATTCTTGTTGGCTGTGATTTTCATTTGATTGGGCTGAATTAATGCAGTGAGATGAGTGGAAGAAAGATTTAATCTGACTCTCTTTTGACAAATTAAAAAATGATAGTAGAAAAAAAAAACGTAGAGACAAGTGCCAAAAATGTAGGTGTGAGTTGGAAAATCAAGTATACAGAATGAAGAATTATTTAGAAAGATGCAAACAACTCCACAGGGTTAAGGAAGATATAATATTAATTTTGATCCATTATTTTAACATTAATTGCCCTCCCCCCCATCAACAAAAATGATCTCCCAAGATAAATTTTACAGTTAATAAATTTACTTTTAATAATTTTTTTTTTACTTTTCCTTTAGTTGTATTAACTATATATTTGAATTCTTTATTTCAAACAATTCTCTAGTGATGTTGCATATTACTAAAAAAGCAAGGCGATATTAGATATTTTATTCAAGATATTTGTAGCATGCATAAAATAAGAACACAGAATTGAATGTATATTTCATGTTGAATTTATATATTTGAACACTGTACTAACTCATCATATCAACATTTAAAATCAATGCAAAAATGACTGGAGTGGATTTCATAGCATTTATAAAATTTTGGCTAATTTCTATCATTTTTGTAAGTTTCCAAATGTTATTATTATTATTTTTTTACTTTCTCTTACAATTAAATTTAGCTGTAATTTTATGTTGAAATTATATTAAATTTATCTTTAGCTAGTCACTTCATTGATTGTAATTTGTCTTTTCTATTCTTTAAAATTTATGGAACAATATGATTGTATTCAAAGTGTACATTTTCTGTAGTTTATTTATCATCACTTGAATTTATTTAACTCTCATTGCCATTTTATTCTGATAATCCTTTTCAGATTAATATAATTGTGCAAAGATGTCTTGCCTGCAGTTTACTTTTCGAAAGTATGAATTAGCAAGTTCTTTTGTTACTTAATGAATATTTGACTTTTTTTTTTAAAAAAAAAATCTCAAAATCAAGTATTTCAAAGCAATTACAATAAGAAGCTGTTTCAGATTCAAAGATATGTTTCTGTGGGTTTATAGATTTCATTGGTATAAAAATTGCAAGTAAAAAATTATTAAGATATTTAAGTTAGGATGTAATTCTTACATATTGTTTGAGTTACAAACAACAGCTTCTTTTTGTTTCAGCATTTACACAAATGATCAAACAATTTTTTTTTTCGTTTTTTCTTCAACTGCAAATCAGTTCAGAAATTCTTAGTTATTGAGTCAACCAATCAAAACCATTGCATTAAATTGCACACTATTTCTTTACTTCAGTTAAGTCTAATGAACCACACTATACTTAAATAACTAGTTATTATAATAGATTTTACACTTATAGTTTTAAGATATTACCAAGAAAATAGGATTTATTTAGTTTTAATATACACTTTAGACTGAGATTAGTGTGAAGGCATAAAAAGTAAAAACATAAAAGATTCATTAAACTCAATAATGATATATATACACAAATCATTTCTAGATCTTAACATGTTGTTATGGACACTGAAAAAAAATGTAAATGCCTCTCGAGTATGCAAGCTGCTAACCAGTCTTCTCAGCCAGCCAGCCTATCTGTAAGTTGTGGTTTTAAAAATAGAGATCTTATATATGAGTGAGAATGTCGAAAAAAAAACATCCATATACTGATAATGAGTTACATTTGATTTTTAATAGAAATTGAAATCTAAATCTTAAGGTATATGTGTATTGTAGTTTCTAACCTTATAAGAGATCGTTATTAGTCACTTAGTCAATAAGTGTATGCAAATTATGGAGTGCTTATAGTTAGATCGTGCACTAAATATCGTCAGAAATAGAAATTAATCAAGTCCATTATGCTGTTCTTTCATATAAATATTTCTTTTAAAGACTGACTTTCTTTACAAACTATAGTTAAATTATAGAAAGTATCTAAATGATAAGAATATATTTTAAAGTGCAGATATATAAGAAGCCATATACATTTTGATTGAATAACAAATAATTGCATTATAGTGTTTAATCAATTATTTGTTTACTGTATCAATTATTCAAAACTGTTTATTTGAACTATTATATTGATAGGTTATCTGTTATGAAAATAAAGTTAGTTTAGAATTGTGGGGGGCAAATGAATATTTATATGCCAAAAAACTACGCACATTCAAGTATTATACATATTCAATAAATCTTGGATATAAAAATATATTAATTAAATGCTTGTATATTAATTGTTAATACTATTTGAGCGAAAAAGATCAATTTTCTGTATATACAATTCATAAGTGTAAGTGTATTTAATCTAATTATATTTTTTGTATATTATGAAATTATGAAGTATAAGAGTATGCCTATATTTAAATTTATTTTATGTAGATGTAAAGTTTGAAGCTTTCTGTTTTCTTTATTCTGAGGAGAAAAAATTGTTTTGAAATATGACCACTCTTAGATCAGAACTAGACTCTCTTCATTTTGATGCAAAATATCAAAACTATGATTATTTATCTTAATATTTATGCTATTCATTGATGGCACTATTAAATATATAATGTTTTCACTTTGACATTGTTGGGAATTTAATATTTAAAATTTTTATCTGTATTATCTTAGACCATTTTTGTAATAATGTTAGCATATAAAATAATTTTTATCACTACAGGAAAACATTTTTTTTCTTATCCTGTATTGTTAAGGAAATGTAAGTTTAAAGAAACTAGCTTTGAATGTTTAGGTTCTTTGGTAAACAATTTTAGATAAATGGGGATAGTTGAGATATTTTTATAATATGCAATTAATATTGAGTAAAACATTATTAAAAGTGAGAACTAATAGTGAAGTGTTCAATTAACTGCCTTTTTTCTTATATAATAAAAAAATATTATATTTCCTGTAAATTTTTATGACTTCATAATTGCTTTATCCAACAATATATTGAAGTATCTTACATATATTTAAAATTTTTTTTATAGGAATTTATTATTTTGCTGAAGTTTTTCATCACTGAAAATTTTATGTAACATTTTAAAATTGAGTATAGGGAATATTGTTCTTTTAGGCAATTATTATGAAAATGTAGACAATTATGATTGTCAGTTATGAGAATAATGTTAATGTAAATAATATCAAGAAAGTGGGCTTCAGCCTTAAATTTTTTTTATGTGAAATAAATCTTTTTGTAAAATTCAAAGCAAGTATAAAGTCCATTATCACTATGTGATCATATTATAAAAGTATATCTATGTAACTAAAGCAAGACAGATATTTTAAAGTTTCTAGTTGTATCAAAATTTTTGGGATAATTTTGTAGCAATTTTTGAACCCATGGTATATCTTAATTTTATAAACAATATATAGAACTGGAAATTATTATTTTTTTAAGATTAGATAATGCATTACCAGTGTGATGCTTATCATAGGTGTTATTCTGTAAACAGATTTAAGAGCTTCAATCCAACATTGTGATATAAAGTGATATCTCAAGTCACCAAAAAGTATTCAAATTGTGAGTTAAAATTCAAACATTTTCTAAAATTAACAGAATGTACAGAGTCTTTAATATAAGAAATGAATGATCATGATATATTATATATAAGATTATCTACATATGATGAAATCTTTTCTGCAGAGGACTTGATTGTTACAATTAGCTAGTTTGGTTTATGAATTTTTGATATAATGTAAAATATACCAGAAATATTTGTAATTGATAATAAAAAATAAATTCCCTATAGAAGGAGTCTTTCATTTTTATTTCTTCAAAATTTAGAAATTAATTTTTGAAATTATTTACTTAGTTTTTTGTTTTATAGATTGGTAGAAGCTTTTGTTATTTAAAAATAATAGAGCTTTGTTTATATGATTTTTCTTTATTTACACTTATTAACAACCTTCATAATAATAGAACAAGTTGTAAAATATGTCTTCAGAACAAACCACTACATTACAATTTCCACATAATTAATATACCTGATCTTAAAAACAACTATTTCATTTTCATTTCTACATATTATTTACAAAACCAAAATATAATCATAGGCACAAAATATTTTTATGATATCAGTAAAAAAACATATATTTTAAAATGACAGATTTAAACTCCATATTTGACTAAGTATACAATAATTTTATGGCACTGAAGATCAACTTTATTCTTAAACTTTGAATTTATAAACAATTTTAACAACATATATATTTTATAAAGAAATTCTTCCAGATGGAAGCCATTTCTTGTGTTAAAACTACTCCTGTTAACGATATATACAGCAAATCCACTAACATTAACAATTCTTTATATTATCACAGTAATTTACTTAAAGCACTCAAAAATTAGTATTATCTATAATTAAACTTTATGAGCCAAAAGAATTGGGAATGATGAAACATTCTACAACAAAATAATAATTTCTTATATGTTTATTTTAAAATGAGATATTTCCTTACACTATTAGATAATGTAATGATAAAGTCATTAAATCTTTGATAGGAAACAATTTTTATTACAACTATTCCAGTGCTATTTGATGATAATTTAGCTAATATTAATTACAAAATACAAAAACATTTTAACATATCAAATTCAACAGATTACTTTAAAAATGATTTAAAAATTATTTTTCCCATGCCACCCAAAATTATCTTTAGAAAACACATAAACATAGAGTAGTCAAAAATAAATTTACTGATAATTCAAGCTCATAAAAAGGTTGCTTTCCATATGGAGATAATTTATTTTACATACAATTATATCATTATTATAAAAATTATTCAAAATAATACAAAAATATTTTTAATTGTATATTTCCAATCGCAAAAAAGAAAAGTTGATATACTTATAGAATGCAATAGATTTTTAAATTATATAGATGAATCAGTAAGCAGTCTACATATTCTGATGACTAATTATAGAATCAATGTTTTACATAAAAATGAAAATTGATTATATAAAAGTGGTCATACTATCAAAAATTTTCCCTCCAATAAGAGAAAAATGCAGAAAAAAAGTTTTTAATCTTTAGACTTAAGACATGTTTACATTACATAATTTGAAATTAAATGAAATTTGCTTTTATGCATTCTTTTATACATATGTTTATATCTATACAAATTTGACTTTTTCACTCAAAAATATATATAACCATTTAATTAATATACTTCATATTTGAGATTTATTAAGAATGCATGATACTTTCATCCACATGCCTTAACATATGCTTATATGTATTTTTATAATAAATAATCTAATTCATAATAGTATATACAATTTTCATACAATTATGTAACTCTACCAAAATTGTACTGTTGAAGTTAATATGAAAAAGTAAAATAAAATTAATAAGAAAGTCTTAAAAGCACTGAGCCAGCTTTCAGCAGATTGCTATCAGAATCAGTGCTGAATAGAACTGCACTATTAAAAGTATGCATATATCGCAGCGGTCCCCAACCCTATGCCCGCAGACCATTTTATGTGTGCCCGCCGCTATCCGAACACGATAAAAAATTATTTATCTGATACAAATATATTTAATTTTTAAAATTTCTTATAAATTATTGTATTATATTGTAATCAAATTGTAGGGCATACTATACTTCTACAGCGTAAATATATAAACGTTAATTATATATTAAAATTTTATTTTTGAAATAAATATTTTTTTGTATATTATGCGTATTATTAACAATATCCAACTATAAATTTACATTGAAAAAATAAATGGTGCCCGCCACCTGGCTGGTATTATAGAATGTGCTCTTAAGTACAAAAAGATTGGGGACCCCAGATATATAGTGATGAAATATGTAAATTAGATGTTCCATTTTTTTGATAATGGGATATAGGAATCTTTGCTATTGATAGAATGAGGATCCTTTGCAATCATCCCCCTCAGCACATATTGTTTTTACACTGAAGGGGGAAAAGGTGTATCCCATAACCAGCTCATGATCAAAAAAGATCAAGTTGTATTCACAATTTAATTTAGTTTTATTATATGAAAACATGTGCTGGGTGACTCTCCATCTATTAGTGTGAGATTCATCATAATACACAGAACAACAGGATGAGGCAGGGTATGAAATTTTACATACAATTTGGGGAACATGTTCAAAAGGTATTCTATCTTTTGTGTTGTTTAAAATGTTGTTGAGTAAGGGGGGTAATCTGAAGCTAACTCTGAATGGCTCAGTGCTTTTAAGACTCATATTAGTTTTTTTTTTATCTTTCCATATTAACTTGAACAATATAAGTTTGGTAGAATTAAATAGATAATCTAGTAAAAAATTTAGTTTAAATAAAAGTTTTAGATAATTGATAAACAGATATTGGCTAACACCCCCTAACAATTTTTTGCTAACCAATCAAAATTGATGAATTCGTACATTTCTATATTTAAAAAAAAATTTTTTTTTTTTGAGTCTAAATAAAATCAATTCATACTAAAACATTAAGTAGTGAGCTACATATTTATATATGTATTTTTTCTCTTTATATATATAAATAAAGATAAGGTATTATGTCTACATATAAGTAAATAATTTCCAAAACATAGACTACAAGATAAAATTAAATTTATATTTGACCATTCAAGTAAAACTTAATGAAAGTAAAAAGGCTAATTGTGTCTCCAGTTCAGTCTTACTATCTTTTGGATATATTTTGAAGAAAGTGTTGTTTATAAAAGAAGTCATTGTATTAATACAGTTTCTGTTGGGATCAGAACAATTTTACACTCGACTAATTAATTCAAATTAGCTTTTGACTTCTTGGCTAAGAATATCTATATACAATTTTGTTGATCAATAATTGGATGGCATGATGTGATTATGAACAATAATATGAAACAAAATATTAAGGTTGCTTAAAAAGTTTATTATCTTAAAAAAAAAAAATCAAAGTTGTATCTATATTCAAACTTGAATTGATGGGGTAAATTGGAAACTGACATTATCCCTTATTTTCATATGATTATCATTATTATTAATGAATTTTCATTCATTGTAGGAATTTCAGAACCTTTTAATTATTGCATAATTAGTTATTTTAACTATTGTGAATTGCCATAACAGCAGTTGTCCAATGAAGACTGAAGCAAAGACTTGAAATTATTATTTTGTTGTTAAATAATAATAATAAAAAGGAATATAAAAAAAGATCAAATGATAATTGGTATTTAAACTGACATGTATACACATTTTTTTTTTTTGCTATGGATTTTTTTTTCTTAGCGTTTATCCATGGAAAGATTGTGAGTTTAAAGTAAGTTTTTATTATTATTTTATGATTAAATTATGACTCACAAAACACACATGTATTTATTATATAGATGTACTGAACTAAATCTATAACAATGTCTGGATAAGGATTATTTAAATTATTAAATTCTTTGATTATTAGTCATGTATATATTTTTCAGTTACAAGCAACTTACAATAATGCTTCTGATCATGAAATACCTTCAAAAGATGATCTTGCTTTTATAATATATATATATTGAGTAAGAACAATATATGTGTGACTCTAGAGACCTAAAGAGGGGCTTTCTAATGTTTAATATGAAGAGATATTTCTTAGAGTTGTCCTATTAGTAATTAGATTCCTATTAAATGTCATGAAGTTAATCATTGTATAAATATAACAATGCCTTTATTGTACTTAAAAATGTCTTGTCACTGAATAAAAGGGCTCAATCTTCAGGCTTAGTTCTTATTAAAAAGATATAGTTAAAGGAACACATATATCTTAATCTGAAGAAGATATTTTGTTGAGTTAAAGTTTTTAACTTGAATCATTATGTTCATATTTTATAAAAATAAAATATAAATTAGATACTATCCTAAATTATGTATAAAATAATGACTCAAAGTATGTTAATAATTTTTTTTTTTTTAAAAAAGCTCATTAATCTAAATAATTTCTTATAATTATTATTTCTGTTTTCTATTAATAAAATGTTCAGAATTGTTGTACATTAGTGTTTACAGCATCTCTACAATTATTTTATAATATTTGTTACCCAGTTGATGACCAGTGTGACCTGGTTGAAATGTTGGTTTATATATTGTGCTCTTTTTACTGGTATACCCTATCAGAAAACCAAATTGGGAATAAAATTTGTTTTGGCATAATTTTAAATTTTATTAAATTAGAAAGATGGGTACTTATTAAGCTATGAAAAATAACTCATTTTTAGTGATCATACGGTTTGAACTTAGGTTTAGTTAATTTAAAATTGTATAAAGGATATAAATGCTGGATAAATAGTTGGTTATAAATGTACATAAAAGATAAAATAATAAACTATAAATGTATTATAGTTACAGATAAGTAAACATTTGATACCATTTAAAATTATAGTAAACTTCAAATCTAATCTTCTAAACAAAAATGCATATTGATAGATAATTATTGTCTGTGCATCTAATATTATAAAAGCAATTATTATTTCTAGTTAAATATTAAGTTATGTTTACAAATAAATGATTAATATTTATTTTACGAATTTGATGATTAAAAAATCATAAAAGTAATATTGAATCTAGTTTGTATAAAAATAAAAACAGAATGCCTTCTCTTGTAGTAGCATTTATCATAAATAAAAAAAAAAGCTTGTTTAGAGCTATTAGCACGCTCTTAATTTTACATATTTGTAAGTGCAAGCTATATATAAGTCATGTGACATCTGACTTGTTATTATTACTATTATTATTTTGCTGCTGTGGCTTTAGCTAAATTAAAGGGCTAAGCCTACTAATATATGGAGTATCTGAATTAAGTTCAGGCCCATATGATTTTTTCAGTTCGAGAGCTGACTTTAAAGACATGTAGATTTCTAAAAGTTTCAGATCTTCTTCTAACAATTAACTTTTAGATAAATGCTTTGCTTGAGTTGGTTTTTTAAATCTAATGTCCCAACTCCTCACTGAAGAGACCCATAGGTCGAAACCGGTCTGGGGATGGGGACAATCCAAGATAAAAATGATTTGAATGCCTTCTCTTGTAGTAGCATTTATCATAAATAAAAAAAAAAGCTTGTTTAGAGCTATTAGCACGCTCTTAATTTTACATATTTGTAAGTGCAAGCTATATATAAGTCATGTGACATCTGACTTGTTATTATTACTATAATGATCTAAAGTAAATTGTATTTTATTCAGTTTCTAAAAGGAATTATTTTTATTGAGAAATATTTTAAAACTGAAAATATTTGTTTTAAAAATAGATCAAATATTAGCAACTAAATAAAGATTTTGAAAGCAAGGAAGGGGGGAAATTAACAAATAAACAGCAGGTAGATGATTGTTTAGAAAAAATTGAAGGAAAATTAAACTGGAAAAAAAAAATTACAGATCGAACAAGTAACTGTTTTTATTTTTGTTTTTATCCCTAAAAAGTTTGCTTAAAATTATTTAAATATTATTATTTTTAAAAAAGAAAGGTAATGGATTTTACCTGTGTAATAATTTAAAGGATATAGGCTATAAAGTTTTGTTAAAATGAATGAGTAAATTAAATTGATCTCTATAGGCAAATCAGCAATTAATGGTTCTTGGCAAATTTCTTGAAATCATTATAAAAATGAAGGAGGAAAGTTATATATACCTATCAAAGTGCTACCAAGGAATACACCCACTGAATGAAAACCTTGGGAGTACTGTATCAATACCAGATTTAATTGATAAACTAGATGAAGTCTTCATGTGTCATGTTAGTCAAAATAATTGGACACGATTAAGTTACCAAAAGACAATGTAATCATGAGAAAGCTAAGTATGCATTTTTAAAAATATCTAGAACTAAATTAGTAATAGATAATAACTGAACTAGGTGTGAATGGAAAAGCATACATTGTATTCAAAGATAAATCCTAAAGCATGTTGGAATAAAATTTTAATTGAAGAAATTATTGAAACTGAGCAATATATAGTTTTAATATCACTTTTATGTAGAGTTAAGAAATTATACTGAATGATATATATGTTAAATGAATACAGAATAATAGTGGTCTGCTAGCATGAATGAAAGCATTATCATCTGGAATTGAGAAAATGTATAAAATAAGTGTAAGAAAGTAAAAACATTCCAGAAAATATTTAATAAAGAATAAATATGCATGAAGAATAAATTGTTGAAGAAAATATGAAATAAACAGTGCATTGGGAAATATAAAACGTATATGAAAGACAATATTAGTATACTCTTTAAAAAAAGGGAAATGCTTTTTCTTAATAATAAGCAAGGAATCAATCTAATGCTGAATTATTACTAGTGCAAGGAGCATTTAAATCAAATGGATAAGGCAAGTTGCAGACAATCTTTAATTACTAAAGAAAAAAAATAGCTATCTTATCAATAACTCAATATCACATGAAGTTTCACAATTGTAATAATCTTCAGATGAGAACAAATGGAGCAAAAGTGATAATATTGATGTACAACTAGTCTGAATTATGTGAAACAATTGAGATGCCAATAAAAAAAAAGATTTTTTTTAGGAACTTATATATATAAAAAGAGCTTGCAAAGGAATATTTGTATATATATATTAATTGTATACTTTAAACATAGTTGTTATTACAATAAGAGGAAGGGGAATAGATCATTAGATAATGAAATTAATAATTGATTTAATTTGATTATCTATGTCATTAATTATTTTAAAAGTTATGTTTTGTCAAATATTGTTAGATAATTAAAATCAACAGATATGATTATAGAGTTAATGAAATATATCATAAAAGTAATTAACAATAAGTATGTTATGAAGAGGGGACAGGTTTGTGTTTAAATATACAATATTGAAAAGGAGAATCGATATTTTAAATGTGATCTTATGTTTTACAATGAACAATTTAATATAGTTATACAAAATTATAAGTAATTTTAGTTTATAATTTGTATAAGCAAATAGTTATAAGAAAGATATTAAACAAATGTTAGTTAGAAATATGAAGGTAATAATTAAATTGTTAGATAAAGCAAAGATAAGTATTGTATTTAAGATACACCAAAAGTGGTCTATTAACATTTAGCTGAATCTCATAAATTGTAGATGAAAATTATTGCAGAAAGATATAGAGGTTCAGATTTAATAGTACATAGCTGGAGCTTGAGATCGAAAAATTGATGATTTTATAATTATAGTAATATTGTCTTAGAAAAAAATAAATAAAGATCAATGGATGAATGTCATGGAATCTAAAATAAACAAAAAGTGACATTTCACTGTATTATAACAAGATTATTATATTGAGGCAAGAATATAATAATTAATATTTTCCATTTTGTCTTTATAATTTAAAGCCTAACTTATAATGGGCTAATAATTGTAAAAGAGGGGGGGGGTGATTATCTAATGGAGACAGCTGATTTGTGATCAAAGAAAAAAAAAATCTAAAGGTAAATATCATAACAGCACCGTATTATATGAAAAGGTATTACTTTTTGTTTTATTGTAAATATCCAGAAATAAAAAGAGAATGGAAATTTTTCAATTGTTTATAATGTTACTATATTATGTAAGTTTATAATTTTATCACCATTGTTATCTTTAAATTACCTGTTAGTTAAAATGTTTATTATAATATCTTGCAAATAATATGATTAAAGTTGTTGTTTTGAAAGTTAACTTGAGTGTTAATAGTTGCATTTCTTTTGTGAGAATCTTTGTCATTACATCATATGAACCCAGGATGTACAGTTTGAGATTGTAATAAGAAATTAATCCAGTATAGAACAATATAACCATCATTTAAGCACACACTTCTTAAAAGAGGTTTTAATTTAATATAAACTGTCTTGATCACATAAATCATTGATAATATTGCAAATTACTAAAGTATGCTTATTTATAAGGAATTAAATTATAAATTATTTATTGTTAAAAATTTAGATAACAATGTTATTTTAAGAGTAAGTATTAGGGAACATAAATATAAAAATAGTAGTACAATTTTGATTATAGATTCAGGTTACAAATCTTTTGTTAATTAACTCTCTACGTGTAAAGTTCAGTAAAGTCCCTCTTAATATTTTATAGGTTGATCAAATAACTAATTGAAAATCAATGATAATCCTGAGATCTCCTTAGAATAATATTGTTATTTTCGTTATTCTTAATGATAGTGTCATAGAAGTAAAATAATAAAAGATTACCATACAATAAAATAACTATAACTTATTGAGTAGATTAATTTAAATGTCATCATTATAAATATTTTATTCTACTAATTTAAGCATTATCATTAATTATGAGAGAAGTTAGATACTAAATAAGGAGGAGTGTCTAAGTATTCTTATGCCATTGGATAAATACTTTAGTATTTATTTAATGTTAAAGAGTATGTAATCTTGTTGATAGGATATATGAGTCTCACAATTGTTATGATTGATTAAACATAATTAAAAAATGGTGAGTCTATTAAATGGTACCTAGACCAAATCCTAGTATAGCTTAATGTAGGGACTTGATCTATCTTCTAGGGGTCATCCTCCCTATTGACAGGGCACAATATATATTTTCAATAAATTATATATGAATGTACCTGAATAATATTTCATGTATATCTGCAGTTTGTGAAAATCTTCAATTTAATATAACTAATAGTTTATATATATGTCATTTGAAAAGTAATTATATACAGATGACCCATTATCTGCAATATTTATTTTCAAGAACTATCTGTGATAGTAAAATTCATAAATAGACATATACACGCTTTTCACTATGTACATACAGTATTAAATAAAATTTAAAAAAAGAATTCAGAAAATATAATCTAATAAGCATAAGAGCAGTGAGGTAACTTTTTATTTTTTTGTAACCCAATAGCTTTTTTAAGAAAAATCCCATTATTCTTTAAAATTTTAAAAAGTAGATAATAATGAACTGCTAAGTGGAAACAGGAAAAATTACAGAAAAAGCTGACTATACTTTAAAACAAATATACAATTTTTTGATCTATAAAAATAAGCATATACTATATATTTTTAAAATTTACAATGTTACTAATAAAATAAATATATACATTATACAGATATTATTTATGTAAATATCAAATGTTAATCTCTTTTCATATAGTTATGTAATACTTAAAAACTTAAGATATGCAAATTGATATGAAAAGATATATGAAAACAAAATTTTTAATTAATAGGACTAAGCAAGCTTTCGGCAAATTCTCACCAAAATCAATGCAGAATAAAACCTCACAGTTGAGTCTGAATATATAGTGGGTTGAGAAATATGTAAATTTGCCCTAATATCCAAATTATATATTCCATTCAATGTTTATTTAAATTTTCATGCTTTACAAAAATATGTTAAAATGAGGTAATGAAATGTCTATTGTTACTACTTGTGATTATAATGTGAACTAAAAATAATAAAATTATTTTTTGGTTTTAATTTTTTATTTAATTATTTTTAATTACAGATGGCTCAAACTGTGGGTAAAAAAATCATAGATATGTCATGAATACTGTATTTACTTTCTTACAATTCCACAAATACTTACTCCTCTTAATCATCTTAAAATTTCATCTATTGCATTCAAATAGATATTATAATAAAAGATAAAGTTGCCATTAGAATCATTTGAAGTATCATGAACAGGTTAAAATGGTATCAAATAAAATGGCAAAATTTTAATATTTCTCTAACATTTTCTTGAAATCATTCAAAAATAAAGATAATACTATTTTTTTTGCAAATAAGATGAAAAAATAATAATTAATTATTATGATTTTATTTATCAGTAAATAGATATTCTCATAAACTTAAACAGATGTAATTGTTAATATTAGTTGCAACTAAATATTTATATAACTGCAACTGCTATTGAAAATAAACATGAAGGTTGCTTATTAACAACTTCTAAATTGTATTTAATCGAGGCCTCTTCACTTAGACCAAGTCCCAAATAACATTTCAAATAAAACATACTGTAATTTTACATTTTAAAAGTATATATTACATAAATTTGCTTTAGAATGATATATACTTCAGTAAGTTTAATCCCAAGTAAGCATTTTCAATAAATACATAAGTGATAATTAATAATTTTTATTAAGTCAAAAATTTAATGTAGTTCAAATATATCTAGAACATTCTTTATATAGATGCATAATAATCTTCACATTTTCATCTTATTATTCATACACCACAATATTACAATTAATATGTTATTGTTTTTTAAATTGTTTGAAATTTAAGATTGAGTAGTTAATTGTACATAAAATCATGACATTTGAATAGAGAGATAAAAGTTTAAAATATGAAGAATTTAATAAAGTCTATATCTCAGGTTAAATAAGATGATTATTGCAATATTCTGAAATTGATTAATTCTCATCAATATTTTCATTTTATACATGATGCAACCAAGATATAATTTTGCTTATTTTAATATTCTATACATTTATATATTTTTTAGAAAAATGTTATTTTATGCATGCTTACTTTTATGTGTAAATGCAAGAGAAGTTTTAAAACTCTTATAATATTCAATACATTACAAATAATTGTAATGATGAAAAATGTATTTCAGTTTGTTAGTGCCATTTTTAAATAGCCTATAGCATTTAACATTTTTTAAATACAGCAGCAGAGTTAAAATCAATGATTTTTCATTATAGATTCTATTAAAAAAATACAACAATAATTTAAAAAAACAACATTTCTTTCTATGTATATCTATATAAAAAAAAAACTTATGAAGAATGTCTGAAAGTAAAAATTTAAATATTATTTAAACATTTCAATTTCATTTAATAATTAATAACAGCATAGAAGTTAGTTTATAATACATTTCAAATGATATTATTATCTTACCTTGATCAAGTGTTGCTGGCCTGAACAGTGATGGTACTAGCATGAAAATCAAATCTGATATCTTTAGATACATGAATACTGAAATTAGGGTGAAGAAGTAATCAACTAGAGTATTCTATTAAAGGCAAGGTCAATAAAAAATTTTTTTTATATACTTATCTATAAAGTTCCTCCTAATTTCTCCAATTTTTCTTTGGGGATAAGGTTAATAAATAGTTTCCAAACATTATGAATTATCACACTAGGTTACATTATAGGGTTCATAATATTTAATACTTTGAGAGATGAAAATTTTCAATTTATCTCATTTTTAAAATATTTCACATTAGAAAATAACACCAAAATTTTAACTTATATTACTTGAAAAAATCAAAATGAACAGCATTATCGAGAAAGGTGCAAACTCATAATGCAGGAATGTGTAAATGAATCTTTTATGAAATCTAGTAGACACTAATAATGAAAGTGATCAAAACATTCCTCTATTGATTTAGAACTCTGGATAAACTCAGTTCTTGTCCAAAAGATGGTAACTCTTGATATAATCCTAAAACTGTTAAATAGTAGTAGAAGGAAATGCTTACATTAAAATAATCATCATAATTAATTGTTTCTTGTAATATTCTGAAACACATACAGTGAATAAGAGTGTAAGAAATAGTAAAGATAATTTGGAGTTTGGATATGTACAAAATAAAGAAAACAGATTGTGGATACCATCAGATGTTAGTGTAAATAGATTTCTACAACTGGTTTCTCTCATTTGTCTATCTGATAGTCAATAATTTGCACAGAAATTTTTAAATAGTAGGAAGAGATTAAATATAAGAAATCATGTGATGCATTAATTTTGTATATATAATTCTATTGCTAGAAATAAAAATCTATGCTTGACAGATTACAAATGAGATTACTAAAATTCGTAAATGTTAATTCAGTAATAGATTTACATAGAATAAGAGCCAGCTATCTTGACTCAAATATTAGATTTTCATAACTTTAACAGCATAAAAAGAATAAAAAGTAGCAAATTTAATACAAAGAATGCAAAATATTGTTTTCTACAAAGGATGTTATGCTCCTACAGTGTTTATTGATATTCATTGCTTATACAACAATGGCATAGAATAGATAAAGAGAGATAGAATTCTCTGTGATCCAAAATTGTTTTTATGTATGTTTTCTTCCAAAGATAGTTTTAGCAACCAAGATATAGTAAAATTTAGAAAAATAAATTTTAGTCTGAAAAACTTGAGTATTGATTAAAATTTTAACTACACATATATATAGAAAGACAGTAATTAGGGAAAACATTGGTAACAATTGATTTTAAAAAAGCAACTGAAATCATTACTTAAAAAAAAATGTAATAACATGATGTGACCACTATTATCCAATAATGATTCAGTATCATAATTTGAAATATATCATGGGATTTTATAATTCTCAGTATGATTTACCATTTGTTAACTTTTTCATACTGTTTATTTTGATATTTTGCATTAGTTTTGCTTATTTATTTATTTTTTCTGTTGATATGTAACTTGCCAAATTCCTGTTTATATAGCAGTCAATCCTTCAAAAACAAACAAATTTCTCCAAAGAGAATTGAATTTTATACATTTCTCTCCCCTCCACTATTCTTTTAGTTCTTAGTAATTATTTTTACATAAACAATTGGTCATACTTGTATCAGTCGCTTTCAATAATATATATATATCAACAGATGGCATTCTACCAAAAACACCGTCAAGCGTATGTTTACATAAACATCAGAGCATGCATTCACTATCTCTAACTTTAATTCCACTTTCAGATCATGATTTCAAGCTATTTGCTATCATCAGTGAAAGACAGGAATTTTAGAAACTAGATCTAAACACAAACTCTGAGCGTTTATGAAACAGTTTCTATTCAGCTTGCAAGCGTGAATCTTTTAGACATGTAATGTCTTCAAACTCAGCATAGCAAGCCAGATAGCTCAGTTCAGCATCACCACATAGTAGAAGCCTCTGCAATATATATCATTGCTAGAAAGACCTCAAAGGTACATTTATGAAAAACAACAAGTTAAAAATTTGCTAATGCTTGTATTTATGTCAACAGGTGGCGTACTACCAAAAACACCGTCAAGCGTATGATCTGAAAGTGGAATTAAAATTAGAGATACTGAATGCATGCTCTGACATTTATATAAACACGCTTGACGGTGTTTTTGGTAGAAAGCCATCTGTTGACATAAATACAAGCGTTAGCAAGTTTTTAACTTGTTTTTTGTTTTTCATATATATATATTATCTTCTTTTAGTAGTCACATATTACAAATGAATGCTTCCCAATAAAGGTATATATATATATAATATTTCAACACCATCATTTTACTTTATTTCTTTCTGATGAAAATCAGTCCTCTGATTATGGAGGTGCCCTTTGGATTTTGAGGCCCTGGGCATAAATGTGGATTGGAGCCTCCAGTAAATAAAAAAAGTGAATAAATAAATAAATAAAATATTTAATTTTTAATACAAGAAAGTAACATATTCATTTATTTTTATCTAAATAGTAATACTTAACTTATAACACATTAATATTAATATAAAAGAAAAACATAATTAATAAAACTTTATTTTCCTTGCTAATTTAATTTCAACAAATTTATTTATTATCTTTTCTTTGCATAATTTATTTTCTATGGAAAGCAACATTGTGTTGAATGGTTTTTCTTGTGCCATTGTGGATCTTAAATAATTTTTTATTATTTTAAGCTTTGACAAACTAGGATTCAGCAGTGGTTATCGGAATTGTTAATAAAATTCTGAAGACTACTTAAATTGGGAAATCCATTTCCTGTTTGATGAGGTTGATCTTAGGGATGCTAGTGTCTGGTTGAACTATAAAAGAGAGTAGTTTTATATACAAGTAATTTTGTTTGCATTTTATTTATTTTTAATCTTTATATATTTTTTCAGTATCTATAAATAAGTATGTGAGCATTAGGTCTATACTTTCATAACAAACCAAAATTTAAAGAACATACATTTGATAATAACATGCTTATATTTTAATTCCATACATCCAAACATAACTAAGAAGCATTTAAATGTTTAAAATAATTGTACTCTGTTTAAAGGGATTTCCTATTTTAATGTCAAAGTAGCAAATGTTTTTTTCTTTATATTCATTTGTCATAAGAGACTTTGTGGTAATCTTACATATTATTTTAATAATAATAAAAAACATTATTAAAAGTTCCCCAGTCAGATTATTTGCCAAGTTTAATAAGAAACTGTGTTAAAACCATTCATGGATAAAAACGTTTTGAAAAACAATACTATTATACAAATTAGTTTTGATTAACTTAGCATGAGTTCATTACTGAATGAGCAAAGCAGTTTAAAGGAAACGAAAATAGTAAATCTAGTGTTACTTTTGAAAAAAAGTAAATGTAATGTTAGTTTCCAAGTAAACTGACAATATAACTAGAAAGGTAAGTCTTTTTTTTTTTTTTTTTACAATTGTATGTATGTGCATATACGTCTATAACGAGTAATTTTATTCATTACAAAGAAAATGTTTTGTGCCATTAGTGCTAACAATTTATTTGTTAGATATATATAGGTATGTACATGACAGTTGACAATGATCTGGAATGAATGTGCATTTCAAGAGCACTATATATAAAAATAGTTTTAATTTTTTTGAAAATAAACTAGCCTTATATGTAACATCCACATAAGTGAGATATATATATATTAAAATAACCTAATGCTATATTTACATATTACCATAATCTGGATTGAAAGCCAGGTTAAGTAAATGAGAACATTTTTTTAAAGTTCTGGTTAGGCATAATTCCCCCCCCCCCCAGAAGATAGGCAATAGCCAACCTAGCTAACAATATTGGTAGGTTACTATATTTAGCTATTTTTAACCAGAAGAAAAAACACATTTGAAATAAAATCTTTACCATGTAATAATTGATGTTATTCAGTAATGCCTTCTTTACTATTCTTCTATTAGAGGCTGTTGTCTAACAGTTGCCACTGATGTGCTATTTAGAGACTTTTACCTTTATATACATAATAAATTGAAACAATATAAGTTTCTATAAATTATATAATACTTTTTCTCTGGCTATATTAATGAAAAATTAATCAATCTTTTATGACATATTTTGGACTCAACAATACTTTATGAAATGCTATAAGAGAACCAACTTCATTTCCATTTATTTACCACTAATACTATCCATTTAATATTAAAGTTGAATTTTTATTTTAGCAGTCTTTTTTTTTTTTTTTTCAATTTCACAAAGGCAAAACTTAAGGCTGAGTTATGGAATTCTTTTTTTTTTTTCAAATAATTTTTGCTTGATAAAGTAGCTATATAAATATCTAGTGTCATTTATCAGTTATAAAATAATACTATTAAAATAAAGTTACAAACAGTAACATCAAATCGATCATATTAGTATTAAATAAGTAGAATTTAAGTTATGTTTGATGAAGCATCAAGTCTTCTCTCATGGCAGTTGACAAGAATGGCTGAGTTAAAAATATATCCTGCAAAGATTAGTCAATTTTTTCATCAGTATATCAATGAATAAAATATTATATTAGATGACAGTTATGAAAAATAAATATCACTCCTATTTATTATATTACTTGAACTATCATTAATTTATTAATTATATAATTATCTACTGTATTACTCTTCTTTGCAAAAAAATGAGTATATAATTCTGCTTTATATGCTTGAGTTCTTGTGAAATAATTTTTTTTAAAATAAGAATTAAATTAAATATTTAAACTATAATAAATGGATCATATTAGTAGTATTTAAATAGGGAAGCTATTTTTGACAGCAGTTAACAAAAAAGATTAATTATGAATATATATTCTAAACAGAATGATTGATTTTTCCTTAAAACAGCAATATAAAATATAAACTTATAGATAGCATTTTGAAGAGATTATATTATTTCAGTTTTATTATATTTATATTTTATTGAAATAGAAGATATAATTAAAGAGGATTGAAGCACCCATTAACGTAACTAGATTTGCTATCTTAATATAAACCAAGCACTGATTGTAAATATGTGGAAGATGATGATCCGGACCATCTGATGAGTGCTGGTTCAGTGTGAAATATGTATATTGGAAATTATTTATCTTTTTCACATGTAGTGGTTCAGTGTGAAATATGTATATTGGAAATTATTTATCTTTTTCACATGTATGTGATCATGTGTATTGGTTATATTAGATAGAATGAAAGTCTAAGTTCAAATCCCCTTTAATTATATTTATGTTTGTAAAATATTTTGGAAGTTTCCACCCCACTCCCCAAGTAGAAGTTATGATATTGAAAGCCTACAGAAATTATTATATAAAAAAGTTTCACCTAAACGCATCAGCTTGTTATTAATTATAATGATGTAAAAAATTTCTAGTGCCAAATAAAAAAAAACATTAATTATATATAAGCTTGCAATAATAATATTAATTATTATTATACAAATCATATTTCAAGAAAGATTAATTAATGTTCTGTGCTGTATCTTAAAATAAAATAAAATCTAGAGTTAAAAAAAAAACTATAAAAAGAGAATTAAAGGAATTAAGATTGGAGAAGATGCAGACAAATGCTATAGGCTTTTTTGACTTAACTCATGGTGTAGTTCAGTGATTGATTTTCAATTTTTTTTGTTCTTATATCAGAGACAATATTGTCATATAATAAAAGTAGCAAAGCCTAGGGTGACCCAAACAAATTAAAATGTACTTTATCCAAGCTCATAAATAGTTTGATACTGTGCGCCAAAATAATTTTTTTTGCATAAAGATTCATAAAGGTTGTCACTGCCTTATATATAAATAATAATTATATATCTCCAAGGTTACTAGTTCAAATATTCAAAGCACCCAAACATAAATAAAATTGCAGGTCATATACAGCCCATCTAAAATAAATATTTTATATTCAATATACTATTTAACATATTGGAATCAGAATCCCATAGCTATAGTTAATATAAAAAGATAACCAACAGAATAAGACTTAGATTCCTTATTGATGTGACATAAAGATATTGTATTTTTTTTATATTTAAGAATGCTCTGAAATATTCAAAAAATACAATACCAAAATAATAAGACCAATCAATTGTAAAGTCTCCAACCACATCTTCATTGGATTACATGTGAAGCTAATTAATACAACAGACTCCCCTCCTAAAAAAAGTATTTTATGATAAGTTTGAGCATGGTTTTAGTGGTAGAGGCAGCCATCATTCATGTTAAAGATTATCACAAAGTCAGTTTAAAGAAGTGCTATATTAATGACTTTTATTAGAAAGATATGGTTGTGAGGTTAGAATTAGACATAGTGTTAGTTTTTCAGAAAAAAAAGTTTGCTGCAAAAAAGAAGCTAAAAAACAATGTCAAATATCAGATTAAGGAATCAGCATGTTTCATATGACGAAACATTTATAGTTCATGAATTTAGTTGTATAATCAATGCAATTTTTATTGTATTAGCAATTTTTTTTGTCCTTATAACTTTGTTCTTTTTGAACTTGGAATGATGAATGATGACTGCTAATAATTATTTAACATATTAATACATTTACATATTTAAAATATTTTTTAATAATTAAATAGTTTTAATTTTACAAATATATATTATTTATTTATTATTGTTTAATTTGAATTACAGCATATAGAAAATTTTTAATTAAAGTTAAAACAACTGTAAGGAAGATAGAGCTCTGAAGAAGACTGCTGGACAGTCGAAACTGTAAGAAAATAACGAAGTTTAAGAAAATTACTTGCATTAAAGTGTATATGAATGAAGTATTATAAGTAATATATAGAAAATAAATATTTTAGCAAATCAAAATTGATCTATCAAATGTTTTATTAACAAACAATTAACATGGTTCTAACCTGGTGAGGAAATCATTTTAAAAATTGTAACACTTTAATTCTGCAATAAATCTTTTGTGTGCAAGAATTAAATGTGAGATTAAGACAGCATTAAGATGTATGTCAAAGTAAAAACCATTCTATTTTCTTTTTCTATCTTTTTTATTTCAAAATAAAATAAAAAGAGAAATAAGATAGAAAAATAAAATAATAGAATGGAGTTGTTCTAGCTTCAATAGATTGTCTTTGCAAAATTCAGTACTCTAAATAATAAAAAGAGGAAAATCTTTCAAAAATGCAATGTCATTTTTGTTTTGTTTTTATATATTCCTTAAATATATGTAATTTGAATTAATATCATGAAGAAACTAACAATATGAGATTCACAACAAGCCACTGCTATTAGGAAAAGAAAACAAAATTACCAGAGAACTTCAAAACAATTGTCCTTAAACTTTTGAGATTAAAACAGGCAAAACTCTCCATACAGTATTGATCATGTGATGTTTATTGGCTTAAAACTTTTGAGATCACAATTAATAAATTCATTCTTTAAATTTTAATCATATTAAGTTTTAGATTTATTTAAAATGAAATTTGATTGAAAAATTAATAATTGTTTTGGCAATAAAAATAAGCTAAGAGTTTGAAAAATATAAAATGTGCAAATTTGGATAAAAATTGAATTATTCCTACATGTAAAATTTTATTATTGTCAAAATTTTATTTATTATTGAACCTATATATATATATATTTTTGAAAACTTAACTATTAACAAATTATCCTAAAGAAACCTGTACAGATTCTAACCAGGAAATGGAATCACCAATGTCTTTCTTTTCTGCCACCAGATCAGCAGTCCTAACTATTTGGTTCATAGTTTGTGTTCACCAGATTTTCACAGATCACTGGATATTAAATTCCATTTATGAGACAGATGAACATAATGATTCTGGTTCTCCTGAATCTATTGATGAGACTTCAGTTATATCTAGGAATATCAAATCTGGTTGACTTTATTATTGGATTTGGAAAAAGAAATTATTTGGAACTTCATAAAAATTCTATTTTTTACACCATGATTCCTCAATTCTACAGTTCTTGCTCACTACTAAATTCATTCTTTTATATATATATATGAAAAGAATTATATAAAAAAAAATAGTAAAGATGAAAAAAATTACAGAAAAAAAACTAAATGGTAATATGATCGCAAAATGTGACAAAAATATCTGGTGCCTTTCTCAAAGCTGAAATGCTATTAAAAGTTTTATGCATGTGGTTACTACATCAGCAGTAGTTCTCCTTGTAACATTGCCTATTTCAAACAATGACAGTAATTTAGCAATCCTATGTTTTGCATTTAGATTTCTACATTTTTAATAGTAAGTTAATATCAAAATTATTTTGTATGACAACATTAATGTGTTTTCAAATTCTATATTTATGGCTCAACTATTAGGTGTATGATCCTAACAGAACAATTTTGAAAAAATATAATTACAATATTTTACCACTAAAGATTTAGCAATTTCATGTTTAGCTCTTAGATTTCTATCATTGATTTGCTTTAAGTTTACTACAATTTTTTTTTTTTGACATCAACATTAATGATCTTACAAATTCTACATTTTCAGTATATGCATCCAGGAGAATAGTTTTAAAAAAATATATATGACATTTTCATTGCTAGAAATTTAATTTCAGCCATTTTTTAAATCATGTGTTTGCTTCAGAAAAAAAAAATAAAAAAAATTTAATGTCAATATTAATTGTTTTTTAAATTTTGTGTTTATTGTTCATGACTAAAATTATTATAGTATATGCACTTAGGAGGATATTTTAATCTAAAATGTACACAATATTTTCACTACTAGAAATTTAGCAATTTTATGTTTAGCTCTTAGATTTCAGGCATTTTTTAAATCATAAGATTGCTTTAAATTTTTTGGTGTGTCAACATTAGTCAGTTTTCAAATTCTGCATTTATGGTTCATGGATAAAATTATTACACTATATGCACTTAAGACAATATTAAATATATATTTTCCAATATTTAAGCATATTAAATTGAAGATTATATTTTGTATGACAAAAATTTCTCCCATTCTCATGTTCAATATAAATATTTGCATTTGTTGTATAAATATTAATTTAGTGAGAAAATGTGCTATAAGATTTCTATATGTCTTATTGAAAAAAAGTCACTAATGGAAATGGAGAGAATAGAAGAACTTGCATTTAAATAGACAAATAGATAATCACTCCTCAAAATTATTGATCAACAGTGATGCTTAAGACTATGAATCATGCATTATCTGTCATCCATCAGCCACTGGGGAAAAAACAATAATATAAACTTTCCATATACTATCATGGATTGAACTAAATTACAGCCAATCAGATAAAGAAGCATTAGCTATACTTTTTGGTATAATAAAAAATTTCTATCAATATTTATATAGAATGAATTTTGAAATAATAACTAAAACTATTGGGAATAAAAATTTATTGCTGAACCTTTAAACCCACACATGTTGCTTTGAACAAATGTGTTTCAGCATATAATTAATAGCTATAATATATATCAGACATATAAAACAAGCATACTAATGCATTGTCTTATTATTCTGATAAAAGTGAATTTTATAGGATATAGAAATTATATGAACTAGATTAATTCACTAAATTTAACAAGATTACATAGATAGTAGTATCTAGAACATGATTAGTAATGAATTGAATTAGGAACAGTCTTCCTAATTTAGCAATAGTAGGATGGAATATAAAGTAGCATCCCATAGTATGCAAAAATGCATCATGATGGATAACTGCATAGTATTCCTCTTTGAATGCAGAAAAAAGTTAAAACTTCTATGAAGACTGTCCCATAGCAGTCTAAAATTATTAGATATAAAAGAGAATATTAAACATGAAAAGTATCAACATTAAGAGGCATGGCTTAAGGCCATAAATCATGGTAATAACATAAACATAAGCCATGTTAGACTTTTAATATTTTACTTATTATCATGACCATCACATATTTTGGCTGGACAGAAGATTGCACTGTAAAAATATAGGTTCCCCTGAAATTACCAACAAGTTGTTGGAAATATTTTTATATCTAGGATTGCCAGAGATAATTGTATCTGACTATAGATTAAGTTTCAAAGTTAGCAGTTTTTGAAAATTTTATAGGAGAATATAAAGCATATAAGCACCCCATCATCACAGTTAAATGGACTTGCTGAAAAGGCAGACCAACAAATCAAACAAACAAGAAATAAAGTAGAAATACTAAAAATGCAAGAAGCAATATTCATGTTTTTCTTCTTCATCAATAGTGAAGATATAAAATCATCTATGAAGTGATTTTGATACAAATATTAATATCAAAGTTTGAAATGTTTATTCCCCAATAACCTTAATGAAAAATTAATCAAAAGATTCATTAAAAAAATTTTTGAAGAGGAAATTATTGTATCAAAGACAGTTTGACCCAGTGATTCTCAACCACTGTGCTGGGGCATTCTTGAAGTGTGCCACCATACATAAGCAGCGTCAGAAAAGTGTGCAATGTGCATGACTATTACAGCTTTAGCTACTGACTTTTAATATTTTATAGTACTAGTTGACAGATTGAAGTGTGCATACGGCAACTTATATAATTGCATTCACATGTGTAATATCATAATATTGTGTTGTCAAATGTAATTAAAACGGATTCAGAGGTAATATACAATATGCAGTTTTGAATAAATTTTTAACAAAACCATTTCAGTTTTAAAAGAACCTTCTAAAATGGATAAAAAAGGAAAAACTTAATGACAGTAATGATGATGTTAGCGATCAGGTTAATGAGCCCAAGCCCAGTACAAGTAAAAATATTTCCTCTGGCAAAAAAAATTTAATGTTCATTGTAAATATCATGACAACTTCCTAAAATTTGGATTTACTTATACAATGGAAAATGATCAAATTATTCCCAAGTGTGTGGTATGTGGTTGTAAATTAGCAAACAGTGCTATGGTTCCAAGCAAACTCCATCACTTGCTCACTTCTCATCCTTCGCTTGCATCAAAAGACAAAAGCTATTTTCAAAGTTCATTATTCGCAAGTACAGAACAAGTAAAGTTTTTTGAAAAGCAATTTAGTGTATCTGAAAAAGCTCACATAGCTTCTTATGAAGTGGCTGAATTAATTGCTCTTAAATTAAAACCACATAATTTAGCTGAAGAAATTATATTACCTGCTTAATTGTAAAGAGAATGATCAGTGAATCAGCAGAAATTGATATTTGTAAAGTACCACTTTCAAATGACACAATTCATCGCAGAATTATAGATTGACTATCAAAATATATTTTATTCATTTATAGAGCAAGGTACATAATTGTGTATACAGGCAATAGTTAGAGCTGCTGTTAACAAGCCTTGTCTGCAATGGGTCTACAGGGATACAGTTCAAATAGGATGGTTAGGAGGAAGGTCATCCCATCCCTTTCGTCACAGCAATAGGGGGAGGAATCAGTCCTAATAAGGCCAGAGGCATCCTCCATAGAATGAAATGGAATGTCTCGTAACATTTTGTTGATCCCAGGTCTGAAATTTATAAGGAGGTCTTCGGGATTCTGGTCAATCCCACTTTCAAACAGTACTTTGCAACGTATAGTCCAAATCCCGAAGGTGACAAATGAAGCCAGCCGAATTTTGGCAAAAAGTCCCTTTTCAAAGGCCAGAGAAATCATTACACAAGCCAAGTCAGATACAGACATTTTCCTCAGAACCATGCCTCGGAGACGAGACCACGAATCACAATGGAACAGAATGTGGTCCATGGTCTCTTCCTGCTTCCCGCACATTGGGCACAAGGTATCGATATTATAGCCTCTATGATGGAATAAGAAGGACCTTAAAGTTGACCTTGAGCAGAATTATAGATTTGTCTTGAAACATTGAAGAAAATATTGCTAAAACTCTTGCAAATTCAAATTTTGCTCTACAAATCAGGAAAAACTCACTTAATTGCATTCATTTGATTCATTCATGAAAATAATATAATTAATCAATTTCTATGTTGTCATAAATTATCTGATTTTATAACAGGAAAAATTTTCGATGAAATTAATTCGTATTTACAAGAAATTGAAATTTCATGGGATTTATGCATTGGTATTTGCACAGATGGTGCTCCCGCTATGACTGGATCTATAAAAGAATTTGTAGTACATGTAAATGAACATAATGCAGATATTGTATTTACCCATTGTTTTTTGCATCGGGAAACTGATTACAAAACAATTACCCTCAGAAATGAAAATAGTACTGGAGAAAGTCACCTATTGAGTCAATTATGCCAGGCTATGGATTCGAAATACGAATCATTGTTATTGTATACAGAAGTTACATGGTTGTCCAGAGGGAAAGTTTTATTTCATGTGCTTCAATTAAAAAACGAGATAAAAATAATTTTTTGAACAATATAATAATCAAGATTTCATTGATTTGTTGGATGACAAAATATGGTGTGCTAAGCTGGCTTACTTATCTGATATTTTTCTTATTTTTAATAACATAAATACAAGTATGCAAGGACCGAAAGAAAATATTTTAAACTCACCTGATAAATTGTTGGGATTTTTTAAAAAAATTACTTTATGGAAGAATAAAGCACAAGAAGGTAATTTAGAAAAGTTTGAGTCAGTTCCAAAAGACTGTTATAAAATAATTCATAAAATAGTTATTGATTATTTGGCAATATTAGAGCAGAGGATTGTTTATTACTTTGCAAATTTAAAAATAGACAAATTTGATTGGATTCGAAATCCATTTGAAATAAACAATGCCTCTATGTATGATTTAACTTTGCAAGAAGAGGAAGAACTAATTTCCATTTGTAATAACCGAGATTTAATTTCAAATCATTCACAAGAATCAATTAATTCATTCTGGATTAATCTTTCATATGATTGTCCAACAATATCAAAAAAAGCTTTAAATGTATTATTACAATTTTCCACATCTTATTTGTGCGAATTTAGATTTTCGGTTTTGACAAATATTAAAACGAAAAAAAGATAGAGTGGCATTATTCTTTTTATGTCCATATATGAAAGAAATTATAAAAAAACCACCAAGCTCAAATTTTGCATTAAATGTAATATGTAACAATAAATAAACGTTTTGTTAACTTTGTAATGGAATTTCATTTTATATTAAATTGAAAATTATTATCCCATGCGGTTTCTACAAAATATGTTATAGATACATCAATCATTTAAACAAGTGAAATTCTTTTAAATTTATCTTATTGTTATGTTAGTGTGGCACTACATTTTTTTTGTTATTAAAAGTGTGCCGTGACAAGAAAAAGGTTAAGAATCACTGGTTTAACCAATAAATGGATTTTTGCCATAGTGATAAAAAATAATTTAAAACAAATAGTATCTATTCATTACTTTTCATGAATATATCACGGAATCATTCTATTAACATCTCATAACAATTTTGTTAACATTATTCTACAAGTAAAGTGGTAGCTGTGTGAACCGCTATAAAGAATCTTTGCTCATTTCTTTCCAAATGATGTTTAGTGGCAGCTGCACCAAGTTATAGTTTTGTAAAATATGTGGCTTTTTGTAGCAAAGCTAAAATTCTCATATTTGATATTGTGTATATATATGTAATTAGAAGGGATTTGATCTCAGACTTTCAGCCTCCCCGTAAACTATCCACTCTGTCTTATCTGATACACATGGCATGACCACATACATGTGAAAAAGATAAATGATCTGCAATATACATATACATGTATTTAAATGTATATATATATATATGATTTAGTCATTTATTTGTGATTACATATTAAAAGCTGTATCTTCTGGTTTTATCATAATATTATTTAAATGTTATATACATATCTCAACAGAAAAGATAGACTTTTATATAACTTAAAATTTAAGATGCTATGAATATGACATATCTATGTTGAAAGCATGCTAAGCATGAATAAAATTAAAATTAGTTCTATAAAAGTCTATCTTTTCTGTTGAAATGTACATAACATTTGAATAATGTTATGGGTACATAGAAAAATCTTTACACTACTGAATTTATCATTAAACTTTCACACCATGAC
Organism: Epiperipatus broadwayi; assembly: GCA_028023455.1. NCBI lineage: Eukaryota > Metazoa > Onychophora > Udeonychophora > Euonychophora > Peripatidae > Epiperipatus > Epiperipatus broadwayi. Next base: position 7,143,555 of record JAQFVV010012401.1, read on the forward strand.
AATAGGCATAACCCCCTCAGAATCCTCACTTGATTCAAATATTCCTTTCTACTAGTTCCTTGATTTCCGCTGACTTCTGATACTGAATATAAGAAATTTTATGCAGTTTATAAGATATTGGCCTCATAGGTTACATTAATTACATTTCTACAGTAATATTTTAATTAGTTTTTAGTCTTTTTTAAAAAAATAAACTTTGGGAATTAGCTTTCAACTTCATTTTCAATATCTATTCTAATGATTATTGTTAATTTAATTCTTAGTAGCTTAAACCATTTCCAAAGTAGTTTTATTCTACCTTTTACAAAGAATAATATTATTTTTGTTTTCTTAATTTCCAAATATATTTCTATGTTTCCTTTTAATGTAATCTGACTTCTGTTTATATCTAATGCCTTTAAGGTTATTTTAAATCCAAGATTAATAACAATTTTTAAATGTATACAGCCTGAACTATCATCAGTCTTCTTTTTGACAGATTTTGATTGTAAACAATATTTGTCCATCTCTACTAAATTTAAAATTATTCATGTATGTTTTCTTTTAATCCTTTTTCTATTTACGTATGTTCTCTTTTGATCTTTCTTTGTAACGATCTTTCCTCGCAAAAGTTTTTAATATTTCTATGGTTTAGAAGATTTCATCTATATATTTGCTCTAAGAGGATATCATAAACATATTTACTCTACATGACTTTCAAGCCCACAGGCTCTACAGGTCTCTCATTTTTTGATAAGTTTTAGCTATGAGCTATTTTTAATATGGCAATAATATATAATTTCTACTCTCTCTTTACCAAATTGTTAGTTCTCTCAGCAACCCTTTTTAAAACTGTTTGATAACTTTTTCTGATAAAAAAGTTGCAGATTTTCTTTACTAATTCATTGAATATTCTCTTTTTAATTACCAACATATAAGATAAATCAGCTTCACTTAGTAATTGTTACAGAGTATCATTTGTCCCCTGTAAGAATTGTTTGAATAATAACTCTTGTAGCAACTCTTCATAAGCATTTGCTTTCGCCAACTACTATAAGATTATCATAATACTTAATTTATTCCACCACCACTTTATGGCAATCATGGAAATATATCTTAGCAATGTGATTATGTTAAAACAATCTTTTTTTTTTAATTAGTCAATTGCAAGTGAGATTTTCCAATTTCTTATAATCGCATGATCTACTTATAATGTCAATGATCTTTGGTCAATGAAACATAACAATACTACTATTTTATTGTATTAATATCATTCATCACAAAATATTTCTCTGACTAATATATTATGTAAAGAGACCATTATACACATGAAATTCTTGTATAATTTGACCCAAAACAGCCATTTTTCATTTTTTCTCTCATCAAATTTACTTATATCCCTTACACAGTCATTATGTGGTAATGATTTTGAACAGATCGATCAAGTTCAAATGATCTATCTTTTTTTTAATTATTATTATAAACTCTTTCTGACCTCAGAATAATGGCTTGATCCTGCTCAATTATTATATTCATGACTAAGAATCTCTCAGCTTAGACATGCCTAACTAATTTAATATATAAAAGTATCAATATTCATTTAATGTGCTTAACAATACATATCTAGCAATTAATAAATATAAACCTGTAAGCTTATTAAATAATAAAAGTGATTGTGATAACTTTTAATATCTGATTGATTGCTGTTTCCTTGGCTCTCAGTTTCTCACAATGAATCAGAAGACAGAATTGGATATATACAGTTTTAGTCTTTTTTTCTCTATGAATGATTAGTATGTACACAGCTTGAAGTTTTTGAAGAATATAAGAAATGTGAAGAACAAGTTCTTGCTAGTTTGACATGCATATATATATATATTGCTCAATACTTAATGGCTATTTTCCTCTCTGGTTTCTGTCACTAATTAATTTCTCTTTTTTTTTTTTTATTGTAAAATCATACATCAGGATTTTCTTTTTAAGTTTTTTTTTTTTTTAAACATTGGTCACTTCTAATTCTCTAGCAATTCTTTTAGTTACTAAAGTAGTTTTCCCCCCCATTGCTTAAAAAATATACAATTAATTGTCTTAGACATATATTATGAACATGCATAGCAAGTATAACAAACATACTGTTGTTATATGCTATGTATGACTTAATATTATACATGATGTTTTCATGAACCTCATTAACCATATTAAAATGTTTTTTGGACATTTAACTACATTAATGAATAATTAACTGGATTCATTAACTGTGCACATAGTTTTGGTGAGTAATTTTAAATAATAATAAAAAAACATTAGGCAAGATAAAGAATCTAAAAACCTGTTAAAGACAATAGTAATGAATTGAGACTATTAGTACTGGGTCATAAAAAAATTACTCTGTCTAATCAAATCTTCTGTAAATAGGAAAAAGAAACTAACTTGTGAAATATCCCTTCTTGATGACAGAGTTAGCAAAAAATCGACTTGATTATTAACACCTAAGTATATTTGGAAAGCGTATCTTGAATATGGTTACATGATTAAAAAAATGCAATGCATAAACTTGTTTTAACTATCTATATTATTTTTGATCATATATATATATGCATATACTCAGAAATCTGTACTTTTTATTATGCTCTATAGAGCTAAACTTTCCTAAATCGAAACGCAATCTATGCTCGAACGTCACGACTTCCTGAATGACTAACGATTTGATTACGAGGACATTTAATAAGATTTGAAGTACATAAAAATAATCGATATTTTTATTAAAATTAGAATGTTTAGATCAATAAATAGCACGCGTATATGCATACACATTGTATATATACAATAAAATTGATTGTACTATTCTTAAATTGAATGAATCACATGATTGACGATTATTTTATGAATAAATCGTTAATCTGCAATTTACTAAGTATTTTAAACAGAGTTAAAAAAAGTGTTGAATATTTACTAAGTGAAGCATTAAATTAGACGCGTTATTCAATTTAACGAACAAAAATGCAGCAGCTGTTCAACCATGAGATTGATCCAGAACACAATAGTTTCACTAAACAAATAAAATAACGAACTTACCATTTGGAAAAAACTTAGAGGAACCATTCTGAAAGTCTGAAAAAATTATATACTTAATCGTATCATATATACATAATATATATTTATATTTCAAGAACTAATGTTTTTAGGTGCTGGGAAAAAATTACAAGTCGTGGCGCTTCCGGTTTTACGTCATTGCATTAGTTTTATTTTATGATCATGTTTGGATTATTAATCTTCAGGGTGGGCAAATGTTTATTTTTTTTATTGAAAATTTTGATTTACCAAAGAAAATTATTTTCGTAGTTAAATGTGTAAAGTTATCTAATGCAAATTGTTTAATTTTTGAATTTTATAAAATGTATTGTTATCTTAAGCCAGCAAAGTAAATTATCTTGTACGATAATCTATTGTTTTATTTATTACGTGATTAAATTTGCAGTTTTGCTTAAGAATTTCTTAGGGAATTAAAATCAATTGAAAATCTTACAAAATATATTAGACTTTTCATTTTACAATTACTAAATTATAATTAAATCGCAGAAGACTATGTATATGAAATTACTTTAAAAAACAAATACACTAATTAAAGTATATTATTTTCACCATACATATGAAATTTATAAAGTACTCGCCACTGTCTCCCTTGCTATTTTTTTTTTGTATCTTAAATTCTCAGATAAGAATAGTCTTTTTTTTTTTAAAATGAAATGTCCTTTTATTTTTTTCAGGTCTAATATACTACAATAATATTATAAATTCTAGAAATGGCGCTACACAAAAATTTATTTTTCTATTCCAATTTTTTTCTTTTCCTCAAAATCTATATTTGTGAAATGTATTGCACTTGATTGCTTCTTAATTTTTTAAACTGCAGCATTAATTGAAATACAGGCTTATTATATCATCATCATCAATCATTATCAATCCACTGCAGGATGAAGGTCTCTCCAAGTTCAATCCATCTTTTCCTATCTTTAGCTTCTCTTCTGCAAATCACCCCTGCACACTTTCTTATTTCATCCACCCATCTCACATGTGGTCTCTTTCTCGGTCTTTTACAATCTCTTGGAATCCAGTTAAAAATTTCAATTGCCCATCTGTTATCGTCTCTTCTAACAATATGTCCAGCCCAACTCCACTTCAGTCTTTTAATTTTTGCAATGAGGTCAGTAACACCTGTTTGTTCTCTTACCCATACATTGCATTTTCGACCCCTTCTTGTTATTCCCAACATGCATCTCTCCATACTTCTTTGAATGGTCTGAAGTCTCTGTATTGCTCTTCTATTAAGTGTCCAAGTCTCAGATCCATAAGTAAGAACTGGCAAAACACATTTATTAAAAACCTTCCTTTTCAAACACATAGGCATATTTCCTTTTAATATCAAGTTATTTCTACCAAAAGCACTCCAACCAAGTTTAATTCTATGATTAATTTCATCCATTATATTTCCATTTGTATTAATAATCTGACCAAGGTATTTGTAACTGTTAACTTCTTCTAACTCATCATAATCAATCTTTATTTTCATATTTTGAGAAAATCTATTAAACATTACTTTAGTCTTTTTAACATTTATCTTTAGTCCTACTTTCCTACTTCCATCTGATAACTCCTGCAACATTTCCTGTAGCTCTAAGGTATTATTTGCAAAAGCAACTACATCATCTGCAAAATCTAAATGACTTAAATAATCTCCATTTATTTTCACTCCTTTAGCTTCCCATTTTAATCCACAAAATACTTCTTGCAGCACTGCTGTAAAAAGTTTTGGAGATATGGAGTCACCCTGTCTTACACCCTTTTCAATGTTGATTTTCCTACTATCATTATGTAATCTAATTGTTGCTGTTGCATTTTTATAAATATTCTTCAAAATATGACAATATCCTGGATCTACACCTTGATGATCCAATGCTTTAATCACTGAAGAAATGTTTATAGAATCAAATGTCTTTTCATAGTCTACAAATCCTAGCATAATGGCAACTCATATTCATTTGTCCTTTCTATAATTTCCCTCAATACCTGGATATGATCTACTGTACTAAAACCACTTTTAAATCCAGCTTGTTCTCTTGGTTGGTGGAAATCCAGTGTTTTCTGTAGACGAGTTGTAATTATCTTAAGTAAAAAAATTTGTATAAAACTGATAAAAGACTGATAGGTCTGTAATTTCTAATGTCTTCTTTATCACCTTTTTTAAATATTAATATTAATACTGCATTTTTCCAATTATCTGGTACATCTTTATCATTTAGACATTTGGTATATAACTTTGCTAAAAAAAATTCTATTTCTTCACCTGCTTCCTTTAATATATCAATTACAATTCCATCATTACCTGGAGCCTTCCCTTTCTTCATAAATTTAATTGCATGTCTCACTTCCTCATTCAAAATTCTGGGCAATTCGGAAGATATAATATGTATAGGAGGCACTTGTTCTTCATTACTATATAATTCTTGATCTACACATTTTATGATGTCATCTCTCGTTTTAGTAATAATGCCATTTTTTTTCTTATTGCAGATATAAATTTCCTACCAATACCAAAATGTTGTTTTACACTCTTTAGACTTTTATTCTCTTCTACAGCTTTCCTTGCTAGTTCACAATTATACTTTCTTATATCATTTTCAACTCTTTTTCCGCACCATTTTACAAAATTCGAGATATTCAATCTTTTTTAATGTATCATTGTTGTATATCCTCATATTCCTTCTTTTCTTCATAAATTCTCTAGTGCCAGTAGAAATTTTATTGGTCAATTGCTGCTTTTTTCTACCAGCTATCTTTGTTGCAGTTTTTAAAAGTGTATTGCTTATTTTCCTATTAATGTCATTCAAATCTGAATCATGTTCAAAATCTACTAATACTTGAAACTGATTTGTAAGTTCTAATTTAGATATACCTGTATCAATATATGTAATATATAGGATATATGAGCACAGACTTTCACACGACCCACCTCTCCATCTCATATCACTGATACACTTGAACACATAATTGCTGGTTTAGCATAAAATACATTTATTGGTGATTATTTATCTTTTCTACATATATGTGTTCAAGTGTATCAGTGATATGAGATGGAGTGGCGGGTCGTGTGAAAGTCTGTGCTCATATACCCTATATACTACAGTATTAATACATTTATCTTTGTTAATATATATTTTAAAAAGAAATCATTTTTAAATGAAGAATTATGAATCGATTAAAAAAAAGTATGTACAAATCCTTGTGTTACTTTTTTTTAACTCAGTGATCATTGAAAACTTGAATGCCAAAAAAAAAAAAACAACGGGAAAATAACATCAGAAAATAAAAGCATGGAAGCAGAAATGACTAGAATATAATTTTTTTAAGAATTGAATTTTTTTTAGTTGCATATATTTTTTAAGTAGTTGAAACCTAACTTTATAGATGGATGTTACTAGATGAAATTCATTGGAATCAAAGAGTTTACAGTTTTGGGATTCACTAATAAAAATTTTTTTAATTTTAACAGAGAAAACATAGCTGCAAGTTGGTTATGAAACAGATTATACTTTTTTAGGAAAAGTTTTTTTTTTTTTTAATATCCTAGATATAACCTGAAAGTACCTTTATTGTTTTAAGAGATCCAGTAATTTATTGAAAGTTTTTGGCTAGAATTGATGATTAGCAAGATATTTTGTGAATGGAAACGAATGGAATAAATAAATAAAGATGAATCAGAAAAAATTGACTAAGATTTAATAACTGAAAAAATCAAATAGTAATGTCTGAAGATACATAAATAATTACAAAAATAGTTTGAGGGAACTGAATAGGAAATCCAAAAGAATAGTAAGGGAGGGGGGAAGAATTACTAGTATAATATTTGCAAATATTTTTTAGGTGGGGGGGGGGGAGTTGTATATCTGTGGATTTATGAAATCAAAATAAAGTTTGATTTTCAGTTAATTTGCTAAAAATGCAACTAAATTATAATCAAAATTTCAATGTTTATGTTGTGGGAAAATAAACAGAAGAGCAATATTATAAAGATAACTCTTGTTGATGTCATGTATATAGAAAAATTCCCAGGTCATCTTAGCCTCAGTAATTGATGGATATTGTATCCAAAGTTTTACAGAATTTTGCCAAAACTTTTAATAATCAACTTTCTATAAAAGATTGATTAAAAGTTCTGATCAAATTATGCCCATTAAAGTGAAAAACTGGAAGGAATAAGTTATTCTTCTATATTAAAGGAAAAAAAGACTATATTATCATCTCGCAGCAATGTTAACAAAATTATGCTGAAAATCATTATGTTGAATAAAAACTTCCACATATATGAATTGGTTAAAAAAAGGTAAGGAATAAGTGACATCATTTATGATATATGCAAGATAATTGAATAAAGATAGAGAATACCAGGAAGAAAGTCAATCTTGTGATTTATAATTACATTGTATTCATTAAGTTGATTATGCTTAATTGTGAGAAAGATCTAGTAGAGCATATTATTTTACTGAGGACTTTTATGTGGAATTAGGAATTCTAATTAAAATGGGCTTTTATAAAATAGTCTGATTTGCATGTTATTAACCTATTTATTAGACTTATATTGTATATATAATGAAGCATCCATATTGAAGAAAAGCAATATATTTTGAGAATTTACATCATTAGCTTTAGAAATGCCAAAGAATTCCTAACCAAAAATGGAGAAGATCTGAATACATTTATTAGGAGAAAGTTAAAAAAAAAAAAGTGGTTGTGACTAGACATGGAGAAGGTAAAGATAACTAAATCAAGAATAATTATATAATCACATTAAACCTGTCCTAATGATTCAACTCTGATTGTATTATTTAATCATATTAAAAGATCTGATTTGCTTGAAAAGTGTATAATGCTTAAAAAAGTTGATAGAAAAAGACTAATAATGAGCTATTGAAAACCTGAGAAAACAAATATCCATCATGCGGCTCTAAGAAATTCCATTCATATAATTAACAATTGTTGTTATTGTAGGATAAAAAATACTCACAGTGCTTTGTAAATTTATATTCACAATGGTTTTTTTCCCTCTACATTTTTAATTTATATTTCCAATATTCAAATCATTTAATATTTCTGATACAAACATTTTTACATTCATATATGGAAAAAATAATAATTAATTTTTCAATCTTCATATGCTCATTGAGAAATTTCATAAATACTATAGTTATTAAAACTAAATCATCATTCTAAAAAGTGATTCAGGAGCAAATCTAAATCACTGTAGTAAGTTTTTGAGCTAAGATATTTTTTTTTTGCATATTTTTATCTTATAATTTATATTGGATTATTAAATAAGGTGATGATGTTTGTCTTTTTTTTTTTTTTTGCATATATTTTGTGAAAATACGCATTATATCACTTTTGTTAAGGTAAACAGTTAAATAAAGCTGTGTAATCTTCTGACATAAATATTTTCTTGATTAAAAGTAAGAATTTGAACAAAGTAATATTTATAAGTGATTAAATATTATTTAAAGATACAGTATTAAAAAAAAAAGTTAGCTTCTAAAGCAATACTTTATTGTTGCAGCCACATTCTTTTGTATTCAACGATTCTTTTCATATTTGCATATGCAAAACATCTTATTTCACCGATCCCATTTTTTATATAGGATACTCTTGGCCTATCTTTTAGTCTTCTTCCCAAAATATTGTCTTCCAAAATATTTAGTAAAAATTATCATGTCTTAAAATACTTCCCAAGAATGTATAGGATCATGTGTAGCAAATCTCTTTTCACTTAAAATTCTTTTAATATTTAATTATTAATCTTAGGAAAAATATATAATATTTAATCATTAATTTTTTTCCCCATCCAACTTATTCTAATTAGTCTTCCCTAAAACTACATTTCATTCTTCTTAATCTTGCTTTTTCCTATTTTTCTAAAAAACATCTCTCATCCACATGACAATATACTCCAAATGAACATTCTAACAAATATTCTATTTTTTATTTCTACATATTTATTTAGTATTTTAAAAACCCTATTTCATTAATATTATTTTTCTTTTAATCTCTAAATGATATCCATTATCATCACATTCATAATCCCTTCCCCTGATAAAATTCCTTAATGTGTTCTAAACAGTATTTATTCTCATATTTGTTGCTCCTTTTTATGTCTTTTATTTGACTATAGAGGGACCTCTCAAACCTCAACTTTGACTATTATAAATGTTTAAGATGTATATGGTAAATATTAAAACCTTTCTCCAAAAATATTTACAGACTTCCTATGTTCTTAATAAATAATCATAATTTTATATTAATTTTAGTTTTACAACTTTTTATATCAGTTTTTATATTGTGAGATCTATATAAATTAAAAGTTGATAGTCTATCCTTTTGATCAACATCTATATTGTTCATTTTTTAAATAATTAATTCATTTTGTCAAAAGCTTTCCCAAGTCAATAGAAGCCACATAAAACTTTCTATTTATTTCTAATCTTATTTATAAAATCATTCTTAATACTATTATTGTTCCTCTAGTTCCTTTTTCATATCTAAAACCATACTGATCTTCATACAAATTCTCATCTATCTTTTTTTTTTTTTTGTATTGTATTTTTAACTATTATGAGTAAATTCTTAAAAGCATGAGATTATAGAATTATTGTTTTATAATTCATGCAATCATTTGCATTGTCCTTTTTTTGGAAATCCCATGACTTTTATAGTCACAAAATCTAATGGAATTATTCTTACTTTATTATATCAAATAATTATTTTTTACAATATCATTACAATTTTTAAGTTAAACTGTTATGACATCCACACTAGTTGCCTTACTATTTGTCTTATTCACAGCATAATCAGATTCTATTATTATTTCAGATCCTTTTTTCATTCTTATCAATAGTATTTTCATCCTCTATATAATCTCTCATATCTATTATTTTTCCTTTAAATAAATCTGTTATATACTCCAGAAGTCACACAGTTTCTTATTTTAATGTTTCCCCGATTTTTTCTTATATTTGTTTAACATTTTTAATTTTTATATTGTTTTCAATTTGGTCACTAATCCAATTCATCCATTTTGATTTTTCCACTCTACAGTTTATTATTAAATTTTTAACTACTTTAAAATCTTGATCAAAATATATTTATCTTTATTTCTTTTTTCAAATAACTTCAATATTGCTTGGATTGATCATGGTTACTTGGATATCAGCATCAGTTTTCCTCATGCTTGGGTTATTGCTGTCTTTATTTATGCTTTAATATCTTTCTATTGCCTGTGATGAATATTTATCATAACAGTTTCATAATTAAATTCCTTACCTATGACTTGATTTTGTGATTTATTTAAAATATTATTTATTTTGAATAAGTATGTTATTTTTTCTAAATTTAATATTATATTTTTCCAAAATGAGCACATGATCACTATTCACATCAGCACTAGGATAACCATAACTATTAATGAACCTGAATTCTAAGTTTAACTATAATATAGCCAAAGGAATATCTTTTAATAATGTCTTCTTTTGGGCAGAACATAAAAAGTATTGGTTATTACCATCTCATTTTATGTATAAAATTCAGTCAATCTCTCCCCCAAGGATTCATATTACCTAAATCAAATCTGCCACATATCTTGAATTCTTATGTGTTCCCAATAACACATTAAAAGCATCCATCAAAATAATATATCTTTCTCCTTGATAAGCACTGATAATTCCACCAATCTTTAATAAATATCTTCAACTTTTTCATCTTTACTGTCAGAAGTAGAAAATATATTTATATCAGTGCCATATATCTACTGGGTCTGCTTTCATCTTTATCAATAAATTCTTTCATTCATATGATACTTGTTTAATGTATCGTGCCCATTTAATATAAGGGTGAACTATTTTTTCCAGGCATTACTTCCAGCAAAAATTATTCTGAAGTTCTTTGGTCTAAACTCATCATTTCACATCACATCTCATGTATTTCCAAAATATCCAACTTAATCCACTTTATATTTTCTCATTAAATTCTTAATTCTTCTAATTCATCACGTCTCAATAAAGACATTACATTCCAACTACTTATACAAATTTAGCATTTTCTTTATAAGGGTTTGCAGACTGATAATATGAGTGAGCTCATTTTTCCCACTCCTTCAAGATTTTTGTTTATAAGCTCACTATATTAAATATAATCATTTTTATATATCTGATTGTCATGGTAAATCTGAAGATCTTTAATGTAATGTTTTCTGTTCCCTTCTATATTCTCATGCCATTGACCATCATAAAATCATCTGTCTTTAGGGAAGATTTAACTTTCCAAGGACAAAATGATACCCTACTACTCTAATAGCTTATTGACATGATGGAGAGAGATTCCTTATATTGAGTCACTAAGCCAATAGAACTTGTTCAGCAAACTGAAGGTGAGAATGGCAATTAAGTAGAAGATGCAATAAATCACACCCATTACTTACAATTCAATAAACTTAATATGCATTCTAATTTTTGTTTTGTCAATTTTAATAGATTTACACAATTTTAACTAGCTTAATTGGATAAGAAATATGTTTTTACTTTGAAAGAAATTATGAAAAATATAAAATATAATTACATTTTTGTAAGCTGAATATCATGTTTATTACATTTTTTAGCTAATTAAAGGTAATAAGATTGTTCTGTTAAAAATAAAAAAAGAGTATGGACTGAGAGTATTTGTTAATCCGTAAAAAAAGCCAGGTACAGAAAAATCAACTGTTTGTTAAAAAAGTAAGGGTTTATTGTTGGATCTTAATTGCATAATGAGGTAAGAAAGCATTTAAGATTTAGTTTAAACACCTGAGGAAAATGACAGTTTGGAATAAAGCAGTTGCCTTAACAAATCCACACAATTTGCTTTTATGGTTCAATTATAGCAAGCCAAATCACTGAACATTATGAGTTTAAAGAAGTTTATGATATTTTAGACAGAATAAGAAAAAATGTTATGGCAGAACTTCACTGGATTATTGAAAATTTAAAAATGGAGCATTAGACTTATCCAGTATAACAGCTATGCCAGTCACTAAGATATAAAGTTTGTTATGAAACCTATGTCAATGGAAATCGCTTTAAAATCTACTTTCTGAAAGCCTGTTGAGCCTGTCAGATAACTCTATCCTTAGCTCTGAATACCTCTCTCCACTTATAGACATCTAATATTTATTTTCTTTATTATGCATAAAACTGGCATTATAAATAAATAGAACTGTAAAGAAAATCCTGAAAAGAATTGAATTCATTTGTTCAAGGAAAAGGAGTCTTACACAAATTTAATACTCTGACTTAGAAACAATCCCCCATGTGTGCTTGAAAAATCACTTAACTGTTCAAGAGTGTATGTTTTTTGGCTTTTGAAGGGTGCGCAGACTGATTTGCGCCCACCTCTACAGAGTCGCAGACAATGGGATTCTACTTTTTTAATGAAAGCTTCTGTTGGTTTAAAACCCGCAAGATAATATATAATCTTGGGGAGTATGAGGGAGTTTAAGAGTGAAACCTTTCCAAATGTAGATATATATATTCTTGAGAGGCATGTTATGATGATGTCTATTTTGTTTAGTAGTCTTCGTTGTGTTTCCATCCTCATTGCTGTAGGGGATAGTGACATATTGAATCCCAAGAAAGGCTGAGGCATAGCTTGTAATGAACCTGTTATCCTGTTAGCTGTTTTGATATTCCAAATTGCTGATTTGTTCCTGTTAACGGTAAGCCCATGAGTCTGAGCATAGTGCTGTAATAGGCTTTCAAGAATGTTTATTTCTTCATGTGATTTAAGAAACACCACTACATCATCCATGTAGGAGATGTGGGAGATGTTTTCATTAAGAAGAGGGATGGAGATCCCAGGCAGTGCATCCTCAATGCTCAAAAGCAAGGGATTTATATAGATCATGAAGAGGAGAGCACTTAATGGGGAGCCCTGGGGAATGGAGATGCAGGGTTTGAACCCAGGGGCAATTCTCCCATTTAGAGAAAAAAAAAATCTCTCGATTTGCTAGGAGATTCTCTATGATCTGAATGTATGCCAAAGGAACATGAAGAGCCTCTAGTTCACCAAGTAGTACATCTATTCGGACAGAGTCAAAAGCCCCAGCAAAGTCTAGTTGGACTGCAACTGGCCGGGATTGTTTTGTTCTACATATATGATCAACGAGGAGTCGAAATCGGCTTACAGCATCGCCAGTTGATGAACCCCTCTTAGCATATTGATGCCTGGAAAGTTTTGATATGATTTTCTCTTGAATTTTATCTTTTATAATGCTTTCGATAATTTTGATTAGGAGAGGAACCATGGATATTGGCCTAATGTTATTTAAGTCCACAGGTAAATCTTTCTTTTTTATGAAAGGGACCACTGATATAGGATATATCCCTGGAAGATGTAGGCTATCAGTGGCTAAGAGATCAATGATTCCCCTTGTAACATGTATGGTAAATTTTTCCAAGTGTAACAGAAGAAATCTAGGAATTCCGTGCATGCTGGGATGAGTGTGTTCAGGCAGGCTTTTAATTTTGGAGATGATATCAGCTTCAGTAATGCTGTGAGAGTTATTTGAGTCTTTCACAAATTTGTGTCGTCTGGCAACAGTTCCAATGGGCTGCAATTTGGTGGAATAATAATCCCTAATTTTGTTAAGCATATTGATGCCAGAGTAAGTAATACCGTCAAGGCACAAAGAGGAGATGTGTGATTTCTTTTTCCTGACCCGAGGGCCCATCTGATATAACCTGGAGTCCAACAATCTTGTTGTTCCAGATAATTGCGTGCTCGCTTAATACGAATATATTCCACAAGAGTCATTCTGGTTTGTTTATATGTATGTTTTAGGAGTAGAATTTGTGGGATGTTGTGTTCTGTAACTTGGATGCTTTTCAGTTCAGATGTAGTCCGATCAAGTTCTGAGAGTAATCTTAATGGCCCTTTCTGGTATCTATTGTATTGGTTAATAAACTTTTGTGTTGTGGTTATAAATGTATTCCATCCTTGTAATGCTGGTAGATTCCATATCTTCTGTTCTTGAAAGGTGATGTATATATCTGAGATTAATTGGGGGGGCACATTGTGCCTGTTGAGTAATCTCATCGTCCGGGGGAGGTTGGTTGATGTATGAAGTTGTGGTTGCAATTTGATGGTAGCTTGAACAGCGAGATGATCTGAAAAGGCAATAGGCCAGAGCTGTGTATCTATGAACGAGATCATTTCAGGAGAGTAGAATATGAGGTCTATGAGCGAGTGAGTACTTCTGGTATAGAAAGAGAAGGCTCCTTCATGAAAGAGTGCTTTCCCACTGTGTATGTTTCTAGCAACCATCTTTAAATATTTTTTCTCAAAATTGTCAAAAGTGTGGTTGAAATCACCAAGCCAGATAACTGGGCTAGGGTTCGATCTAATTGCTATGTTTATATTATGTATAACTTTGTGTACTATTTGTTCATCTTTAACCAGATACACATTGATAAGAGTGAACAGAAAACCCTGGATTTGTATAGTAGCAATAATGCAATTGGTATCTATGTGCAGGATTTTGAAGAAGTCAATAATTGAATTTCTATTGATGATGAGAGCAACCCCAGCGGTAGCTGAGATGGAGAAAGAGTAAATAAAGTAACCAAAGCTCTCTATTGTTTTTATTATCGTGCGGTCTGTGTGAAGGTGAAGCTTAGTTTCTGATAAGCAAAGTATATCTGGTTTTTGGAGTTTGAACCAATGTGAGATAGCAAACGCCCTGTCTTTGGAGTTAAGCCCCCTGATGTTGAGTGACATTATTGTGAATGACATTTTGAAGTAGGTTGCTTGGTTTCTTGTTCATTAGCTAGAATACTTGCAGTGAGCTGGTAGTCTTTTTGCATTAGGCAGACTTCAGGATCAGTTGATGGGATCCATAATGTTAAATCTTGGGGGGCTATTTGCCCAGAGGTATTAGCTTCAGGTTGGGTATGATATGAGTTTGATGTATTGTCATTATCTGATTTTAGGGATTCATCTTTCCGTTTTTTATAGTTGGGACTAGCATTGCACTGTATGTCATCAGAGGTTGAGGTGGTCTCATTTGAATCGATATTTCCGCTATTGTTATTGTTGTGAACAAAGGTGGTGGATTGTGTGTTTCTGTTGCGGCGCTTTTTCCTTTTGCATGGTGTGGTGAAGGGTTTAGGGACATGGTCAGGCCCAGACTCTGTGAGGCTTGCAGTTTCTTCTTGCCTAGTTTCAGCATCCGTTTCTTCTTGCTCAAAGTCAGAACAAGTGTCTGTTGAAGAGAAATAAGTTTTGCTTGTCTTGTTTTGACGTGTTTGGTGGCATCCCTGTGGGTTGGTTTCTTGGCATTGGTTTTGATCTTTTATGTTGTTTTGATGAGAATCATTTGTTGACTGATTATATGTTTTCAGCTTGATAGAAGTCTCATGCTCTAAATTTATATCTTGATTATGTTCTATTTTGGGTTTTGTCTGTTGCATGTTTTGCTGTTCTTGTATATGCTCTTCTTTTGAACCACACTGATGTGACCGACCCGCAAAGGTACCGCAAGAGGTGCATTGTCTGGATGGGCAGTTGCGCAGCAGGTGTCCCGTCTTCCTGCATTCGAAACATTGCGATTCTACTCCCCAGAATGAGATGAAAAGAGGCACTCTTCCAATACGGATTGTGGGGGGATATCTAATGGCACTATTCCTTTTTTTAATGTAATTTGAAAGAGTGCTATGTTTTGCGGAACTTCTTCTTGTATTCCAGGGACCCTAAGATATTTTAAAAGAAGTGACTTGCCCATAAGGCATTAGAATGTTTTGTAAGTCAGAAATATTGAATCCCAAACCACAATTTTTTTACCCTGCCACTTATTGAAGTGTCACGGACTATGTTTGGATTGATGGTAATTAGGTATCTGTTATCAAGTATCCTATATTTGTTTTTAAAAGCTTGTTTTGCCATGATGTTTGTAAAGCCAAGAGACATGAATGGACTGGGACTGCATTCAATAAAGGTATTCGCAATACAGAGAACTTACAATATGATCCATAAACTTTATTCTGATTGCAGGACCTTCCAATGTCCGCTTCCCAAAGAGCAAGTGCTTCCCACTGATAGACTGCCCCCTCAGAGGTTCACTCCCATCTGGCTACAAATGCAGATATCATACATTTTTACGCACATAGTACCTTCCGCGACCATGTTCAATTCAAAAATAACCTATTGGGAAGCCTTCAACCTATCCAACTCAAATACCCAGAAGGCACACACTTACCTCCCCATCAACATAAACAAACTGCGCAAACTAGCCCGTAGATTGAAACTAGCACCTAAACACACAGACTTTCTTCTCAAAATTAACCTTGGTAGCCTCTCCACTGCTATATTTCTTAATAGAAGAGGCTTCCGCATAGATCCCATATGTTGTCTCTGTCTTTCCAGCCCAGAAGATATGGACCATATCCTTCGCCTTTGTCCGGTCTGGCAGGGACTAAGACAAAACTTCCAGAAACACATTGATAATAATGGTCCAGATCTAACATCTCTTGAAGGGGTTTTAAATAGAGGCATTTTCGCTGAAATCAGGCTCGCCACCTACATAAACTTTGCCATCTGGTTGACCAGATGCAAGGTGATTTTTCAAAAATTACCGCTTAACGAAATCAATAACTGCTTTCTCAGCATAATTAAAAATATCCAAGAAACAGACAAGAGAGAGGCCGATCCATACCTGGCCATATTAACATGGGAATTCACAACTGGTCTAAACAGCACCTCTCCAACCAACCCCTAAATAATTTATATGAAAATATTTATTATGACTTAATATCTTATTATGATTTAATAAAACCCTCCAACCATAACTTGCCAAAACAGGGTTTACTAACAAAGGTATTTCGTTATAGTCTAGATGATTAATATTCACCTTGCATCCACAGGTTATATTCTACTGACTTTTGAATCATTTCTTCTTTGTATATACCACCCTGTAACCTCGTCTAGTTATTTCTTGTTATTTTTTTATTTTTATTTTTTTTGTAATCACTTATAGGCCAAATAAAATTATCTTGAAAGAGAAGAGTGTATGTTTTTTTTTGGGGGGTGGGGGCACAAAAGTTGAGATCAGAGGTACCTAGATGAAAATTTTATTTTGTCTAATTCTATTCAGTAATAAAAAATGATTAATTAATATTAATATTAGATGTATAATCATTTTTTAAAAATCATTTATTACTATTAAATAATAGATTGTACTATAATTTTTCTCTTAGATATTTTTACTTTACATGTGTATTAGAATATATATAATAAATAATCTGCTTATTAAAGCTGATAATTTTGATGAAATTACGGATGGAATATAGTATAAAGTTGTTATTGTAATAACTAAATTTTTAAATTGTGTATTGTGTAGTAAAATCTCATTTATACCATATTCAAACCCTCTTTAGCTTTTTCTATAGACATTTTATTTTAATAAAATATTTTGTTTCATTAAAATTTATTAGAGTCTTTGAATGTCTTTCTCTTTTTTTCTATGCATATATCCTATTGAACTTCATTATTTGGCATACACAATAATTAGATTTTAATTTATTGTTGGTACATGCCATAGCTAATTACTATGTGTTAAGTAACCAGTGCTATGGGAAATAACATAATGGGGATAGATTGATTGTATGATGATTATGATGCAAAATTTTTAAAGTTATATAACTGGTGCTCACAATAAATTCAAACCATCATCATCATGTTATTTTTAGACTGATCATTAGAGAGATGATATAAGAAGATGGTATTGATAATTTTTATTACCATGATGCATAAGGGAGAAAAAATCAAAGTCATTACTTAGATATATATTTCAGGTATAAATTATTATAGGTAAAATTAGGAAGATAATTTTGTTAATCATCTCATGTTTGTCTTCAAATCCATTTTCATTTCAGTTAAAAAGTGTGATGTTTTTTTTATTTAAATATTTTATGCTAACCCACATTCTATAACATTACAATATATATAATACTTTTGTATATATATGTGTGTGGTTATTCTTTTTATGCATTATTTATTTGGCTGAATGCATTTTCTGTGCCATACCAAAAGTGCACTCTGCCAAATAAATAAAGCACAGAGAAGAATAAACCACATAGCCACCTATGTACATACATATGTTAAAGTATTACATATATAATGAAGTGTAAATTAAAATTAGATTATAATATATATAAATGAAAAGTGTGAATTAAAGAAAATTAACAATATTTGGGAAAAACTATTGGAGGATAAAATATTTTTTTAAAAACTTCTCAACCAATAGAATTTAAGAATGAGGAGAAAATAAAAAAATAATAATAATGACTTTAAATCTCACCATACATATTTTTATGATTTGTGAGAGAAGAAATTCCAAGGAAAGTACTTGTTATTTTAGCTATTATATTTTTATTACATGGAAGCTCCCGGAACTAATGCTAAGAATATATATTGTAACCGAAGAACCCTTATCCCTAATTGTAACAGTCTAAGTTCATGATAAAATACAAAGCTATTGCCATATGATCTGGTCATAGCCAGGGAACACTGCAAAGGCTAATCACAGCATTACTTGACGGTCCATCAAGTTACCTAAATAAACTATTCTTTTAATTAACTATAATTCTCCTTAATTACTGGATTTGAAACGGCATTCTCAAGTCTTAATTTATGATTTATAATTATTCTTTTGATTACTGTTTTTTAAAACTATACTATGACCTTAATTTACACCTTTTATTTGTTTAAGACCCGTTGGCCGACCATAGACCAGATGGTATAATCTCTGAAACTGTCAATCATTACATGGTGAATACAAGCCATTAAACTAGATAGTAATAATTATAATTTGCTCTATAACATAAATGATAGCTCATCATGTATTCAGGTTTAAAGTACAGAAATGCTATATAAAGCAAATGCTTTGCAATGGAAGATAAACAATCTGAATTTTAAGTTATTTCTTCATTAATCCAAATATTAAATTAAATCAATAGCAATGAAACTCTTAGGGATAGATAAGGCATGTGTTATAATTTTAGAAAAATAGGCTCAATTGTTCTACAGGCTAGCAAATTTATTATTAATTTAGGGATTAATGTCGTGAATATCAATAGAGGTAACAGATTCTAGATATACTCCAAAATTGACAAGGCAAAGCAGAAGTAATGCAGAAGGCAAATGGGATTTTATTATATCTTATACATCACAAAATACTCAAGAATAAACATTAAAATACTGTCTAGATATTCAGTAAATCAGGGACAATATATGTGACTAATAGAAATGGTACAAATAAGTTAGGTTCTCAAATTAACATTTATTTATGACTCAATAAATATGAAAATAGTAATTGGTTAAAAATATTTATAATTTTACATAAACAATTAATAATATACAATAACACCACATATAATTTTTTTTACATGAACAATGTACATTAATTGGGTAAGTAAATAGACAAAATAAAACAAAATAAAATACTATTACGTGTACTTATTTCTGTGCATGGATATGTGCATGAATTTCAGATTAATATAATCTAAAATTTTATTACAAATGTATTGATTTTTATTCTTATGGGGACAAGAAAGACTCAAATTCAGACAATGGCACCTCCAATATATCAAAACCAGAATAATGCACTTATACCAAAATTATAATAACCATGACAACAATTGGAATCAATAACTTATGAAATTTGACTATAATGAGATATGAAATCAAAGAAAATTTAAACTCCAACTCAGCTAAATTTGGATACCATATAATTTACCTATAATAAATTGTAACCATAATTCATTTAATGCCCTCTTATGGCTGATAACTGAAAATGAGAGGCAAACATTTAGATGAGGAAAACAATGCATGCATAATAATGTATAGAGACTCTGCTCAAACATACATTTATCACAAAGTGGAATGCTGTACATGTGGCTGAACTCATCTGCACTAAGGAATAATGAACAGTAAGTACTCTGTGTGTTTTTAACCATCATCAGAGCAACTAGCATAATTATATAATCTTCACCGGATTAACCACCATTGCTGAAACAAACTTAAAGGATATACAAAATAATGGCAAACAATTATTCTGTGGATTAACCATCAGCACAGAAAAAAACATATAGTATTAAAAGAATATTAACACTATCTTCATAAAATAGAAATGAATTACCCTCATCAATCTGCTAAATTGGAAAGCACATGCAGTTTTACAAGCATGAACTAAGCCCAAAAGATGTAAGAAAACTTTATTATAGGAAACAATTGAGAGAATGGCTGACCATAGACCAAATGGTATGAAAGAATATTACCTAATATTATGATGTGTATAAGCACAGAATCCTAGAAAGACATACATTATTAATCCATGTTATAATGATACATTATAGATTCATTATACGAATCATGAGACCCTTTTGCAAGCACTGTTCCCTAAATTGACTCTCGTCAGACTCTACACTCAAGTTAACAAGTAATTATTTTAAACAATAAATTATATATACCATGAACATTACATATTTACAAGATAATATAAAATACAATAAAACATAAAATGCATGTTCATTAAATTATTACACTTGGTTCAAATACATGTTATTTAAATCCATTGGCTATTAGCCAATCAATTAATAGCACACTTCTTAAACTTAATGACAAATGTAATTCAAATAAATATTTCTCTTTTTTTAAAATGACCTAGAATTTTAAAGGTTGATTATATGCTTCTTTGTCTCCATTTATAAGGAATGCCCATAAGTTAGTTGATTTGTACATAGATTCTCTGAGAATCTGTGATATTTGAGAGCATAGATATTTAAATCAAATTATCCTTGAAAGTTAATGAAATTGCATGGTTTAGTTTTAGGGATTATTCCAAAATTGAAATGTTTTATTACCCTTGATTTATGAATGTTGAAGAGAAAGGATGATTGTTAAAGCAAACAATTGTCTCACAAGTGCTATAACAGCAAAAATAGTTCCCTGGACAACTGTTATTTCTTTTAGCACTATTTCAAGAAGATAACGCACACTGTCATTTGTAATATAAGTTCAGAGGGATATCCTAATTAATTCTTCATTGTCGGACAATAATACACAAAAGGCGTAAATACTGCATTTCATTCCACACATATATAACAATAGAAGTATCAAAGTCACGAAAATAAAACATTATATCTCCAGCTAAATATTGCATTCTATTCCGCATATTTATAACATTCCAATATGTGTTAAAGTTTGTGAAAGCAAAATTTATCCAAAGTTAAATACAGTACTTCATTTTGCACTTTTACAACACTGCCATGGGTGTCAAAGTTATGAAAATAAAACATTATTTGAGTCTAAACATATTCTGTAAACAATAAGGAATTTCAAATAGACACCCTTTTAGAGCTGGTTAACAATAATTTCTGTGCATTTCAGTTGTAGACCTTGCAAAAAATTATCAACAGCTAGACCAATGGTCAGGAGACCAGAACAGATTTGTTAGAATTTAGCTATACATTTCGCTATTCACACTTGATAATATTGCAACTTAAATTGTTTAAGAGAAGTTTAATTTTAACTTTCTTCTTTATCTTTACATTCCCTCCTTTTTTTTTTTTTTTTAAAAAAAAGAGAAGTTTTCATTTTCATTATATGTTTAACAGTAAAAGAAAATAACAATTTTTTAAAATTTTTATTATAGACTTGTCATTACAGCATTTCTCAAAAAAAAAAAAAAAAAAAATCTCTCTGACAGTTCTAATTTTTTCTTAACCAATTAAATTTCTTCTCATTTGCATATCTGTTTTTTAAAAAAATGAAAAGAAAGAAAAAATATGTTTATCTTATCATATTTTATAAATTGATTCAAAAGAAAAATAAATTCTTTGATTAAAGTATAATAATCTTTAGGATTATTTAAAAAGAAAAAAATAATAATTATTAGTTTTTTATTTATCTTACTGAACTTGATGTAACTGACTGATAGTTTTCACTTTCAGGTTAAGCACAGTTTACTTAAATTAGTGTTTGGTAATAGAGAAAAACTAATAGATAAAAGGAAAAAAAAGTATGTAATAAGTAAGACAACAAAAATGGAATTACATAATCTCATTGTTCAATTAATTTGGACATAAGTGCCAAGTACACACAATGTTAGCCATGATAATCAAGTCATTTGGAAGAAGATAGAGAAATTTCTAGACTAGTTCTACCAAGTTATGTATTTTTTACTAAAAATATAAGATTACAATATATATATATATATTGAACTGGGTGGGGTGATAGATCTCTTGGGAAATATAAACCTGCATGAACTTTGGCTCTTTAATAAAATAACATGAAATACAACTTGTGAAACAATATTATAAACTTCTTCTTACATATAAAATATAATATTATAAACTTATACATCCGATCTACACAAATGCAATTTAATTATTGCACCACCATGGCCCCTTATGCAGAGAAGCATAATATCCAGAGGTACTCATGCCCAAATCAGAGTTACATTTAAAATATATATAACTGTGACCGCATTTCAAGGGCACAGATCTTCTCAGCTGCGGAATTCAACACCTATCATTCAAAGCACTTTTTTGTTTCGGAGTAAACACCAGGTGCCAGTTAGTTGCAAGAATTAATGTGTTTTGAATGATGGCTAACTAATTCAGTGCCTAAGAAATCCCAACTAGCTCAATCAAGGGGATAATATAATATACTGTTAATTTATTTAGTGGTAAAAGAATTGACCGACACATTTATTAATTTTAAAGATAATTTATTTTAACTAAGTACTTATTATTATAATTTTTAAACTACTTATAAATTTTCTCAAATATAAATAATGATTCATAATAACCTCAGGCACACACATATTATAATAAGATATACAGTAGTAATGTACTTCAGCATTGAAATAATTACAAGCACTCAAAACATGCACATCAATAGTTCATTTTATGTGGTTATAGAGTTCATTTATTAACTGACTCTGTGAGGCTTCAAGGTTAGCAATGGCTACATTAATATCAGAAATGGAAATAAGAAAAGTTATTCATTACCTATAGGATTTAGGACATTGAATTCTTGCTGTTTGCTGCTTTACGTGAGTTTTTCCAACTGGTTGGATTTGAGGTTTTGTGGAAGTTCCTATCATTACTATTTCATGGCACTATTATTTAAGACAGAAATCTGGTGATTTCAAGTTATTAGGCAGGCATCACTTTTATCATTTAGGCCACTGGTGTTCCATCAGACTAAGGCTGGAGAATGGCCGGATGCTTCCAATGGCTGTTAACACTGCATTGTCATGGAAAACACTCATTCTGGATACATGATGTACTGATTGTAAAAACTGAACTATTGATTCTCACTCTATTTATATGATGACCTGTTGTCACTTTGTTAATTAGTTTTATATCTGCCAGCTATATCTGTTGAAATTCATCCACTGTTTTTCATTAACTTCTGATAAGATTTTAATCCTGTTTTCAGTTGGTAGCTATTGATAATTCTGTTGTTTGTGGATTTTTTTATTAGTAGTCATTGCTAATTCTGTTTTTTAATTTTTTAACTTTCATATATCATTTTATCAACACGCATACATTTTACTATACTTTTTTATTTTTAAAATCATTTTCTATTTACACATGTATATATTTAAAATTGATTCATTACTTAGTTTTTCAGATTACCCTTTTTTTTCTTTAAATCAAATAAAAAGAGAGTATCTTTAATTTTATGTAAAAGATTTATAGTTTAAACTGTTATACTTTTAATTTTTCTAAGTTAATTTTCTCCCCTTTTCAATCAATCTTTAAACTTTTATTTTTAACATTTCTAAACAAAACCCTCTCTCCCTTCTACTAATTAATTACAAAAGTTTAAAACTCTTTAAACTTTTATAGATTATTTCTTTTTTTAGCGAAGTGCATTTTGCTTAAACTAATAATAAAAACTCTTTAGCCTTTTATAAATTTATTTATTTCAAACAAAATGTTTTTACTCAGTTATTTATGGACAACTTAGTGATTCTATTATTTACTAATCAATTTTAAACTTTCATGTTATTTAAGAAAATTTTTATTTTTGAATAATTGTACATTTTTATTTATCTTAAAAAAATGCACACAACAATCTTAATATAGCACTGTTTGTTAGTGGTATTATATATATATTGAACTGGATCAAGAAAAGAGCTATAGTTTGTTCTTGTAGATTTAACTGGGTTTAAATATCTTTTTAAAAATAATTTAAAAAAATACACAGGAACAGACCAGTCCTTCAAGCAGAGCAGAAGGGAGAATACCATCGATAGCAGAGCCATCAACAATACCCATAGTCATGCAAATCATAACACGATCACATTTCCAGACTGTGGCTTACCTTGACTGCTGGATTCAAACCCCTGCCATCAAAAGCATTTTATTTGTTTTGAGGATCAATCTCAGGTGCCAGCTAATCATAGGCTATGGTCAGCATGCTTTGGATGACAGGCACATAATCGACTGCTTGAAATATCCCATGACTAGTTCATACTCTTAACCAGGGTCCAGCACATTTAACTTAACACATAAAAATACTCTTCACTAATTTACTGGTGATGCAGTGACATAAGAAAGAGAGAAAATAGACAAAATAATATTTAAGCAAACAATATTTATTTACATACACATATATTTAATATAATATAAAATAATACATTTTACTTAAGAAAATTTAAAATTGTTACCTTAGGCTATAGTTACAATAGTACATTAATTAAAGTTTATTTCATTTAAAATAAAGGAGTCTAGACTGTGATCAGAATATATTTAAAAATATCTTTACCTAGGTTTTCATTTTACAGCTGTTTGGCCTTTTGTTTCTCCATCGATGGCTTCATAGTTTTCCTTCTAGGTTTATGTTGATTATTGAGACAGAGAGGGTATGCGGCAGCTTCTACTTTACAATCTTGGCATTGGTTCCAGGTATTGATTCAGGCAGGATAGTTGATGGCTGAGGACTTGGAGCATGAAGCCCTGTCAGACACTCCTATGGTTTATGCAGCATCTCCATTAATGTTTACTGCAGCAGTAATGACTGGCTTACTACTGCATTTACAATTTCTGAATATTTGTATCTCTGGTTGTTTGGATTCTGCATTCTGTCTGAACTTATTTATAGATTGAAGACCAGACTCAATAGTCATAACCCTAATAGCAATCCCGACTGTATATCACAAAACTGACAGTAATAATAGCCAGATGCTGTTTTTATATGTTTTCTCTTCCATTGTTTTCCATAATTTTTAATATTTATCACACTTAAATCTATTTTTAATTAAGATCATACCTTACATTCATTTTTTAAAATTAATTTTACATTTTTTGTTATCTTAATTCTTCAGATTCATCTACTACCTTGATAAGATAGTGTACATGATTTTTTTTTTTAATTAATTCAATTTCAATACTATCAATCAGCCATCTTTTAAAATAATTATATTTTCCAAAGTTTTTTTGTACAAACTACTTTTTATTCTGTTTTTCTCATTTGTTTACTTTTACTTTATAAAAGTTTTCTTTACAAAGAGAGTGAGAAAAAAAAGTTTTAAATCCTTTTCTAATTTTTTTTAGATTTCTCCTCCATTTGCTTTTTAACAAATAGTTTTAGTATATTTGAAAAGCAAAATATAAGCAACTTTTTTTATTTTACAAAATTGCATTTTAAAAATCTTAAAACTAATCACATTTTTTAAAATTATGAAATTTGTAACACAGATATCCACTAGCATTACATCACACAACCCTCCGTTTGAGAGATGAAATGTGTCAGTTTGACCCATTTTAACTTTAACATTTTATTTATTATTATTATTATTATTTTTTTATTCTTACTATTTGATTTTTTCATTTTTATTTATGTAATATTTTTTGTACCAAATGAGTTTTAGAATTGCTATAGATCAATAAAGCCCAGAGGTGACCTTTCTTATGTCACTGACTTAGCAAAAAATAAATTAAAATGATTAATTAAAAATGTTTTCTATTAATTGATTTAATGAATAATGCTATAAAGTTCAGTAAATCTGTTATGAAGCTGTATGAATATTATCTAAAATTTGTTAAGAAGGGATTAACTGTACTAACTTACTTGTTAATGGACATTTACTGAAAAGAAGAAAGATATAAAAAAGTTTTTCCATGCAAGATTATGGACATTTGGCTTTATAAAATAAAGCACTGTTAAAGATTAGCTGGAAA
This sequence comes from Epiperipatus broadwayi, assembly GCA_028023455.1. NCBI lineage: Eukaryota > Metazoa > Onychophora > Udeonychophora > Euonychophora > Peripatidae > Epiperipatus > Epiperipatus broadwayi. The sequence goes on from JAQFVV010012401.1 coordinate 7,169,858, forward strand.
ACATTTCAAAGAAGCATTTTAAGCTAGGTAAAATAAATAGTTGCAGTAGCAAAAATTTTCTTTGTTTATTTTCTCTAGGTTTCAATAAGGAATGAAAAATCAATTTAAATATATTAAATTTATAGGTTCATGTAATATACAAAAAAATATACTTTTATTGTGCACAAAATAAATGGTCTTTGCAGAACATGTTTTGCTAAATGTGAACTGCTGGCTCACTATGCTAGAACCCAGCATGATTATTCTGCATTAAAACATTATATAAGTTATATGCAATTAGCTCAACTCATTTTCATAAATTAATGTTTAATATATAATTTCATGACTTTATATATGTACATAAAACAATTACAACAAGCAACAGAAATTTATAAATATGTAATGCGCAAGTTACAATAGACAAAACTCTCCATACTGTAGTGCCACTCAGTGAAAGCTAGAGTAATCAATGGATGCCAGAAGGCTTGTGCATAAAATCCCCATCTAGTGTCTACTCATCCAATATCCCTAGACTAGCTTGTAGGCACTTGATAGAGATTTTATGCACAAGCCTTCTGGTATCCATTGATTATTCTGGCTTGCACTGAGTGACACTACTGTATGGAGAATTTTGTCTGTTTTAATAACAGTTATGAGCAAGCATAAGAAATGGTGGTTATGTGATGTTTGGTGGCTTAATGCAAATTACCTTATAAATGCTATATTTTTTGCAACCATTATTTACAGTAATCATCCTTTTGCAAATATATAAATGATTATTAATGGCTTTTTATTAGGTTAGAAATTACTATATTTCTTTTAATCTTTGATATAGATATTAAATTTGTAAAGATCAAATCTCTTTATTCATAGTGCATGTTTTTTTTATTATTAATCAACTGAAAAAACCTGATTGTTCTGAAAGATATATTAAGAACCAATGACAGGTCTTATCCCATGTCTACATTCACATCATTGAAATGGTTAAGAACAGTAATTTCAGAAAAAAAATTACAGGAGGGGAAAAAAAGAATCTGCAATTATGAAGTAATGTGTCTTGCATTCAATTCTCATATTACATTTTGAACAGTCAATATTTAGTTTCATTAAGTATAAAGAAAAAAATGTGAGCCTCATTTTGTAGAAACAGTAAAATCATCACACAAGAAAACTGTTAATGGTATAAAGCAGAGGATGATGCTGGTTACTTTCAAATAAAGTTTTTTTAAGGATAATATTGGTAGTTATTGTGACTGCACACTCTATTCAAAAGTACTGGCATTACTTCAGTTTTTTTTTTCCTCTGGAAAGAGAAGTGGGCCATTCCTGGAAGTACTGCAATACCACGTTAACCCGTGACGGAGGCGGAGCAAGCCCCTAACTCTCCACCTAATTCCAAAAATCAGTTTAATATTCTGGCCCCCCATTAGAGAGCTTATCAGATATTAAGCTGATAAGAACAGATACTACACTTTGAGTTATTTTCTTTAGTCTATTCACACTGAATGGAAGATGTAATAATTTTCACCAATCATAATGTTTTTGTAAAAAAATTAACTTTAAATATTCCATTAATTATTGTAAGATTTAAATTAAACATAGCTCAATGTATATGTAAACAAAGAGAGTAAATCATACTTCCACAGGCTATGACTTAAAAGCAATCAATGTTGAATAAAAAACCAAGAATAGAATGGATCTATTATTGCTCCTTCCTTCAACATTTACAGTGCTTTTGAGTCATAGCCTGGCAGAGTGTGATTTACTCTTTTATATATGTGTGTGTGCACACACGCAAATAAATAGACAATTAATTTTTTTTGATGGCATGGTACAATCATTCTACATTATCATTTTGATCCCATTGTTATATTTATCATAGTCTTCATGGAACAAAGATTAGCATAATCATCAGTCATAAACATAAACTAGAATTCAACTCTTGATTTGAGTGAACTTTGGGAATTTTTTTAGATCACAAACAGACCTGATATTTTCTTCTAAATAACTATCTATAACCATTCATTTAGCCATTTAGTACTTTTTTGTGATTATTTAGTTATTTATTAATATTTTGTTTTTGTATGTGCTTTTCATAATCTTATTCAGGGTAATGATTAATAATTTAAATAAAATCCTTGAAATTAAATGATGGAAGAATAAAGACATTAATAAACATATTAACTTTTTAGATTTGAAATTAGCATGACTATTGATTAAGGAATGTATATAAAACTGACTAGCGTTGAGTATCTACATCTATTACTAAAAATTCGATTTCATTATAAAATAACAAACTTAAAAAACCTTTCTATTTAGAAATTTAAAACTTTGCAAATTTGAACCTAATAGAAAAATAATAGAGAATTATAAAAGCTACTTGATCAGTTATATATTCTCAAATCAACAAGTAAAAAAATGTACATGTAAATGTAAAAATGATAAAATGTTTATAACAAATCCATTAATTGGTAGACTTATTAGTATATAATATAGTAATTTATAAAACCATTAATTGGTATGCTTTTTGCATAGAAAAATAATTTAAATTATGAATATAGAGTTTAATATTAGTTTTGATGTTCTTTATCTTTAAATAGACGTATGTTTTTGTCCTGAATTATCAGATTTGTAATGCTAGATGTTATGAGAGAGTGAGTAAATTTAAAGTCTACAATAGTTCAGTAAGTTCATTTATATATCATAATAGAACTAAAAATAATAGTGCATATATTTTTGTATTTTTTGAGCATAAGAAGGAAACTGATCATCAATTTAAATCTGCTGACACTAAAATTATTTGTTTGGAGAAAAATAAAAGAAGCTTAGCCTACAATTCATTAAAAAAAATCCATTAATGTTAGAGCCAATAGCATTCTCCTTTTCATTAACTGGTGTTTCATTTTGTATTGATATATATGTTACCAGCAAAATGTGAAAAGCAGGCATTATATAGAATACCTAACCTTTCTGTATTACTCTGAAAATGGGACATAAAAATATGATAAGCTTAGATTCTCACAAATTTTAAAGGTATTCCATAAAATACTAAAATGAAAATTAGCAAAGTATAAAATACTTCCAGCAATGATGTTTAATGTTACAAGGTGAGTTACATTATTTTTTACACTTACCATAAGTAGAGAGCTAGAACACTTTTTCCATTTCCATTGCTGGCTTTATTTGGTGGTAAGAAAATATGATTTCAATTTGACCCTGCTGCATAAAAATGGCTGAGCAAGCTACACTATCCAGGCAGGAATCACAATATAGTGATATGCAATGATAATTCTTTGAAGAACTATCTAAAGTTTAAGCTAATGCTGCTAAAATAGCTTTTTCTAAAAACCAGAACTACCTACCAAAAAGTTAGTGATTGATATGAAATAACACTAAAAGGACTAAGAAGGAACACATAACTTTTGGTTAATGAATCACTATATTGTGGTGATTGTAGAAAACAAAAGTAAGTTGATTATCTTGTTAAAGAAGACATCAATGAAATCCAGTATTACATCACAGATTCTGAGCTATTGAATGTACTTCATGCAATTCATTTTGCCATTGACCATGGCATATGAGACAGAATGGTGAAAATATTCTCACACAAGTACAAGAAGATTACTCATCATAATATTGAACTGTACATTTACCCCTTTGTAATCCATGCTAGAAAAAACAAAAAGGGATTATAAAGGGTATTGAAATGAAGCCTAGAATTTTTTTCAATTCTCTGTATTTTACATATTGTACTTGTTATATTTTTGCATGTATCTTTTCAATAAAAATTTTTTCCATGTGTTACCAAAATATTATTTTCTTGGCCTTCTATATAGTGCCTAGGTATTCTATATCATGCTGTTTTTCACACTTTTCAAGTAATATGTATATATATATATATTAGATTTGCTAAAATTAGTTATAGTCTTGCTTTGAGAAAGCCGCTTTGCATTGAAAGTCTCATTTAGAAATTTTTTGCATTTTATTGCTGTATTATTTATTAATGACCAAATCCTTTATATATATTGTGTAATGAAAGATATAGAGTTGGATGGGCATTTATAAAATAAATATTCTATTACTATCATGTGTTTGCAAATATCAAATAAGCATTTACTATCTTCCCTCTAACCATCATTTAAATCTATTGCTTTTTCTGAAAATATTTTAACTTTATCCTAAAGAGCTTCATCAAGCATCTTTTTCACAAGGTGCTTTTAACTTGGCTTCTCTCAATTACACATATCTATGATTGAATATATTTTTAATACAATTGGTAAATGATATTTTTCACATTTGGCATTATGTAAGCATGCATTTCAGTTATGTCTTCATGGTAGTGGTAATCTGATTCTCAAAATCTGTAAAACTTAAAAACTCTCCCTAATTTTTTTCCAAACTTTTTATAGTCAGGGCAGAAAAAAAAATACAGTATACCTGGGTCTCATTTTATGCAGATTTTTTAATGCGATTTTGAAGTTATGCAATTCATGTTTCTTCTTAATATCTTTTTATGCGGGTTTTCTTTTATGCGATAAAGAAGTTCATTTTTCACTATATTTATTAGATATGAAATTTAAATTATTAATAACTTATTTTGACTTGAAATACTTTTTTTTTTTTTTCAAAAATATAATGTTATATTAGCAGCTAATGTGAATATGGCCTGAAGCCATATTTAGAATCTTAGTTTCTATGCTTATGAGTAAATAATAATAGATTTATAAATTATGAGTATAAAAATATTGCAAAAAATATTCAAAAATTTTAAAGGTAATCTGAAATCAGGGCGCGGCCACTTGATGGCATTGTTTCTGTACAAAAATAATGAAATGTAATGTTACTGGGCCAATATTCTTTTATTGAAAAATTTACGAAACAAAATTAATTATACTTAAAAGAATATTTTAAAATATTACATTTTAAAAATAATATGAAACAATATTAATTTTTTTATTTTACGCTATTTTTTTTTAAAATAATATTTTTAAATATTACATTAGACATTTCAGCGCATAGCACTGGAAGACAGCGGCCATGGTACCTGCTGTTTTCCAGATCCGGAATGGATCTGAAGACAAACCATACATCAAAACATGCATTACTCTCATACAATAGACATTATGATTTACAAAACAACCTACAACACATGACTTATGTGAAATGGTGCTGGGACCTACCATTTTGCAATTTTTTTACATTCTACAATCTGTAGAGAAGGACTGCAGTGGCCTTACAATTATTACTATGCAATAGTATGTCAGGTAAGGTGCAACATCATTACTTCAAATGCACATTAAAACAGTTATGGTCAGTTGAATTCCATACACCCTCACATCGTACGGTAGCAAGATTTGAAGTGTTTGCTATTTCCATAGTCCTGCAAAGCACATTAGCAGGCTATAATATTGGTGTGAAATGCCATCTACACCTGCTAAAGGGTAAAATGAACAGTAATTGTTCTATACATCATAAATTCGGCCTCGTAAGTGGCATATTTCTGTGATTTTGCACAGAAACAATTGCCATCAAGTGGCCGTGCCTGGATTTTAGATGACTACCATTTTAAACTTTAAAACATTTTGTTAGATGTAACAGAAATAAATATTCTTTTAGATTTTTAAAATAAATAACAAAGATTTTGTTGATTTTGTAAACTGAAAATAATCTTTCTAATGATAATGTATAATCTTTTTCTTTTGATTGCGATCTCATTTTTTTTAATATAGAAACAAAATGTGAACATTTAAAATTTATTTCAGTAGTAAACAAAAATATCTATTAAATGAAGACAAATTTATTATTTTCTGATCGGTAATAATCATTTAATCATAGATTTTATGCTGATGTGTGAGACAAAGAAAAATGTCAGAAAATGCTGAAATCTGATAGTTTGCTGCACTGAACAACCTCTTAAATTCCAATGAGAGCTAAATAATTATATGTCTGGATATCGCAAGCTTTATAAACAATTAATAAAATCATCATCTCAAAGTTTAATCACCGATTACATTGGCGACAGAAAACCATTAACACAGCACAAGACTGAAACTGGCACTAGTTGTACTTCCTCATGACTTTTTCAATTCCTTTGAAAAACAACTTTGTTTTTTCATTTTCATTTATGGTGAGAAACTTTAGTATACCTGCAAGAAGATACTAGTTTCAAATATTATATATAAACAAACAATTGCAGTTAAATAGTATTAATTCATAAACTAAATATTATTTATTTTTTAAATACCTTTGAACTATTCTTTATCTTGTTATTAAGTTTTTAAAAGGGCTAAGAAAAATCGCACTATTAAAATAGTACTGAAAATTAATATTTTAATTCTGAGAAATAATGCAAAAAAAAAAAAAAAGAGAGATGGTGTTATTAATAATAATCAAATGACTTTATTGCTAGGGAGGTCATATTAGAAGCTCGAATGTAGGAAATGAAAGAGCTTGGTGCAACCCATGAGCCTACCACTACTATTCCAAACTAGCAGGATTGAAGTCGGTATTGTTTTGTTTTTAAAGTCTGTGAAGATTATGCTGGATGTCTGTCTGTAGCATATTGAAGTTAATTGATCTTCAGTTTAATATATAGAAGTTTTCAGGACTGAATTAAAGTAAATTGTTTATTCATTTTTTAAATTGATGTTATGGTATTATTAATAATAGTATTTATGTATTTTTTATTCCGTTTATATCTAAAACACCCCCTACCCCTATCGCTCCATTTATCCATCATAGGGCAACTAAAAAACATATATTAATTTTTTTTTTTTTTTACTGTATAGTGAATTGTTTTATTGTATTGAATATTAATTGTTATAAACTGAAATATAAATCATTCTCTTTTTAAATTTAGATAGATATAAAAGAAAAACATTTTAAAATAAATTGGTGAGGATTTTTCTTTTCATCTATTATTCTTTCTTGTGCAAAGTATTCACGAGATGAATTTTCCTGGAAAATTTTTTTGTAAAACAATTTTAGTCAATTGACTGGAACCATTGTACTATGCTTGCCCCTTAGTTATTCTGACGTCATATGACCTCTGGAGCACAAATGACTAAACGGTTATTTATTTATTATGCTCTCTCTTGCAAACGCATCCTCCTGACAGTTAAGAATTTTTATCAATAATTTATTATTGAATAATTGTGATAATTCAATTTTTTTCTTCACAGTTAGCATAAACAGGAAAGGAATTTGAGAATTTATCACCATTTAGTTTATACTTCTAGATACTCGAATTTTAATAAGATGTTACTGATAATAGGGGGGTGGAGGTGGAAGGGTTATGAATAAATATTTCTATTTATATAAAAACAACAATAATAAACGAAAGAAAATTTATATGCCTAGAAAAAAATTGGTGGATAATAATTGATATATAGTTAATTGAATATTATATTAAGACATGGTATATGTGTTCGTAAACTTTTCAGCCAAAAATATCATTGTAAAAGTAGAATTTTATTTTTATTTTTGGAAACTTGATAATATGAGGTTATATGATTTATATGTATATGTCAATATTAAAATATCTTGCTCTAGTTTATGTTAAATCAGATGGTTTTATTTTCTGTATAAATATATGATATTGTGTAGAAATTAAATGATATATTTGACTTAAGCCATCCTGACAATATCTTATTATAGTTTTCTTCTTTTTTTGAAAGAAGCCCACTTTTTAAAATGAATTCTTCTAATTATAAGAGTGGGGAATGGCACTATACTTTTATCAAAATATAGGCAAAAATAGAAATAAATCTATGTAAAGAAATATCAGACCTGCTTGAGCTAAAAAGAATCAAAATAGACCCTATTCTAAAGCTATGTGTTAAAAACTTTTTTACTATTTAATCTTTCAAAATTTACAATCTCAAAGTGAGTATCTGTTTTTTCTAAAATGAAAAATCAAAATATCCTAAAACAAAAGCATGGTCAGAATTCATTGCTTGCTGAATGGAACAATTGCTATAATGAAGGTTTGTAGTAAAGTCACTTCATACATCTAAACATCTGAAAACAATCTGCTGAGCTTCTCAAACATAATTTTATTACCTGTCATTTTAACAGTATATTGTGAAATAAGTATTATTACATAAGATGGACAACAGATAATTGGAAGTATGTTATATATCTATCAAATCATTTTTTAAAAATCAAGTAGGAGAATTTGTGTAAAATGGCAACTGTATTATAATATTATTTTGATTCAATAATAATTGCCTGAGTCATTACAGATGAATATCTTCTAACATTTTTGGAATGGCATAATTTCCATGATGTAACATTCCTTTTAGACAAGTCTGACATTTTTTTTTATATAGATGGAAATTGTTTGGAGATCATGATGTGAAATGTCTCTCATGCTCTTATTCATTTTATTTAAATTTATTGAGTCTCTTATGAGCACTTCTTGAATAGTGATGGCTACTATCCATCACTAATATCTCCTAAAAACTTGATACTTTTCTTTGTTGATACTGCTATATGTAATGATATGATGCTATATAATAATTTCATCCTAAGGAAAAGGTTCTTAAAACAAATCATGGCTCTAAGCCTCATTTTCTGTATATTGATTAATAATTTTTAACAAGAACTGGTAATATTATCCAGTTAATTTTTTTTTTTTTAATTTATGTATATCTGAAAGAATAAAAATCCCATTCTTATGATAGATTGTTTCATTTTTTTTTGCTGTAGACATTTATACAGGTTGTAATGATTGCTTTCACTAATCCTTATGCTCTAAGAATATTTCTGTGATTTGAAGAAATGTATGAATATATATATATGTTTTTGCCTGAAAGCGTAATGGAATAACTAAGCAATCATTTATATGGCAAATGATAACACTCATTATTATTGGCAGTAGTTTGCCATTGCTTCCTATCTTTTAACAGTTTTTTTTAGCATTTCAATTTTCATCATGAAATATCCCATTTCTATAAATCTTTTTTTTTCATACTATAATTTTTTATCAATGTTTTCTCTGAATGCAAATTCTCTTAAATCTGAAAATAACACTAATATGCACAAATTCATTATTATTATTATTACTACTGCTAGCTACTGCTACTATGGCTACTACTACTACTACTACTACTACTACTACTACTACTACTACTACTACTACTACTACTACTACTACTACTACTACTATTACTACTACTACTGCTACTGCTACTATTGAGTTTTATGGATATTTGCTGCAAAATGGAAAACAATGATTTCTATTAAGAATTTGAATAAATTTTTTTTTGGCTAAAAATTTTTTTTTTTTTTTTAGTGTAGATATTATTACCCATTTTAATTTTTTACCATAAGCTACTTGCAGAAGAATTCATTTGATTTTAGAGAATATTAGAATATTTGCTTTTGCTTTTATAAAATGCTTGAATTCATTGCTGAAATCAGTATAGGAAGAGATTAATGGATTATAATGAAATTGGGAATGTCATCAAAGAAGAAAATATCTGACTTTCAAATTCTATTATATTTTTAAAAAAGATTACATTAAATTGCTAAGTGGAAAACTGATCTAAACAAATAATTAAAAAAAAGGGTTCAATAATAAATTATTATTTCAATTATTGCTATAAATTTTTTTATATCAATATAAAAATAAAATATATATTATGTTTTAAAGTTTTATATTTTTCTTCATGAAATAAATGTATACACTATACAGTAGTATTTATTTATAATCAAAATTATGTTAGTAAAATTAATATTTATTTAAATTTTTATAACAGTTTTGACATTTACAATGAGAAAATAAAAAATGTATTCTTGAAATTCAAAAAATTCATAAGGCTTTAAATTTTGGAAACAGAAATTTTGGATTAATGATGTTTACACAATTAAAATTAATTGTGAAATACAATAAGAAAGGAGGATAATGATAAATCAATAAAAAATAGAAAATATTTTTAAAAAATTTATAGGCATAGAGTACTTTATAAAATGGATAAAAGAACAAAAAAGTTATTTTCATTAATAATCTCAATCATAATGAGATTATTAATGAAAATAAATAGCCTTTTTAATAACTGACAGCAGGGTAAAAAACTCTCAATTTTTACTCATAGAGCAGATTAGTGAATCTACATCCCATAGATCAATTCCAGCTTCCAAAAGCTCTCAATCCAGCCTCCAAACCTTTTCAAAAATGTATGTAAAATGGAACTATATAAAGCTTCTATTTAAACACACAAATAATGCAAATATAGAATTAAGAGTTTATGTAAAATAAAATATTTATTTTCTCAGCTATATATTTTTTTATCTCCAGTCTTTATAATAGTACTACTTCATTTTATCAAAGGTCCAATATTCCAATAAATCATCTATTGGGTGGTCTATCTGACTTTGGATTTAATCTATGACAATTCCAGGGCATTTTGTTCGTTTTTATAGTGATTTTCATCCATTAAAATATACTAGCAAAAAAAAAAAAAACTTTAATTTTACTTCATTTTATTATTATTATTTTGTATTTAATTATTTTTTTTTTTAGGATGGCTACACTGAGAAAGATAAGAAAAATTGACATAGAAAATCACACATTTCAAAAGAAATGGACTGACACATATCCATTTTTATAGAAATTATAAATCAATGTGCTTGATATTTCTAGAAAATATTTCATTTAATAAAAAACACATTTTTAAGAAACACTATTTATCAAAATATTCTGATTACAACAAAATTAGAAATATTAAAATAGAAAACTTGAAAAGGAGCTTCATAAAATATGTGATATGTTTTATAAAAAGTACAAACAAGTCAGAAAATTCTGTGAAAGCAAGTTACTTTTAAAAAAGCAGAAAATTCTAAATCATTGTCTGAAGTGGAATTTACAAAAGTCTGTACCCCAACTGCTGCAGAATTAATCTGTCCAGAATATAAAACGAAATTTGAGAATATAAATATATCACAAAGATAAGTACAAGGTGAATCAGAAAAATTGTCATTGAATGTGAAACAGCCATTAATAACAATGATGTTACTTTATTTTTACTTTACAAAAAAATATGACCAACATTTAAAAAGGAAAAGTTGAAATTGGCCTGCCAGTTGAAAATGTTGCCCACCCTTAATGAATAGAGGTAAATTAATTAAATTTTTGATCAAATGTAGCAGGCTAATTTTTAAGTGTATACTTTTATATGACCCACAAATGATATTATAAATATCCAAATGGCCCTTGTCAGAAAAAAGATTTTCCACTTCTGTCATAGAGAAAGAGAAATCATTACTAAAGCAATCTTGACATTTGATGAATGGGAGTTTGAGAAATTTTCCACATTTATTTTACTATTAATTAATAATCATTAAAATCAGTCAATACATAGACAATCCCAATATCAGTAACAATCTCTAGACAATATCAATAACAATTAACAGTCTCAATTTGTTGTCATGGTAATTATTCCCTATATTTTCAATTAAAGCTTCAGGTTTGTGAAGAGTGCCTGGTTTTCAAATATTTATCATTTAATACTAGATTTTTTGATGTCATTGTTTATAAGCCATTTATCTGAAAGAAAAATCCTAAGCTATACTAGAATCTGAAAAAAATTTCAAGCATTTGTGACTTAGATACAATCATAGGTTGTAGAGACATGGTAGACAGATGTGTCACCATCGCACCAAAGCTTTCAAGAAGTATAGATAAAAAAAATTAAATTGACAAATAGCAGTAAAGCTAATCAAATGTAGTTAGCAAGTAATGTAATCAAATAGAACAATTTCACAGAAAAAGTAAATGTATTTAATTTATAATGTTGTAATTAAAAAAAAAATCTTTGTGATATAAGCAGAATTGCAGCAAGATACAATAATCAAAACAAAGAATAAGCTATTAATAAAGAATGTATTATCAAATAAAATATCACATGAATTTATATTTTCAATATCTGCATTAAAAGCAAAAATCCACATTATTCTATTTCAGAGTCATCTCTTATACTTAATAATCCATGGACTTAGGTAATATAAACAGATTAGATTCAGGCTGTTAACTTTCATTTCACATATACATTTAATAGACGCTTTATTTATTTTATATGAATTGTGTAGAGTTTGAAACTCAGTTCATTAGCTTGGATAAAATAAAAGAAGTAGATTTGGCTGCTAAATGTGTGCAAATTTAATACATCTTAATAATGAAAGATAATAATCAGAAGATAGTCTAGGGAATAGTTTGGTCCTGCCATCTAATATCCAATGGTCATTCAATCTCATAAAAATAGTTTTGATTAGAATAATAGATGGATTATTTCTCCTAATAAAAATAATATAGAAGTTAATGTAATAAAAAGATGGGAAAAATATATAATTGATTTCTAAAATAGAGATATTAGGAACTGTTTTTGTTTTAATAGAGAAAAAAGAAATAAAATAGGCTTTGTAATAGTGGAGAATGTGATTGCAAAAGCAATAGCTGAGATGAAAATTGATAAAAATGATTGGACTTTTATTGATATGCCAAAATTTATGAAGAGAGGAAAGAAGATGAGAAAATTAGATAACATTTAAATGTAATTTGGGACTGATGATAATTAAGTGATGATATTTTTAGAGGGGAAAACAAATATATTGAAGATTTAAGAATTTTAAAACAATTAATTCAATCTTACATCTATCTAAAATATTGAAAAAAATATTAAATAAATAGATTCATAAAGGATGTATTTGAAGAGATGTGAATTAAGAAGAGGCAGATGAATATGGTACAACTAGAAGAATAAGAACTATTACTGATAGATTATAATAAAAAATTTTAATGATCTTGATAAAATTATTGGGATATTTAAAAAAAAAGTTTAGATTGAATGGGATATATCTATTAAATAGTTTACTGTATGAATCAAAATATATTTGTAAATTAAATAGTCATTAAATAGATTGATATAAAAATAACTTTAATTTAGGAATGTTATTTATCTCCTGATTTATTTAATATTTAATGAAGTGAATTGCTAAAATGAGTTGGTTTGACAAAGTTAAATCTGTATCTCAAAGTAACTGCTTTAAGAAATTATTGTTATAGAAATAAGAGCTTAAATAATTCAAATGAGGTAGCTTTGTTTCAAAGTCAATTTTGTAAAGATTATTTGGATGTTGCTACTCTGATAAATTTGTTAAAAATATTTTATTTATTAGTAGCAGTATTTATAATAATGTAAATGATAAAGAAAATATGATTTTATTTCTTTACCTTTTAAATTGTCTTCTTATAGAAATGTATGATAAAATAGTCATTTGTTTGGAAATAAGAAAATTGCTTGGGAAAGAGATATTACTTTGAATAATTTATTAATTAATATGAATACATTGTACAGACTTAACACATGCATTTATATATATAATATATGTGGGATTCGAACTCAGACTTTCACACGACCCACAACACTCAAAGCCATCTTATATTACTGACCCACCTGGTTTATCACAAAATATGTATATTAGTGATTATTTATCTTTTCAACATGTGTATGATCAAGTGGGTCAACAATATAAGATGGCACTGAGTGTTGTGGGTCATGTGAAAGTCTGAGTTCGAATCCCGTAAATAATACAAAGGAAATTTTTGATAGAAAATCTATTCCTGGTGTAGTGTATATTATTCCTTGTTTTTGTAAGAAAAATAGTGTGAGCTTAAATGAAAGGATAAAGGTACATAAATGTTAGGATTACAAATAAATATCTCAGTTCTGCTTTATATATCCATGAAAAAGATAAAGGCCACACTATTAGTTTTGATGAGGCTAAGGTTGTCTTCTTTGAAAGAAATGAAATAAATAAAAAAAGAATTAAAGAATCTTTATTATTAAAAATTTATGATTCTGAAGCAACTACCTTATTTGAAAGTTCTTTTAATATTAAGGTATGTGTGATATAAATGGAATTGTGGGTAATATTTAGAGTAAATTGTTATCTTATAGGTCTTTGCACTTAAGAAGTCTGCTTGTAGCAGTGAAACCATTGGCTGTGTTTTAGAATTTATTTTCTTTGGCTAGTCTGGTTGAGTTATGAGTTTGGGGTAATTTTGATTATTTTATTGACTATAGCTTTAGGCTTTTAATGTTTATATCAAATTTCTTCACCATAATATTTCATTACTTTATTATATATATATTCTCACTGAATTGAATATGTAAACATAATCAACTTATTAGACAGGTATATATTTTAATCATATATTTATTTCATCTAATCGACTTTCATTCAAATTGAACCTTGTCAAGATGTTACATTAATACAATATGTCATGTGATTTACATATCATTTTGGCACTCTCTCTATCGACCAATTTCAATCCTAAAAAATGTTTTTATACTATCCAATTTTTATTTAATGCATATTTTCCTCCCAACTTTATTGAACCTTATAGTAAATCCATATATTTCTTTTTATTTTAATTTTAGGGTTGAAGTTGGTCAATAGAGGGAGTGCTAAGATGATATGTAAATCATGTGATATTGAATAAAGTAACATCTTGATAAGATTCAATTTTGAATGAAAGTCGATTAGATAAAAGTAAATATGATTAAAATATATAACTGTCTATTAAGTTGATTAAGTTTTCATATTCAATTCAGTGAGAAAGTATATAAGAAAGACAACATAATGGTTTTAAAATGAATAACCATCAAGTGATATATATATATACACACAGCTTTAATGTCAATGAGGAAAAACACTAAAATTCTCTCAACATGAAGTTTGGAGATTTTTATGTCAAATATATATAAATTACCTCGAAAGCAATAATTTTTAAAATGCTGTTATAAGTGTCACTTGTTAACTATAAGTTCAGATTCCAGTAGAAATGATACAGTTCTATATGACAAATTCATAAGTATTCCAATGTTTTTCAAACACATAGGTAAATCAACACCACTGAAAATTTTAAATTTTATAAAAGAAAGGATTTGAATTATATTCCAGTATATAGATTGTTCTAAGAATTCTTCTTACAGCATTAGTTTTCATGACAAGTAATGAAAGAAACTTCTCTGGGTTAAAATTAAGTAAAAGATGTCAACAATTCTTGATGTTCCAATGAACTTTGACACAATTAAAGACTCTTGTAATTAAAGACTCTTGACATTGAAAATGACATAGGGCAAATTATGAAATTTTCAAAAGTAATATCAAAGAGAAAAACCATAAAGTAAATTTTCTTTAATTTGTTTATTTTAAATTGATTATCTTTATTGTGATTTTTTTTTATTGGAATAAGCACATATATAAATAAAAATAAAATGTCCATCAGAAAATAATTATTGTAATAAATCACAAAATATTGAAACATTTACAAAAGAACTGAGTGAAGTTGGGTATAATAATAAACAAATTTATTATACTTTATATCATTTTTTTTTAAAATTCTAATTTAAAGGAGCAAAAAATTAATAATAAAAATAGATATCCATTCCATATGATTCAGTTGTTCAAGTTATTTTTTTAAAAAATACATAAAAATGTATAGTGTTTTTCGGAAGGTTTGTGATGATGGTATTCTAGCTGTATTTTTATATTGGACTATTTCCATCATCTAATATGTGTGTTGAGTGTCTTTAGAAAAGTTTAATATTATTTAAATATTCCAAATGCATTCAACTGTTATAATATCAGAGCAAACAGGTTATTATGTGCACCAACTGTTAGTAATATCACAGCAAACAACTATTAGGAATATCACAGCAAACAGGTTAGTGTATGCACTAACTGTTAGTAATATCACAGCAAGCAGGTTAGTATATGCACTAACTGTTAGTAATATCACAGCAAACAGGTTAATATATGCACAATGTTTCAAGAGGTATTTTCTCCCCTCTTTTTCAGGTGTTGCTGGCCTGACCAGTGACAGTACTAGCATGGGATTCGAACCTGGGTCCTTAAATTCTTGATTATTGAATTTTAAGATAATGCTCTAACCAACTGCCAAAGTCTCCCCTCTTCTTCAGGTGTTGCTGGCCTGACCAGTGACAGTACTGAGTTGGTTAGAGCATTACCTTAAAATTCAATAATCAAGAATCTAAGGACCCAGGTTCGAATCCCATGCTAGTACTGTCACTGGTCAGGCCAGCAACACCTGAAAAAGAGGGGAGAAAAATACCTCTCGAAACACTGTGCATATATTAACCTATTTGCTGTGATATTACTAACAGATAGGGCATATACTAACCTGTTTTCTGTGATCTTACTAACAGTTGGTGCATATAACCTGTTTGCTGTGATATTATAACATTTGAATGCACTTGGAATATTTAAATAAAATTAAACTTTTCTAAAGACATTCAATATACATAATAGATGTTGGATTTAGTCCAATATAAAAATACAGATAAAAATGTATACTTTTGAAACAAAAAAACTAATACTATATATCAGATTTTATGCAAATGCAAGGCTTATATATAAGCCAATCAAGGTATAGAATTGACAAAAGGTTAATGAGCATCAACAGTTATATAAATGTATAAAAAATATGAGTAGTCGTGATTTAATAAAATATAATAAAAAAATGCTAGGATTTTTCATGAGGAGATAAACTATAATAATAAAAAAATTAAGAAGGCAATGTTGATAAATAGAAATAGGATATCTTTAATGAATAGATAATGCGCAAACATTAAAATTTATGAATCTTGGGATATAATAAGATAACATTTACTTCCACTAAATGTAAATGGCTTTTAATTGAAAAAGAGTAAGAAGTTAACTGAAAGTACTTCTGCAGTTTATTTTATTTATGAAATATTTTATCACTGTTATAAGTGTTTAATTTAAAGTTGTTTCTTTTTTTTAATATGATGGTAAAAGTTAGTAATATTGTTCTAAATTACAAATTAATTTAATCCAATTAAAGAAATAGATTAAATATTTTAAGTAGTAGAATATAAGTAGGAAGCTGTTTACACAGAGGCTAAACTCTCCATACAGTAACGCCACCGGAGCAAGCCAGAATAATCAATGGCTGTAAGAAAGGCTCCTCACTGATGAAAGCCACAAGCTAGAAACTAGTCTGGGGATATTGGATGAGTTGGCACTAGATAGGAATTTTGTGCAAAAACCTTCTTGCATCCATTGATTATTCTGGCTTGCACTGGTGGCACTACTGATGAAGAGTTTAGTTTCTGTGTATTTCTAAAACTACACGTATTTTAAAATGTATACGCTTAATTATACAGAAGATTATACTAATTTGATTTGAATTCTTTGATTTTAAAAATATTCATAAGTGGGAATAACTAAGTTATATCTTCTTACAGAGAAAACAGAGAAGAATATAGATATATAAGTAAGAAATGTAAAGAACCAAAAATTAATAAAATACACAAATTTTCAAAAGCTAGAAGCATATTTTATAATTCTAATTTATTTTTGTAAATATCAAGCTAATTAAAATTAAATCTGGATTCATATGTTATTCAGAACACAAATGATTAGTGGTGATTATTGGATTAGATTAAAGCAAGAATAGGAAATTAAAATAACAGGGAATAAACTGGAACTGAGGGTGATTGGAAGCTATGTCCTAATTATATACTGACATAGCTATAAATACCAAAGAAGAGAAAGAAAATAAAGAGAAAATATGGACTGAGAGGCATAGCCTAAGTAAAGAGCATCATGCAGCCAAAAGAATAAGGAATTCCATTAATAAAGATTCCAAGTTATAGCAGTTGTATCTTATGCCAAAGTCAATGATAGTTATTTGCCTTACCAAAAAAAACAAATACAGTTGTTAAAAGTAGTTTCCACTGATAAGTTAGATACATCTATGAAAATAAATTTCTTTAAAATGGAAACTATTAAAGCCATGTGCTAAAAGTACAAAATGTATCAGTTGTATCCTGAAGTTGAAGATTTTCATGGGCTACAGATATAAATGAAATATTATCTGGATACATCCGTGTATGATTTATTTAAAATATATATATTGTAACCTTTTAAAAATTGTGGATGAGCTCGGAAGAGACCTTCTCTTCTAATATGGAGGTTCCTAGAACCTCTTCAGCTAAACACAGTGGGGCTGACAATAAATCTTTTAGACAGTACAGAGAGATCTATAACAAGATAGGGAGAATATCAGGCAATGCTGCAAATAATTATTTCATAATAAATAATTTAGACTAATTAATAGAGGAATACTTCTACTTTTATTGACTATTTGTTAGATTGATCCTTCCATCAAATTATATTCCCTAAGTACAACAAACCTCTATTTAAAGAAGGATTTTTTAATCTTCTAATTTACTATTTCCAAAATAAATATTATTCTTGTCATGACTTCCAATAGCATAATTTGTAATAAATTGTCTGACACAAAATACCAATAGGATGTGCTCTTCTTCTAACGCAGGGAATAAATGAGAAATTCTTATCTTACACTAATAATATTTAATAGCACGACATAGAAAATTAGGTAAATCACTGTAAAAGCCACAAGAGTAAATGATCTCAAGGGTCCTACTGTAACTTTTGTGAAATGCACTAATATGAAGTTGTCTACTAAGCAAATGAATAGATGAATGTATAAGTGAATGATATCCTGGCTGACTATTAGCTGCATCCTACTATATGATAACCATATTTATCAAAATTATTAAAAGGATATTTACTTAAATATTTAATTGCATAATTAAAATATTCACAATTTACACTAATTATAGCATTTTATCCAGGACATCACTGGAGATGGAAGAAAGACAAGGGTGCTTTTTATGTCCTTCCACCTTCCCACAATCTTCATAAACAACTAAATGTAAACTGGACCTTAGCATTAAAATAATACAATGGTGTGCAGCCTGAAATAGCATGGATAATCTTTTGAAATGTCAAACCATCTTTTATATTAGACCATCTTCCATCTTAGAAGATAACATATTTAAAATACTTCTTAAATAAAATATTATTTTTGGTATCTGCAAATATGAAATTATCTGTTACAGTGATTTCATCTACAAATCACAATTATATGCATAATTTTATATTATTTCTGTGGATACAAAAGTAATCTGTATATCATTAATTGAATGAAAAAAATCAATATTGTGAACCCAGGACTATAGCATATATATAAAAAAGCAGAAACTAAATTTATTTTAAATAAATACTCAATAAGTTTATTTACAATATAATATAATAAAATAAAATTTACATGAACTTGGAAACATTGCCAAGATAGGCTGTTAACAAATATAGTCATTTGACTGACCCTATTTAAACATTTTTTTAAAATCTTACGAATAAACTACTAAAGCTTCTTTAGAAAATAAATGATTTTACATGAATCATCATTATATAACAGTTTATTAAAATGGAGAGTTAACACTAGCTAATTCTTATACATCTCCGATATAAGTAATCCCTCAAACAATTTTGGGCATCACAAAAAATTATATGCTTTACATTGGATTAATCATTAGCTTATTAACATATAATTTCTCTTTATTTATTTTCTTATAAAATAAAACATTATAAAATTAGTAACCAGGATTAATGGACTGATCTGCTAATATTTGATATCATCAGCTAAATAACTTTAAGCAATGGCTGGAATATCCAAAATAAATCTCAAATTACAAATAAAGACTCTACTATTGCTTAGAATTTTGAACTAATAAATAACTGAATAAATGAATAAAATGAAATATATGGGCCACTCATCAGAAATCATTTGCATACATAAAATTAAGAAATTACTGTCCACATAATATAAATTACTAAAATGTTAAAAATGACTTACACATCCATTGGCGAAAGTTATAGATAAATACAGCAATTACATAGCATGTGCAGATTGCACTTACTGACCATATGCTTACAAATTAAACATTTAAAATTACTAACTGTTATTGGTTTATTTGTGGATTATTACAGTATCATAATAGCACAAAACAGACTTTGTTACATTCTTAAGCACTAAAATAACCAAGTGCAACCTGAAGAAACTAACTTCTTCAAACTAGCTTATTTTGTCATCACGTATCAAAAATACAAAGCAACCTCACCTACTATGGTGGAAAAATAGCTTTAAACACATCATGAGTGATAGGCCAAACATAGACTCTGCAGAGCAAACTTGCATAAAACAATGAAAACATCATAAAAATGGTGACTTCCAAACACCTACATTTGAGGCAAAAGAGGATGCCTGAACTTTGTCACAGTACATCAGGAAAAACATGGAAAGACACACCAAGAAATATAGGATCCTCTCCAAAGATCTAGGTACCTTATAAATATGTGATAATAATTACTGGAAATAAGCACTATCACCTCATGGAACAGCATATAATAAAGATGGGGAACTTGTCCACTCCATCAAGCACAATAATAAATATAAGCAATCGGGCCTTACATTATGAGACTAAGAAATACTGTAATTAACCATGACAAGATACAAATATCACTATAAGTAATTAAAGTCATTTTTTTAAATTTTAACCATAATAAACTTTGTCTGAACCAACAATTGCAATTTAAGTCAAACGACTGAGAAATTAATAAAGAAACTTAATAGCATATGAAATTTTTGGCACAAAGCAACAATGCATACTTGTATGGAATACCAAATATCAAATGATGGTAACAAGTGGACATGAATAATAATATGAATAAAAGTGTGAGAATAATAATTCTCAATGCATAAATTATTAGCGGTTATAATTACTATTGCATCTATGCAAAAATATAAATGGAAAACTTTTGATAATTACTTTGGCTGTTTGGCATATAACTGAGTAAAATATCATACATTTAAAATAATTATAGTGAGAGTTAAAAATCTCCCCTGACTCAAAATAAATAAAGTATCATTTAGCTTATCAAGCACATACCAAATATAATAAATAATACCTGTTAATGTACAGAATATATGCACATTAAATTTTAAATTACATGAATTAATTACCTGGCACACTCGTAATACTCAATAGTATCACATTGAATATAACAAAATTTCAAAGAAAATATAGCATAAAATATTTTTACCAATATTAAAAAAAAACAACTTTAGTTCATATGTGAGTTTTGTTTGCACTGGGCCATCTGTTAATCGCATATAATATTAATTCGACAGGCAAGTGTTTTGCGAAGCTTTTAGTCAAAACTTTTTTTACATGGCAAAAGCATTTCTAAAACAAGACATACAACAAAAGTTCTTATCTAATGCAGTTCTAAAATATAAGCACTTCTAAATATAAGCAATAAGATAAATGAAAGTAAGCAATAATGAGTCATGATGGAAAATGACAACATGATAATACAATAATTATTTCAGCTGATAGACACTTTTGGGATTCTGCAGGTTTATTTAATTAATACTGTTGTTTCATTATTACACCTTTCAGAAGCATGTTTTTTTTTTAGCACTTTCAAAATATTTATGTAATAAATGAGGCATTTCCAGATTATAAACTAATACATTTCTGTAGTAAAATTTACGAAGCATTTTGTTAGTAGAAAATAATTCAGCATATCAGAACGCCTTTAGAAATATTTCTACTAACTTCATATTACATGTTGATAAATTAATATTAAATTTCTCTCAATAGCAAATGATTTTTTTTTCCAAAATTATTTTAATTCCTCCAGTATGTGTTTCCTTTTCATATATGAAGAACTATTTTTTAAAGCAGGTTAATTATTTAAACATTTTTAAAGGTATTCTTTCAACAGTTCCAATGGCAATTAATAGTTTTGGTCATTAAACAGGTGATTTAATAGAATGCATTTTAAATCTTAAATATACAGCTTAAATAGTCTATGCATTTCAACTTTCTTCTTTTAACACTTTTCCTATTCATGAAATAACTAAGCCAAATAAGAACTGGAAAATTGTTCTGCATAATTTCAATAATATTCATAAATAAATATAACAATGGTTTTCCATTAAAACTTATTCTGAAGTTAATTTTATTCACTTGACTTCTAACAAAGATTAAACTCCTCCATAGCATTTTTAAAAAAAATAATTAAGAAAGCTTAATTGCAATTCAGTAACAAAAGAATGGGGATTACCTGAACTTAGCCAAAGATCATTGTTGACTTGTTAATAATTAAGTTTAAATTAAGTACTTTTAGAAATAGAAATTATAAGAATTTAATACTTCACAACTTGTGCCAGTACATCAGAAAGAATTCAAGCCAGACCAGAAGAGAATGAACAAATGAAGAACGAACAATTTAAAACAACCAAACTTGTCTTGCGTTGTTAGCCGAGAGGTATCGCAGCCGCCATGCAAGCAAGTAGTTGGTTGCAGACGGGTGTGGGTTCGCGTCCCAGCAGATGCTATGACATATGAAAAAAAAACAAAAAACAACCAAACTTCTCTTTTTATAGACTTTTTTAAACTTACACCCCACTTTTTAGCTGTCAATTTCTTACAAATACCCAATAAATAAAAACTTATTTTTACCATTTATTTTTTAAAAACTCAATCATAAGATACGTCAATCAATCGATGACATCATATCAATCTAGATATTTCAAAAATGACGTGATTTAACGAACTTAATTTAAAAGAAAGTTAATAAAGTTTTCTTATATAAAAAATATATATATAAAAGAAAATAATGACCAGTTATTCATCTAATGATTGAACTACCCTAGGATATTTATTTACTAAAGTTTAAATTAATAACTATTTTATTCATTAACTACTGCAACCAATATTATAATTATTTATTCATATATATATTTTTAAATGAGTTTAAGAAACTCAAAATAAACCATTTAATTAATTTAAAACATAATTTCCATGCATTCACACACACAGACTTACACACATGAACAAGGAAATAAGATTCTAAACATTAACTTAATTTATTAACTACTTTTTAAATACCTAATTTAACTTATTATAACTACCAAATAAAATATTTAAAGATATTAAATATTAAAATTACTTTAATGAACTTTAAGGCTGACCTACAATAACTATAACTATTTTAAAAATTGCAAAAATTAACATTAAATTAATTTTATATTCTTTACTTCCTTCTGTCTTCTAACTAATTTACTATACTATTAAAATACTATTCTCTGGCACACATTTTAATATAATACTGTTATTTTATTAATGAATGAAATCATTAAAAGAAATATAAACCATTATGCTTAAGATAAATATAAAAGAAACATCTGCTTTGCATACAGGCTGTACTAAAGTGTTATACAAAAAATTATTGTTTACTCCATATTTTTCTTACTAGTTAACTATTTTCTTTTTTTAAAAAAAATCAAGTAAACATAGAAATTTGCTATTCTGAGGTAAGCGATGGAAGCAAGTGTAAAAACACTTGGTCACAATATATATAAACTGACTATGAATATGAGTGAAAGCTCTGAAAGCGCTTAGCCTTAAGAAATATTAATATAATCGTTGAATATTAATTTCACTATATACGTTAAGCGTATTTAATATTACAACTTAATAGCAGATACCAAATGCAGATAATTCAGGTTTATGCCCCAACAAGTTCTCATAGTGATGAAGTAGTAGAAGATTTTTATATGGATGTACAAAAGGCTTTTGATCAGAGTAAACAACATTTTAAAATTGTTATGGGAGACTTTAATGCTAGAATTGGTAGACAAATGAAAGATGAAATTGCTGTAGGTAATTTTGGTTATGGTAATAGAAATGAGAGAGGACATAGACTTGTGGAGTTTGCAGAAAAAGAAAAACTTTATATTATGAATTCATTTTTTGAGAAAAATATTAAAAGGAAATGGACATGGAAGCATCCAAATGAAGGTACAGCAGAATTGGATTATATTTTGACTAACAGAAAATACATATTTCAAGATTGTAATGTTCTTAATAAATTTAACACAGGAAGTGATCATCGATTAGTAAGGTGTAAGTTACGTGTTAATGTAAAACTAGAGAGACAAAAATTATTAAGAAAAACAATATTTACAGTTGATATTCCTAATCTTCAGAAACATTCTAATGAATTTAAATTAGAACTTACAAATAGGTTTCAAGTGTTAGGAGATTTTGAACATGATACAGATTTGAATGAAATTAATATGAAAATAACTGATACACTTTTAAAAACTGCAACAAACATAGCTGGTAGAAAAAAGCAGCAATTGACTAATAAAATTTCTACTGAGACTAGAGAATTTATGAAGAAAAGAAGGAATATGAAGATATACAAAAATGATGTATTAAAAAGAATTGAATATCTCGAATTTTGTAAAATGGTACGGAAAAGAGTTGAAAATGATATAAGAAAGTATAACTGTGAAATAGCAAGGAAAGCTGTAGAAGAAAATAAAAGTCTCAAAAATGTTAAACAACATTTTGGTATTGGTAGGAAATTTATATCTGCAATAAGAAAAAAAGATGGAATTATTACTAAAAAGAGAGATGACATCATGAAATTGGTAGAAGATTTTTATCAAGAATTATATAGTAATAAAGAACAAGTACCTCCTATATCTATTACATCTTCCGAATTGCCCAGAATTTTAAATGAAGAAGTGAGACATGCAATTAAGTGTATGAAGAAAGGAAAGGCTCCAGGAAATGATGGAATTATAATTGATATATTAAAAGAAGCAGGTGAAGAAATAGAAACAATTTTAGCAAAGTTATATACCAAATGTCTAAGTGATAAAGATGTACCGGAAGATTGGAAGAATGCAGTAATAATATTAATATTTAAAAAAGGTGATAAAGAAGATATTAGAAATTACAGACCTATCAGCCTTTTATCAGTTTTATATAAAAATTTTACCAAGTTAATTACAACTCGTCTACAGAGAACTTTGGATTTCCACCAACCAAGAGAACAAGCTGGATTTAAAAGTGGTTTTAGTACAATAGATCATATCCAGGTATTGAGAGAAGTCATAGGAAGGACAAATGAATATGAGTTGTCATTATGTTTTGGATTTGTAGATTATGAAAAGGCATTCGATTCTATACACATTTCTTCAGTGATTAAAGCATTGGATCATCAAGGTATAGATCCAGGATATTGTCATATTTTAAAGAATATTTATAAAAATGCAACAGCAACAATTAGATTACATAATGATACTGGAAAAATCAACATTGAGAAAGGTGTAAGACAAGGTGACTCCATATCTCCAAAACTCTTTACAGCAGTGCTGCAAGAAGTATTTTGTGGATTAAAATGGGAAACTAAAGGAGTGAAAGTAAATGGAGAGTATTTAAGTCATTTAGATTTCACAGATGATGTAGTTGTTTTTGCAAATAATGCTTCAGAGCTGCAGGAAATGTTGCAGGAGTTAGCAGATGAAAGTAGAAAAGTAGGACTAAAGATAAATGTTAAAAAGACTAAAGTAATGTTTAATCGATTTGCTCAAAATATGAAAATAAAGATTGATTATGAAGAATTAGAAGAAGTTAACAGTTACAAATACCTTGGTCAGATTATTAATACATATGGAAACATAATGGAGGAAATTAATCATAGAATTAAACTTGGTTGGAGTGCTTTTGGTAGAAATAACTTGATACTAAAAGGAAATATGCCTATGTGTTTGAAAAGGATGGTTTTTAACAAATGTGTTTTACCAGTTCTTACTTATGGATCTGAGACTTGGACACTTAATAGAAGATCAATACAGAGACTTCAGACCACTCAAAGGAGTATGGAGAGATGTATGTTGGGAGTAACAAGAAGAGATCGAAAACGCAATGTATGGGTAAGACAACAAACAGGTGTTACTGACCTTATTGAAAAAATTAAAAGATTGAAATGGAGTTGGGCTGGACATATTTCTAGAAGAGATGATAATAGATGGACAATTGAAATTTTAAACTGGATTCCAAGAGATTGTAAAAGACCCAGAAAGAGACCACATGTGAGATGGATGGATGAAGTAAGAAAATGTGCAGGGGTGTTGTGGAGAAGAGAAGCTAAAGATCGGAGAAGATGGATTAAACTTGGAGAGACCTTCATCCTGCAGTGGATTGATAATGGTTGATGATGATGATTTAAAAAAAAATGTTTGCAAAGAATTAAAATTGTTAATCTATTCTAAAGGTTAAAATTATTATAAGCAAAATGTTTATTAGTTCAACTTTATCTAAGATAAAATATAAAATAAGCTTTAATTCTTATGTTAATCTTTTTTAGAATTAATAAATTAAAAAATTAATAATAAAATTTCAAAGTTACAAATTTTCTTCTTAAAAGTCCTTCATTAAAATCCTGCTGGCAAGTTGGGGGTATAATGATTTGCATAGTTGTTATGACAACAGTATTTTGTTCAAAGTTTTTTTTCTCCCAACTTTCTTCTCAGCAGGTACGTTAATAATAAAAATAAATAAATCTCAGTCAACTTTTAAATCTTGAAAAATCATAAAAAATTATTCTTCATCCTATCATGAAAAAGTATTTACAGTCTTTATCTGAAACTTTTCTTTAGGATAAATATAATTTGTTTAATATTAAATAAAATATCAATTTAAGGTAAATAATCCATTTCCTCTGTGCATGTATCTAAATCCTTTGGCAATAGATGCATCATCCATTGAACTTATAATTCCAAGATAAACAGATGTCTTCATATTTTTGCATTATAATCCAATAGAGCACAATAAAAAATATAATAGATGAGTTTTAGTTTCAATATTAAATGTTATTTATCCTTGATAATATTCTCTTTCATTAAGCTTTTTTCTTTCTTTTAAAATATAGCAAATAAACAGCAGATATTATATTAAAATATTCACATCTTATATATATTGTTTTTCAGCAATTATATTTTCCTATAGTTTATCTCTAAAAGTTCTTACTACATAAGTTCAAATAAATATTTGTTTTAAAGATAAACATTAAGTCATAAATATTGGATGATAATAATAAATAGTTAGAGAACAATAAAATATACACCTGGGTCTCGTTTTACGCGATAGATAGGTTCCTCGGAAAACACGCGCAAACAAAATCGTGCAAAAATAGATGTAACTTACATTGAAAAAGGGGGGATGTGGTCTGTGATTTTTCAAAATTTGCGTAAAAGCAAAGCACCAACGTAAAATTACTGTAAAATTCGCGCAAAAAAAAAATAAGAAAATAAAATATGACTAATAAAAAATTTCAAATTTGAAAAAAATTGATACAAGACTAACTTTTTTAAACTATAATATTTAATTTTATTCAAAACAATATATTTTTATGCATAATTTACAGTAATTTACATTTTTTTATACACATTTTAATTATTATCGCTATTTGCCGTTAAACAGAGTCGTTTGCAAACTGGTAAAAAAACAGATTCTCCACAAGAGAGAATACAATTAATGCCAACGTCACTCTCATGTTGTGTTGTTTTCTGGTGACAACGTAATTAGTAATTAATCTTTGAGATGATGATTTTATTAATTGTTTATGAACGCGATATCCAGACATACAATCATTTAGTTCTCATTGGAATTTAAGAGCACGTTCATGATTAGTGTCATTTATAAGAAAATAATTTGCCAACTGATTAGAAAGTTGAAGACCTCAAATCATTTTTGCAGTGAGAGGAACAGGTTCCACTTCTGTTTCATTATCTATTTCTACATTTTCTTCTGTATCTAAACTTTTATTTTTGTCTTTAATTTTTTAATTTTCAATTCCATTTAAAAATCAAATTTTGTTTCACTGCTTATTACTCACCTTTTAAAAATAAACTTGCGGACACTAAATGATTAATAATTGATTACGTTATTTTTTAAAAAGCAAAAACAAAATGTGATTTAAAAGGTAAAATTAACACGCACAATGTTTGAACAAATTTACATTATAATCTTGTAAAATTTAATGTGTGTAAACATAAAATGTGAAATCATGATTTTAATTTCATTATTGCATAAAATCTTACTATTATAAAGCACTAAAAATATTGAAATTACTAAGATGAAAGTCGAATTCCAATAATGTGCTATTACTTTCAATATAACGTAAGTGCTAGAAATTTATTATTTAAAGTAATAGCACATTATTTTAGTTCGACTTCCGGTGAAACACGAATCGCGTAACTTCAAAATCGTGTTAAATAAGTCCACGTAAAAAGAGACCCAGGTGTACTCTAATCTCTTTTATAAGTTAAAAGCAATTTATACTTTTGTCTCTTTAAAGGTATCATGTTACTATAATGTCTTTTTAAAATTATTAAATTTATTAATTCATACATTGTTATTATAGATATTATATTCCTAGAGAGTAATTGTCTATAATTTCGAAGTATTCCATAACAAAAAATATTTAAATTTTCACACCATCTTGGTATGGATATACTTCCATATATCCTTTGGCTTTTGACTATAAGTTCCTGCTCCATAAATTAATAATGAATCCTAATTATGCTTCTGAATAGTTTACCAATAGCAAATTTAAATTGGTTTATCCACACATACAGAAGAACTAAATATTATTTTTTTTATACATTAAACTTTATAAAATAATATTTTAAAATTTTAAAACAATTTACTGTTAGGTTTTACTATATTACAAGTCTATAATAATATAACTACACACTATAATTATTATAATACTACTACTAATTATTATTATTATTCTACTAATACAATACAATGCCTATTTATATCCCTTTCATCAAGAAATTTGATTGGATAAATAGAGTCAGACAAATAAACTAATTTATATATTACTTAAATTTAGTAGTTTTAAAATTGAAAATAAAATGAGTCATCTTTTAAATAAAAAATATAATAAAATATTTAATATTTAATTTATTTATAACTATTCAATCAAACAAAAACATTTTTTAAATAATACAATTTATTAATTCTTTACCAATTTATTAAATTATAAGAAAATATTTAATTTAATGTAGCAATTTTAGTCTACATTTATTAGTTTAAAATATCTTTAAAACCAACTTAAATATTGTCTTAAACTTATTTTATAATGTTCAAATGTCCCATTTTATTAACAATTTTAGAAAGTAATTAAAACTTTTTTTAAATTCATGCAAGCATTATACCCACATTTCCAGTCATGTGATAAGCTTTTCCCCCTGACATGAATGTTGCAATTTTGAAACTTACTGTCAGAAATAAATTTAAATGAATATTTAATTTAAAATAATAATACATAATATGAAATATTAAATATAATAATGAAATTTAAAATAGTAAATTTAATATTTTTGTATGACAGTAAATAAAATTGAAACATTTGGTACACCATAAAACATTAAAAATTTTGATAAATAATTATTAATTAGTTTTAACTTATGTTAAGAATAGTTTTATACTTAACTATATTGTAAACCACTAATTTTAAAGTATTTATTTAATAGAATATTAAATATATTTTTCAAGTATAGCTAATATTAATCTATTTTGTTTATGAAATATTAAATTATTCTGCTCTTATTTATAATTTTGATGGTTAAAATGGTTTCAAAATATTTTATGACTACTTATGAATTCATTTTATCAAGTTCAAGTCCCTTTAAATCAATATAATTATAACTCGTACAACTACCTTTATTTAAATTTTTTTTAAGAAAGACCTTCTTCAGCATACCTAGCTTTAACAAAAGAGTATAATATACATATATTATACAACTTATCTTAATTTTATATATTATATTTAGCAATGGTGTGGAGAATGTTCTTATTTTATGTTATTTATCACTTGCATATTATTTTTTTTATAATGCTGATTTGGACTATGAAATAATTACAATGGAAGGGTCTTGAAAGTGTGATCCAAAAAATGGCTGACCTCACATCGTATAGCTAGTCATGCCTGGAGGATTATTCATGTCAGCAGTAAAAATAATAATGGTAACAATAATACCAATAGTAATGGTAAAACATGAAACAGTAATAGTTTTACAAATAAACTTTATAAATCTAATTTCTTCCTAAATATAGAAACATAGAATGTGCAAACTTACTTCGTATAAACTCTTTCATACCAGAATGGAGGACTGCAATAGTAATTAAGAAGCTGTTGGGATTTAAGATCAATATAACTGCTCTTAGGGGAGCTTATCCCTCAGAGGAAGACAGTTTTTTTTTTGGAAAGCCACATCAGCAGTAAAAGGAGAATGCTCAGTCTTGGTTTGCTGTAAAATCTAATTTAATATCTTTGGTTGTTGGATCTCATTGTATCACTGAAAGGCTAATAGTGCTAAAATTTGCCTTGCACAATAAATATTAGTATTCATAGTGCTCATTTTATTAGTGTTTATGCTTCAACCTTAAATTCAGAGAAATTTAGGGAAGGAAAGATTTTATTCATTGTTGAATAGCATTAATACTGCAATACCATTAAAATATTTTTTTTCCCTTGGAGACTTTAATGCACATGTTGGCACAAATATTAGACTTTGGCCAAAAGTTATTAGAAATTATGGTACTGGTGATATAAATTCTAATGGTTTATTGTTGAATTTATGCATAACACATGGATTGACTATCATAATTACATTAGTTAGGCAGAAAGAACACTATGAAGGAATGTGGAACAGATCATAGATTAGTATGCTCCAATATTAAAATAATAATTGTATTAAAAATAGATATTACTCCAATCATATTCACAAGAAAATTAATGTTCTTTAGAAAAACTTACTCTAAGTATTAAATTTTGACAGCTATTAAATATTAAAATTGCTCATTTGAATCTTCAGAACTCTTATTTTATGAAGCATGGAATTCTATTAAGGAGCATGTTATGGATAGAAGTAAAAAAAGAAGAATCATGACTGGTTTTCTGATAATGATCTTATGATTAGTAGTCTAATTAAAAGGAAACATTGCATTTTCTGCTTGGCAGAATAATAGGTTAAAAGTGGAATAGTAGAAGTTTTAATGATTGATAAAAAGGCTTAAAAATGATTGGTGGATTAAAACTGCAAAGAAGATAGACATTTGGTTTTGAAGTATTTCAGAAAAAAAAAATTGGCTGAAGAAATGAAAAAACAGCATTATAAAATATCAAGAATACTGAAAAATGGGTCATCATGTTCTATGTGCAGATATCTTTATGGTTTATGGGTTGATTTGTATAATCACCACAAACTCTCCTTGGGGGAGGGGGCATGAGAATGGTCATACTCATGTACAAGTGGCTTTTTATTATTATTATTACTTCAGAAATGAAGGATCCATGATTTAAAAGTCAATAGGTTAATACTTTCCATAATAATATTTTCAAAATAATTAACCCATGTTTCCACAAGTATTCATCCAAGAGTTTAATGATATCTCTACAAAGTTAATACATAATGATAAACACCAATTATTATTTAATGGTCTGCACTATTTTTATGTTATTAGTCTTGTCCAAAATGATCATGTAAAATTGGGATGATATTTCCAGAAAATATTCTATCCATAGATTTTTTTTTTAATGAAAGTGGTCTTAAAGTTAGGGAATGATGTAGTTCAAATCCCATATATAAATAAATGCTTTTGAATAAGAGTGAAGTGTATGATCCTCTGATGAGTGGTTAGATATATAATTATCAGAAAATATTTAAATAACTATATAAAGAATACGTGATTTGATCATCATCAGAAGCATCAATCTTAATTAAATTTAAAAAACTTACCATTTTTATTATAATTTGAATTTACATATATGCATAGATTTATTCATACGTCTGTGTTTCTGTGAGTTATTAGAACAGGTATCATCCAGTTTTCCATTACAATATGTATATACTCAATAATATATATTTTATTATTATAAGTTATATATATTAAAGAATAAATGTTTTTGCAGTGCAAATTTTTTTTGGTGGGTGGAGGAGGAATGATCAAAAGAGTAAATTTTGAATAAGATATTGAAAATTATTGGGCTAGTATTGTTGGAAAGTAGTACCACATTGAATAGTACATAACGCTTATATTATTTTTAAATAAAAAAGTATATATTGTTTTCTAATAATATGTCAATTTTAACAGTTCCCTGTAAATAATACTTTTATATTGAATATCTTTTTTTAAAAAAATAAAGAAAAACATGCTAATAAATGAAAAAACTTATTTAATTTTTCTTTTTTAAAATTTTTTTTTTGCAAAACCAATTTCTGTTAGTGAAATGTATACTTATAGTATTTGAATATGGTGTTATAATATTTTATAATATTGAACATGCCACACAGTAATAGTTTTTGTAGTCATATTTATTATGACATAAAATACAACATAATAATAAGTATTTAAAGGTTTTCTTTAAATCTATGTTGGAGTGTACCCCCCCCCTTTAATGCAGATGAATGTCCAGGTGTGTATATGTATTGTGATAGTTCAGGCATGGACTATCATGTATAGCTAGAGACAATAATTGAATTTTAAACTTATGACAAAATAAATGAGCATTTCCATATTCTAAAATCTATTGAAGTACATATATGAGTTAATAAAACTCACAATCTGCAGTTAAATAGAAATATTTAGGAGGAAAGAAAACTGAATAATTAATGAATATGTAGTTGTTTATTGATTTTAGAAATGTGCATTAAAAGTTGAGAAATTTGGTGTATTAAAGGAATATTCTCTAGAGTTTATAACTGTTATTTAACAAAACTTTATTCTTCAATTGTTTAAATGAATATATTTGTAAAATTTTAATAATTTTTTATGTGAATAAGCATTTATTTTATATAGCGTATGTTTACAATTGTATACATTCAAATATCAGCCTTTTAAGCTAATTGTGCATATGCTTTGCAATTGTTAATAATAAATGAATACTTGTTCACCAATACAAGATATAGTATTTATGCAGGAATTAAAGGAATCCTCTTATTCCTATGACTCAAATGCTTATATATGAGCAAATCTGAAGTACTGGCAAGTAAAGCATGAGGATGGAACCGTCACTTTAAATTGCTATATACGATGTCTGAATGAATGGCGTGGGTGAAATTGTCTAGAATTTACTAAACGTCATTCCAACTGAAACTTAATCATATATAAAAATAACTTCATATAAGTGAAAAATTTATACTGTTTAAAAAAGTAATAGTTTTGATATAAAACCTTAAATTATTATTTTTTGAGTTATTTAGGATTTGCCTAGTCTAATTATCAGCTTAGCCAAGAATTGTGAAGTAGGCACCAAAGTTTGTTTATTGATAAGCATAAAATCAAGCCTTTTGCTTAATTAGTACACATGCATTTAATTAATTACTACATATGCACATAGTTACTTAGTTAAAATTTGTAAATTAAAAAACAACACCGTAGAACTATGAAACAATTTTAATATTTTAGTCTTGGTTGTATCATAAGGATCACATGATCACCATGTTTTATGCTAGCACATAACTGTTATTAAACAGGCAAAACTCTCTATACAGTAGTGCCACCCTGTGCCAACCAGAGTAATCAATGGATACCAGAAGGCATGTGCATAAAATCCCCATTTAGTGCCTACTCATACAATATCCCCAGACTAGTTCCTGGCTTGCGGCATTTGTCAGTGAGGAACCTTGAATCTGAGAACACTGCACCTAGATCTTAGGATCTAATGCAACTCTCCAGCTGCCACATTTTATCTCTACTTAACTACAAAACTATGAGAATGAAATTGAAAACACAATAATATTTTTAATCTAAGCTCAATAGCTTATACAGTCATATAGGTCTGAACTCATTCAGCACCCATATATTTTGGTATCTTTGGCTCTTTAACAACCATAGCCACCACTATCCTATTAAGCAGGATTGGTGTTAAACCACTAAACATTACATGATCGCCACTTCTTATGCTAGCACATAATTGTTATTAAACAGGAAAAACTCTCCATGCAGTAGTGCCAACCTGTGCCAAACAGAGTAATCAATGGATGCCAGAAGGCTTGTGCATAAAACCCCCATTTAGTGTCTACTCATCCAATACCCCTAGACTAGTTTCTGGCTTGTGATTCACCTCACTGAGGAGCCTTGGATCTGAGAGCATTAGGATCTAATGCAACTCTCCATCAGCCATTTTTTGGTGTCTTTGGCTTTTTAACAAATAGCCACCACTATCCTATTAGGCAGGATTGGTGTTAAACCACTAAACATCACATGATCACCATCTCTTGTGCTAGCACATAACTGTTATTAAAGAAGCAAAACTCTCCATACAGCAGTGCCACCCTATGCCAACCAGAGTAATCAATGGATGCCAGAAGGCTTGTGCATAAACCCATCTAGTGCCTACTCATCCAATATCTCCAGACTAGTTTCTGGCTTGTGGCACTACTGTATGGAGAGTTTTGCCTGTTTAATAAGTTATATGCTAGCATAAGTGATGGTGATCATGTAATGTTTAGTCATTTAACACCAAGCCTGTTTAATAGGATATTGGTGGCTATGATTGTTAAAGAGCTAAAGACATCATGACTATATAAGCTACTAAAGACATCATGACTATATAAGCTATTGAGCTTAGATTGAAAATATTATTGTTTTCAATTTCATTATCATAGTTTTGTAGTTAAGTAGAGATAAAAGGTGGCTGCTGGAGGTTGCATTAGATCCTAAGATCTAGGTGCAGTGCTCTTAAATCCAAGTCTCCTCACTGATGAAGGTCAAACTAGTCTGGGAATATTGGATGAGTAGGCTCTAGATGGGGATTTTATTTACAAACCTTCTGGCATCCATTGATTACTCTGGTTGGCACAGGGTGGCACTACTGTATGGAGAGTTTTGACTGTTGTATCCTAAGGTGAAAAAGTATTTTAGGGTTTCAAACTTTGGGAAGATTCAATGTTTCAGCATTTAATATCTAAATACTAAATTCATACAAATTGTTTTCACAAAATAGTTAGCTTAATGAGAAGAACAGATCTATTTGGCAGTTTAATAGATGCCAACAAGAAAGAATAAATTGGTAATTCATATAGAAACTGAAATTGTATTACATCATAGCAGCATAAGCTTCTCTACATTGGTAGATTCACTGAAATAAATGACTATATTTTTCAATTGTATCAGTTGTAGCCAATCCTAAAATGTATAGCCTCACTGATTTTCTAAAATTTTGTTTTCAGTTGTTGAATCTGCTTGACTTTCTTATGATGTGATGGCCTAATTGTAAAAGCCTACTTTCCAAATCTTCACATATAATAGTTAAAATATAATGAAAGTTTAACAATTAAAAACAAATAAGTTCAGATAAAGAAGAAATTTAATAATGTAATGACAACTCATTGAAAAACAAGTATTAATAAGAATTTAGAAAGTCTATGATATGCACATCAGGAATTCAAACGAACTGCAAAATTTGAATAAATAAATAAAAAGATATATGCGGATTTGTAAAGTTTTACTAGAATTAAAATTCTAAAAATCTACGAATGTCAGAATGTTATATTTATTTATTTAATCAATTTTATGTTGTATTTAATTATTTAGCACTTGGTGTTTTATATATTTGAAATGTAATACTTTGTTTTTCTTTTCCACATATTATGTATTTGTATTTGGTGGAATCAAGAGTCCAAATTTCAATTTTTGGTTCAGACCTAATTTAATTTATTTTTGATGTATATGAATTTAAAAATCATGTGTCAGTATAGATTGTCCCTTTTATCAATTTAAAAATTTTCATGCATATTTTAGGCTAATATTTGTCATACTAGAAATAAAGGATGCAATAAATATATGTTAATCTTAGAATTATTATTTTAACTTTGACCCATATTCAAAACTTTTTTTGTTTCGTTTATTTTTAAGGCTTGTGTATTTCTTTATTTTTAATTTTATACACTAATTGTGATATGGGTGATAATCACATATTAAGTTTTGAGTTTCAAGTTGGCATATCATAGTTAGTTACCATGGTATACAAAGTTTGTATTATGAAAATTACAATTTGAATAAAGTAGACTGATTATGTAATGATCATGTCCCTATACTTTAGGTTTAGATAGTGTCCATGTAGCATCATCAATCATATATGCGAGTTATCATGATCACATTATCTTAAAGATAACTGGTAGAAAGATGCGGTGTGACATCTTATCATTTAGATGTATTAAACTATAGTAAGATTATCTAACAAGTATGTAAATCATAATCATATATCCAGCACATACTATTTAATTGCTTTAGTAGCATAGCTTATTGAATTGTTTGGGAATAAATCAATTAATTTGCATCTCAGATTTTAATACATTATCCTTTTTGGTTATAATAGAATTTATATATTTGTATATTTATTTAATCTCTATTTTTTATCTATCCCTCTCTATTTACTTTTTATTATAGGTGGCCCAAATGAGAAATGATTATGCTGTCATTACATTGTGTTTCAATGTATGTTACAACTTGATATACAAGTATCAAATTTTCTGTATGCATAATTTTGACACCATTTACATTAAATAAATATATAAATAATTATTATAAATCATATATCAAATTAATCACTGGAATTAATTCTAAAATTTTCAATAAACCAATATAAAATAAATAACAATTGTAGCAATATTATGTATATGTCTGACATTTTCAGTATTAAATATAAATGCAACAGGAGATTGCTGCAAGATAGATATAATTGTTATTTATTTAATTGCAATTTGGTGTATTGAAAATTGTAGAATGAATTCCAGTGTTTAGTTTTAATAATAATTTATAAAATTTGGGAATGTTCAGAAATATTTATGAATATTATAAACAGTGGTGTTTGGTATAATTTCTGTAAAAAGAACCATTCTTGATGTGTGTTTCTGCATTACAATTTATAAAATAATCAACTTCTGAATTGCAAACTATGAAAATACAAGCATCATAATTACTGATTCAGGAAAAATCTCATCATCTGTATCAATCTTTTAAACATTATCATGATCAAAATGATTATTATAATTTGAGTTTAGTAATATTTAAAGACCAGGTACAGCAGATAAAGAGGGTTACTTTTAAACTAATCTTATAAGCTTTGCATTGATATAATTTACAATTCATAAGTTTGATATTATGTAAGACTAAAAAATTGTTTTACGTTGAGTTTGATCAATAACTCTTTAATACTCTGATTCATACACAGGCATATATAGCTAAACAGTTCCTTTCAAGAGAGGATTCTCAGCAATACTACTGTTATTTATTTTTATATATATATATATATCATTTGAATCTTTGTTTTGCAAAGTTTAAAATGAAAAGAAATTGCCTATTTAGTAAATTATAAATTTTAGTTAATTTCACTACTGAAAAAAAAAAAGCTTGTTTGATTTAAAATTCACTTCTCTGGTTAAAATTGTTCATGTTAATTGTTGTGTTTGGTCCGAATTGCAGACTCAAACTGACAGTTATAAAAAATATGAACACTCAAAAATTAATTAGTATAATTTATTAATAACAAATATAAAACCTTCAACAGATACACCCCATCTTTTTCTTATAGTTCTGACTTGTGTTTGAGAATTGAGAGGTCCATGTGATGTCATTATTACATCTGATTGGCTGTCACATAAGCATGTTTAAAGCATATCTGTTGAAGGTTTTAGCTTTTATGTTATTACAATGTTATCTGTTTGTGCTTAATAAATTTGATATATTTAATAACAAATATACATACATTATACAATCAATAAATACAATATCACATATATAAACTTAGTCAATATTAGGCTGGTTGTGCCCAAATGACTGGACTGAGTTTTAGCTGAGACTCTTCTGACTGTAATAGACAGCTTGCCTCAAATCAGTCCTAGCCTTTGCAGCTTCCAGTCCTATCATGGCCTTGCCTCACTGTGGCAGATTTATAGTGTATTGACTATAAAAGAAACATGCACTGTTGGCAGTCGTTTCAAATGAGAGCGCATTCAGTCATTTAGGTTAGACCAACATTCTCTACTTGTATCATAAAAGGCTGACTATTTATTACCAGATCCCAACTTTACTGGCAGCTTTCAGATTCTGATAGCTTCACTGCCTTTTGGTCAGTACTAACCATTAGCTGTGTAAAACATGTCTGTTTACCCTTTGGTTAGTGGCAATGAATGATCAATCCAATTAGATAAGGAAGGAATCTGAATTAGTCTGCTTCTAACATCAGAATAAGATATGACAATAATAATCCATAATAACAATAGGGATAGCAATAAGGAGGCTTTACTTTAATTGCATTTATTATTGAATGCTGTAGGTAGAGAGGAGATCAATTATTAAAGGTAACTGTTAGGTTTTAAGAGAGTGTTCTCTATCATATATATACATACTCAACACTGTAATGATTTTTCTTTATTAAACCAAGATCACCATTTCCTATGCTTACACAAGCTGTTAAAACAAAGGCAAAATTCCCACTTGCTCTGGGTGGCACTACTGTACAAAGAGTTTTGCTTCTGATTTTTCTTTATATATATATAATTTGTAGCGTCTTGATTATTTTTATGAGGTTTAGTGACTTGCATAAAAATGTCCTTTTTAAAGTATCTATCAATTATTATTTAGTAAGGTTGGAACAAACCCTAAAAAAATTTCAAGACTAAGAACTTATCTTAAAAATATATATTAATTTTAAACAATGTCTAATTTTTACATTCATAGATATAATTTTCAGGGTTGAAGAAGTAAGATAAAAAAAAAGTATTATAGTACTTGTAATAATACTATTGCAAGATAAGTAGAAACATAAATACAGTGTTAAACAGATTACATATCAACTTACATTTTAGGCATTAATAGCTAACTAGTCAAATTGTTTTGCATCTATAAGATGATTATTATAAAGAACTATAATGATTAAAAAGTAGATTCTATTGATTATTCATATTTATATAGATGGCTCCTGAAAAGAATGGTGGATTACTCAAGTGAAGAATCTACATTTTCTTGTTAGTCCTTTTACAAGCTAATTTTGTTATTAGTTTAGTTTGAAACAGATTTTGAAGTTAAATATTTTATAAGCATTTAATTTTCTATTGCATTATATTAAATAAAAAAGTTTTAAATATACAGTTATTTGAATACAATAATATAAAAACCCTCTTAATTAATTTAAATAAATAAAAAAAATTGATACTCGTAACAGGAATTATTATATTTTTCTTTTTTTCTCTAGTTTAACTTTTTTATTTTTATTTTATCTTTTTTTTTCTCAATATTTTATCTATAAATATTATAATAATTCTATTTAAATTGGGTTCATGAATGCTAAACTATTTAAATAATGATGGTTTTGATTAAAATAATCATATTAAAACTTAATAAAGTATTCCATAAGCCTGGAATTATGAATGTGAAATATTAAAAAGGTCATACAAACTTTATTAATTATTGCTAATCAAAATCCTTCATCATGATCATTGGCTTTGTTTTTTTTTACAGAAAGTGCCATGTACAATTTAGTGACTAGTGTATGATAAAATGATAGATTACATAATACTGTTCATACCAAAAGATTCAAGCTGACAGCAAACATCATATGCCAAGTTATCAACAAGATATCAAGAATAAGATTATACTGAAAGGAAAGAAATACTAGCCAAGTAGTATAAATAAATGAAGAATACTTAATTAGCAGAGAAGTTATAAATTTTTAAAAATAAATATATGAAAAAAATATTCACAATAAAGATGTGCAGCAATAATATTACAGTAAAACAAAGGTGGGCTATTATAATTCAATAAACAATGGAATACATACACTTTTTTAGTCCTGAAATAATTTCTTTTTACATACTAGCATGACTACATCAATGAACTTTAAAATACAGTATTAGCTTAACTTAATTTAAATAAAATTAGCTTAACTTTATCCAACTTAATATTAAATATTATTATATTTGAGATAGTCATCCAAGTAAATAAATCATAAATGTATGAATGCAGACATACCATATAACTCTATATTAAATATTTATCTAAGTATTTAAGAATGATTTAAATACTCCTATCTAATTAAAAAAAATATTAACTTTAACAAAATCTTCAGTACTATAATAATAATAAAATATTTTATTGTTTTGTAACTTCAGTTTTTTATCTCCTTTTATGTCAATAAATATTAATAGTCTTAATCCATTTTTCTTTTTGATTTTTGAAAAACATCTCTGAATAAATAAAGAAAGCTACTCTCTGGATATATACTAGTACAGATAGAATTATAGTCATTATTTCAAAACTTACTGATTCAGTGTAGTTAGACAATTTTCTGGAACATTGTCACAAAACTAACTTCTACACCAGTAAACCTGGAAGATGAAAATCAAGGCAAACTAATAAAAAGACATTTCTTATTGGCAGTTAGTCATATTATTGTATTGCAAGGAAAAGTGATGATTGAATCATTGAATTGATTTAAGATAACACAGAGTTAGATTATTTAGTTGCACATACTTGAGTGAATTCCAGTTATTCAAAAGTATTAATAAGTATTGTGTTTTAAAGCTCATGTAGATTTTTTTAGGAATTCCT
The DNA here is from genome assembly GCA_028023455.1 of Epiperipatus broadwayi. Lineage (NCBI taxonomy): Eukaryota > Metazoa > Onychophora > Udeonychophora > Euonychophora > Peripatidae > Epiperipatus > Epiperipatus broadwayi. Next base: position 7,210,249 of record JAQFVV010012401.1, read on the forward strand.
GGCTAGGCTAGACCAATAATAGCCAAATAAATCTGTCCTATTCCTCTCACAAAGAACCAGAATAAAAATAAAAAATTCTTTCTCATAAGAATACCTATTTCAGGATTCAGTTATTAATTTTAAAATGCTGATTGTATCTTTTAGTTTATCTCTTTTATAAAAACAAAATATAGCCTATTAATGACAGAAAATCAAAACAAATTAATCTGAATAATGTACAGTTAATTTTTGATCAACTGAAACTTTTATAAACATGAAAATAAAAAACAAAAAGAATTATTTATTTATTTTAAAACCAAAAAATTAATTTTAGAAATTTAAACTTACTTCTAATTAAGTTTTTTTTTTTAAATTAATGTTTATATAAACTAACAGACTACAAGAAAGGATTATAATATTTATTATTTTTCTATACATGTAAAATTTTATTGTAAATTGTCGGTATTATTATATCATTATCAATTTTATAATATATATATATAGAATAAAGTGTATTACTATTATATATATATATGCAACGAAATCAAATCATACATCACATAACTTAATTTAATAAGCTTGTACTACAAATACTATAGTCTTGTTAAGAGCTATTAATGCTCATTATATTATATATATATATTAATACATAAAGAAATCAATAATTTATCTTCCATTATTTTTACAAACTTTTGCTATTTTAATCATTAATATTTTACTTATCTTTAGTTAAATATTTTATTTTATAGAAATATTGGAAATATTTTAGAGAAAAGTTATTTTAAATAATAAATAAATAAAATAATCAAATAGTTTACTACCTGTGTGTTCATAAGAAGTTCATCTATGAGAAATGATAAGACTGGGTCACAATCCCTGGACTTTGAGCTCCAGAATCCACCACTCTACTACTGTACCAAACTATACAGTACATTTTAAATAACGACTTTTATAATTTACTTTTATTTTTGTCTTTTGAGAAAAATGAAAAAATAAATTTTTTAAAACTGTGATTTTCTGTATTTTTCTGAAATATTATTTTTTTCCGTATACCCTTAAATGCATTATCTTTTGGTACAAGATAGTTTAGAGATTCCTTAATTATCTCATTGAGTAGATTTATTTAAAATACATTGTATATTTATTTATTTCGAATTTTTATATTTTCTATTGTAGTATAATATTTTTAAAAAACTCAAATTAAGAAATATTTTAATATTTAGAATTTTAAAATTTTGAAATAGACAAAAAACTTTTGTTTTTGGACCTTAAACAATATCTATCTATAGCATTGTATCTACTTTTATTTCCAGAATGTAAAATTTTTCAAATTTTTTTTTCCATAGCCAATCCTACTTTGTTTCACTGGATTCTACAGTAGCTAATGTTTTATCTCACCTTGTTTGTCATTGTTCTTACAATGATTTCCAATTTTAATGATTTCACATATGGTCAGTTCTGTGAAACCATACATTTTCCAGTGGAGTAGTTTGTCATTTGCTTTCTCCTGCCTTCTTAATTGTACTTTTCTTAAGTTTATGTTTTGATTTAATATCAACTTTATTATGGATAGCTGGACATAATTTATTACAGAAAAAAGTTGCTAAGAAACTCTCAAGATAATGGATAGTCTTCATTAATATCTCATCTAAATCCCACACTTTCTTTTTTTTTTTTTCTCAATCAGTTTTAAAAAAAAAATTGACATTTTAAAATTAAGGTCTAAGATTGTATTTAATAAAAATTATTAATAACTTTTTCTAATATTACACACTTATCAAATTATTCATAACACTAATTCAGCTATTACTGTTAGATAACATTTCAGTTGTCTCACTATTTTATAACAACAATTGTTTTTTTTTTTAAAAAATTAAAATAATTTAATATACCTACACAATAATTAAGTCAAGTAAATACATTTACATCATTTATTCCTGTACTTTATATATACATATAAACTCTGCGTCTCTGCCCTATAGTATATGTGTTAAACATTTTATTTTTTATTTTCTTTGTGATTCAGTTAATGAGTCAGTGATAAAAAATTATTGTTGTGAGGAATGACATACTTATATTTATAATATTTTTTTTAAAAGTCATATAAATATTTAAATAACTTTCAGAAACAAGTGCTTGAATAATAAAAGATTATATTACTTATCCTCGATTTTCTTTTATCATTGGTTGTTATGGTTCTCACGTTGGCAAGGTGATCTCAGTTTTACAAAAAAAATCGAATACAGTAAAAGATTTTCTCTGTGATAGGCTTTTAAAAAGCTATATAAACAGATACTTGTATAATTGAAGGTCGTTGCATATTCATATTTAGGGGGGGGGGGTTTACAAACTGAAATTAATTAAATGACTTATGCTTTGAGGAATTATTAACTCTATTTCTTATATATTTATTTATTATTTCTAAACACGTTATCTCGCATAGATATATTGCAAACGTTAATGCTATTAAAAGTACAAAAATCTATAATTAATAAAGACCTGTTTCATCTAGAAGCGAGTCCCATCTTTGGTTTAATAAGTTGGCATGTAATCACTTGAATCTTCAAGTGGAGTTCCATAATTATACATAATTTACACTTTTTTTAATAATTCATCACATTTAAAAAAAAAACAAGTTTTTTTTTTTTTTAAAAAAATCAAAAAATTTAAAAGATGTATATTTTAATATAACTTTATCAAAATTATATATAGTTTTTTTTTAACTCTTAAGATTTTATATATATAAAATCTGAATTAAATTAATTTCTCTCCTAATTTTGATATTTATAAAGATTTTTTATTGAATGATATTTTAAAGACTATTTAATATTGATTTTGAAAAAGAAAAAAAAAAACATTTTATTGTGATGCTACTTCTGAAACATAATAGCTATTTTTTCATTTTTTGAAGATGTAATTTAAAATGTCATAGCAATTTATTTTCACCTGACTAATAGATATGAATATTGTATTGTAAAATTAGTTAAAATTATAAATTTACAAAATAACAATTCTTTAATGACTTGTCATTGAAGCGAATTATAACAATTATTTCTGAGCCGTTACAGATTTGACTTCACATTTATCCCTTATCAGAATGATTATTTGTAAGAATTTAATGCTAGATTCATTTAAGTTCTAGATATAATAAACCATGTGCATGTGTTTACATAAATATAGTTTAATAGACTTTACGTTATATAAAATAGTGATCTAATTATATTATGCACGGACTGTTAGTTGTGTTTTTGTGTATATATATATACACACACAATTCTTGGCATAACACACATATATGCGTGAAGGATCTTATAGTGTGATAGGTTGCATATCTGCCTGCCATGTTTGAGACTTGGGATTTGAAATCAGTATCTATAAAAAAAATTTTTTTAGATTTCAATTATAGTTATGATTTTTTTTTCCTGTGGTAACTGGCACATATCCAACTTGAATTAATATTGGCACCTTAGCCGTAGGTTAAAACAAGAATTAAAAAAAAAAAAAACAACACTCAAACTTTGTTATCCGATAATTAAAAAGTCTGGCCAGTAATATCTTCTCATTTATTCCTTTTCTATGAGTTATTCTTGGAGAGAACTTTATTCTGCGCTGGATTATTTAAAGTTTGTTCTATTTAAATATTATTTATTGGAAATTAAAATGTCCGAACTAGTATTTATTTTATTCATATTGAAAGTTTCATACAATACTTTATTAGCTGAATATAAATGATGCATTTATTTGGAAAATATTTTAATTAAAATATTATTATTGTTATCCTCTTTGTTATTATTATTACAAATATTTGAGAAATTAGTATTATTGTCTTTCTATAAAATAAAAGATGAAACAGCTTTAAATATCCCATTGTAGACCAGAGATTTTTTCAACACCTTTTCAAAGAGGAACAGTGAAAAATGCATTAACTACCAGGCAGTCCAACCATCAATAATGAGAGTTTAAGGTTTTCCATCCTTATTTTATACTCTAACTAGTAATAATTAGATAATCATTTAACAAATAATAATTAGATAGTTACAATGACTATGAGCCATTGAAATGAAAATTTTTCTATTGACATAACTATAACCTGAAAAAATTTCAAGTTGCACCCAGCTGGAGATTCAAATGGATTGTCTATACCAGATAGATGTACTAACATTTAAGCCAAGAGACATTTTTTGATATAAAATGCAAACCATTAAAAAAGGATTAAATGAATTTATTAAAAAGGATGAAGGTAAGACAATAAAATGTAGTAACACCAAGAATTATCATAATATATTTGTCAAAATACCTAAATTATTGATAGAAATATCTTCAGAACATAAAGTTTATATTTTAAAATTAAAATGCTAAAATAAATCAATCATTAATTGATTATTATATCTTGATTTTTGTTTCTTATCATTTTAACATTCTGAAATCACTAAATCAGTGATTTCCAAACTGGAGTATGCATTCTCAAAGGGTTTGAACCAAAACACTTAAGAATATGCAAAAAATATTGAATAATGATGGGAAGAGCACATATATTAATAATGTAAAACAAAATCTTCAAAGCTCTTTGATCTTTAGATATTAATGTAATTGTTTTATTATTCTCAATATTATACATTACTTTTCAAAATTAGATTTTAAAATTTTACTGTGATATGCACTTTAATTAAATTTAAAGATGAAATATATAACTTAGAAACATACTTTCTTTCACTCATTTTCCTTTCACAAATGTCTTTTTAAGTTTATGATATTAACTCTCAACCTAAAGAACCAGTAAAAGAGACACTGTTTAAATATGTTGTGTGGGAAATATGCTATTTTCTGACAACTTTTACTCATTACTGAGAGTTGTGAAATTTAAATTATGAAGAGTTACGATGATTTCTCTTATTGTTTAACTTAAAAAACAAATAAGTCATTTTTTTGCTTTGTTATTCTGATGAATAATGGTGAGTTTTTCAATGCATGTGTTGTGAATATACTGTTACAGGGCATATAGAAATATGTCTCTCATAAGCTCATATTTATTGTTTTCATTTTATGAACATTCTTGTGCTATCACACCAGCATTAGTAATATTTATAAGTAGTCATCTAAATTAATCCTTGAAGAATATTTGTTCATGGGTATTTTTTCAAATCTTTATTGTCACTTTACATTAGTTTATTAATTTCATATATAATCATATCTGGATTAACTGTCATAGTTATTTCTCTGTATGGTAAAATGTCAGACTCAGGAGTGTAAGGTCCTCAGATCAATTCCAGTTCTGAAATTTCCCACTCTCAAATTCTTATGAACTTTCAAGCAATAAAGTCATTGGATTGTTTTATTTTACTGCCACAGTAAAGATGATAAAACATAATCATGGCCAATCACTAGATATTTGTAATAACATATATAACACAGTAATGAAAGATAGTGAGAAAACATAGTCTTTAGTTCTTGCAGATAAAAAAAGAAAATGCTGTAATGAATACATGGAAGTAATGGTATGTAAAATCATTTTTTCTTCATGCAATATTTTCAAACAAAACATTTTAGTTATATAAACAAACAATTTTTTTCATTACCTAGCTAAACATCAGACTATATTGTTCTTATCAACAGCTATAAAGATAGAAAAAGTGCACTTGACACATTTAATTGTTCTACTTGACTTAATTCTGTAAGTGGCAAGAATTTAATTTTTTCTTGTGTAAAAAATGTCTTCTCTATATACTTAGAAAGGAAAATGATCACTATACATTTTTTGTCAATACAATAAAATAGGCAAAACTCACCATACAGTAGTGCCACTCAGTGCCAAATGGGGATTTTATGCACAAGCCTTCTAGCATTCATTGACTACTCTGGTTGGCACTGAGTGGCACTACTGTATGGAGAGTTTTGCCTGTTTTAATAATAGATATGTGCTAGCATAAGAAATAGTGATCATGTGTTGTCAATACAATGTTGAGAATAGTAATATGTAGAATTAAAAACTAATCAATTTTTCACTCCATCTTGGTGAAAGACAGATGTATTTATTTGAAATTTTACTTGTTGTTGCAAGATATTTGAAAGACAATGAAGTTGAAAAATATTTTTTACTTTGTTATTCTGATTGTTTTCTATTCTCTCGTGTCAGCCGTTTGATGGCATTGATGCTAATCAAAAACATATACATATTAATCAGAAAGTGTGTTTTTTTTGTTAGTGTGTATATATAAAAAGTAACGTTCTTTAAATACTACATTTAAAAATGATACCCGATTATTTTACTTTTTTTTTTTTTTTGGACAGTAATGAATCAGAAAATGGATAGTTTTTGTAAAAAAAAAAAAGCCGTAATATTCTTTAAATACTAAATTTTAAAATGATACCCAAATAACTTTTTTTTTGATATTGACAGTAATTAATCAGAAAGTGGCGTTTATTTTTTTGTGTGTATATATATAAAGTTACGGTCTTTTTTGAATAGAAAATAATACACAATTCTACATTATTCAATTTCCCCACAACATTTAAAAATTCACACTCAATTTTCCAATGATACCCAACTAATTTGCTTTTTTTTTGGATAGTAATTAATTAAAAAGTGGGTTCTTTTTGTTAGTGTGTATATATAAAAAGGACCGTGATTGAAATACTCAATTGAAAAATGATTAGCTTTTTTTTTTTACAGTAATAAATCAGAAAGTGGGTTCTTTTTGTTAGTATGTATATATAAAAAGGTACCGTTATTTAAATACTAAATTTAAAAATGATACCCGACTATTTTGCGTTTTTTAAGACAGTAATTATTCAGAAAGTGGGTTCTTTTTGTTATTGGATATGTATAAAAAGTACCGTAATTCAAATACTACATTTAAAAATCAAACCCGACTAATTTGCTTTTCCTTTTTTTGAACAGTAATTAATCAGAAACTGGATTGTTTTTGTTAATGTGTGTACATATAAAAACTAATCTTATTTAAATAATAAATGTAAAAATAATACCTGACTAATTTTCTTTTTTTTTGGACAGTAATTAATAATCAGACACTGAGTTGTTTTTGTTTGTGCATATATATCAAAAGTAACTTGTCACAAACGAATTCTCGCGAAAATGTTACATTTTGCATGATCGTCAAAATATTGCAGTACCACACCCTTAAAAGCAATTTTTGAGGGTTACCCATTCGTAATGGAACCTTCACGACATTGTTAATAAAATTACAACGTAACAAAGGTTAGAGCACTTGAAAAAAAAAAAACTTTGTAATGAAATTTTAAATAATTATGACAGGCTAAAATCCATACACTCTCTCACAAAAGTATAGAGAAAATAGACATTCTAGCATTACGATAAAGTTAATAATACAACTTACTACTGCAGCCAATAAAGGCATTTGTCTGTGCTTTTAGCATAGAAAAAAGTCAGACTGGCTCAGCCGACAGGGACTTTTTCTGTGATTTATTGTAGAAAGAAGCCTCTTAGGTTGGGTGTAGGCCACTGAAATGGTATATTTCTAGGAATTGACCTAGAAATAGTGCCATCATGCGGCTGGCACGAGAGAATAGAAAACAACTGTTATTCCTTGTTAAGAGTCCATAAGAGATATATTTAAAGCTATTCATTATAGTTTCAAAGAAAAAAAAACATTAATTGAGCTAATTTTTTGGCTAATGATAGATAGTGGAAAATCTTTGTTAGATTTTTAATCCAATTTTTATGATCATGTTGTAAAAGTAACCTCCAATTTAACCTGGAGTTACTGCTGCTAATAAAAGCAAAATCTAGCAACTAAGCACCTCTTAGTGAATTACAAATTATTTTTGAAGAAGTTGTTTAAGTGTTTTCCTGAAGGTTTGTGATTTTATAAAGTCAGTAACTACAAATTCTAGAATTTTTGAAGCACTGAGTGAAGAGATAATGAATCTTTATTCTACCCTGTTTTTTCATATAAAAATAGGGTAGCTTTCTGGAATAGATTTCACAAATTCATTGTTCAAAGGGATGATTCTTCATTCTGTCCTGATACTTTATATTATTATGATGGTTCTCTTGTGATAAAGTTCATAAACTTACTGCTTGAAAAATACTGTCTTCATTCTATCCTGCTCGTTCATACAAAAGTAAGATGGTTCCCTAGTAATAAATGCACAAACACTGTATGAAGAAATAATGAATTTTCATTTTACCTTGCTCATTCATATAGCAGTAGCTTGTTTATTTTATGACAAAAGTTCTTATCTGAATATTTGAATATGGATGTGATGTCCATTTTTTTTTTTATAAATATTTTTTCTGACTTGTTTTCAAGTTATGCATACTTATCAGATATTTTTCTTCAAATAAATAATCAAAATTTGTCAAAATAGTTCAATAATAATTTTCAAACTTTCAGATAAAATTGAACCTATGATTTTAAAAAGTAATTTTTGGTATCATGTATTAAAAATAACAAACTTATGATATTTGAAACTTTACATATTTTTATTTGAAAACAAATTACAGTTCCTCAGAAGATAAACAAAAATAATGGATTAAAATTACTTCTCAAAACCTGGAGATCAATTAGGTCATAAATCTTTTTGAAGAAGAATACTTTTTGTCAGATTGTCATTCAAGGAAAAAAAGAAACTTCTTTAAATGCTGGTTTATTTATTTTTTAAAAAAACTTTTATTAATTTTTGAATAGCCATCATCAGAGAATATTAACAACTTTTTGACAAGGTGCTTTAGCTGGAGAGAATTTTCTCTCTTTATTTATAAAAAATAAATACCATAATAACCTGAAAGCATTTTCATAGTTAAGATTTTTATCTTACGTTAGTTGAAACTTATTTCAAAAACTCTGTGCTTCAAAGCAAATTCAAAAATCACATTAAATTTTGTTGTGTGCTTTGTAAATAATATTTCAATATATATTAAAGTTTTTTTTAGATATTGCTAAATTAAAATAACAAATATAATGTATTAATTAATATAATGTAGTTTCTTTTATGCAATCATATTTTTTTATTAATGAAAGTTGAGAATAAGCCTATACAAGATAAAGTAGATATAAATAAAATTAAAAATCAGAAATCGTATATGTATAATAAACTATAAATATGCTAAGAAAAAGGAAATCATAAAGTGATTTATTGGACTAAAGATTGTTATAGTTAAATTAATAAATGTTTCTTGAAAATGAATGTTGAGAAAAAATTACAAAAAATTAATATGAAGAAAAGGAAAACTAATGAATATAAAAAGGCTGCCAAAGGAATTTAGTTATAGATTTTATAAACAAAAAATGGAAAATATACTTTAAAAAGGAAAGAATGAAAATAAAAAAAACTAATGAAAGATATAAATAATACACAGAGAAATAATAGAAAATATTGAAAGTACATTAAATACAGAAGCAGATTTTAAGAAAAGATTAAAAGTGGTAGCCAAGGAACATGAAGAATTTATAGATAGGAAAGAAAGAGAGAGAAAAAAAACCCACTTTAAAGAAATGAGACTTTAAAGAAAAGAGTAAATCTGGTATTAATATTAAGGAGATAATTGAGCAAAAAAATTATAATTACAGACAAAACATTAATGCAAAATCTTAAAATGTGATAAAAGCTAAAAATTTAGATGAATTGGGAGGTGAAACAATTTTAAAATTGGAACAAAAGATTTGTATGCTTGTTTAATAAGATTGGAAATGTAGAATATATTCTAGAGAATTAGACAGTTATAAAAGTAAAGTTAGTTTTTAAAGAGAAAGGAACAGATAGTATTGATTTGTGTAACTGTAGATTGGTAACAATAATATTAATGATATGTAAACTATTTTCAGACATGATTATAAATAAATTTAATGCTATTGGATGAACGACATAAATTATCAAGAACAATACTGGGAAAATTTAGAGATGATATGAAAACTGATTATATCAAATTATGGATATGAATTCTACAATGAAAAGGCATATGATAGAATGATAGGAAAATATTTATTGTTTAAAAATGTAAAAAAAAAAAAAGATTGGGAAAAGATTTTTTGAAATTATTAGAAAAACTATATGATGAAAATTAAATATAGCGAAACAAACAAACAAAAAACTAATTAAAGGAAATATATAAATAAAAAACAAAATACAATTACTTGTCTACACAGCTGTTTAATATTTCAACCAGAAGACTGGTTTTCATCATTTATCTGTATGTTATAAGAAAAAGGATCCTTTGATTGAAATATTAAAACAGTTATGTAGACAAGTAATTATATGTATATCAGTGGTGTACATTGAATCAGGTTAGGATAATAAGTGAATAGGCTTAAGAAGGATTGTACTGTATCAGCTATAATGATTTTTTTTTTTTTAAAAAATAATTATTAAAAAAATATTAGTAAATATAGGATATGAAATACTAACCCTAAATATAAGAAATGTTATAGATTACCAGCATTATTTATTTGCATATGAAAGTTTCGTTTTGCTAATGACAAGGAAGAGGTGGGTATATTACTTAAGATATATGCAGAAAAAATTAGAAAAATTGGTCTTAAATTTACTAAGAAAAATTTAAAATATTGATAATTAATAAATTAGAAAAATGGGAAAATATTGCATAGAAGAAATGATGCAATATATTTATTTAGCGAGATAAATTAGTAATAAGATTAAATGTATATCAGAATGAGAAAAGAATTTGGTAATTAAAAAAAAGAGGATGGTTTATGAAATTGACATATTTGCTTACAATAGGTTATTAATGTAAGAAAAATAGTAACCCCATCTAATCTTATTTATGAGAATAATTCCATGTACTAAAATTAACAAATTATTGACAGCTTTGGATAAGATTCAAAGAGAAGTAGGAAGAAATGCATGTGGAGGAAATATATGGTTAGCTGATAAACATAGAAGAGAAAATCTGCTCGTCATTTCATATAAGAAATGCCAAGAGCAAATTTAAAATGTTTGGTAATACTAAATTAATTTTTGTTTCATTGTAATGGTTGTTAATCAGTTGGTTAAGGAAATTATCATGCTGTGCAAATAAATGGGTCGAAATTTTGTTTCATTAAAATTAAACAAAAATTAGAATGAATATTCTAATAGAATATTAGATATACAGTATGTTTGGAAATGGTACAAAAGAATAAAGAATTTAGTTGAATAAAAAAGAATTGTTATGAAAATTAAAAATTTGCAATAAAAAAATATCAATGTAATATCAAAATAAAATCAACATTAAAACTAAATATTTATGAAAATAAAAGAAATGATGTGTTTTTTAATTAAGAGTAGAGTATAGAGCCTAGAGACAAAAATACAAACTAAGAACTTAATGAAAGAACTAAGAATTTGAGAAAAGATTTACTTTAGTGTGGCTGTAGAACAGAAATTTTTGAACATTTGTTATTAGAATGTAATAATTTTAATCAAGATAGGAAAAAAATGACAGAAATGTGGAATATGTATAATGAGGAGAAAGTTTATGTTGAAAAAAGTGAGTTTTTTTTTTTAAGTAAACAAGAATAATCAAAATATTATGAATATATAACAAAAGAGAAAGGTAAGAGAATTTTTGAGAAATGATAAAAATAGTAATGAAGAATATGATTTTATATTTTAAATAATTATTACTACTAGGTAGTAACAATTAAGGTGCTTTCTGACAACATGTAGCTATAATACATCAAAACATATGTATAAAATGGGATAAAAATATAGTGAATATATTACATATTGATACTTATGAAGTGGTAAAGAAGATAATTAAGCTAGTTAGAAAAAAGAAGTAAAACTATAAAAAATAAATGTAAATAAAAATAATTTAGAGATATATATGAATAAAAAATATAAATATGGAAGGATGTGTGATAACATTAGATGGAGCTTATTGTCATTTGGTGCAAAAACAGAAGCTTTGTATACCAGTAAAACAGGCTGAAGTAGAATAAATTATGATTTATATGAATATAGAATGGGAGTAGTATTGATTATTTATTTTAGGAATGTATGGTGTTGAAAGAAGATCATAATAAATTGTATGAAGAGTGGGAGAAAAATAAAGATGCAGGGATAAAAGAGATAAAAATTTATCTTTATGATGAGATTGGAGACTATTAGGATTTAATATTGAAATTTTTTTTTATTAAAATAATATAGGAAATAATAAATGAGTCAGTGCTGAAAGAATGATTTGAATATTGTAGATTACAGAAATAACTTTATCTAAGGAGAAGCCATTTTATAGCACATTCCATATATAACATAATATTGTATTTTTCTCTCTGAATTTGAAATAACTTGTAGAATAGAAATATATACTATATTTTTACAAACAGTGCCAATTAATGCAAAACACTGATTCAGTTTTCCATGATCATCATATTCCATTTCTGTCTCACCTATTCAATTCACTTGAGATCTTATTAATAAAGATTAACTACTAATATAATTCTGATTTTGTCAGTAAACTCTTCAACTTCATTATAGTCTTAAAACTGAATTCACAACATGTTTCTTTACTTCCTAATATTCTGCATATTATAATTAAAGGAGACATTATAGTGTAATTTTTTTGCTCATATTTGGCAGGTTACAGGCAATTTTTTTGATTTTTGTTGTATGAAATGCTGTTTTTATTTACTTCTTTTCATTTTCTGGATTGAATCATTTTTGAACTTTTGAATAACATGAATTTAAACTTCTTTGTATATTTACTTATAATAACAACACAGATACTTATTTCACCAGTGTTTACAATATAATAAAAGGCAGCTCTCCATTCTAATGTTAGCTACTGTAACCTTAAGTAATCAGTGATTTTTAAAAACGTAGATTTCACTAGAGTAGAGAACTGCTTGTCTTATGTTTATTATAATAAAACTAACAAATAAGAAATATGTATATTGGAGATCATTTATCTTTTTTTATATGTGTGTTGTCATATGTATCAGTTGTATGAGGTAGAGTGGATAGCTGACGTGAGCAGAAAGTCTGTGTTCAAATCCTCTATAATTACATTTAAATTCCAAGTATATAAATTATACTTATATTTAAATATTTAAACAAACAAAATAAATAACTTAAGCAATAAATATTTTTGTGCCTTCTTCTCTTACCTAAAAAAATGAAGTCAATTCAAGACAAAAAACATATATTTTAATTCTTTCTTAAGCACCATGAATAGCAGCAACAAATAAAAATTAACAAAGTTTGCTTTTAGTTTTTTTAATCTGCAAAAGTATTAATAATCTTATGAATAATTATTTGGGAGATCATATGATATTTGAGCACTAAAGTTATAAGCTGAGATTTTGTTTTACTTTACTCAGCTGAGAATTATTTCTAAATTAGTATTGTTAAAATAAGTTCACATTTAGTTAAACATTTTTTTGTAATAGTAGTAGTGGTTGTGGTGGCAGTGGTAGAAGTGGAGGTAGCAGTAGTTTACTAAAATGCATTATTGAAAGATTACAAATTTAACTGGTATTTGTGTCCACTACTCTACTATAATTATTGGTTATATCCCTGTAACTATACTTGTAATCACTGAGTTATTATAGATATGCATTAATGCATTTAGATTGTTCTTTTATTGTAAATCTTAATATGCTTTTAGTCTTTTACTAAGGAAGTCTTCATTTGATGAATGTGCTCTATGCATTAATAAGTATTGTAAAATTACTTTTATGTGAAAGGCTATCTTTAATATTTCAACCAAAGGATTGGTTTCATTAGAAATAAATACAGTAAAAATACTAAGGTACAATATAGAATGACTGAAATACACAGGCTTATATATACCTGTGTCTATATATGTAATAGACAGGGTATGAGCACAGACTTTCACATGACCCACCACTCTCCACACCATCTCATAACACTGATACACTTGAACACACATATGTTGAAAAGATAAATAATCACCAATATACGTATTTCATGCTAATCCAGCAATCATCAGTTGGTCCAGATTACCATCTCCACACATATATGCTACAAGTGCTCAGATATATATTAAGATAGCAAATCCTCCTACTTTAATGGACAGGCTTCAATCCACTCCACACTGCAACTCTTCAACCGTCCATCCAATTGAAAATCTGATGATGGAACGCAAGGGCCCTGAGGGAGTTTTGTCACACCCATGTTGACCTAAGGTCAATCTGCCCAAATGTAAGGAATAATCCATTAAATACATATGCAAGGGATAGGCAGACATCTCTAATATGTATGCTGAAATACACAGGCTTATATATACCTGTGTCTATATATGTAATAGACAGGGTATTTCCATAAAATTTTAAAAGTTTCTCCCCTCTTACCATCTCTTTACAATTATTATATATATTTAAATAGATATATTTTAAAAATAAAAATTTTATAATATAATTATATTATATTAATTTATAATAATTTTTTTTTTGTCCATATCATCTTTTCCAATATTTTTTTGAGTTATTTGAAATTATTTTAAGATGGGAAAATCTTCTTATTTTTTGTGAATTAATATAGAATGATTAAAATTTTATTGGGACTTGAGTAGTTGCTTGAGTAAACCATTCTTATATAAAATTTATTTAAACAATTTTTAAGATTTCTTGAATATCATAATGTATTACTTATTTCTTTGTCTGCAAATAATATAATATTGAAAAACTCAATTCTTGTGTATAATCTGCATCAAATCAGTCAGCCATTCTTCACAACCACCCATGTCTCTCAAGATGTATTGTTTGTAATCTTTCAAATTTATTAATACCCTTCCACAGACATACATACCAAAAATGTCTTTATTGTTTGGTAGATATGTGGTGTTTTCATTAACTTATAAACACATTTTTTACGAAAATTATTTATAATTTTTGTGCATTTATAAATTTTTTAGATAAATTATTCAAAAATTTATTTTTAAAAAAGTAAAATTATAATCGTCTGTTTTTATTATCCAGCTTTTAAAATCTTTCTAGCAATTTACTTAATTTTAATCACGTGATTCGTCGTCGTCGTCGTCTTCCCTCTCTCCATCCTTTTAAAAAAAAAAGTTTTTTTCCCATTTTTTTTTTTTTTTTTGTTAAAATATGACGTTTTATTTGTAAATTTCATAAAGATTTGATAATGAATTAATAAATACAATTCAAAACGACAAATTAATTTTTACAAATTATTAATTTTTCTTAAACAGCAGCGAATGAGTTGAATTTTATGAAAGAAATATATAGAGAGAGTCTGATAGCGCAGATCAACCGTTATACACTTGATTTGGAGTTTGAAGTTTCAATCGAGATTGATTAAATCTTGGAAATTTTTTCTTGTTTTCAAACAGGCAAAGGATTTTTTTTTCTAAGGCTATTGATATCCATACGCAGCTTAGTTAACCATTTAATATTGTTGAGTAAATGAATGTTCAGCTATTGTTAGTCAAAGAATATAATAAAATGAAAAACAATTCAAACTCTTATTAACTAGAAATCAACAGCCTGTAAACAACTCATTCTTATTTACTGTATCTCTATGGGGTCTGTTGGTGAAGCCTTTTTTCTGCAGTGGGATATTTGAAAGCTGTTTTTCTTATTTATATATAAAATTTTAAAAACACATTTTTGGCACCTACTTAATCTCTTTATTATAAGCTTGTTTTCTAATTGCTGGTTTGCTCTTTCCAAACTTTTATAAACATTTTAGAAACATTCTTAGTTTTTAATCAAAAGTTAAAGCACTTTAAAGTGAATATTTTATCATTTGCATAGATTAATATTAAACCAAAGCATAAACTGTTATTATTATTATTTTTTTAATGCTCACTAATAAAAATTCAAAATATTAATTTACCAAATTTCTGTAAGAGGTTAGGAGCTCCTATACAAAGCTATCAGCATAATTATTTTCAATAATCATTGATTCACTGCAGGATAAAGGTCTCTCAAGTTTAATCAATTTTTTTCTAATCTTTAGTCTTTCACATCTGGAAACTTTTTTATTTCATTCAACCATATCAAGTGGGGCTTCTTTCTAAGTCTTTAACAATTTCTTGTGATATCATTTATGATGTTAATTGTCTATCCATTATCATCTAGCAATATATCCAGCTCAGTTCTTTTCAGTCTCAATTTTTTCCAATGATGTCAGCGATACATTTTTGTTACTCATGCATTTCATTTTCAATCTCTTCTTCTTACACTTATCTGTTCATATTTTGATGAGTAGTCTTAAGTTTCTGTACTGCTCTTCTGTTAAGTGTCCAAATTTTAGATCCACATATAATTACTGGTAAACCATATCCATTAAAAACCTTTGTTTTCAAACACATAGACATACTTTCTTTTAATATTAATTGATTTCTACTAAAAGCACTACATCCAAGTTTAATTCTATTATTACTTTCATTCATTATTCTTCCATATGTATTAAGAATCTGGTCAAGATATTTATAGTTGTTAACTTTTTCTAATTCATTATTATCAATCTGTACTTTCTTCTTCTGAGAAAAGTCATTGAATGTTATTTTACTCATTTTAGCGTTTATCTTTAGACCAGCTTTCTTACTTTTCACTTGGTAATACTTGCAATACTTCCTGAAGTTCATTATTTGTAAAATAACTATATTATCTTCAGAATTACTTAGCTTTCCATTTTAATTTTACAAAATACTTTTTTAAAACTGCTGTAAAAAAGTTTTGAAGATATGGAATCACCTTGTCACACACCTTCTCATTGCTTATCTTCTTAGTATTATCATGTAATCTAGTTACTGCTAGTCAAAATAAGAGTCATAGATCACATGATCCTATTCTCTTAAGCTTGTAAGTTATAAACAATGAGGATAGCCAATTCCTCAACAAGCTTTGTAATAAATGCTTAGGCAGAGAAAGTATTTAAAATATCTCTGTCAGGAACCCCCCCCCCCAACCCCTGACCATGGTTCGTGCTTTGGTACTCCTCAGAGAGGTGACAGGGTAGGTTCAGACAATAGATCTAAAAATACCAACCCAAAGCCAGCATTTATCTAAAAGTTATCTATTGAGTGGAAAATGTCTTCAAACCCACAGTTTCCACTCAGTAGATAACTTTTAGATAAATGCTGGCTTTGGGTTGGTATTTTTAAATCTATTGTCTGAATCCACCCTGGCACCTCTCTGAGGAGTGCCAAAGCATGAAACCATGGTCAGGGGTTTGGGGGGGAGAGTTTCTGACAGAGATATTTTAAATGCTTTTTCTGGCTAAGCATTTATTACAAAGCTTGTTGAGGAATTGGCAATCCTCATTGTTTATAACTTACAAGCTTAAGAGAATAGGGTCATGTGATCTATGACTATGTATAGTCTCTGCCTTACATCTTACATGATGTTATATACTACTAATATATGGTACGGCTGAAGATCTATCCATCCCATATAACTATTTGAATTGGATAGCTAAGTTTGAAGACATGTAGATGTCTGAAAATTTCAGATTTTCCACTCAATAGATAACTTTTAAATGTTGGCTTTTGGGTTGGTATTTTTAGATCTATTGTCTGAACCTATCCTGGCACCTCTCTGAGGAGTGCCAAAGCATGAAACCATGGTCAGTGGTTGGGGGGTTCCTGGCAGAGATATTTTAAATGCTTTCTCTGGCTAAACATTTATTACAAAGCTTGTTGAGGAATTGGCAATCCTCATTGTTTAGTTACTGCTACTTTATTTTGATAAATATCCTGCAGAATATGACAGTATTTGGATCTATATTTTAAAAATCCAATTGTAGAAATGCCTATAGGATCAAATGCCTTTTCATAATCTACAATTCATATTCATTGTCCCTTTCTTTAATTTCTCTCAATACTTAGAAATTATTTACTGTGCTAAAAACACTTTTTAAGTCCAGTTTTTTTTTTTTTTTTTGGATAATTAGAATCCAGAGTTTACTATAGATGAATTGTAATTGTATTGGTAAAGATTTTGAATAGAACTAGTAGAAGGTTGATATATCTGCAATTTCTAATATTTTTTATCTTTTAAAAATATTAATATAACTGCTGCATTTTTCCAATTATCTGGAACATTTTTATCATTTAGACATATGGTATATAATGTTGCCAACAATTTTCTAGTTTTCATTTGCATTTTTTAAGTTATTAATTATAATTCCAATTTTTCCTGAAGCTTTTCCCTTCTTCACAGATTTAATTGCATGTCTCATTTTTTCTTTTAAAATAATAGGCATATCAGAAGATGTAATAACTATATGGGGTGTTTTGTCATATTTTTTTATTATTATATAATTTTTTATAGAACTATTGATATTATCTCTCTTTTTAAAAATAGTTCTATCATGCTTTGTTATTGTAGAAATGATTTTCTGTTTACTACCAAGATCTTTTTTTAAAAATACTTTTGAGTCTTTTATTGCTTTCCATGCTAATTAACAATTATATATATATTTTTTATGTCATTATTAACTCTTTTTCATACCAGCTTACAAAATTCTAGATATTCAATTCTTTTTAATGGCTCTTTTTTAAAAAAAAAACATTATATTCCTTCATTTCTTCATACATCGTTTTGTCTCAGTAAAACATTTATTGACAAATTGCTGCTTTTTTTTTGTACCATCCATCTTTCTTGCAGTTCTTAATAGAATATCAGTCATCTTTTTGACATCTTTAAAATCTATTAATATTTTTAAATGATTTGCAAATTTTAATTTATATGTATTATGTTTCTGAATATTAGGAATATTATCTATTAATACTGTCCTTTTTAATACCTACATTATATCAATGATAATAGGGTTTTGAATAATGTGAATAGAATATGATTGCAGTATAGATGATCTGTTAGGTTTTGAATGCAAGCAAGAACAAAAATATTTGAAATTGGGAATTAGAAGCATATCAATTTAACATTATTTGTTTGATTTATTAAGAAGAAATTATTCTATATGAAATAAAAGTCATTGCATGAAATAAACAAATACTATGAAAATTATCATTCTTGATTAGATTTTCTTGATGAAATCAAAAGAAAAAAATAGTTTTGTATTGATTTAATTTGCTGCATAAACATTCTTAGTTTTTATTCAAAGCTTCACATATATTAGAGAAAGATTTCTATTTTCTGTGAGAATAATGAACTACATTAATGTCAGTATGGTAAATAATTATAATGAGGGAATGAGTTGATCCTCTACCTTAAAACAGTCCCTGTGAACAAATAAGCATTCTATGCAAACATATAAGGATTCACATTCTTGATATTCTCAAGGCAAAATTCAAGCCTTTGTACTTATCATGAAGAAAAAATCGCACACTATTTGCAACTTATTTAATACACTGATATTGATGACAATCATTACTGCTCAATTATTTGCTAGAATACAGAATATTGTTACTGAGTTGCTATTTTTTATTTAAGTTTAGTTAATTACTTCAGTCTGCATGTTTCTAAAACCAATTTAAAATTGGAATAGGTAATAAATTTAAATGTACTTTTATCTGATATTAATAACTTAATATTCATAAATATTGAAGGAAGTATTCATTAAAAATTTATCATCAGATTAGTTAAATCTTTAAATTTTCATAACTTTTTAAACACAATAAAATGTTTTTGATCTTGAAATATTTAAAAAATATCAATAATTAAATAAATCTCTTTTTAAAAATATATTAAAAATTAATATTAATAATTTCTTCTCCAGAGTTTTAAAAATAAACCATGTAGCAATATATTGTCATTATTTATTTTATAATAATAAAAATCAAAAATCTATTTCATAATTAAAATTTATTTGCGTGGAAGAAAACATTTTATACATATTTTACAAAAATAAGTGAAGTTACGTATTTGAACATATTAAATACATCAATATAATTATGATATTAAATTTCAAAGTTTCTATTTTTGATTGAAATATTTAAAAAATCTTTGCATTAGCTTTTTTCTTTCCTATGTCTGAAATGTAGATATTCAAGTTTAATTATTTTAAGCACAAATATTTCTTAGTTATTTCTTTTTGACATGTCAAACATATGATAATCCATTTCCTGGACAACAATTATTAGGGAAATTTTTATTGTTATATGGAAAGACTTTTAATTAATATATTTCATTAACTAGCATTTTATTTAATGAGCAGAATAATAGTTAACTCATTTAACATAAATTTTGGACCATAGTTGGTAATTATGAATATCTAAAATGTAAATAATTTGCTTTTAATAGTTATTATTTATATGAGAATATTATTTTTTAAAAAATAACAGTATTGGAAAATTATGACAGTGAGTAGAATTCTCACAGTTAAAGTTGAAATTAATCTTTCAAAAATTTGTGTATATTTAAAAATATTCACAGCATTTAAGAATATTTTAAACATATTTATTAGAGAAAGGATTCTTATATTTTCTTTTTGCTTTGTATATTACGTTTAATTATAGGGTAGGTGATAAGTTGATTTATAGTGATAAAAGCTTTATTATTTAAAATGTGTAATATTTTAAATGATTAAATTATTTTAAAATAATTCTTTAAAAATGTTTTTTTAACATGAATGTGACTTAGGATGTAAAAGTAAATATGTGACTTTAAACAAAATTTTAAAATTTAATTAATTTTTTTAAAATTACAATGTTATATATAAGCTTCTTAAAAATACTCCATACGGTTCTCTCAATTTACAGATCATAAGGAAGAATCATTCTTAAAGAATAACAGTATTTTAAAATGCACTCTGTTATTTTTAAAATATTTTGTCGTCAACATAATGAAGAAAGTAACACAAAATATAACATTTTTTTAACATTTGAAAAAATAATTGTGGATTTTTCATTTAAATTTAATTGTTTCTAGTTATTATTGTTTTGCAGATTTGAACTATTAAAAGATGATTTATAAATTTAAAAAAAATTTTTATAATTTGTGGAAATAATTCAAATATTTTAGGTTATTTTCTTTGAATTGAAATAGAATTGTGGCAGACAAAAACATATGCAATTTTAAAATATAGTTAAGGCTTTTTATTTGCATTTCTTTGAAAGATGATTGATTTCAGGAAATACTGCAAATCTTCACTAAGTTAGAAAGAGAATAAAACTTAGGGTTGATTCAGCCAAACATAGTATTTATTATCTTAAACAGAGCAAAACTCTCCATACAGTATTGGCTATGGTTGTAAAAGAGCCAAAGACACCAAAATGTATGGGTGCTGAACTGAGTTCAGACCCATATGACTATATAAGCTATTGAGCTTAGATTGAAAATATTTTTTATGTTTTCAATTTCATTCTCATAGTTTTGTAGTTATTTAGAGATAAAAGGTGGTTGCTAGAGGGTTGCATTAGATCCTAAGATCTAGATGCAGTGCTCTCAGATCCAAAGCTCCTCATTGACAAAGGCCGCAAGCCAGAAACTAGTCTGGGAATATTGGATGAGTAGGCATTAGATAGGAATTTTATGCACAGGCCTTCTGGCATCCATTGATTACTCTGTTTAGCACAGGTGGCAATACTGTATGGAGAGTTTTTGCTCTGTTTATCAACAATTAATGTGCTAGTATAGGAAATGTGATCATGTGATATTTATTATCTTGTTATTTTTTTTTAGTCTCATCAAAAATAATTTAAATTGATTTTTACCTTATGTTGAGAGAAACATTTTAAACTGAATATGAAGAGATGATATAAAGAATTGAATAAAAAATTAATTTGAAAATTCAAAGAATGGTGAAGTGAATTTAAATCAAAGACATAAAGAATAGAAAGCACACTGAACTCTACAGTTACAGTTTATACTTTTTAAATTTCTCCCTAACAACTGTTTGGTTAATTAAAATTAAATATCTGGTAATCACCTCTGTCAAGGTCATTGCTTCCCATAATTCATCATTTTCATTTACAATTGTCTAGTTTTTAATTTAGCAAAATGTCATTCATTTAAATAAAATAAATTTATTTAATATAAGACTGCATGAATGTACACACATATAAATCTAAGACATCTCTGTGGTTGCTATAATTAATGCAAAATTAATTAATTTGCAACAGCTACAATATACTTTTGTAATGTTAAGACTACAACTGGTATATGATGCCATTAATGAGAAACTATTATAGTATAATTAAAGTTCCAAATGTACATTAAAAATAAGTAAACAAACTAAAAATAATTTTAAAATGATTTTATTTTACAATTGAACACTTACTGCATGTTTTCTCAATGTTTTCCATTCTGCAGAAAAAAAAAATTTCTGTTCATCCATGTAGAGTACTGGTAGCAAATTTTATTTCTCCAGTCTGTTGTTATCTGGATTCTTTTCGGTATACTTCAGGCATTCCTAATGCTCAAAAATAAGCATGTGAGGTTCATTTTGGAGATTGCACATTAAGAATCTTATTTCTAAGAATGAACTTTTAAAGTAATTTTGACAATACTTTTAAAAAAATCTATGAATTGAATTTTCCATGCCTGCTTATATTTTTGATGTAAAATGAATGCATTGACAGTTGAAATATTCAATATCTGGAGAAAATTGCCATTGACCAATATCTTTCTTTCTTGCAGGGTGAATAATTAGCACATTTTAAATCAAGTGGATCTCTCCTAAGTTATAATCCGCAATCATTTCGGGTTTGCCAATGCTAAAACAATCTTGGGGGAATGGTACATGGAAGAAATTGGTAATACAGTTTTATACTTTTGGTATATGATCACTTCTATGGAACTAAACTAATTGCCTGTTGTAACATTTCTGTTGGGATTATATATTGGCTTCACCATCCTATTAACAGATTGCAATGGGATGATAAAACATTTTTTCTTCATTCAAGTTCTTTTTGTCAAGATCCTTCCTTGAATACAGATAAGTATTTAGAAGATAATTGTTTATAGCATCAATGAGGCAAAATATTTTTTTATATATTTCCCAGGCAATTTTTGGCATTCAAATTTTAAATCTGTGTCTCCCCATAAGTATCATGAGCATTTTGTCAATGTAAGCTTGTGTTCTAATACCTTTTTTAAAAATAATTATTTATAAACATTTCAAATAATTTATTGATAGCACCTGCAGAATCTCTTTTCTCTCATTTTTTTCTATCATCAGTATTATCAAAATGAAGATAGCAAATAAAAATTCAAATCATTTAGTCACAGTTTTTTAAAAAATTTCTCATCCCGTTCTATTAGTTGAATAGAATGAATTAAGATTTTTGTTGCCTGAGTTGAATATTTGATATAGATTACTAACTCCCAAAATGTTTTCAGTTTAAAACTTACACAATGTGAGATAAATTCAAATTAGTTTAATTTTTGTAAAATAGAGATATACTTAGGAAGTTACTGAGATGGACATTTATTCAATTAAAAAAATAATATGAAATTGAAGCATATGAAAATTCATAGTGGAATCATATCAGTTGTTGCCACTGTGGTTTAAAAATATGGTTTTGATACTAAATTTAATAATTATTAAATAATTTTTTTTCTTGACTATTGTATTTAAATAGAATAGCATTGGTGGTCGAGAGGTCAGCGACAGCTGCTTTACAAGCAGTTGTCCTGGGTTAGTGGATTCACTTCCCAGCCAATGCTATGACACATGAGAAAAAAAATAGAATTATTGACTATAAATTATGAAATACTAAACTTTTCTGATGAATAAAATGTCTCTTATTAAACAAATAACTACAAATTAACAAAAACTATTTTAAACTCATATACAATTTATCTTCTTTCTTTGCTATTTTCAGAATAAAATTATTATTCTCACTATTATTTTATTTTTATAAAAATGTATTTAACAAGTCTATGGTTCAAACTTGCATATCAGTTTTACTCATCACAATATATATTGCTCAGAGAATAAAATTTATTAACAATATTTTTAAAAAAGCTAAGAATAAAGCCATAAATAATGATGTTACTATAATATATGTCCTTTATGTGCTATATATTTTCATGTTTTTGCAAATATAAAATTACATAAAGAAATAAATCTTTTGCAAATTATGATAAATTTTAGTGTTTGTTTATATATCAGACATCTAAATATATTGATAACTGTCATAAGAGATTTTAGGATTTAGAGCAAATATTATTGCTTCATCTTTTGATTTTGTAGATAAAATTAAAAATATAGTGATTGATGAGAGTGATGTTATTGCATCATTAGATGTGACAGAAGTGTATGGTTTTTTTGATAAAGTAGATTCTACAAAAATTATCAAACATGCATTAAAAAGTAAAGGGATTTGTAAATATGTTATAAAATTTATTATTGATTCTTTAAAAAATTTTGATGATAGCATTGCTGCTTCTTTTGAAAGTGTAATAAAGGTTGATCTATGGTCTGCCTGTTGTTGCACAAGTTTGCAATTTTGTTTTGTCTACATATGAGAGTAAAATTTTAGATATGTGTACTTTTAAAGATATTAAAATTTACAAAAGATATATGGATGATGTTTTTGTTTGCAGGAATAATAATATTATAAATTTGCTTGTAAAGGAGTTAAATAATTCGAATGGCTTGAAATGGACTATTGAAAAATAACAGGACAAAAGTATTAAGTATTCAGATTTATTTACTACAAGAGATAGTAGTGTGTTAAGTTATAAATTAGTAATCAAAGCATTGCAAAAAAACATATATATAAATTGTAAATCAAAAGTACCAATTATTCATGAGATGGCAAGTTTTAGATCTTTCTTGTTTCATAATGAAAAATTATGTCATTAAAATGATATATTACAAAATATTGAAATATTTACAAAGGAATTGCTTGAAGTTGGATATTAGATTGAACAGATTAATAATAATTTATGTTAATTTAAAAAGAAGTGTAATGATTTAAGGCAGTTGAAGATTGATAATAAAGAATGGATATCTTTTGTATATATTTCAAATGCTTGAGTGAAATTTTTTTAAGGATATATATAATAATATCTTTAATGTTTCATTTTGTGTTACAAATAATGTTAATAAATTATATAATTCTAAAAGTGTTATACATGTCAAGCAAAAAAAGTAATGTTGTTTATTAAATTTTTTATGGAGGTATGTTATCATATATAACTAAATCAAGATGCAGTACAGAGAAAAGATTAAAAGAGCATCAATTGTCATGCAAGTGTGTAAAAACTATAATAAAATAAAAATTAAGTAGGCAGTTTTTTATAAATAGAAATAAAGTGAATGTAATTAATAGACAAGCTAACACTAAAATTCTGAATAGGTTTAAATTGATGATGTTTGCTTCTGTTTTTTTTTTTTTAATTTAATGGCAGTTGAAGAGGGTTAACTAATTAACTAAAAGTACTTCTTTGGATTGAAAGACTGTGCATAATAGTTACTTAGCATTATATATATATATGTGTGTGTGTGTTAAGAAAACTTGTTAAAAATAAATATTAAAATTTGAGATAACTAATATAAATAGTACTGCCACATATTCCATATGTTTTTTTTTAAAACTATATTGAAAGACTGTCATAATGGTAATTCATTTATTTGCCCACCATAACCAAGAACTGGATTTATATCTCAACTGACTAAAATTTAAATTTTCCATGTTATAATTAGAGAGCTGATTCATAGTCAATGTAGATAATCATTCAATATTGTTTGGAAAGTAGTTATCTAAATATCTTTAGCTAGTAGATAAAACAAAAATAGAAAATTAAATAAATCTTCATTACATTCTCTTTCTTTGTTTCACTGTGGAGAGCTGCTGGAGTGGCCATTGGTAGCAACAGTTGACTGTTTGTCTTTATTTACATTTTTCAGTAAATTCATAGAAATTTGTATTTTTAATTAATTTTATGATGATTAAAAAAAAGCAGACTTTGTTCTCGATCATTCATTAGATAATAATGCCAAATTTTTTAAAATTTCACATTAATATGACTAAAATTTATCTGTTATATAAGGAAATTTATATAATATTAAATTTGTTGTCTATCTTAGACTAAAAGTAATGCAAAAATATATATCTAAAAATAATATTTACTAACAATAAAAATACCTCTCTTCTCCAATTTTTTTTTTTTGAAAATGCCATTTTTTTTTTCTTATACTTTATATAATTATTTTAAAAGTTACTTGTTCCTCTTTTTTTTTTTTTGTAGTAAAATAAATAATAAAATTCAATTTCTGTATTTTTTGCTTTAGCGAAATGATCATCAGAAATGGTACAGACTTCTTTCAGAATACTTTGATATAGGCTAATGGAAAAATGATTAATGCAAATAGTTTTTATTAGGAAATATATGTATCTGTCTGTCTGTATGTCTGTTTGTCTACCTACTTGCCTGCATGCCTCCCTTCCTCCCTCTCTCCCTACCTACCTATCTACTATTAGTAATGAAATGAAAGGAATTCTTTCATTAACTATGATAGCAATCCATTAGATGTCCCTAAAACATCAACTTGTAGAAGTATATGTTATCTAGTATATCTAATAATTTTATAGTTTAATGGATTTTCAATTCTGAAGTTGATTATTATTTGGAGTTTAAAGTATATAAATGAGGAGGGACCCAAAAATAAAAATCATTCTCTGGTTGTCTCTTTTTTTGTGTGGACTTAGAACTGAATGACAGAGGCATTAAAATACATCACGTTACAAGTGTTTTTGGACTACTTACATTACTGTATTACATTAAATAGACTATACTTTTTAAAATGATTCAATTTGCAACATCTAAAAATAAATATACCATTTTTTATTACAAAGTTTTGATTATTTTTGGCTCCCCCCCTGTATAATTTCGGGACTGGTATTTTAAATATATTTAAAGCAACAACTTGATGATCAAGATTTATCATCAGAGTTTTGAACTTTACACATTTTAATGAATTTAATATGTAATAGTACAATTTTTTTTCATGAACCATAACACACTTAACAAAAATTAGAATCAAACAATGTTTTGCTGATTCAAAAACACAATATGAATTTACAGCTTGTTGCAAACTTCAATTGTTTATCATCTAAAAGTAAGAAAGGTTTAATTGATTGCTAAAAATTTCTGAAATTTGGATATCAAAACATTTTTGGCGGTAATGTTTAAACAGCCCAATTCTTTAGGCATTGCATCAACATTTATATTTTTATGATAGGATTTTTATATTTTTGAATATGAAATGAAATAAAGTTGCAAGAAGATAATTAAAAAATTGAGAAAAATTAAAATGGTAAATTTTATCAAAGCATATCATAGTAAACTATATTTTAATCACTATTTATATGCTAATAGTAGTTTTGTGCTGTACTATTTAGTGTAATTGTAGAGTGGGTAATTTAATGTTTAAGTTTCCAGAACTGATTCTTAATTGATTAACATATATTAAAAAACTTAATTCAGTCAATAAAATAAAATTATCATGCTCAACCTGCTACTAGGATGCTCAACATTTCATAATCTTCAAGCTACTAATTATGTGATTGTAACAAGAGTACCAAGCTCTCCATACAGTAGTGATAATGTGATGTTTTGATGGTTTTATTTGATTGTATACAAATCTATTGTAAAAATAATAATATATATTAAAACATATCATATGATGTGTAACTTGCATTTAATGTTTTCTTAATAGAATAAGTACTCTATAACTGTCTATATAGACATGTATAATCAATGGATATTAGATAGTAATTACAAATTAGCTTTGGTCTTTATCAGTGAAAAACATTGAATTGTACATTAACATGTGGAAACATCCTTTTAATTTTTTGTTATGATACTTAAGATAAATGGAAATTTTAGTCCCTCTAAGATTTTGAATCCAAATTAATCTGTTTCTTGCTTTATTAATTATTGATGCTAATATAAATACTAAATATAGGCAAGATGAGTTACATAGGATCAGTTTAGAAAAATATCATTTTGCCAATGGACAAAAAATTCAATTAACATGCAATTACGATTATTAAAATACGTAATTAGTGACCTAATATTAGACTCTTTTACCTCTTTTTTTTTCATAATACTGCTTCAGCTTAAATTTTACATGCAACTGCTTTCTAATTAAATTATTTGTTTAAAACAGTGAAAAGAGATCTAATGTTTGCAGAATTAATTTTTTTTTAAGTTGTGTTAATTATTTTTTGCAAAATTAAATAAATAACTAATAAAAGTAAGCTTATTACTTTTTAAATAAAGTTATAAATAACTTTTTTATATCCAATCACTATAATTAATGAATAGGTTTCACCATTTTGTGTAATTTGAGTTCTAAAACTTAACCTTTAAACCATTAACTTTATTATTATTATTTTTTTGCTGATAACTTTGTCTATCTAGTAATAAAATGAAAATTAATCTATATAGTCTTTACTAATCATTTGGAACTATTTACCATAAAACTATAATACAACTATGCGTATGCAATATTTAAATGCCATCTACTTGCCAAGAAATGCTTAATATTAACTCTGATTTTTTAAAAGGTATATAATTTCTGTGATATTAAAATGATATATTTGCAGTACATTCTATATATAGACACATTTTTGAAAATAATAAATATCAAATGTTTTGAATTATAAAATTGCATCTTTCATTCAAATAGTGAATAATAATTATTAAATTGTTCTTATCTACAATTTTTAATGGTTTTCTTGTACTATTATTTTGTATTTGTTCAATTTCTCTTGAAAAATAATGGATTAAAATTTTACTATATAAATCAGGGGTTAGTAAAGGAGAATCTGATGTTACAAAGTACCACAATTGGGTAGCCATTGGTAATAGTAAAACACCTTAGGGCTGAACTATGAGTGGATGGGAAACTCATCATCCCCAAATACACAAAATATAAAATGAATGAGACGAGAGATCAGCAAATAACTAACTATAAGTTCACCAACATTACACAAAAATAATAATCATTTATCGCCATGAATCATCAACAAAAAAATGAATCAATAGTCATTCTTATGATTGGATTTGAAAGTGGTCCACTATAGACCAGGCTAATTATTTAGCCACTGCCAAACTTAGGGCAGGAATACAAACAATAATTATATGGATGTACATACTTAGGTGCTACTTCATCAAAATATAACAATAAGTAAAATAATGCTGAAATACTAAAAATATCCTGACCATCATCAATGTTCTGGCCACTTGGCACCATTAATGTACTGACCAACTATAAATTAAATTTCTAAATAAAATGAAATGTAGTGCATGAACTTTAAAAGATATCTCTTTGTGCCAATCCAGCATTAGAGAAATAATGAAATCATCAACTGGATGTTCATAACACTAAACATAAACCCCTCTCTATATAACTGTTAAACACAAATCTAGCTCAGAAAGCCAAGAACTCTGTAAACCATTACTGTGAGCAAGACATAAATAAATAAAACAGCATATTATAAATCATTTCAAATAATTTCTAGGTTTACTTTATTACAAGTAAATAGTTTTATTGAGATCATTAAAAAATCCTAGAACATTAAGCTGTCATGAAATAAAGTCACACACCCTGCAATTTATAAAACAGGAATTGGATAGAATAAAGAAATTAAGACTAAAAACTATTTTTTAAAACAATTTAATAGCTAATTGCTTAACAATAAACAAAAAAATGGCATAATAGTATAAATTTTTAAACATTTCATCAAAAAATGTATTTTCATAAAAATTATAATCAATCAGTTAATGATTTCTATTCATAAATTAACTTTTAATTTCTTATGTTATTTCTTTAAAATAAGTAAGAGTTGAAAAAACATTTTCAAAATCAAAGATAATCTTTTGATTTAGTTAATTACCCTTCTATCTGTCTGTCTGTCTGTCTATCTATCTATCTATCTCTCTCTATCTATCTCTCTTTCTATATATATCTTTCTCTTTTTATATACCTCTCTCTCTATATATAAAATAGTTTATGGTTAAACCATGTGTTATTTTTGATTACTTCCCAATGTTTCAATGAAATAGCATCTACCATTGGTCAAGGTTAACTTTTCAAAGAAACACTATTAGATTTCAAGTAGTAACAAGATTGAATGTGAGGTAAAGAATGAGATTGTGCATGAAGTAGTTGAGCATTCAGAATATGTGGATTAATAATTAATTGATTTCAAATTTATATTAGAAGGAGATAAAATAAGTGGTCTCCATAAGGCTGGAATATATTGTGTTTCATCAGCTTTATTAATATTTCAATCAACTCCCTCATGGTTCTTAAATCATATTTTTCTATATTAGCAAGTATTTTAGCATTATTCAAATCAAGTTTGTGACCCATTTCTAAAAAATGCGAAGTAAATACTGATGTATAATTAGAAATCAATGTAAAGGAAGTTAATATTAATATTGTTTAAATTAATCAAATTATTGGTCAGATAAGATTGAAATAGTAGTTGCTTTAAAATATATATATATGCTCTATTTCAAATATATTAGTAAGAAATTTGGTGCTTGTTTTTTTAGAATCAAATGCTGATCTTGTCAAATTTTCATAACTGTTATAATTTTATAATTACCAATTTGGATTTTCAAACTGTTACTAAGGCATAGATATCTCCCAAGGATTGTAATGTAGATACAGTACTCTGTTTGATTTTCTGACAGTTTATTTTAAGAATGTTTTATAATATTATAAAAATATGATGGCAAGATCATAAGCCCAATCAGTATATTTTTCAGTTTGTTTTGACCACGATTTTTGAAAAGCTAATACATCTTTTTGTATTTAAAAATCATTATAAAGGCAGTCTAAAAGAAATACTGTATTGATAGTGGAAGATAAATCAGGAATAAAATACAATAGAGAATTATTATAATGGAAGGTATTGGAATATTTCAGAAAATCACATTTGCTGCAGAAGTAAGGGACATCAATGCCAGAAATAATATAGACATATTAAAGATCAGCATAATATACATATCGATGCATTTGTGGATAAAGTATTGCCATCTTTAACTTTTTCTTTTTTGTATCTTTTTTCTTCTAGAGTTAGTTAGAATGGTCATACTCATTTACAAATAGCTACTAATGATAATGAATTATGAGTTAGTAGATGCTGTCATTTTTAATATTATTAAATTTTTATTCATTTCAGGTGTTTTATTTGGAGATTTGAATTGTTATAATATGGCATTTTTAAATAATAATAGTGAAAAAACAGTTATGCCTATCATACTAAGCTATGATCTTGATGAATATTTTTTGACAATACTGTACATTTAATTAAAAAATATATTGAAAAATTAAGGACCTTGATCAACTTATGTATCATTATGCCGTAGATATGATTGGGCTTTTACTATAATTGGATGTAAAATATATTATTATTAAACTCTTCAGTTTTGTTAAACTAACTCATATATACACATTATATATATACACATGCACATATATGTGTTAAAACATAGATTTTCATGGCTACAATACATATAAATAACATTAACTGGATTCATCCTTGCATGATTCATAGTATTATCATAGCAGTGTTTTGTTGTGTCACACCAGCCATCAATTGGATAATGAATATTGTTGTAATATATATATATATATAACATTGTAGAGGCACTGTAAGCATTTGAACTTTTAATCTTATTATGTCATAGCTTACAGTGCCTTTACAATATAAATATATTATAATAATATTAATTACCAGTTGGCTGTTATGATCCAGTTGAAATATCAGTATGATAGTATTATGAATCATCCATAATGACTTCAGATAACATGCTACATATATATGTAAAGAGATTTACGAGAAGTTTGAACACCAAAATTGATCCTGGATCTCCCGACCCCAAGGTCGGACATTCTACCAATTGCACTAAATTATGCATGATTCCACTATTATTGTTAAAAGGAAGTTGCCTTGACAACAGTTTGAGATTGTTATCTATATTGGGATTGTCTAAGTGTTGACTGGTTTCTAATGGTTATATATATAAATAATAGATTTTTTTTTTGTATGTTACTGATTTCCAACAAGAATATATTGATGACATTAATATATTCTGAATTGACATAAAAGAAAAATATTCTTATATTGCAAAGAAAATTTTACTCATATTGTTGGGCTTTCAACTATATATTTTAAGGAGGAAAGTGGATTTAGATACTGAGGTGTGAAACAGACTCCAATGTGTTGCTACTGTTGTTAATAACTTATTCTTTCTTCATAGTGAAAATTCTGTAGATAGAGCTGATATTTTACATAATTTATTGAAATGAAGTGAAAGTTGGATATCCTATCAATGAAATATAAAGTTATTAAAAAAGTTTTAATACAATAAAAAGATCATAATGATTAATCAATATATTCTTCAATTTTTGGATAGAATATTATGAGTCCATTGTTATAAAATTACATCTTTGCTAGACTTAAGAACAATACAAGACTTCCTAAAACAGTGTTTTTATGATAAACTAGAGCTTAATTTTCATGGAAGTGAGAGATTTTTTTCTTTAAAAAATGTGCAATGTTAATTGTTTACATTGGGAAAGTATGGTGGAGAGTAAATACATTTCAGAGCTATAGTTAGATAAAAAAATATTGAAGTATTTTAAACAGAAAAGTTTTTGTGTAAAAATAGCATGCAAAATATCAGATAAGCATAATGGTCTAGGGTGTTCTGTATGTGGATATATTTGTGAATTACCGATTGATTTGTAAAGTCATCACAAACCCATCTATATCATTATTTTATTTGTTTTTCTATCTTTTTTCTCTCTCAGAGTTGGAATGGTTAGATTCGTTTGGGCTCTTGCTGCTGACAATAACCATTTATACTAATTAGGTTTTTTGGCATTTAGTAACCAATCAGTTGAGAAAGGAATGAGAGTGCCTTTTTAATATTTCATTTAAATTTACAAAATAATGACAATTATAAATTATTTTACATTGTGAATTATTTTATTGAAAAAAACAAAACAAAACAATAACTATATAATTCAAACTAATTAATGTATATTATTTATAAAATCAAACGAATTGTAGATATACAACTACATTAAAAAATGGTAATATTAAGGTTAATAACATTGGTCTAATATTTTTCAAAATTAACTTAATTACGCATCTCAGTGACGTAATGAAATCCTTTAAACTTATAATTTAGCTTTTGATATTAAAATGCTTGAATAAATTGCATTAAAAGGGTAAGCGATGATAAAATTTCCATCAAAAATAATTTATTATTTGGATATAGGCTCTCTTTCCTAATTATATATTCTGCCTCTGGGCAGAAAACTTTATTTAAGCTAGATTTTGATATTAGTTCCTTTTACAAATCTGATTATCATTATCCCTTTGGTCACTGTTCACTGACAGTTGAGTTAATTTTAATTGCATAAGTGCAGAAACTTTTAATTAAATCAGCGTCGGTGGTCTGAAATCTTAGTAGCCATAAACTATTTAAAAGCGGGTATAATTATCAGTAGTCAGTAATTTTTTACTTCCTTTACTTTCGACAAACATGTTTACAGTACAATATTTCCATTGAAAAAAAAAGTCACCTTTTAAAATTTGAGGTATCATTTAAACTTTCCATTATAAAAATAAATAAATACTGCGTTTAGAATTACTATTTAAAAAAAAAAAAATTGTATAATGAACTAATAAGAAAAAATAAAAATACCTTTTATCAAATATATGTTACATTTGATTCTTATATGTGTGGTTTTATTATGAAATATATATTATTAAAAGCATTAATTGTGTGTGTTATTATAGCGAACTCTAATGACAAACATGCTTAGGTTTATATCAAGATTTCTATCCGAAAACAGATTAAATTAGCTAGGCTATGGAGTTATTTACTAGCAAGCAATAATGCTTCATACTGTTATTGAAAGTTTGTCTTTATTTGCCAGTGACCAATTAATGAACTCATCTTTATCAATCTCCTGCACATTAGACGATCTTCAAGATGGTCTGCCTGATTTTGATGGGCTTTTTAGTTTCACTTCTATATATTTCAAAAAACTTAATTTATTTCATATATCTATCTCCTATGTATATCTTTTACAGTCTTTTTGAATATAGTTTAGGATTTAATTGTTCATCCATCTTTTTTTTCCTTCTAGAAACAAGCTTGCCCAGTTTATTTTTGACTTAATTTTTTCACTGCTTTCAGTGATTTTTCATTAAAATATCTCTTAAATTTCTTCTTCATATTTTTCTATGTGATTCATTTTATATCTACCATAGAACCATTTATGTAAGTATGATTAATCAAAGGGGCATCATATTAGTCTTTCATTAATCACTAATTGTACATATTCATCAAACAGATATTTTTAAATACTATTTAAGCTAATGATTTTGAGCTAAGTTACATTTACATAAATGACTCCAGAGTAAATTGACATACAATTGTTTTATCACCATAGCTTTATGAGATGCTTTTATGCTATTTATGTAAAATTTTTGTTTCTAAGTCTCACGACCATGAATATTAATAATAATAATTGAACGATCATTTGCCCAAGAAATCAATTGTTATTTATTTTTATATTAATAATTTGATCATAGTATTTGCATTTGTTAACTTCTATCTTTCAGTCTTCTTCTTTTTTTCTGAAAAGATTTTAATCTTTTTAATATCTGTCTTTAGCATTAATTTAAAGCTTTCATGTAATTGCTTTCTGGATTTGAAACATCATTTGCAAAAGCAATTATATTATTCTGTAAAACTTTTTTTTGTTCCTAATCTAATTCTTATAAATACTTATAGCAGACTGTTATGAAAATTTTGAGGAGATGGGACTTTCTGATAGTATTCTTTTTGGTGCATTATGTAATTTAGATATAATGGGTTTTTTTTTCTGAATTTTGGCAAGATCTTGAATAATCTCTATTGATGTGCCAAAATGTCAGTTATACGAGATGAAAGTGCTTGTAGAGGGAAACAGCATTTGAAAGGGAATACTGTTTCATAATTTATAAATCCCATACAAAATGGCAACTCATGCTTATTGTTCATTTAATAGCTAAGTGTGGTCTGCTAGGCTATAACAGTTTTAAAATGCAACTTATTGTTGTTTACTTGAATATACTATTTTCAGCAGATGATTTAAAAAAATATTATATATAAATAATAAAAGAATAATATATATATATATTTGCATTTTAAAATATTAATATTTTTATACTCTTATATTGTATTCTGTAATATTCTTATCATTTTATATTTATTGCTGCAAAAAGAAAAAAAAAATCCAAAAAGTCCCTTTTCTTCATCTGCTTTTTTAAAAAATATTTATAATAATTCTACAATTTTCTACTCTAACTGTAATTGCTTATTCCACTTCTTAATTTAAATATGTGACAAGATGATGTTCTTATATAGCTATCGAAATTCATATTCTTTATTATTATGCAGTTCTCCCCACTCTATGCACACTTCTTATTATCAACTCTGCTTTTACTAATATTTCTCCTCAATGCCTATAAGCTTTAAATTAATTTTTATTAACTTCTGTAGTCTTTTTTGATATTTGCTAGCCTTATTTTCTTTCACACTATTTTACAGAAGATATACAATTTTTGAAAATTGATCATTTTTATTTTTTTAATTTTTTATTCTAATCTGCTTTCATTGTACTGTCTCAGCAGTAAAGCTATTGTGGGTTGACTTTTTTTTTTAATATTTACTACATATATGGGTTCAAATTCCCTATAATTACATCTGAACTCCAGGGATATAAAGTATACCTGTATTTAAACATTATTTTCTTACTAAATCTGACTCATCTCAAAAATCGATTAATATTTTAAAAATTATTGTTAATTCTAATTTATAACTGTGTCTATCATGATTTATGTTAACAAATATTCTGCATCTCAATAAGAAATTATCACTGTCAGTGTTAAATATGTTAAGTATATTATAGTCATGAAATACTTTTTTTAATTAAAATATCCAATTCACTATATCTTTGAATGCTTCCACATCTATTTTGATTTCTAGCATACTTTTAAACAAATCTAAACTTACAAAATCATAGTCTGACATCTATATAAAATAATCTGGCCCATTTCTTTTCTATTATATATATATATATATATATATACACATATATATATATATACACACACACACACATTAACAGATGAAGTCACCTTAATCAGGTGAACAAGAAATTTATTTAAACATTCGATAAGTATGCTAGAATTATTAGCTCAAATATTGTTTATGCATTTATAAAGTCATCTTTTAGAGAAAGACTTTAACCTTTATCATATATGCCTTGAATATTTATAATAATCAAATGATGTTTTTTCTTTTGATTATAAAAGGACCTCTCAAACCTCCACACATGATAATGACTTTATAAATTTATCTTTTAATTTTAAAAGGTGAAAAAGAACACTCTAGATCATGTGTGTTTGATGTTATAACCACTGCAGCACACCCAGAAAAAATTAATGATTAAATTTGTTTTTGAAAATAACAATATGACATTTATTCAATATTTTGCATAATTATTATGCAAATACTTAAAAAGAATTAATTTGTGATGCTTGAGATTCTAATCAAAAATGCTGATAATTATGGCAAAGCCAGAAACATCTTGTTCAGTGAATTTCATCCAAGTTCCACTAAATTTCATTTGCTTTTATCAACATGTATAACAATATCACTGAGAGTGTCTGTTGCAGCAGTATCAATAGGTTTTTTGAGTGGTATGTTTATCTATTCTAATTTTTTTTGAGAGTGAATAAATTTTTATTGTTTTCATTTAGGATGAACAATAAAATATTCTGCTTTTTTCTTGTAATTAATATTTGTAAATTAACATATAATATTTATTACAGAAAAATATAACAAAAAAATAAAATAAATATTATTTTAAATATTTATCATGATGGGTGTCAGTGTTAAATATATATATAAAAATGTATTTCCTCAAATGTTATTACATGAAAAAATTGAAATAAAAAGTAAGGATCAATCTACTCCAGATATTATTATTTGTCAAACAGCAACATCTTCTTAAAACTTTTATTGGCTCCCATTGATTATGACAATTTTTAAAAATAGCACATTGGGCCATTTCCATCATCTACTAGTGTTTTAGAAAATGTCAAACTTTATTTATACTTTTCTAATTCCATTTAATTTTTTAAAATGACATGCAGGTTAACTTTGAACACAATATTTCATGAATTATTATTTTATTTCTGCAGATCTTACTCGTCTGGAAATTGATAACTTACAGATGATGTTTGAATTCATGAATTTTAAATTTAAGATGACCATTAAAACAACTACAGTATTCTCAAAGGCAACAGTCAGTAGAAAATTTGAATATTATGTTTGACGATATGCTTGATTTCTCCATATTTTTTTTTTTAAAGAGTAAGAATTGTTTCTAAACATGGATTATCACATTAAATTGATTTGTGGGATTATTTACTGTTGTTATAATGGCAATTTATTTTTTTTCTTTTTATTTTTTTTTGCACACTATTTTGTTATCCCAATTAAATATGCATTTATTGATACATGCATAGTTTTCTGTTTTAGACATATCTGTCTTTTTCTCTCTAATCATTGCTTTATTTTTTATCTAATTGGATGATTAGTTTCACTAATATATTTTCTTCCATGATACAGATGTTTATTTTATAGATACAGTCATTTTTTAGCATTTCATTTTTAAATTTTGTAAAGAATAGGATTCTTTACAGAGTGCTTTGGTTTTGGAAAGCTGTTCTGCTATTATATTTATTGCAGATATTTTTTAGCTTGTTTGATATTTTTGCTATGTATAGATTCATTGCAGTATTTATTTTTAATATATTTTTTATGTTTATTTAAGGTCTTCTTAATGATAGCTTGTGAATAATAACTTTTCATGAGAGTTTATTTTAGGATAGACTTATTCAATTTCTCAATCACTGGCTTCTTAACAAAGTTTTTTTGTTACTTTGTTTATAGTAATAATATAATTCCACTTTGTATAAATGATTAGACCTTTGTTTGTGGATTTGCTATAAATAATAGTTTATATTTGTTTATGAGATGGTCTTGTCATAAAAACATCTAAGAATGCCAATATTTATTATTCTTGTTTGAATTCTCTAGTGAATTTAATTGGATATATATATATATATACAGAGAATGTTTATAATTATGCTTCACAATATGACTATATAAAGAAAGCATAATTAATATAGCATAATCAGACTTTTGATATACATGGAATGCTGTAATTTGAAGCTGTTTTATGTAAATATTGGTAATTATGGATGATAGTGGTGAATCTATAACCATAACTTGATTTTGTTAGGAATTTTCTGTGATGTATTGAAATTCTGTTGTTATTAGTCAAGTTGTTAACAGTTCTATTAGAATTTCAAATATGGTTATGGGTTCACTAATGCACTCTTGGTTAATAATATTTTCTTATAGAAGTTTGAAATCATAGCCATCAAAAGTTTGTTTTCATTATGCTGATGATACTTTTATTGTGTGGCAACCTAGTATACAATTATTACACATTCTTGACACAAATCAGAAATATATCTGCTTCAATTTAATTTACAATAGAGTTAAAGTAGTAACAAACATTGGTATGCTTATATGTTTTTGGAGTGACTATCTCATGGAAAAATCAAAATGTATATACACACCCAGAAAAGTAGTTAGCAAATACATCTAAATATGATAGAAATAGAGAAAATGAAATTACACTATCACTATAAAACAGAATAATGTTTGTTCAGAAGTTAAATACTTGGGGGAAAAAAATCTAATATAGAAAACAAACTTTTGTGAAGAATGGTTATCCATAAGACATTATTAAGAAAATCTTAAATAAATAACAAAAAGAAATATCAAAAGAAAAAATAATGATAGGCATTATAATCTATCATTACATATCAAGGACCACATTGCAAATAATTACATCACAATAGTTTTTTTTTAAATCAAAGCACCCACAAGGATTTCTAATGTGTACAAATATGAATGTTAAATGTTGGAAAGCAGGAACTGTATCTATGAAATACTATAACAACATGGGAGACAGTACATTTGTAAGACTAGCTACACTATTGAAAAATGTTAAAAGAATGTACAACAATGGTCATAAAAGAAGACAGATGTTTATAAAGTACGGAAATGTACGTACTATAAAATATATTTGGTTTGGAAAACACAAAAATATTAAGCAGTGAGGAAGAATTTTAAAAAAAAAAAATTAAAGAAGCTACTCATATGAGAATGGCAAATTAGTATCATGAGTCAACTAAGAATGATAATGCATAATGTTTGGGAAATAATCATTAATTTTGTCTTTAAAATAAAAAAAAAGGAAACACCTAGAGGCCTATCATAAGTAAATATAAAATTTCTAATGACTGTTCTTTTTACAGAATAATATAATTGATTAGAACATCATTTTAAATTTGATCATCCAAAAATTTAAAAGTAATTGGTTTAATCCTTCCAATTGTCACTCATCAGGCTAAGCACATCTGAAAAAGAAATGAAACTATTGTTTACAATAGTGTTTTATGTTAACCCCCATGTTATTACCAACAATTGAATATAATTAGAAAAGAATAAATAAAGAATTAATTTTTCTAAAAGCTTTTAATAACTCAGTTAGTTGGTAAAAATAGTCTATCATAACTACAAGTAAAATACCACCATTATAATTTACAGACAATCATTGATATATTAGTTTGTGGCTTATAAATAAGGAACTTACAAAATGCATAATAAGATTTGGTTTGAGAAATCTAATATTTTTGTTACGTTCAAATCTCTGACACATTTGACAAAAATTATGTTAACTGAATTTTTTTTACGGAAGAGGAAGGGTTTGAATTTTTGTATGAATATTACATTATAATGTTATATATTTACATTTGAATAGTAATGCACTGAAGTTTTATATATTTTTATTAGTTACTTTAACTTATAACACAGTTATTACTTATTAATTTTATATGGTGTATAGTTTGCCCCCCCCCCAACAAATTTGTCAAGTCCTTGTTTTCTCTTATTTTTATCGTATTGTTTTCTAATTCTAGTACTAAATGTTCCATGACATATTTTAAAGTATTGTTTGATCACTTCAACAATATTTTGTATATTTGCATAAAAGTCATCCATCTTTTTGTCAGAATGAGAATTTGGTGAAACATAACATAAATTATTTGAATCAGTATTTTTTCTACTCTGTCTGATATCAAATCCACAATGTTCTTTTATGCATTGTTTAGTTTACGGCCCAAATCTGCTCTTCTTATAATGAATGAAATGTTGTGCTCAGCCTGTCCTTTGGACAGTTGAACATTATATCATATCTTGAGCAACTAGTCACATATTTACATATAACAATCCCTGCTTCACTAGGATTTCCAGTCTTTATGATTTTATAATAAAATACATTTTCATTATTCAAATTTTTTATCTTACAATTTCATAAAGATTCAAATTATTTAATTTTATATAGAATAGTAAATAACCTTTTATTGTAAGGTACTTTCAAATAAATATATTTCAAAGCCACTAGCAAACAATCAAATATTCATTACGGATCTAAATTTTTACTAAGAACATATT
Organism: Epiperipatus broadwayi; assembly: GCA_028023455.1. Taxonomy (NCBI): domain Eukaryota; kingdom Metazoa; phylum Onychophora; class Udeonychophora; order Euonychophora; family Peripatidae; genus Epiperipatus; species Epiperipatus broadwayi. The sequence continues at coordinate 7,250,733 of JAQFVV010012401.1, forward strand.
TTAATAGTTCAGTTAATCACTTTGATTAAAATAAGATTGTTTTTAGTGAATAAATGTGTTGTGTACGCTGCAGCCAAAATGTCTAGAAATTTTTTGGATTGAAACTATTTTGCATAGTAGATTAAATATAGAAACTTTGATCTATGACACTTTTAGTACAGTATGAATCTATGATAACTATATCTATTTATCTATTAGGATATTGAAACAAATCTTCCTTAGATCCAAGTGACTGTAGCTCCATTGGTTATCTATATCAGATTTTCTTTGATTTATCTTGTTGCTATGGTTGCTTTATATAGTACATCTGATTATGTAGCATCTATATTGAATTTTATATAGCCCATATAATGAAGGAAGAAAGAGATCAGACCTCATTATGTCATTTTAACTTAATATTTCCAAATAGAGTTGATTACAAACTAACATAATCACCTACACAAAAATATAAATTGTACAATTAATGCATGGATACTTTTAGCTGTATGACTTTTTGTTCTCTGACAATTCTTAACTCAAATTTCAAGTCATGGCGTATATTAAAAGTGTACAAAACTTGAAGAAAATGAATTCTGTTTAAAGTTAATAAAAGAAATAGATTTTTGCAATATTTATTTTTTATTTTAAATATCTTTTTAGAATTATATAATTTAAACTCATTGAGAGAATATTGTTAAAATGATGTTATGTGATCACAAATTAGACAAAGGGGTTTGAAAGTATCTTTTTTTGGTGAATTTGATTCACAAAATATTTGTCTCTAAACATACTATTTGGAAGAAGTTAACCTTTTAAGATTATATTTATGGCTTATATTTTTCAGGCTCATCATTCACTCTATTTGCAACTACAGGTTTAAACTATTAGAAAGATTTTTTTTGTAATATTTTTCAATATTTCTTATCTTTGGATGCCTAGAGCAAGATCTTTTAAAAAAGCTTTTAATAAGTTATTGCTTCTCAAGCTATTTTGTAATTCAGATACAATTAAAATTATCTTTGAATCACATAGTTCAAAATGCTGAAAAACAAGATTAGTTACTTCACAGTAGATAGAAAGATTCTTTTTAACTCAGAATTTATCATGGTAAGATTTCCATATTGTTTAATTTGTTACAAATACTATGCAAAGTCTCAGAATATCTCTTTTTAGTTTTTGAAATAAAAGTAACTTGTTGATTTGACTCAATCTCTAATGTATTTCAACTAATATTCTATTAAACATTATTTACATGATCTTTATTCAAGAGATGTAATTGCTAGTAATCACTATTTGTCATCCACAATAATAATATTGTAGCATCATATATTAAAGTTGGCTCTTTGTCATAGAACAAAAGTCAAGTCCAGGATCCTTGAAAATGTTTTTGCATAATCCATTAAAATTATCTCATTTGATATTACCTTCAACTGTCTTACTTTGATATACAATGCTCAATCTTTTGCTATTATCCTCAACAATCATACTTTGATATACAGTGCTCAATCTGATTAATTTTTTCTGTTTTATAATTTTCTCAATAAATGTTCTTAAATTTTTTTTGTTTACAATTTTTTCAATAAATGTTTCTTTTAATATGTTTGTTAATTATATCATTCTAAATTATCACTTTCTTCCTAAAATATATGTCTCAAAAGATTTTAATCATTTTTGATTATCCACATCTTCATTCCATAAAAAGCTAACACTAAAACAAAACATTTAATAAAGTGCACAGCAATTTCTTTATAATTATTTCCAACATAAGTTATTGAATTGTCAAAATATTTAAAAGCACTAAACTGCTCGATATCTAATGTTTACTCTTAATGTTTTCATTGCTTTAGTTTTATTTACAATTATTTTCATTCCAGCTTACAAATTTTGTCAATATTACTTTTAACATTTTGTTATGCTCATATTTTAGAGGTCTGTCTTTTCAACATCTTAACTGCTTTTGAAATTAAGAATTGGACTCTTTCTGTATTAGAATCATAATTATTGAGTAAAAATATAATACCATGTGCTTTCAAATTCTTTCCATTCAAAGCTTTTAAGATTTAATCTTTTTTCATTTCATTTGAAACCATATAACAAAAACAAACTACTTCTATTGAAATAAATAAAATAATGTAGCAATTATTATTAAAATAAATATTTTTATACAAGCAACATTTACAAACTTCCCAGTACAAAAATTGGGCTATTCCTCTTCTGAGTCTTTTTGATCATTACAGATGATGATAATATGTAACAAGATGAAGTAAGTGTTTAACTTTTAGAAAAGATGAATTAAAGAAAGTATATACATCATGATACCAAGGAAGGAGGAAATTTTATTCAGAAAGATGGAGCACAGAAACAATTTTTGTTTTATGCTTTGTTTCAACTCAGTATTACTCACAGCTATTTTCTGATTAAGATAGAATAATCCAAGTTTTATCATTCTTGGAATTCACTCTCCAAAGTCAAAAGCCATATAATCCTAAAGTGTAATTAACAAAAGTTGACTGGATTCAAAATATTGTACATTTTGAAAAAATATTAATAGAACCCCATCCATCCTTCTTGCTATGATAAATTTAATAAATTCATAACAGTTGCCAAAGAGTCAATTCCTGAAAAGTATCAAAATTAATTTATTCCATATTGTAACAAAGCTCACAATGTTTTTTATAATCAATATTTTTTTTACAATGTTCCATAAATTTCTGACAAATTAATAAAATTTCTTGATGATGGAAAAAAAAGATTTTAAAGAAAGTATGGAAAATAACTATTTGAAGGTATGGAAAAATAAATCTTTGAGATACAGTTGAAAGGAATGGCTCTTTCTTTTCAGTTTGATAAGTGTTAGAACACCTCTAAAATAACTATCACTATCAATGAGATTGCCATTTTTTTTATATTACATTTTTAAACTTAAGATTAATAGAATAAGAAAAAGCACCATCAGATCAGATTTATAAGCTTTTTCACAATATTTTCCTTGTATTGGTGAATCCCTTTATTATTTTAAGTCAGAAAAAAGATATATTTACAGTTTCTTAAAAAAAAAAAAAAAATAGAATGCCAAAGTTTGATGAGCAAAACTGTTTAGCAAAATTGTTCATATAGAAATTATTCTCCATTTCAAAACCTAAACTCTCAACAATTTTAAAAGTATATCATTTACTATGATTACTATGTATTTTGTACAATCCTTTTGAAAGAATGATCTTAACAAGAATTATGGAATCATTTGCCTTTAGAACAGATAGTTTAGATCAGGAGGAAGCTGCAGTGAATATGATTTAATCTTTACAACTTACATAAAAAAAACTTTCAAAATGTATACTAAAGAATGATTTTATGTTTATTAATCTAACATCAGTTTATCATACTGTTTCTTTGAAAAATGGATAGAAAGCTTCTCAAGTTCTTAAATATAACAAAATTATGAGCTTATTTAACAAAATTTTCTTTAGCAGAAGAATTTGTGTGTTTTGATAAGTTATAGTTGTAACAAATATATAATTTTATAGAATAGCTCCTACAGTTTATATTTTTCTCACTTTATTTAACATATTTATCAGTTATATTACTCAATTTTTTCCCAAGATCTGAGGCTTTTTGCCTATTTCTGCAGATAGTATATCTAACTTTTTATCTAAATAATAGAGAAGAATCTTATAAACTGAATGCAACATTATGCAGCACAATCCTACTTCATGCCACTTAAAATCTAGTGAAATGAGAGTCTTAGCAAAAGATTGAATATGACAGTCTTTTTGAAAAATGAGCTCTTAGAATGACTCTTGTATGGAATGTTGAAAGCAATAGCCACTACATCTGATCATATATACATCAAGACTATCCGAAATGTAATAGTGCATGAACTGATAATTTGAGCAAGCCAAACAATTTCAAATCGTAAATATTGAAGAACCTTGTCAAGCTAGAAAATTATATAGGCAAATACCTGGCATGCATAAAAAGTCTATTAGAAATAAGTTATCTAATATTATTGTTGTGGCTATCAGGGCTGCCTTGCTTGTGTAAGTATTGCAAAAATGAGGGTGGCATTTACATGCATTCAGATGAAAACATACATTCAAAATGTAAGAATTAGAAATTTTGAACAAATTACTCTTATTGTCAAAATATTTAAAAATCCGATACCAATGAAGATTGTCAGTGAATTGTATTCTCATTGGTGACCATTGAAGATTGAAAATCATTAATTATAATAATAGCTAAACAAAATTGTTATAGTAAATGATGTAAACAGAAATCCTATAAAAGTTTTGAGTTAAATAAAAAGTCAAAAATTCTACCATTATACTTAGTCCATAGCATCATTAATCTTCTATTGGACAGGAATGAATTAAAACTTTAGGAATAAAAATTATGTATCAAAAGGAAATAGATAATAAATTTTTATTACTGTATAATCTAGATCAAGGCTAAATAAATGCATCACCATAAACACATCATCAATCCATATTAATTTATGCATAGGATTAAGCCAATTGTCTATAAACCTTTGAAAGTGCATTTCACCTAATGATGTAAATTCAGAGAAAAGCTTCAGACATTAATATTATACCTGTCAAAATAATGGTTACTCCATTATGACAATCACAAAATCTAATGGACAAGTACATATCTGTGAAGATTACCACACAACATTAAATGAAAATTTATATTCAGCTCTGAAGCCATGTAAAACTCTAGCCAGATTAGAAAGAGTGATTCATTTTACAAAATTAGATTTGAAGTCCATTTTTCACCAAATTCCTATTCCTGAAAAATCAGCAAAAATTCTGATCCTTGTCAAACAATACAGGTCTGGCTATTTATAATAGGCTGTAATTTGGAATCAGATAGCTTCGAACCAGAATTGAAAATAAATATACTTTTTTTTTAAAGCAACAAAAAAGTAATACTAAACATACAATATATTTCAATGACTGGTAATGGCTAATTCACAAACCATTTTAAGAAAGGGTGTCACAAAAATTTGGGATGATATTAAACACTTCAAATGCATCAGGGAAATATAAAAAAAACTAAAAAAAAAGGGGGGCTATCTTATTTCAAGTCAAGCTTACAGCTGATAAAATAAATGCAAGTATGAATTCACTTGGGATATATAACATTAAGAGAGACTTAAGGCCTTTTTGTGCTTGACGAATTATTATGAAAATATTTTGAAACTGATCTATCTTCTACTTATTAAGGAAAAGTCAAAAATGGATTTGGGAAGACAAACAAGAGAGAACATTTAACAAAACAAAGTTATGATTAATCATTTAAAGCCTTCTAATTCAGTATGGCAATCATCTAGATATGAGTGACATTTCACATTACAGCGTGAATCCTTTAATTCAAAACTCAGGATGACACACATTCAGTTTCCTGAACATTCACTAGCATTAAGAAAAGGTATAGACAACTAGATTAAGAAGTTTTAGCTATATTTGGTATAAAAAATCATCAGTATTTTGTTTATTATAATTACTGATTATAAACACTTGTTCAAAATCATATCATCTGCAATAGCAATCTGATCACCCAAGCCATAGGATACCCAATGGTTATTTCAATTGATAGGTTATAATTTTAAGATTAAGGATTGTGAAGGTTATTTAATTCAACAAACAGAAGCACTATCTCAAATACCGGATAGCTTATAGCCAGCCAAACTTATGAATATTTTTATAAATTATGTATAGTCGAATTAAAAATTAATGTAGCTAGTAGCAGAACAATAGTGAACTGTATTAAAATAAATCCACATTTCCAAACTTTAATGAAATGGATTAAAGACAGTCAGGCAGTACTGAATCTGGCATTTTCATCAATCATTATACAAGAATCTGTCCATGGACAAAGGATGTATTTTTCATGGATGACAGGAATTTGATTCATGTGAAAGTATTTATCAGGGTCATGTGGATATAGAGCAAAAGCTCTAGCCATGATTATATATGGGAGCTTGGAATAAACTCACCCATAGAATCATGCATTAAGCAATGTAAAATGAGCATGTCTTTTACTAAATCCCATCAAAAAATATGTGCATTATGGTCCATTGCAACAAACCTACCGAAGCAAGCACATAGGGCCATTCATGGGATATACACTGTGAATGATTCTCATGTTTATAGATGCATATTGTAAATAGATAGAATTAATATTAAGTTGGTCAAAAAGTCATCTAATACTTGAAATGATTCTTAAATAAAGTAAAATCACATGACAGACACAACCCAATTGACAGTCACTTGAAAATATCTTGGAAGATTTAATAGGCTTAAGGCTATACATCAAACAATTCCTTCTATTGCTCCTACAAAAAGCATGAATGTAAACAATGGAAATAACAAATATGAAATAGATGAAAAGGTATGAATCTGAGATAGTAGTCATGGGTGGAATTAAAATTACTGCTGTAGAAATGGTGTCAGGCAGGTGTATAAAACACACTAATCACATTCACCACCAGACTTCTAACATTATAAAACCAGAAATCAAAAACCCAGTTGATGACATGGAAAACCAAGTAAAAGTGTAAAAATCAAAATTAAAATAGAGATAGTCAAATGAAAAACTCTAGTAGAAATAAAATGAAGCATATTCATACTGACTATGAGATGTATCCATCATGAAATTAGAAAACTACAGCATACAAATGACTACACATTATCCATGGTCATTTATAGTTCTCTGTAGCAGAGGAAGATGTGCTGTTATTCTTACATATGCATATATATTGCTTATTAGTACTAAATAAATTATTTAGTAAATAATTGTGTAAAATAAGTAATAAGGCAAAAGTAATTGGTAAAACTTATTTAACAAAATGACAATAAATAAATTATAAATATAATTAATTCCAAAGCATTAAATACATTAAAAATAATATTCCTCTAATACTAATTAGGAAAATTTAGAGTATAAAACAGATTCCAAAGAGCAATAGAAAAATTCCAGAGATACAATTTTTCTTAAGAGATAGTTGAACAGATGAAAATGGAGAAAAGAGAGCAAAGTGGGCAAACAAATGGTATCCCGATGAAATTCTAGTTACAGATTCTTGATGAACTGTCTGTGATCAGAAGAATGGCTGAACTTTCCAATAAATTTGGATGACTATAAGTATCAGTACAAAACTAAGAACTGATACAAGTCACACTGGTTTTTAGCATTATTTATTAATACCTATAAGCTTACAGGAAAAAAAGGTAAGTAGTTTATAATTAGTTTCTCCCTGATGTAATATATAGTAGTAATATTATCATCATTTTCAGCTATTGTCAATCCACCACAAGATGAAGATCTCTCCAAGATTAATACAGTTTGTCCAATCGTTAGCATCTTTTCCCCCCATAATACTAGCAAACTTTTATTTCATCCATCTATCTTACATATGATATCTTTCTAAGTCTTTTACAATCACTTGGAATCCAGTTTAAAATTTCAACTTTCTGTTTATTACCATATCTTCTAGCAATAGATTTAACCCAGCCCCACTTCAGTTTCTTAATTATTTTAGTGACATCTGAATATTCTTTCACCCATATATTTTATTTTCAATCAGTTCTTGGTACTCCTAACATACATCTCTCCATATGTCATTGAGTAATCTGAAGTTTCTTTATTGCTCTTCTGTTAAGAGTCTAAATCTTAGACCCATAAGTAAGAACTGATAGAATACAGTATTGAAAACTTTTCTGTTCAAATACTTAATTCATATTTCTTTTTAATATAAAGTTATTTCTATCAAAATCACTTCATATTTAATTCTATCATTAATTTCTTCCTTCATGCTTTCATTTGTATTAATAATCTGATAGACTTATTTGTAGTTGTTAACTTTTTTTAATTTTTTCTTTTTGGGGAAATCTATTGAACATTACTTTAGTCTTTTTAGCACTTATCTTTAATCCTACTTTCTTACTTTCATCTGATAACCCTTTCAATATTAAGCACAGGAGCATTATTTGCAAAAGCATCCACATCATCTGCAAAATTTAGATGATTTAAATAATCTCCATTTACTTTTATTGCCTTAGTTTCCCATTTTAATCTACAATATACTTCTTATAAAACTGCTATAAAAAGGTTAGGAGATATGGAGTCACCATGTCATATACTTTTTTTCAATGTTAATCTTCTTAGTATCACTATGTAATCTAATCATTATTGTTGCATTTTGATAATGCTTTAATCACTGTACAAATATTCCAAAGTATAATGGCAACTCATATTCATTGCTTTTTCTATAACACCTCTCAATACTTGGAAGTTATCAACTGTACTATATAACCACTTTTAAATTCAGCTTGATCTTTTGATGGTTAAAATCTAATGTCTCCAGTAGTATCATATTAATAACCTTGGTAAAACTTTAATATAAAATCTATAAAAGTCTGATAGATCTTAATTTTTAATATTTTTCTTTATCAATTTTAAAACATCAATATTATTATTGCAATATTCCAATCATCTAGTATCTCTTTATCATTTAAACATTTGGTATATAATTTAAACAACAGTTTATTCTACTTCTTCATCTATTTCTTTTAAGATATCAATTATAATTCCATCATTATCTGGAATATTTTTTCTTCATATTTAATTGCATGTCTAATCCTGGAAACTCATAAGTTATAGTAATTGTATGAGCTACTTATTCTTTATTGCAATATAATTCTTGATAGAACTCGTCAACACATTTTATGATATTATTTCTCTTTTTTTAGTATATAACTCATATGATACTCACTGGTCCCACTTTCAACATGCGGGTGATCGAATTTGAAAAATGAATCTTGAATACACAATAAAAAATAAAAAAACTACAATGCATGAACTTTCAAATAGAAATAATAAAAACAAAAAAAAAATATGAATCAAAATATATATTTCCTGAGGAAAACAAGCATTCTGTCTGCAGTTAAGAGTTTATAAACTTAAATGTCAATCTCCATGCATAACGTTCTTGTTTACTAACTCTGTTGATATTTATATCTTTCATGCTGCTTGGTTAAAACCAACAGATACAAATTATCTCTTCTGAATGTATATAATTCCATTGAAGTTGATGTTCACCAGCATTTTGTAAAATAAACATTTTGATGAATAACTTTATAATGACATTGAAGCTGGCTTTGGAATGCCACTGGCATTGGTTTTTTACCCACACACATTGTAATGATTCCTTTATAATTGACTATTATTCATTGTGGCTTAAATATATATAAAAATAGCTTTTAAAGAAAACAGTCAATTTCTAGTAGTTTCACATTTCCTTTGCATCATTTCCACAATAACGAATTCAATCTTGCAGAATAAATTAAATCACTAGTTCATTCCTGCTAATTATAAATTGAAGTTTAACTTTCCAGTTTCCTTCTATCCAAATTATAAAGATTTTGTATTAATTTTAAACTATCGACATTAAATTTTAAAATACATATTCTTGCTGTTTTCTTTCCTTTTTAAATGCTGAATATTTTCTTCTTTTTTTTTTAAAAAAAAGATTTTTTATTTATGTCTTGACAGTTCTACTGTTAGACCGCAAGTGAAGAAACGCTCGATTGTTTTTCTCATGCTATCTAAAACCTATTGTTACAACTTAATAAAAAAAAACACAAATTATAAAACATTATTATTTTATTTAATCTTCACCATTGAAATTCGATCACTTAGCAACTATTTTGACCTCATATAAATTTTGACCTTTGATTATGTCTGTCCTATAAGTCAATTAACTATTATTATAGTTAATGATATTAATTGAAGAAAAAAATAATAATTTCTACAAATAGACAAACATGTTAGTTTATATGTATGTTTATATATGTATATACTTCATGAGTATAAGCAGGTATGTAGGATATTTTATTTACCTACCACTTGGTCTGAATTCAAACTTTGTGAAAAAACTGGGACAGGTGTGAGGGTTCGTTGTAAGCCATTTCTTACAACATATATATATTCTTTATGATTTTTAAAGCCTATGTTTGTTATTATTATAACTAATCAGTGTTTTATTTTTGATCATTTCATGTCCCTAACTCATATAATCTTCTATCATTTTATCAGCCTTTTCTATCTCACCACAGTATTCAATCTATTATTATACAGTCATTTTTGTATTTTTCAAATTTTTTTATATTTGATATTTATCTCTTTATTAACCAGTCATTAGGTGGCATGTATATCTCCATAAATACTAGATTCATTGAAGCTGCTTTAGATAATAATTACTAACAAGCTATCATTTTCAGAAATATTATTTGTAGAACAGATTTTTATGTTGAACCATACCAAAATAATATACTTTGGGAATAAAATATCCCTATATCTTTTTTATTCATTTCACTATAACTGAATCTAGAAAATTTTTACAATACATATACATATAGTCTTTTTTTATCTTTGACAATAAATTTGCAATGCTTAATTAATGGAAATCCTCATATTTTTTTAGTAATAGCCATTGTTTTCTTCCATGTCTTTTTCCAGTTTTCTCTTTATGTTTTTATATACACTTCTCTCTCTAAAGTCTGATTGATCAATTTTTTTAAGCATAATTCAATTTCATGTATTTCAAAAGTTTTATAATTTTATTATAAATGTTTTTAACATATACTTCTATTGTTTTCAAAAAACCTATAATTGCATTCTCTTGTTTATCAAAACATTTTTTTTTTTTTTAATTATCAATGTCTGTCTAAACTAATTTTATTTTCTACTATGAATTATATATATATTATTTTGAGATTTTATGCCATACTTCAGAAAATTAGATTTTTCTGTGATGTAAATGTAAAATCTCAAAGATAATTAAGTTTCATTTATTTTCTTTTTATTATTTGTTATCAAGGTTTTATTTTTTGGCAGCTCCTCAATATTATTGAAAGCTATTTCCATCTGTTAATTCTTTCACTGTGGAGAACATTTGTTTTACTCATGTTTAAAATATTCTAAATCTGCCTTATTTGTTTATCTCATCTTTAGAATTTATAATTTATTAATTTTCATTTTTTTAAAGATGTTTATGGATATGCAGGATTTTGTTTCATAGTTTGTTTATAGTGGTTATAATTTGAATAGGATTTTTAAAATTTGGATTCAATATTTGTTTAGATTGTTTCTTATATAAACTTTTTCTTTCACTGTGAATTTAAACATATCTCCTGTTGTTGTTTTTAATTCTTCATCCTGGAATATAAGGTAGATAATTTAGTTCATTACTCCCAACTAAAATATTATTAAATCGGCTAGTTACTAGTTTTGGTTTATATCATTTCCTAATTTGTTTAACAATTATTCCAATTGTTGGACTATATTCTTGATTAGTCCATTAGTGGGAGCTGTAGAGGTATACATATGTCCTTTAGCTTTCATTCTTGAACAAGTTCTTCAAATTTTACTGCTGTAAAGTCAGATCTAGCGTTTTTGATAATCCATGATAAGCAGACATTCCAATAATTTTGAGGTGATTTTTGGAGATAAAATTTTAACTACCCAATTTTTTGACATCCTGAATTTGCATTTATGACTACTAAAAAGATATTCATTAAATTAACTTGTGTGGTTGACATGAATGCATTGCCATTGTTTTTGTAAATTTGACTATATCCAGAAATCTTATGGTAGATTAATATCCGATATTTTGAAAATAAATTCTCAATACTTCAGTTTAATCCCTAAATACCAAACACAACTACAAGCTAATCATTCCTTAGTATCCATCATGCAATAATTCTAAAACTCTGGTTTTCACTTTCATTAAAATACATGACCATCCATAAATATGTCTGAAAGTTACTCATGGATCTTCCATAAAGTTTTATGAAAGGAGTTGTATCATTTATTTTGACAACTTTTTTATTCATCCTATTAACTGCTTCAGAGATTAATTAGATATTGCATTACTATTTATTATTTTAGACTGCGGTATCATAATAGAGTTTACTTCTACCTCTATATTGTGATGCTCTTATGTATTAGAATTTTGGGATGATGCATCTCAGTGACCAATTTGCCTATCATTTTTATGCGCAATATTGTATTCATACTGACAGTATATCAAGCCCAAGTAAGCATACAAATGCTTAAATGTTTTGAAATTAGCCTATTATTGGATAATAATCATTCTAATAGTTTGTAATTTGTAACAGTCTTAAAAAGTTGACTATATAAATTCTGGTTAAATTTATAAATCCCAATGTCTATTTATCCAGTTTTACCATAATTCAATTCTGATTAATGTAAGATATTAGATGCATGAAATGGAAGATAATTGCTCTTACTCCAAACTCAGATTTATCAATGATTAAAGTAATTTAAAGATTGTTGCTATAATGTACTAATAACTTATAATGATGATAGAAAAAAATTTAGTCAATACTTGTGGCTAGTTTAATTAAATTTTTTAACATATTAGTTAAGGGTAATGCCATATGAACCCTATTCTTTGAAAAATTGTGTAAAGCCTAGAAGAGGTTGTTGTTTACAAAATTTTTTTGGCTTCAGAATATCCATGATTGCTTTCATTCTATCTAGGAAAACTTTATCATTGAGATTTTATGCACCAAAAATTTGCATTTTTTGGTATACTCACTACATAATGTAATATTCAATTTAACTCAAATTATAATTACTTTAATTTCTGTTAAGAAGATTTCTTTTTTACATAAAGTGTTCTAATTGCAGAGATGATTTCTTTTTTTTATATGGAATATTCTAATTGTAGAGATGATCTCAAATAGAAAAGGTCTAGATTTTTAAAGATACACACGAATTACTATAAATATTCCTGATTTCTTTCCTACTGATTCCTGATTAAATGTAGCATGGAGACACAGTTTCATAAAATGCAAAGATCTGTAAAAATGCAAGCATTTCTCTGGCATTACATATATTTATTCAGAGCTTTATTTACTGTTATGTGGTAATCATTAGAATTATCCATTTGATTTGGTGATAATTACTAATATCATAATCCAATCCAATTTATCTTGATTCTAATATGTCCTTATTAACCAATTTATTAATATTTTTTTCAATGCTCTAGTATGTCTTTATTAATTGATTTGTTAATCATCTATTTAATCTCTATTTTGCATTAGTATGACCTATTTAATTCATAGATTATTGATTCACATCCATCAGAGGCCCTTTGCTCTCCATTAAATATTCTGGAAAATTTATTCTTCATTTTCTTTTGAATTGCAATATTTTTATACTAACTATGTCGTATAATTGTTATACAATTAATAGGTTTATTACACACATAATATATAGGAAGTAGAATATAAGTTTTTACATCCTCTTTTCCAATAGAAATTTCAAGCATCTTTTTAAATTTAATTAAGTTTCCTTTGATATTCAATATTTTTAACCCAGTCTTTATTTCCAGGATTTTCATGCTAGAGACTTTGAGGAAAAACCAGTGTTGTTTCATTTTGTACAATGATTTGGTCGGTATCTCAAACTTTAAATATTTTTAATATATCTTTAACATTGTACTGCTTTTCTTTATGTTTACTAACTTCACATGTACCATAACCATAGCTTTGTTGTTTTTGAATCTAGATTTAATGTGCTTTTTTTAGTGCAGATATTGTGGTGTTCACTTTTCCTTTAATGATTACATGCCATATGGTCTGGTTAACCACAACAATAACATATACTTTCATCATTACTAGTTTATATTTTAAATGTTTTATTTTTTGAAAGTTTATATACATCAATTTGATTCTCACTGTTTATTTTAATTTTGGAAAATTTCTTAGCTTTTAATATAGTCAGTGTCATTAGCTACCCCCATATAAATTTTTATAGAAATAAACCTACATTTAATTCATTGCCAGTTTGAAAAGAATTAAACAATAATTTTTTTATTTTTAGATTGATGCTGATTTTCAGATCATCATAATAATATTTTTATTTGATTATTACATGCAGTATATAAAAAAATTCAATTGCTTACATCATTAATGACAAATTTTCTAATGCAAGTTTATATAATGCTAACATGCTAATATTTAAAACTATTCTGTTTGTATTGCATAAGTTATTTTTAAATAATATAGTCAAACTGACATGGCAACATCACAACAGCTACGTTAATGTGTTAAACATGGAATAAGTTTGTCAACAGATCATTGAAATAGAGGATTATTATTTAAATTAAAGTTAATAATTAAATGATTAAACATTATAAAAAATATTTAAACTTGGCCAAATTAAAAATCAATTAGCTTTCATATGTAAATGTAAACGGATTGTTCCTAAAGTCTTACAATCAAAACCATCATTTCACTCCTAAAAAGATGAGAACATCACTCAGAGATTATTAAAATTAAGAATAAATGCCCAAAATTTGTTTCAAGAATCAAATATTGATTCTATTGGTAAGAGATGTTTAATAAAAAATGAACAAAATAAAAAAAATTTAATTAGCAAAAAAATTAATATTTAAAATTTTCAAATATCAAAAGAAAAAACTTGTAAACCTATATCAGTATTTCAAAATGTATACTATACCAAATAATCTAGAAGTAACATCAATTAGCAATTTTAGTTTGAAGCATCTAACCAATGTTGAAACTTCTGTTCTAGAAAAAGAATATAACCTTTGTTATCACACTATCTAATATCATATTATTAAACATGTTGCCAGAAACTGAAAAAGATATTGAAAAAACTGCCTTTAGATTAAGCAGCAGAGTTATAATAAAGAATAAAAAAATACTTGAGAAACATCATCAGCTCAAGTCAAATCTTATCTATGTTACAAGAGAAACTAGACAAACATATTTTTCCTGCTGACAAAAACAATATTACTATTGCAATCAACAATATTGATTATGACAATAAATAAAGTTTCTTACAGCACAGAAAAGCAAAGAAGTATGTCAATTGTATAAATAAAGCTATAAGCATTACTCAGAAAGTACCACAGGTATTTCACTGAACATAAAAAAATAAATTAACCTATTTCAGAAAAAAATTCAATTTTTATGGTTCAGCTAATTTTTTTTTAAAACAATGCTCTGAAGAGACCTACTATTATTTCTAGAAACTCACTGTATAAGATAATTCATTGTCAGGGATTCTAATTATTTTAAGGAGTTGATTTCTGATATAAAATTTTTATTCACAATGTACCATATGTGAGGCATTGTCTTTTATAAGAAAAGGATTAATTGAAAATATCTTTAAATCAGGATAACTTTTTCTACTTATAATCTAATGAAACTTATTCTAAATAACAATACCATACATTCTATACAATACAAAATTATTTCAACAAAATTAAAATATGACTATAGGTTCTCTGTTGTCATGCAATTGCCATCCCCTGATTAGTAATATTTATTTAGAAGACCTGGATACCATAACCATAAATACTATACTATCTTCATCAAAAGTCTGACTTTTCTAAGTCAATGATATGTTCATTGTACAGTCACATTGGACACATGTCAACATCTTCAATTAAATTATTGGTAGAATTATAACAAAATCAAAAAGTGATATTCTTAGATGTTGTCTTGACAAAACCATCTCATAGCAAAATCACACAGAAAAATGCTTAGTATATACTTCTAAGCATGGCAGAAATACAAAAGGTAGAATTATACTATTCTTATAGAAAAGAGCAAAAAAGTTTATTCAGAAGTCATTGACATGGAAAAAAAATGAGTTCATCATAGAACAAATTCACATGATTGTAATGTATTTATGTAAACCAGGGATGTCAATCAAGCTTAAAAAATTGCAATAAATATAATATCATAATTATTTTCTTGCACACTGTGAAAAATTTTAACTTCTACAAAATTTAAACTTAAAATGCTGAAGAACAAGAGCTTCAATTATGAAATACCACGTGAATGTGGAAAGTCATACCAGTGAAACTAGTCACACCTTGAAAAATGATTAAATAAGCATAAAACACAAAATTAAAAAAAGAGAATAATGGGGGGGGGGATAGAAGTGTCTAAATAAACCATGCAAGTATTGATGATCATATGTTTAATTGGGAAAACACATGAATGTTAGACAGAAAGAAAAAATAAAACGAAAACTTAAAGAAACTGCTAATATGACAATGGCAAGTAGCACCATAAGTCTATTTAATGAGATAATCTATAATTTTTGGGAAACTAGTTATTAATTTGCTCTTAAAAGAAAAAAAAAGGAGAAATCATGAGGCATCTTACTGATTGTTATCTTTTGATAAATAGCTTATTTTGGTTAGAACATCACTTTAAATTTGTATTCATGAATCTGAAGATCACTGGTCACTTACCATGCTAGCTGTTACTGGTTAGGCCAGCAATATCTAAAAAAGAGAAGAAAATAATATCACCTGAAATGTTGTGTTCCATTGTAATTAATGTGTTATTACCAACATTTGTATATATTTGGAAAATATAAAGGTCAAATTTTTCTAAAAGCATTTAATTCAATTTAAAAGTAGACCAATATATATAAATAACACATGTAAGGTTGATAGTGTTTATTTAATAGTCTTTAACTTATAAACATTCATAAATCAAATAATTTAATATATCCAGCACACAGTTCTTCTTTTCAAAATAGTTCATATATATCTAATATAGAAATAAAACAAACTAACTCCTTCTTTTTAAAACTTGATTTTTTATGACTATAATCATGAAAAAGAAATCCAACATTTCGACTATTTTTTATAGTCTTTTTCAAGGCACACTAAAATAAAATATATATACAATAAATATCACATATTCCAAAAAAAAAAAAAAAATTAAATTAATTAAAAATTACAAAATATATCCATAACCAAAATTTTCTTTTTTTTACCTTATCTCACTCCCCTTTCCTATTACAATCACAACTTAAACACAACTAATTCCCTTTTAAAAATCTATATATATCAAATAAAAACTTTTAATTAAAAATCTATTATTTTCTTTTATCTTTTTCTATTAACATCCTATTTAATTCTGGTTTTATTAATAGAAAAAGATAAAAGAAAATAATAGGTTTTTAATTAAAAGTTTTTATTTGATATATATAGATTTTTAAAAGGGAATTAGTTGTGTTTAAGTTGTGATTGTAATAGGAAAGAGGAGTGAGATAAGGTAAAAAAAAGAAAATTTTGGTTATGGATATATTTTGTAATTTTTAATTAATTTAATTTTTTTTTTTTTTGGAATATGTAATATTTATTGTATATATATTTTATTTTAGTGTGCCTTGAACGTTGGATTTCTTTTTCATGATTATAGTCATAAAAAATCAAGTTTTAAAAAGAAGGAGTTAGTTTGTTTTATTTCTATATAAACATTCATATAGTTTGATAAAGAATGTGTAATTTGCTCTCAACTTCACAAAAATAATATTGATTAATATGACACATATCCTTAGATCTACTATCTATAATATTAGTTTGCCCTGAGATTTAATCTGGTCTTTCAAAAAAGTATTATGGAAATTCTGTCTTTTCAATCTTTTCTTTCATATTATTTTCTCAGCTGCAAGAGTGCGCCAAGGGTATTTGCTGCACAGTGCAAACTTTTATTAGCAGTACTGTAAAAAAAATAACAACTAAAAGAAATTGCATGTAACATTTACTACAATGAATAAAATAACAATTTATTACACGTTAAACTTAGTCATGTGATTTATCTTTTCAATTCATGCAAACTCTATAATAAGTTTTTCAGATTATAATTTCCTCCTTTTTTTTTTTTTTTAAAAAAAAATCTAATTTAATTTTTTTATTTTATTTATTTACATATTTTGTCCTTCTCTATGAAAAATTATATTTACTCACATATTAATAAACAAAAAATAAACATGTCAGTGAAACTTATCAGACAATATATTTTGCAATGTAAACATAAAAAAAAGAAACACAACTCAAAATTGTTTGTTATAGAATAACAAATTACACACATAGATGAAATTAATACAAGACTGTTAATGAAAGTATCCACAGGAAAGGTAGTTTTAAAAAAAAATGTTTAGCTTTATTACTATTTTTTATTGATATTTTTTTTTTTTTAAAAAATGCTCTGTTTTTTCATTAGTGATAATTTTTATGTAGAAAAAGTCTGACGCTGGGAATAAAGCTTTTATGCTTGCTTTTATTGTAACACAAATTACTGATGAATATATTTTGTAAAAATAAAAGTATGTAATACTCAATGTCTTTTTATCTGCAAAAAATTAATATAGACTAATATCTAAAATAACAAAGGCTCATTATCTATGATGTCTATACACAGAATTAGTAAAATTCAGGTTCATAAAATTTCAAAAAAAAATAAGCAAAACAAGGTTCGTGAAATTTTGCAAAATTTCATGGTTGAAATTAATAATAAGCATGTATTGCTATCATTGAAATGATTCTCAAAGAAAGATAACAAAATTAATTTTCAGTAGGAAATGTTTGCATTATTCTATTTTTTTACAATTATCATACAATCAAAACATTTATAATATTAATATCATTTACATTCTTTATTACTTTTACAATGTTTCATATAATTACAACCCAATATTGACAGTTTTGATTGCCCCATCACTCTTCTTCAGAACTTATACTTATATTTTTAGATCTTAATTGTTATTCAAACTTAAGATCTGAAAATATAAGTAGAAGTTCTGAAGAAGATTTCTGAGGCAATCATAACCATCAATAGTGGGTCATAATTATATAAAGCAAAGTAATAAACAATGTAAATGATATTAATATTATATGGATTTGGCAATGCAATAAGAAAGATAAAATTATAATACAATCAGAACAATTTTGCGCCATAAACTTTTACAATGTAGGATATACCAAGAAAATGAATATTATTACTATTAATGATTATATTGTATAATCTAAATTAGATAATAACTATATAAAATTAATATTTATTTTTTATCACCCTATCAATTTGCATCT
Organism: Epiperipatus broadwayi; assembly: GCA_028023455.1. Classification (NCBI taxonomy): domain Eukaryota; kingdom Metazoa; phylum Onychophora; class Udeonychophora; order Euonychophora; family Peripatidae; genus Epiperipatus; species Epiperipatus broadwayi. The sequence goes on from JAQFVV010012401.1 coordinate 7,269,664, forward strand.
GGGTGTGGTGCATTCATTGCACCTTCGGATTGGTATGTCCCTCCCCATCTGCACTTTTAATTTTTTTCTTTTCTATTTATATTCATCTCATTCTCCCATGACTGATTTTTTAGTGCTTCATTTGTTTTTTATATTAGTATAATTCAATTTTCTGATTTCCAAAAGTTTTATAATCAGTTTATCTTGTTTGCAATATATAATCTGACTTCTTAGTTTTCAAAAGTCATATAATTAAATTATCCTATTTAGCAAACAGTTTTGAAAAATTTAAACCATTAAAATATATTCTCACCATTTCTTATGCTCCTCACTGATAAAAATCACAAGCTAGAAACTAGTCTGGGATTATTGGATAAGTAAGCATTATATAGGGATCTTTATACACAAACCATCTAGCATTCATTGACTTCTATGGTTTGCACTGGATGCTACTACTGTATAAAAGAAGCTGCTATTGTTTTAAGAAATTTAATTAATTTTTACTTTTTTCTATATATGAAGTGATTAGTTATTATTATTTTTCTATATACATAATACTTTTTATTTAACAGTCATAATTGAATATATGAGCTTAATCCTGGGAATAAGTATCTGCTCTGTTCCATCTGATAGGAATATTTAATGAGTATATACTATTCTTAATTAGAGGGTAAAATAAAGATACAGCATTGAAATTTTCACTATAGGTAGTTGACAAATTGGATAAATAATATTTTCTCTCACTTTTTTTACAGAAATAGTCAAAGAAGCAATAAGTTATTTAAAAACTGTTTAGCATATCTTTATTTTAATAACTACTTTTTATTTAATAATAATATTGCTAATATTTTTTTTACTAACTATTATAATATAATTTTACAACTGTGGCTGTAAAAAAATTATTAAAAGAAGATCCTTTTATTTATATTTGACATCTTAGTTAATCAGGCAGAGCTAATTCCTAATGTTTAAACCTGGCACCATATTGAATTTTTAAAAAAACTGACTTGCGATACAATTTTCACAATAACTTCAGTTTTAATAATGTTAGAGCAAAAAGTATTACATTGACAGAAACTAGAAACACTAAGGAAAATGATAAGAGTAAGACAAAAAGTGATTACCATTTAAAAAAAAGGAAAAAGAAAAGAAATTTCAACATCTGAAATAATTATTACTTTATTGTTTGTTCATAATTTTTAATTTATCATTAAGTAAGTTTAAACTACATTTTGATTGATAATTTCTTTGTATTCCTCACAAAATTATCTTTCAAACCATATATAATACTTCTTACCTGAGATAATCAATAGCTTCAGAATCTCCAAAACTAGTCGCATAAAAATATTTCATTTTTATCTTGTACCCCAAAAGTTACCAAATCTCAAAGGCATCTATAAGAAAAAGATTCATCTTAATAAAAGATACAAAACAAATAATTTACAGAAGGTAGATATGCATTTGTTATCATAGCAATTGGCTTGTTGTCTTCTAAACTAGAAATTATAGACTACTGTCTGTATCAATGATAAAATGAGTTTCATCTTTTCATTTTATATTTTTTATCTACAACAGTAATGTTTATATTTTTTATGCACACCAGTGATGTTATCTTGTTATATTTATTGTCCCACAGAGATATAATTTATTTGCATATAGCTCATTTGCTAGCTATAGACTTGAAAATAATGTAATGCAAGATATAGCATGAGTACCAAGGCATAGGCAAGAATCAGAATTTGATTCCTTGCCTGCATACAATTCTATGTGGTACATACATAACCATTGTGACTATCTCTCCACATGCACACCATTTGAAATCTATCTTTATTGGTTTTAAGTGCTTATATTTTTACATGGTACTATGCCCAGTAAATTTTGTGATTGCTTTATCAATTGCAACCTTTCTGTACATCTGATAATGTCTTAAAATTTACATTGCACTATTTTGTAATTTTTATATATAAAAATTACTTGTTATAGAAAAACAGACCTGCCAATGCAAACACAAACACATTAATAAACATACTAATAAATTATTAAATCTTTTGAGAATTATTACATCTATAAAATAAGGTTGCTCAAGCTTGGATCAGAGCCTCAAAATTACATTGTACATAAACCGCTTTTGTTATATTTGAATACAAATTTATATTACTGTATAATAAAGAGCATAAATGCTTTAATATTATATAATTTATATACTACACCGACACACCAATACAGACCCAAAGACATTAATAAATTATACCATTTATCAAATAATTAAAAAAAAATTAAAATACTATTCAAATAATTAAAAAATAAAAATTTAATACTTATAACTCGATATTCTGATTACATTTTTGAAGGCCTTGAAATGCGAATTATCAGCACATTTTAAACCCATTTTACTAACATTTCTGGCCTATTAAACATTCTGCTTTGTCTTCTCCATGCAAATTAGTAAAACTCAGCAGAAAATAAAAAAAATAAATGAGCCTATTACTAAAAATATTAATAAAAAATTCAAATTTTATCCAATTTCAACTCAAGATACACTATTTCAAAGAGATTTTCAAGCAGCAGCAAATGCTGAGATTTCTGTTGACTTCATGTTTGTAGTTTTCATGCAATTTTAAAAAGAAAACAAAATTTCAATGAATTAGCTGCCATCAGTGGTGATCATACTACAATCATTCAACCTGCTATATGATCTTGATTTTACAGTTGTTATTATTATATGGTTGTTCATATGGTAAATGGCACATGGACATTCTATTCTGTTACACATAACAATCGATGTGGTGCGTTTACAAATATTTTATCCCCAAGTTTAAGATCAAGGAACAACATAGTCTTTCCTCTCAGCTACATCATAGCCTTAAAATTATTCTGAAGGCATGTGGAATGTGAATGTCATTTTTATTTTTTTATAAATAGTTAAACTAAATCATTATCTTTATTACCAGAAGATTAGTCAAGATAGTAGTTGGCATTTATTGCAGATTCAATCTGTCATTCAGTGATGATCTTTTATTTAGGTGTATATAGCTGCAGCTTACTTTAAATTGAAGAAGGATTTCATGAATTAGAAGAACTATATAATATTAAATGGGACATTGTTTGACTCTGTGAAATTAGAAAAAAAGATGAAGAGACAATTGATTTATAAAATGGAAATATACTTTTCTACAAAGACACAAATATTGAAAATACAAGTGGAATGGAATTCATGATAAATAATAAGTGGAAAGTTAATGGTATATTAAACAGAATGGCAAAGTTAATTATTCAAATGAATGAAAGCTATCAAATGCAGATATCTAAGGTTTATGTTTCAAAATAGGATGGATGCATAAAATGCTTTTAATCAGATCAAAGAATGCTTTTAAATTGTCACAGGAAATTTTAACATTAGAACTGGTGAATGATTGAAAGATAAAAGTATTTTGGGTGAATTTGATTATGGTGATAGAAATGTGAAAGGATGCAGACTTGTGGAGTTTGCAGAAAAAGAAAACCATATATTATAAATTTTTTAAGAAAAAGTTAAGTGGAAATGAATATAGAAGCATCCAAATGAAACTAATTGGATTATACTTTGAATAGCAGTAAATGTGCATTTTAGGATTGTAATGTTGTTAATGGATTCAACACAGCAAAAGATTATTAGTTAGAGAGATGGAAGACAGAATCAACAATTGCTGCTCATAATCTCCAGAAACATTTTAATGAATTTAAATTAGAACTTGCAAATTATTATAAAATATTAATAGATTTGAATATGGTTTCAGACTTAAATCAATAAGAAGATAATTGATGATCTACTAAGGACTGCAAGAAAGATGGTTATTATGAAAAATAGCAATCTGCTAATAAGTTTTCTATTGAGACAAGGGAATCTATGAAGAAAAGAAAGAATATGAAAATTTTAAAAAGTGATATAATAGAAAAATTGAATATTTGGAGTTTTGTAAAGTGCTATGAAAAAGAATTAATAATGAGATAAGAAAATATAATTGTGAATTGGGAAAGAAAATTTTAGATAAGTTCCAAAATTGTAAAATAACATATTGATATTAGAAGATTGTTTCAATAATAATAAGAAAAGCTGAAATTATTTCTAAAACAAGAGATGATATTGTGAAATTTGTGGAGGAGTTCTATAAAGATTATATATCTCCTATAATTACTACATTTTCTGAATTCCCAAATATTTTGAATGAATTGGTGCGATATGAAATTAAATCTATGAAGAACAAGGCCCCAGTAAATGGTAGAATCATTGATATATTAAAAGAATCAGGTGAAGAAATAGAAAATTATATTAGAAAAACTTTATACCAAATGTTTAAATGAAAAAGATGTACTAGAAGATTGGAAGAATGTAGTTAGTAATATTGATATTTTAAAAAAATGGTAAAGAAAATATTAGAAATACAGACATATCAGTTTTCTACCAGTTTTATACAATGTTTTTATCAATATTATTACAATTTGTCTACAGTGAACTTTTGGATTTTAATTAACCAAAAGAACAAGTGGATTTAAAAATGGTTTTTATCACCACGGATAATCTCCAAATATTGAGAAAGGTAGAAAGGATCAATGGATATGAGGATCTACTTTTGTAGATTATGAAAAGGCATTTGATTCTATAAACATTTCTATAGTGATCAATATATAAACCCAAGATATTATATTTTGAACAAAATTTATCGAAATACAACAGCAATGATTATATTATATGGGGATTCTTTGAGAAGAATGTTTGGCAGAGGGATTCCTTATCTTCAAAACATTTTACAACAGTATTACAAGAAGCATTTTGTGGACTAAAATGGGAAGGGAGCAAAATTATATTATTTAAGTCATCTAGATTTAGATGATGTGATTGTTTCTGAAACTAATGCTTCAGAATTTCAGAAAATGTTGAAAGATTTACCAGATGAAAGCAAAAAAGTAGGATTAAAGATAAATGCTTAAAAAATCTAAAATAATGTTCAATGGATTTTTTAAAGAAGTAGATTGATAATGATGAATTAGAAAAAATTAACAATTGCAAATACTTTGATCAGATATTAATGTAGATGGTAACATAATAGATTAAATTAATCATATAATTAAATATACATTAAGTGCTTTTGGTAAAAATAACTTAATATTAAAAGGAAAAGGGGTATTTTTTCAATACATGGGTTTTTCTTATAGGTCTAAGATTTGAACAATATAAATTACAATACAAACATATAGACCACTCAATATAATATGGAAATATGTATATTAGGAGTTACAAGAACAAAAATGAGTATCATTAAAAGAATTATGAGACTGAAATGGTACTGGACTAGACATATTGCTAATAAAAATAATAATATCATAGATTAAAGTAAATTGTAAATATTGAATGTTAATTAAAATGAATAATAATAATGTAAAGTAAAAAGATATAAAGTTAGAAGCCAATAAACATCACATGATCATCATTTCTTATGCTTGCTTATAATTGTTATTAAAACAGGCAAAACTCTATATGTATTGTCACTCAATGCAAGCCAGAGTAATCAATGGATGCCAGAAGGCTTGTGCATAAAATCCCCATCTAGTGCCTACTCATTCAATATCCCCAGTAGGCACTAGATGGGGATTTTATGCACAAGCCTTCTGGCATGCATTGATTACTTTGGCTTGCATTGAATGGCAATACACATAGAGAGTTTTGCCTGTTTTAATAACAGCTATAAGCAAGCATAAAAAATGGTGATCATGTGATGTTTATTGGCTTAAAACCAACCCTGCCTAATAGTACAGTGTTAGCTATGGTTATTAAAGAACCAAAGACACCAAAATATATAGGTATTGAACTGAGTTCAGACCTATATGACTATATAATGAGCTTGGATTGAAAATATTATAGTGTTTTCAATTTAGGACTCATAGTTTTGTAGTTAACTAGAGATAAAAGGTGGCTGCTTGAGGGTTGCATTAGATCCTAAGATCTAGGTGCAATGCTCTAAGATCCAAGGCTCATCACTGACAAAGGCCACAAGCCAGAAACTAGTCTGGGGATATTGGATGAATAGGCACTAGATGGGGATTTTATGCACAAGCCTTCTGACATCCATTGATTACTCTGGCTTGCATTGAGTGGCAATACATATAGAGAGTTTTGCCTGTTTTAATATAAAGTTAGATTTAAATATTTAAAAGAGTACATTAAAAATACAATATATATATATTATTATAGAAGGTATTAATTGATAAATATACAATGTAAAAAGAGTAAAATATATATTAAAAAGATAATAATTAAGTAATGATTATAAGATGCATATATAAAGTGTAAAGTATATATTCATGCATATTTATGTTGTCGTTCTGAAGAAGATTGCTGGGGCAATCGAAACTATCAAAGAGGATTGTAAATAAAGCATTATGAAACAGTAATAAAAAGCATAGATGATTTAATATTATATTAAAAATGATAATAAATGGACAGTTAAATTTAATTCCAAGAGATGGTTAAACACTTAGAGATAATATGTGAGGAATGGATAAAATAATGAAGTTGGCTGGTGTGGAGAAGAGAGGTTAGGGATCGAAGAATTTGGAAAGACCATGTTGCCAATGCAATAATTAAAAATGACTGCAACTGTCCACATACATGTTTATATAAATTTACTAAGCAAATATACAGTAAAAGTTAAGAACTGTTTTAATTATGTTACAATAATTTATCAATCGGGTAATGGAATGCAATAACAAATTTGCACTCGAAGACGGATTCAGAAGTATATCTTTGAATAGATATATGCTGCTGTATTATGTAACAGGTTTCCATAAAAAAATAAGTCCTGACTTTAATTAAAAAAAACCCAAAACTTTATTAATTCAAGAAAAGTTGAACTCCTTCTTACGTAAATTACTATTATCTTTACTTTAAGTCGTAGTTAACTATTGGTTAAAATTAAACAAATTTATATATTTTAAATGATATTTAAAAATTATCTTGGAAGCCATTACTTCTGTGCGTGTTTTTTTTTTTTAAAAAGTTAAAAAATAATTTTTTTAACAGTGACCAATAAATAATTTTAATAGGTTTTTTTTTGTGTCGAAAATAATAAAAAAATAATAATTTAAGATTAACCTCGCTAATTTGAATATTGCTAATCGCAATTTTTTTTTTGCATTTGCCGCAATAAGAGAGCGATTCCATTTAGGACTCTATGTATTGTTGGACACCATTACGTTAATGCCGCTCCCATTTTGATTTCAAAAGTTTTTATCTTCCTGCTAAAGATTACAAGCCTTTTATGCATTTTTGTTGATATTTTATTTATTCTTCAAAACTGGTAAGTTTTAAAAAGTAGCTAATGGAATTGTATTATTAAGAATTTTATATTCACTTTTAACATTTCCTTTTTTAACTCGAGTTTGTTTTCATAACTTCTGCAATTTCACTCCAATAAAAATAAAACGTGTTAATAAGTTAACCTAGGTGAATTTTTAGCTTTCGGAGAAAGTGACAAATCGTATTAATGTTATATTATTAAACTCTCATGTATTTGGAGTTGTACGGTAGTAAGAAAAATAATTGGAGGTATTTTAATACATTTGTAATACCAGAACTGAAATGCTGTTACAACATATGTATGATAAGCGGAATTATTTTTGAACGTTATTTTATAGCCTGGAGTTTGGCGATGAAATGCCTGATATGTATTTGCAGATGTTAAGTATTTTTGCCTCCTCAGAATACTTACAGAGGAGGTTTTTTTTTAAATATTTTATTATTATACTCGAATGTACATAGCAATCCTCCATCCTCTCCTTATTGTAAATGTTTAAGAATTATCAGATGTTTGGACAAAGTATTGTCATAATTAAAAAGTTTTATTTTTAAAGAAAACTTTAGCTTGTTTTTTATATTTTCTTCTGAATTCAGAAAAATAAAAAAAATACTATTATATAAAAACTTTCATGACGAATTTTAATTAAAAATAATTTGCTGTATTCCATACTTGACTTAACGCAAAACAGAATATTTTCAGTTAATGTTTACAACTATATATATATAGTTTAACATGTAGTAAAATATTGGACCATTTCCATCATCTTGTTGAAATGTTAAATGTTTTTAGAAAAAAAAATCACACTTTATTTATATTACTGCTTCTAGCAAAATAACATATTGCGTCTGCTTAAGTATTCACAAATGTAGGTCACCGTTTCTATTCTCGTTTTAAATTGTCACTGATCAGTTCAGCAACACCCGAAGAAGAGAGAAGAATACCAATTCGAAATACTTCGTTAATAGTTACAGATAAATGTATTGGGGAAAGATATAAATAAAATATGAACTTTTCTAAAAGACAGCCACAATAAATCCACATGTAAATGTCACTGTTAAACAACTTCAAACGAACGTGTCGAATTTGAAAGAGAAAATGCACTTTTGTAATAGAAAAATAAAATTATTTTAAGAATACTTATATTGCCTATAAAATATATTTGGAAAGGGATTATTATATGTTTGTATGGTTTGATTTATTTTTTGTTTCATTGTTTGTAAAGAAAAATAAAATTTCAAGTATGAAAAGCTGCATTGAGGAGAGATTGCATTTAGAAGTTGATGATAATGGATGGAAAAATAATGATCCATCATCCATTCACCCAATGGCCAATTAGTGTTGTTTGGGTTTTGATATGAGATTATTTTTCCATACATGTGCAGATATGACATCAGAAAGTATAGAATGATAATATGTTATAACATTACAGTATCACTGTAAATTGTCTATTATAAATATAAAACTAAAAATTTTATTGGCTTTAATTTTATAGTTAAGCAAATATATTCATTATTGTCATTGGTTGTTAGAGCATATAATATAATCACCTTTAAATAGCCCTCTCATTCTAATGTTTATCAGAAATATATAATTTTATAAACCATTTTTGAATGACTTTCCAAGCAAATTTTTTTTTTATAGACTTCTATATTTGTATAAAGAAAATATACTCATATTTCCTTATTATTATTATTATTATTATTAAGGAATACATTTATGGAATTGGATAAATCAAAAGAAGTGATCACACATAAAAACAAATAATTCAAAATAGAAATATAGGATAAAATTATAAATCCAACATTACAACACTAAAATATTTTATGTGTAGAACAAACCAGTTATTACATTTTATATTTTATGTGCTGCATGTATGTAAACATTTAAATTAATTGGTTTAGTTTACTAGAATATTTATTAAATAAATTATTTATTAAAAAAGTTAATTTAAAATTAATTGAATAAATATTTGAGAACTTTAAAGCTTATGATTTATTTATTTTGAATAAATATTTGTAAATATTGGTTCAAAACCAGGAAAATGAAGAAAAATGAAGGGATTAAAAAAGACTGAAATTATTATTTTTTTCCATTTTTGAATGGTTTGTAAAATTTTATTGCCTTGTTTAAAAAAAATCTTAACTAGCATGATGATCTCTTCCAATATTTTGCGAACAAATGAAGAAACCCCAAAGCATGATGGAGAATATTCTGTAATCTAGGCATCATGTGATATAAAAGCTGAAGTTTGGAAAATTCAGACAGTTTCTACAAAATTCTTATTGCAGTCAGGATCTAAACAGGTTCAAATTTTTAAATAGCCATTTTGTTTGTCAGCTACATGATGGTGATCACTTAGATAAACAGCTAGGCATTTGCCTTTGCTAAGCAAATGACTTCTCATCCTTCTGGTAGAAAAATGGACAATAATAAATAAACCAGAAACCATAATTGATTAATCTATTAATTCTTTATTTCAAGAAATCTCGTTTATTACAAACAATTGTTAATGGAAAATAGACAAATTGACTTGTCGAATGCTAGCTCACTATTTCAACAATAAATAGCTGAATTTCTTTAATTGAAAATAATGGTAAGTAGCTGATATATTTTGGAAAATTATATTTATTAATTTCCCATAAGTTGCTGATGTTTATTTTTAAAAATTATTATAAAAATAATTATTTTTGTCACTACAAGAAAGGGATGCATATTTGTCTCAATATTGTGAATTATCTGGTCTTCAATTATGTAAGGAAAAACTTTAAACAATAATTTTTCAATTCATCACTTAGAGAAACAAACTATAATTCAAAAAGTACTGAAAATCACTTGTTATGAATAATAAATTATTTGTTTTATCAAATATATAATCAGAATTACTCCCACCAGGGATTAAAGATCTATAAATGAATAGATTAATTTTATATCTCAAATTAAAGAAGTAATGAACATGAATCTTTTGAATAAATTACAGCATTTGTTCAAATAAATTAAATCATTGTGTAGAATAAATTGGAATAAAACTACAAATTTGTATTCAGTGCTTAAGGAATTGCATTAAGGATTATCAATGCTAAATATTTAAATAAAATTCAAAAGATAGATTATAAAACTAAATACTTAAATGACACTCCTGAATTGTGGATTTTCAAAGCAAATATGAAATATAATAAACATCTAAGTTATAAGCAATCTTAAAAATGGATTGTGTTTAATATAGATTATCTTTGATTAACAACCTACATTAAATGAAATTTAATTTCTTGATGCTGTTTTCAGAAAGGATATTACAAAAATGAAATTAATTGTGTAGTAAATCAATGTGTTGTTTAATACACTTTTTCATAATCACTTTTTTTTGTTAGTTAATATTATAGTTATTAATGTAATAAAGTTTTCTTAGATATTATTGTTGATATTGAATGGGATTAAATATGATTTACTTTAGGTTAAGGTTATATAATGTGTTATATTGCAAATATTATATGTTTTATGGGTTCTTAAATTTCAACCTTAAAGTTAATTAGAATTAATCATCCGTATTTAGATAAGTAAATCTGTAAGGAATATTTTGTGCATCACTCTTATATGTTAGTATTGATTTTTCATGATTATATAGCATGTAATAAGGCAGCCTATTGATCTAGTTATAGTTTGTTAATAGAGTAGCACTACTAACATTTAAGTGGTTGAATCCAGTAAATTATCTTGAGACAAAATAAATAAGCCCAATGTGATAAACATTATCTAGGTATGCCAAGTAATGATTTGTGGTCGCTTCTCTTAAAAAAGTGAAAACTTCTCCAACATTATTGAGATTGATTAATAATTGATTAGTCAGTGAAACAAACTAATTAAGAATGACTATAAAACATTTTTTTATAATTATAATGATAATTATTATCCTCCAATATTTAAGTTGAGGATTATTTATTCTGAAATAATAAGCTACCTATTCCTATTTAATGTTAGTATTTTTACAACACCATCTGACAACACATTTTATATACCCCAAATTCAAATTAGATTTTGGAAACAAACAGGAATATTTATTAGATATGTTATATATATTTTTTTGTTATTCTTTTTTTTATCATTTATTTTATATTGGGTAATAAAGTAATTATACTAAACAAACACCATTTATTCATGATATAAAAATCATATTTGAGAAGTTAACTTAATTATAAAATCTATCTATATTAAATACATCATTATTGTATTAATGCTATCTGAAACACAAAAATATTGGGTAGGATAGGGTACATACAATCTCTTTTACATTATCATATCCTAGAAAGCATAAATCCTGGAATCCTGGGATAAGAAAGATTCTATTCTGTGCATGTTGTAGATGAAGTATTTTTTTTTAAAAAAGATCATTTTTAATGTGAAGACCTTAAATACAAAATAATTCATTATGAACAAAACAAAAATAAATTCATATTAGTTTGAATAAAATGTAATGCAAATGAAAAAATTAATTTTTATAATAATTAAAAAAACAAAAACTTTAGTTGTCAATCACCAGCTGCAGAAAAACTCATTCCAATCCATTGATGTCAGTGAGATGGTCATTAATGAATTATATAATTTTTCAAAATTATTTGTATGCTTCTAGATTCTCTACTCTAGGACATTAGAAATGGCAGCATCCAATTTCTGATGAAGGGTCAAGTCAAATATAGTTAAGATATTTGCCTTTGCCATCAATAAAGTTTCAGCTTCATCATTATACCTATCTAATTTTTCAATATTAGAAGAAGAACCAGCTACATTCTTCTCAACAAATAATTTAGAAAATAATTTTTTAGCTGTAGCCAGTAATAATATAGAATTTATGTCCAATTTATATTTATAATTTGATGGGTTGATTAAATATTCCAATAAACCAACTAAATTTGCATTTTGTCACTCCACAATTCTTGGTTTCACACACTACAGCATTTTAGATGAGAACCAATTTTTATTTTTGCACAAATCATCAAAAATAAATGCAAATACACCCTCTGCTTTAAGTAGGTTTGCATTACAATGACCAAGTTTTTCAATACCAATTTTTATTGGTTGCAACACTTATTATAGTGTTCCATACTAAATATTTGTTCTTGAAAATATTTTCAATATTGTTGAGACTATTCAAATTAAAATCCATCAAAGCCTTCATTATGCAAGTTTTCAATGCAATAAATTGATCCAGCATTGTAAGAAGGCTGTTCCACCTTGTTTTGACATCAAGTATCAACTTGAGTTCTGTATTGTACTTGTAGAATTTCATTTTTGACCTGTGATTTACATAGCTCATATGCATTTAATAATCATTTGAGAGGAAGCTGCATACATTAATTTTCTCTAACCTGGACTGAAAAAACTGAATGGAATGAAACTGACATTTCAAAAATGTTTTATAAACAACCAAAGGAAATCATTATATAGATTTTATTTTTTTTGGAGAAACAAAATATTAGAAGAAACTAAAATATAATAAGATGGAAATATTTAGAAGTCTTATCTGAAAATATTGAATAAGAAAAAGAAAACTGGAATCTTAATACAAGTGAATTTGTTAAAAAAAGGGATCATAATAAAAGCAAAAAGGATATTGACTTTAAATCTTTATTTTCATCTAAAATGAGAAGAATGTTAAAATAATAACATATCATAAAAAGAAATATAATAAACCAAATTGCCATTTAAATCATGTTTAGAGTTAAAAGATATGTTAATTTTATAACTAGATCAAATCAATTTAGCATTTTCTAAAATGATGTTATAAAAGTCTGCATCTTATGTTAGAATGATATCAATGCATCTGCAAAGTAAAAGTTAATAAGAAAAAAATAATATTGCAAATTGCACAAGTGTGCATTATTGGTTTAAAATATATGAAAAAAAAAATGAAAAAATAGTTTCTTATTATTGTAGTCATTAATAATATTATTAAAATTGATGCTTAGAATTAGTGATGTGTGTTTAAGTAAAATATCTTAAGATAATAGAAGTGTAACAATGAGAGAAGTTAAGAGAGATTGTTCTAAACAGCAGATATTAAAATAGAAATTCTTGACAAAAATTGATATAGTGGTAATAAACCAAAACTTAAGTAATGATTGAGGTTGTGAAATAGAAATTATTTTACTGATATGTGAAATGGTATTGAAAAAAACTTTCAACTTTAAAATATTTAAATTTTGTTAAATCAAAAACAATGTTTATAGCAACAGTAAATAAATCTATCTTAAAAAAAAGAAAAGAAAAAAGTATTCTACCATTGTAGTATAAAATGATTTATCAAAATATTTAGTAAGAAACTTATAGAGCTTAAAAACATTAAAGTTTCAAAAATGTTAAAAGAAAAGTATTTATTAAGCAATACTGGAGTTATTTAGGTACTTATGTATTAGATCTGCTGCCTGTGTTTGTGATGGCATTTTGCCGTATTTTCTCCAGTAGGATGGATGCTTGTGATGGCATTCTGCTGTACTAAAAACTATTTAAGAATACAAAAAGTATAAATTTGTAAACAACAATAATAAACACATAACAATACTAAATAAAAACAGGTAGTTGTGGCTGGACTATTTTCATCATGTATCAGTAAATGTTGAATGTATAGAAAATGTTAAATTATTGAAACTTTTCAAATATAAACAACTTGTTAGTAGTAATACACAAATAGATAATACATGTTAGTAATTACATAGTGTTTTTAGTCCTATTATTCTCCGCTCTTCTTTAGGTGTTGCTGGCCATACCAGTGATAGTATTCATATAGGAGTCTAATTTCTACCTTTAGATTTTTGAATATCGAATGTTCCACACTTGCTGGCATGACCTGTAACAGTATTCATAAAGGAATCGAATCCTGTAAAGACAATAGATAGTAGAAATTTCATATATTTACATATGAGGATTGGTTCAAATCCTCCGGAGTCTTTCAATTTTTTTTTTAACAGCAGGATCAATTAGAGGCTTTTTAAAAAAAATTTTATGAGAGCAAGATTAATTAGAGGCTTTCCATACATTATCACACTGGGTTGACTTATAGGATTATTTGCCATTGTCATATGAGTAGCTTCCTTGAATTTTTTTCTTTGCATCTTTTTCTCTCTATCTAAATAATTGTATTTTTCCAATTAAACATATGGTGATTAGAATATATATGGTCTGCACTGTAGACACATCTTTTGTTTCTCTCTTAACCATCAGGCCAACAGGTCTCACCAATATATTTCTTTCAATATTCACATGATATTTCATAGATGCAGTTTTTGTTCTTCAGCATTTCCAGTTTAATCTTGGTAGAAGCAAGAATTCATTGAAGTATGGTATATCTTTGAAAAGCTGTTCTAATGTTATATTGACTGCAGATTTTTTTTGTCTGCCATTCCTGGTATGTATGGATATACTACAGTACCAATAATTATTTTTGTTGTTGTCTCCTTTCATTATCAAAGGTTTCCTTGATAATGGCTAATGGATAACCATTCTTCATGAAAGTTTGTTCTGTGTGAATATTTTCATTTTCCAAATCATTGGTTTCTGAACAAACTTCCTTTGCTCTGTTCCACAATAATAGTATAATTCCATGTTTAGTGTTTCTGTTATGATTGGATATATATGCCAAGTACTTGATAGTGTGTGTTGATTTCCTGCACATTGTTGTTTTTACGTTGCTTTGAGGGAGTCTTATCACAAGAACATCTAAGAATGCCAATTTTTGTTCTTGTTCCAATTCCATTGTTAATTTAACTGGAGATATGTTTTTTGTTGTGCATCCAGAATGACTAATTGCTCCTCACCATGACTACAAATGTATCTTCAACATAGCAAAAACATGGAATAGTATTTATCACTGTGGTTTCAAGTTTTTCCATGTAATTGTTGCTAAGCAAGTGTGACAGTAGTAATCCCATAGACCATCACTTGAGATTTTGTTGGGAAAAATCTGAGTTATATTAAAAATACATTGTTGTTATGCTGAATGGTGTAATTTCATTATACTATCAATAAGTAGAGTTTTTCTGGTTTGTAAGCTATTATCACCATATAATTTTTTCCTTTCAGAAGACAATGTCTCATCACATAGTACATTTACAAATACACTCTCCATATCAAAGCTTACCAATATGTCAGTTCTTTTAATTTTCATGTTCCTGATTAATTTTATAATGTGCTGAGAATCCCTGATGAAGGATTGTATCCTGTATATCAATGGACTAAGAACTATGAAAAGAAATCTCAATAAATTTTGACATGGTCAATTTCTAGAACTAACAATAGACCTTAATGGAATGTTGCCTTTATTGATTTTAGATAGTCCATATAATTGAGGAATTTTGCTGAAATATGAAGTTAATTTACTTTTTTCTGAATCACTGAAATATCTGCGATGCTTCCAGAGTAATGCTTGTAGTTATGCCATTTTTAATACAGCATTCTACTGTCACAAACATGGAAAGAAGTTCTAATATGTAAGTTCTGTTATTTACGATTTAGTTATTTAAAATAATTTAGAGGATTAAAAATAAAGTCCGATATACTTGTAATACTAATGGTGTGATAAGTGAAAGTACTACAAAAAGAAATGTTAATTAATTAGCAGTAGTTTTAGTCTTCAGTAATCTGAAAAATTAATATTAATATGAAATTTAAAAAATAGAAATTGCTAATAAAACCAAGGAAGAATTAAAGCTGCCTTGCTAATATTGTTGAACAAGTCAAAGAACAGTCCATGGAAACCAATATATGCTAACAAGATGCAATAATAAACAAGTTAAAACTTCATACAGTAGTGCCACCTGGTGCCAACCAGAGTAATCACTGGATGCCTGGGGATATTGGATGAATAGGCATTAGATAGGGATTTTATGCATAAGCCTTCCGGCATACATTGATTATTCTATTTGGCACAGGGTGGCACTATTGTATGGAGAGTTTTGCCTTATTTATAAACAATTATGTGCTAGTATAAGAGATTGTGATCATGTGATGCTTAAAGATGCAATAATCTAACAAACTGAATCTAAAATAGAATAAATCTGTTGCCTTTTATCATCATGTTGATATTCATCATTTTACTATGAGTGAAGTAAAAAGTGTAGGCAATATTTATAAACATTTAACATATTTTTGTATTTTTATCTTAATACTATTTTTGTTTTACTTCTTTTTTTGTTTTGTTATATTATTAATATTGTTTTCTGTATTTAGACTTTTTATGTATTGCCATAGAATACATTCATTTAAATAATTTGAATTTATTCACGTCAATATTTTAAACCACTAAACATCATATGATCACCATTCTTTATGCTTACACAAGGTGTTAACATAGATGCAAAACTCTTCATATAGTACGTGCAAGTCAGAGTTAAAACTTCTCACTGATGAAAGTCATGAACTAGAATCTAGTCTGGGGATACTGAATGATTAAGCAATAGATGATTTTATGGACAAACCTTACTTGTAGTAAATGGCATTACTGTATGGAGAGTTTTGCCTCTGTATTATTTTCAATTTTATGTTTTATTTTTTTAATTGAATTTTTCACATTTTAAAAAATATATCTTGAAGTTAAGAGTAAAAAAATATTTTTTTTTGCTATAAGAAAATCATTATAATTGATTTGATTTTTATATGAGATTTTTTGTTGTATGAGGCAATTTGGAGAAACCTGTATGTAATTTTAAATGAAACTTATTTAGACTGGTTTGAAAATAAATTTGACCTTGGAGTATCCTTTAGTATAAAGTTAATCGTGTAAAGAAAACTATAGCAAATGCTAAATATCTTATTTTTGCATTTCATTTGTTTGATAATCTGTTAGGTGATATCTTCATAAAAAAAGAACAATGTATTTTTTTCTTATTTTAGCAGTTGGTAGATGTGAATTTTCTTATTTTAGCCATTGGGAATATGAAATTTGATTATAAAATTAAATCATAAATAATATGTAGTCAAAAAGAAAAGTGAATATATAGATTTAAGCTAAATCATAAATAAAATGTAGTCAAAAAGAAAAGTGAATATATAGATTTAAGCTAAAAGTTCGATTTACAAGTATTATATTTTAAAAACATTTATATACATTTTTGCTGTATGGAACAACAATAAAACAGTTAATTGGGAAATATGAAAAAGTCTCTGCTCACTGATATTCTGTCAGCATTTATTGTTACAACTATAGATAATGCTACCTCAGTCACATCTGTGTGTGCCAATGAACATATGTTCAATTGGGAAAATACAAAAATATTGGATAGAGAAAAGGTACAAAAAAGAAAATTTAAAAAAGCTGCTCACATGACAATGGCAAAACATACCATAAGCAAACCTAGTGTGACTACATAATGTATGGAAACCACTAATCAATTTTGCTCTTAGGAAAAAGTGGAGAAATCAGGAGGAAACTCATAGATAAGTATTTGAAATTACTACAGACTCTTGACTTTGGCAGGATGGCTCAATTGGTTAAAGCGTTACCATAAAAGTCAATAATCAAGAATCTAAGGATCCAGGTTCGAATCCCATGCTAGTACTGTCACTGGTCAGACCAGCAACACCTGAAGAAGAGGGGAGACATTGTGCATATATTAACCTGTTTGATGTGCTATTACTAACAATTGAATGTATTTGGAATATTTAAATAAAGTTAAATTTTTCTAAAGACATTCAATACTCATATTAGATAATGGAAATATAAGATGTTCATTTGCATTCAATTTATTCTGGAAAATCATAAAGTCTTTAATTTGGTTTCTAACTTAAAAGCAAAGTATTAATTTTTCTTTTTTTCAAACTTAATTTCATTATAAAAATGATTTTTCATAAATATTTGTTTCCTTTTTATTGACTTAAGTTTTTTTGACAAATGAGTTTCATTATGGCAAGACAAAGTTATTAAAAATAAATGTTCCATTCATTCTAAGCATACATAACACAAAGTCTTCTCTGATCTTGTTGTAGAATACTTGTTGGCATTTGTTGCATATTGTCCCAATATTTAAATGATTATTATTGTGTTTCATAAAAATCATTATAGTTTTGAATTAACCCTCAGGTGAAATCCTCTGATAGGGAACTTTTTGATGTTTATTCAATCATTATTTTAAAATAATTATTAAATTATTATTTTAACACTTTTGAGAGAAAATAATATAATTATAAAAAATTACTACTGTTACTATTTAAGAAAAAATTATAAATTTCAACCTAAACTATTTTTTACTGCTACTGTCTAGACTGGATTGAACCTCTGCTTTTATACTTGCTTAATCTAGTGATTTCATTGGTTAATTCTGATTTAAAAATTTTTCTAATTTACATAAAGTCAATTACATCTTTAAAATTAAATCTCAAAATTATGAGTCATCAATTTTTTCAAAATATATTAAATTATTCAACAGTTATAAATAATAAATACCTTTATTAAAATTATCAAACATCTTTATTAAAACAATGTAAATATTTTAATGATTCTAAAATATCAATTTTAAAACAAAATATTACATTCAAACAATAATAATAATTTTAACTGTTACTTTTTTAAAACATTATCTTTAGACTTAATATTACAGCTTTTAAAATGTATCAAATTTTGTTAACAACTAAAAGTCAAAGCTCTCTTTTCCTAACTCTTGAAAGCTCACCCATTAACACAACCACCTTTAAGTTGTGATATTTTTAGAACATTCTAGATTAATATTAAATTATTATCTAAATATTTTAAATAAAATTATTTTAAACATATAAAATAATATAATTAAACTATTGTATTATTATAATTAAACTATTGTATTATTAGAATATTTATTGAATATAATAAATAAAAATTAATCTTATCTTTTAAACTATAATTTTATTACTTCATTTATTTTAAAATGACTTTAAACTACTTAATACATCTTTATAGGCCTCTATTTACTGAGTTTGAACTCATACTATCTATAACATCACAATTACATACTAGAAAACTATTTTTTATTTTATTTTAAAAATAGCTACATTTCAAACCCTACCTGAACTCTCTGTACCAAATTATAAGGGTACAATATATATAAAACCCTACCTAAACTCTCTGTACCAATTATAAGGCTACAATATATATATTCCACCAAAGCTAAAATTAATTTGTAACAAACGGTCAATGAATAGAGCCTTAAACGTATCCGCACTACACGGGCGCCATCTAGGCATTTGAACCTAGAAAAATTTATATAGTAGGCAGATACGTAAGTTAAAATTCAAAAAATTTTCTTATATATATTATTCTGACCGTTTGCCCAATGTCACTAGCTCATAAAGTAGCAGAGATCTAAACATTAATATTTAAAACAATAAAATAAAAGAAGCCACTGCCAGTAATTAACACACAAATAGATTTTTTATTAACGCACATTTAAAATTGAGGAATAAATTTATTTTTAGGTTTTAACATTAATATTTTTTTTACATTTAAACTCAAATTTTAAATAGATCGTACAGATGGATATTTAAATTATATTTTTACTTTAGCATGATGAGCATAGATAGTCTACATAGATTTTTTTTTCCACTTAAAACTTATCAAAACATTCATTCAATCCCAGACTAAAAGTTCGTAGCCAACCCAATGTCAGCTTCCAGATATATATTTGCAACTAATGCAATATGAAGATGCTAGCATAAAACCACGCCGACAGGTATGGGCATCTGACGGCGTGATATTATTTGAAGGAAATGATCCGTGTCTAGATCAGGAAAGGGCATCTGTTAGACTAAGGAATCATGTATATAATTTTTTTTTATTTTAAAGAGTGCTACGTATGGGGGAAAGCGGTCTTTCTGCCGTCTTATAAATCCCTGTCCATAGAGCTAGAAGGGGTCAATGGCGCAGGAAATACATCTGCCACCATCTCAACGATATGACTGCCTCTTTGGGGTCATGCATTCAGTTGGGCACATTGCCCTGTATGCTAAACACGCTTCACATTACATTAATATTAACACCCATATATCCTTCCACAAGCATTGCCCTAACTACGAAACAAATAGCCTGAAACTAAAATCCCTTAAATTAAACATAAACGAATTTAAAGTTATTACTCTTTATCCATGCAGCTATCTACACCCAACTTTAATTTAATACATTTTATTTAACAGATAGAAATAAATAACCTAGTTAAACACAAACATAAATAATTAAATAAAAAAAATGGAAATGATTGAAATAGCAAACGTATATAAAAACAAATATTTATAATTGATTTAGAGTTCTATTCTTGGTCAGATAAGAGTACATTCATTTATATTACTTTTTTTTTTTTTTTGGATTGATTACTTATTGACGTTATACGGTAATTATTTAAAAGAAAGTTCAATTGGCAAAAGTTTATACTTTACAGATTCTGAGGTCCATCTTCGTGATCACTTATATAGATTGTTTGTTCTTCCTTTTTAAAAACGAAGCCGCCACTTGCCATTCCTTTTTGGTCCCTAACTGTCATAGGGAGGTCTCAGCTGGTTGTCCGGAAAATTTAATTTTATTGCAGACTTCCACATAGTGAAAATCTGCAATATAGCTACTTATAACGACATATTCATAGTCAGCTCTCAGATAACAATTATAATAATAATTTGGCTTTTATATTTTTATTAGTCTCTTATCATCCAATCTTTGGATTCAACCGGCAAGACGTCACTAATCCTCTGGTGTTTCAATTACGGTCCGTGCTGACATTTCTGGTGTTTGCATTGGTCATTTAATTTCTTTGTACTCTCTTATCTGACCCTTTAATTTATTTTAAATGCCTCTTGGGCTAGTTTGCTTTTGAACAATCATTTAATTAATAAGACAATCATTTCCATTTTCTAAGATTATAGAAATCAACATTATTTCTATTTTTAACAAATCAATCTTTATTATATTCTTACTTTTTTTACAACAAAAAAAAAATACTTTCAAATATTTTTATTTTTTAAAATAGTTTTTAAAGTTGTCCATCATGCGATCTATATATATTAAACAACTTTTAATTTTCAGTTTTTTAAGTTTTTTTCTTTTTAATAAATCAAATTTTATTTACGATCTTTTTATTTTCATTTTAAAATAATGTAACGGCATATATTCCGTTACATATCAGTAAACTTCCTCAAAAACAAAAACATTAAAAAAAAAAAAGAATTTACTTAGTGTTAGTAATGACGTTACACAAAGTGATTAACTAATTTTTTTTTTAAAAGGACAAAACTTTGGTTATTAATGAAAAAACATAACTTTGTTAGTAATTACAAGAAAAAAAAATGCTGACTATTCTTTCCTTTTCACCCCAGCTGAGATTACACCTCCTCCCTCAAGAGTTCCCTTTTCCCTACATTTCATTATTAACTTAGGCAAGTCAAAGAAGTTACGTGATTTTAGACTTTTTTTTTTTTTTTTAAAATTAAATTACGATTTATATTAATTGTTACATTTTATTCCTCGCATTTATTTCTACATATGCGCAATTTTCTTACTGGCAGTACTTCTTACACAAAATTCATAAAAATTCATAACTTTATATAATACAAACAATATATTCTGATTTCAGAAAAAATATTACGGGCTTCATTTTCAAGGTACTCGTGGTTTATTAAATATCGGACTATAACTATACGTTAATACAAAAAATATATACTTATTTCAAAAAAAATATTACTGGCTTCAAAGGTACTCGTGGTTTATTAAATATCGGACTATAACATTACGTTAATACAAAAATATATATACTCATTTTTAAAGAAAAATCTTACTGGCATGATTTATTTTTAAAATTCTCAGGGCACTCATGGTTTATTAAAGATCGTGCCACATTGGGAGTCCTCTTTAACGGTCAATGAAAAGAGCCTTAAACGTATCCGCACTACACGGGCGCCATCTAGGCATTTGAACCTAGAAAAATTTATATAGTAGGCAGATACGTAAGTTAAGATTCAAAAAATTTTCTTATATATATTATTCTGACCGTTTGCCCAATGTCACTAGCTCATCGAGTAGCAGAGATTTAAACATTTTATAAGTTTTAATAGATTTAGATTCTCAAAATATATATTAAATATTTAGAACAATAAAATAAAGGAAGCCACTGCCAGCAATTAACACACAAATAGATTTTTATTAATGCACATTTAAAATTGAGGAATAAATTTATTTTAGATTTCAACATTAATAATTTTTTTTTTTTGTAAATTTAAATTACTATTTTAAATAGATCACACAGATGGATATTTAAATTATATTTTACTTTAGCATGACGAGCATAGATAGTCTACATAGATTTTTTTTTTTCACTTAAAAACTTATCAAAACATTCATTCAATCTCAGACTAAAAGCTCGTAGCCAACCCAATGTCAGCTTCCAGATATATATTTGCAACTAATGCAATATGAAGATGCTAGCATAAGACCACGCCGACAGGAATGGGCATCTGACAGCGTGATATTATTTGAAGGAAAGGGCATCTGTTAGACTAAGGAATCTTGTATATAATTTTTATTTTATTTTAAAGAGTGCTACGTATGGGGGAAAGCGGTCTTTCTGCCGTCTTATAAATCCCTGTCCATAGAGCTAGAAGGGGTCAATGGCGCAGGAAATACATCTGCCACTATTTCAACGATATGACTGCCTCTTTGGGGTCATGCATTCAGTTGGGCACGTTGCCCTGTATGCTAAACACGCTTCACATTACATTAATATAAACACCCATATATCCTTCCACAAGCATTGCCCTAGCTACGAAACAAATAGCCTGAAACTAAAATCCCTTAAATTAAACATAAACGAATTTAAACAGTTATTACTCTTTATCCATGCAGCTATCTACACTCAACTTTAATTTAATACATTTTATTTAACAGATAGAAATAAATAACCTAGTTAAACACAAACATAAATAATTAAATAAAAAAAAATGGAAATTATTGAAATAGCAAACGTATATGAAAACAAATATTTATAATTGATTTAGAGTTCTATTCTTGGTCAGATAAGAGTACATTCATTTATATTACTTTTTTTTTTTTTTTTTGGATTGATTACTTATTGACGTTATACGGTAATTATTTAAAAGAAAGTTCAATTGGCAAAAGTTTATACTTTACAGATTCTGAGGTCCATCTTCGTGATCACTTATATAGATTGTTTGTTCTTCCTTTTTAAAAACGAAGCCGCCACTTGCCATTCCTTTTTGGTCCCTAACTGTCATAGGGAGGTCTCAGCTGGTTGTCCGGAAAATTTAATTTTATTGCAGACTTCCACATCGTGATTTCACAATTACAGTTCACTTCCAAATTTCTTCTAGAAAGTTACTAAAATGAATGTCCCTTGCACAAGAAAATTAATGTCTCTATCGGGATTGTTTAAACATATTTTTAAAAATTGTTTGCAAACGTTTAATTTTGTCACAATCGGGAATAATGAATCATAGCTTACCGGTAAGTTTTGTGAATTCATGAAGATTGTAGCTTACTATGCATAGTTTTTTGGGTTAGAATTGAGCTCGGCCTTTGATTATTAGTTGATCTTGTAGTCTGTTCTGAAAGCTAGTCGCAGAGGCTTTTCTAGTATCCATCTTCTTAATGATGTCTATTTTTTTAAGGGAGCAGAGAAAATATATGATAAATATATAAAAATAATAAAATATAAGTCTATTAAAAATATAGATAAGAAACCATGTAAAGATCATTCATTGACATTTAATATTCACCTAGGACTGTTAGCTTCAAGTACATTCCAAATTCTATAATTTAAAACATTCCACATTTACTATTTGTAGAATGTTGTACACGTTTATGTATGTATATTGTGATAGGCACTGTAAGAGTGGCCATGCACTAGATGTTGCTTGTTAAAGCTACCCCTACTAAAATGTATATATTTGGTGACAGTGGTCTGTACAGATATTTTTGCCTATACACATAGTTAAATAAATATAATAGGAAAGTAAGAATTATTAAAAGTATGATTTATGATTTATATATATATAATTGCAAAATTTCATAATGTGTGTTTAAGTTATTTTGGTACAGGAATGTATACGGGTGATAATTAAAGTAATTGTAAATACTCTGCACATCTGTGATTTTTTATATTTTGTTTTTCTGCTAACGATGTAAAAGGAATAAGGGTTATTATTATATTGTCAGTTTTAAATTTTATGAATGTATACAAATTTTCATTATGTATATATTTTTTTTTACCTAAGACAAATATCAAGGGAGAAAATCCACAGAATGTAATGTTAGTTATTAATCGATAAAAACAATCTGAGATATGCTCAAAATTCCAAGAAATACAGAGTTTACCTATTCTATTTCAAATTTGTTTTGTAGTAAATAAAAAAAAAAGAAAGATTTTATTTCCATTGTTAGAAATTATGTGTAAATGGAACTCCTTGATGAATTATAAAGGTCTGGGGGGAAGATAAAAAATAGAAATGCTAGATAAGAGTGGTTCGACCTATATCCATTTGGTTATTTATAATCAGTTATAAAAAATTGGAGATATGGTTCCTGCGGGGGTTTTGTTTATGTTGTTGGCTGGTAGAGGGAGCCATGGATTAGGGCTGGTTGAGGGTGCAGCATGTAATTTTAGAGAAAGAAGTTTTGTAGAGCCCTATGAGGATTTAGCAATTGTTGCTTCCTGCGGTGAAGTGCTTATGCTGTTAAGTTTTGACTACAAATATATTGTGGTAGATTACCAAGGCTATTTTAGTAAGGCTGTGTTGGAAAACCTGTCTGCAGGATCAAGAGAAATATTCTGGTCATTGAACAGTGAAGAGATTTGGAAAAGGGACAGAAAGCTGAAACCAGCTTCAAATTAAAATCACCCTAGAATTGCATGATTGGTCCATGGTCTGCTGCTGCAGTGTTATAAAAGATATTGATGGAAAGCTGAGTAAGATGGAAATGTTTAAATTTGTTATTAAAATTCAAATGCAGAAAACACCCCAATGACAGTACACCAGCCTATCTTATATGCTATCACCATGTGTCTGCAGATGACAACTGATGATGATGAATACCTTACTGCCTATGTCTTTTAATAAAGAAGAGTGATATTTGTCACCTTGGCATCATGTGTCATAGTGAACTAAGAAGTTTTGCTGCCCAGTGATGATTGGTGAAAAGAAACGAGAGAAGCAGATGGTATAATCTATTACCATTAGTACATTTTGCTATAATTTTTTTTTACATGAATTATTTTATTTTTCCCTTCTCAAATTGTTCTCCAAAGTAATTTGTATAAAGCTGTTGTTCATGTATATGCTATGTATATGCTTGGTATGTATGCACAACACGCATTGAAAATGTGTTATAACAAAATAGGTGGCAGAGATGCTAAATTTTGATTTTTATATATACTGTGTTAAAGAATTATTGATGATTTATTTTCTTTTTATAAGATTTTTTTTTTTGTATTTTATAATTTGTCAAAATGTTTAACCTATGTATTGGTAAATCTCAGATCACGTTATTTAAGATTGACCATATACTGTGAAAAGGGGAATTTGATTAAATTGTTTTACTTATTGATTTTTCTCATCAAAATGAGTTTTAATCTGTAAATTGGTGATGGGTGCATTTTATGAAATAAACGTTTATTAAATTGGCAGTGGTGTCATCTCATTCCTTTCTCCACACAAAATTAAGCAAGGGTTTGTTCAGATGATGTGACTATCCATTGCTTTCCTGAGAAAAGAGTTGACTGAGCATAGCCCCTAGGGAATTACTTTATTGTGATTATGTAAAAAATATTGGCATACTGATTTTGTATGTGTGTGTGATTTGCAGTGATTTATCCTTTCGAAAAGGGATTTGCTCTTCTCGAAAGTGGTGCGTAAAGGCAGGATTGGAATTCAACCTTTCTCAGATATACCGAATTTAAATTTATTGTGCCAATCAATATGGAAATATATTTTTTTGTAGGGAGAGATGAGGAAATATAACCAACCGAATTTAAATTAACTGTGCCAATCAGTATGGAAATATTTTTTCTGTAGGGAGAGATGAGTAAATATAACCAACCTTCACTGGTTTGATTTTTCTCATTTAAACTTGAACTAAGTAAAATTAAATTTTTTTTTTTTTTTTAAGTTTGATATTCAGTCTATATTGATGTCTTACTCTGATGTGTGAGTTGATATTACTGTGTATATCTAATGGTACCATCAGGATTAAAGGGTAGGCATCGTCCATTACAGTGTAAATTGGTGCCAAATGGGCGGATAAAATATAAAATGGCCACTCAATGTAAAAAGCTCAAATGTAAACGGGAAATTTTTTTTTTTTCGGAAAAAAGAGGAAAAAAGAAATATTTTTGATTGTTGTTGTGCCTATTTACAGTTAAAAATGATGTCAACATAAATGGATTGGGTGATGACAGATTTGATTAAAGGTTTTCTTTTGTGCCTCAAATATAGTTAAAAAAAAAGGAAGAGAAAAGAGAGAGGGGGAAGTGATTTCACATGTATAAATCCATTGTTTTAGTAATTGGCTTATTTGTAGACAGCATGTAAATTTAAAACGGGCAGAGAATTTTCGTTGTTTTGTAGATTTATTTTGTTCTTTAAAAGGGGAGAAAAGGAAATGATTTCGATAGATATTTTGTTTTTGTTTTTGTTTTTTTAGTATTAGAGTATATGATAGACATAGGAAAGAAAATAAAAAGATCAGCTCTAGTATGTGGAAATAGGTGCAAGGTGAGTAGAGTGGACGGAAGAGAGGGGTGTGTGGTGTAGTTTATCAATATATATATATTAATTATTAATAAAGCTAAAACGTAACTAAAATAAAATTCACTTGCAATAGTAAAAGAATATTTTAAAATTGCAGATTACAAGATCTCACTCGAAAAAAATGGAGCAAAAATGCAATATAGTAGGAAAGGGTGGTGGTTCAAATGCAGAACCAGCAAAGGAAAGTCATCCTGAAAAGTAGGAAAGCTAGTTACAAACTGATCGGAATCAGCAAAGAAAGGAAAAATTTAAAGGGGACAACGAGGGATTGATGGAAATGATGAGAAAACTAACGCAAGAGATAAATGATATGAAGCAAAACATGGATAGGCACAATGAGATGTCACAAAATATGGAAATCATGCAGAAACAACAAGGATAAATGCCATGATCTCCATTATCACTACATATTGAACTGGAGAATTTCTCCACTTTAAAAGTCAAACATTTTTTAAAAAAGAGAAAAGAAAATGTTATGTAAAGCCATATAAGTTGTTACATATTCTTTTGTTTTGTTAAGAGTGCATGCCATTATAAGTAGATATATAGATCATACACCCAATTAGATTTTGAAATTATGTAATTTTACTTTCAAAAGATATTAGTTAAACTAATTAATTTGTTTTTGTCTTGGTTTTAAACTATTGTGATTAAAACCAACTAAAATGTTATTTTAAAAGCTGGAATTGGTTTTCAAATTAATTAAAATTTGTATTTAAAAAGAAAAGGAGAAACCAGCTTTGGTTAGATTTTAATAAGATCTGGTGGGAGATAAAAATAGAATATAAAAACGATGTTTTTTTATTGCTGATTGATATTTGCTTATTGCGATTGCTATTGCTGATTACGAATTGGAGATTGCTAATTTATAGCTGTGAAAGAAACAATCGGAAAGGAAAAAAATTTGCCTGATTGTTATAGACATTTCTGTCCTAAAAAGCAACTAAAAAAGTGAATATTCTTATTACTTGTTAATGACTATCAATCCACAATCCAGAAGCCACCAGCTTTGAAGAAAAAAGTCATAAGTATGCCATGCTAAAACCATTCTAAGATGAACCCTGGAGCTAGTAAATTGTCCTCATTAATGTGTCCTAATTTTATAATTCAAAACTGATCCTGAGATTTACTTCATACTCCATGACCAGCTTACTGGAGATCAAAACCTTGCGCATACCATGGGAATAAGTCAGAAAGGAACATTGAAGCTTCAAAGATAACTGAACATTCTTATATTTTAACCAGGGCTTAAGTTTCTCAAACTTGATACTTAAAGAAAAAGGAAAGAAGAACTTATTATTGGTATCAGTTTAGATATTATTAATTGATTAAATAAATATTTGTTTTATTATATGTATTTTTTAAAGGTATCTATAAATTGTAGAGAATTAGTTCAATATTGTTATTGCTTTGTCGGAGAGTGTATTGTATGTTGATATTTTATACTCTTATTATTTGTTGTTAAAAGCTTTGGCAGATAATAGTATTTTTTCTTTTGTATCACCTACACTTTTCTATTTAGAAATTAATTTAAATGTATGACTGTGTTTTTTGCAGACTGTGGATCTTTTGGCTGTTGATTTATCAGTTATATAGTTTTTTGTTGTATGCCATATAAAATATGAGATTTTGGTTTTATTATATTTGAATTTACATAAATCATAGTCTTTTTTCTTTATTTGTATGGCAATAACCTTAACAGCCATATAATAAATGTGAGCCCTTATCAGCCCTTATCAGTGTTCAAGGAGCATAGGATATTTTTTTGGTCCTGATCTTTACAAGGTTAAGGAATGATCGCTCCGCACTGTTCATTAACTTTCGTTCAAGATTGCCTTTACTAAAAATCTTTACAGAAAGGAAAATAGAAATAAAAAAGAGTGAAATTTGTGTAGATAAATTGTTGGCAAGAAAATCATACAATTCCCTCTAAGCTTAGGTGAGAAAAAAATATCTGCCAAAGTGTTTAATATATCACAATATTCACTTGCACTCTCAGACCAGTAAGGAGGTGGAATTTGGGTCAAAATTTTATTTCAATAAATTTGACTGATGTTTGTTTCTGTATTCTGTCACTCAATTGTCTGAACACTGTTTAAGATCTCTTTTTCTCCATGTCTAGCTGGTGGCATTTATGTCAGAATGAAAATCAAATTTTCTATGACGTCAGTGGCCTTGTGATGCTCTCACTGATAAAAAGAGGTGTAGTGTCAGGTATAACTAGGGTAAAGATTTTAGTCACTGCCAATGTGCGGGCTTCGATTTGTAAAACCCATTTTGTTCAGGCAGATTTATCCTGTAGTTATCAAGGCCCTATTGCCCATGAATTGAGGAAATATTAATAGAGAAAGAGATAAGGAAAAGACTAGAATAAGAATAAAACACGTGGCCAAATTATAGAGTAAGGCCGGTGACCATCCCAATTCAATACTGGTGACCTGGTTTTTGTCAAAAAGTTTGTTAGTAATCCAACTTGGCATCGGTATAAATTTTTTGCCTATATATATATATGATGGTCCTTTCACCATACAAAAAGTGGTTAGAATGCAATATGTTGGATTAGTCTGGGGTTTAGAATAAAACACATGGCCAAATTATAGAGTAAGGCTGGTGGCCATCCCAATTCGATACTGGTGACTTGGTTTTTGTCAAAAAGTTTGTTAGTAATCCAACTTGGCATCGGTATACATTTTTCGCATATATATATATGATGGTCCTTTCACCATACAAAAGAAAAATGGTTAGAATGCAATATGTTGGATTAGTCTGGGGTTTATGGATCCTATAATGCCTGGAATCTCAGACCTGCCGAGCAGAAAATCTATAATGCTAAGCTAAGGGGTGAAAGTTAAAATTAGTTGTGATATCACTAGATGGACAGGGCAAGTGTTCAGCAGGGTTTCTTAGTGGCTTTTAAATGTTAAAAAAAAAATTAAAATTTTTTTTTTTTTTATGATTGATTGGGGCACTTTCTTTACTTCAAAAGACAAATATTTTTAAAAAAGAGTGATGTTGTTATGTAAAGCCTTGTAGTTTGTTATATATTTTTGTTTTGTAAGAGTGCATGCCATTATAAGATGATATATACACCACACACCTGATTAGATTTTGAAATTATGTAATTTTACTTTCAAAAGATTTTAGTTAAGATAATTTTCTTTTGTCTTAGTTTTAAACTGTTGTGATTAAACCCAACTAAAATTTTTATTTAAAAGCTGAGACTGATTTTTTAATTAATTAAAATTTAAATCATATTTAAAAAGAAAAGAAGTAGAAACTGGCCTTGGTTAGATTTTTAATTAAGATCTGGCAAGAGATAAAAATAGCATATAAAAGCATTTTTTTGGGGTTGCTGATTGATATTTGCTAATTGTCTGCTGCTATTGTTGATTGCTAATTGCAGATTTCTTAATTGATAACTGCAAAATAAACCATTGGAAAAGGAAAAAAAAATTGCCTTGTTGTTATTACAGATATTTCTATTAAAAAAAGTGAATATATTATTGCTATAGATATTTCTATATAAAAAAAGTGAATATTGTTATTACTTGATAGTGAATATCAATTCACAATGCAGATACTACCAACCTTGAAGAAAAAGATCATAAGTATGCCATGCTAAACCATTCTAAGATGAACCCCGGAACTAAAAATTGTGTACTCATTAACATGTTCTAATTTCATATTGCAAAACATCCTGAGATTTGCTTTGTACTGCACAACCAGCTTATTGGAGATCAAAACATCAGCTGAGTATACTTATGGGAACTAAACCTTGTGCAAACCAGGGGAATAAACCAGAAGGGAACATTAAGCCTCGAAGGTAATCAAACATTATTATATTTTAATCAGTGCTTAAGTCTCTAAGCTTGATGCTTAAAGAAAAAGTAAAAGAACATATGATAGGCTTATTTGTATCACTGAACATTCTTATATTTTAATCAGGGCTTAAATCTCTAAGTTTGATACTTAAAGAAAAAGAAAAAAAACATATGATAGGCTTATTCGTAATAGTTTAGATATTATTAATCGATTTATAAATATTTTTATTATTATAGGTATTTTCTAAAGGGTT
The DNA here is from genome assembly GCA_028023455.1 of Epiperipatus broadwayi. Lineage (NCBI taxonomy): Eukaryota > Metazoa > Onychophora > Udeonychophora > Euonychophora > Peripatidae > Epiperipatus > Epiperipatus broadwayi. Next base: position 7,300,810 of record JAQFVV010012401.1, read on the forward strand.
CTATAAATTGTAGAGAATTTGTTAAAGATTTTATTTTTATCTCTGTCACAGAGTATTGTAAGTTGGTATTTTATTTTCATTTTTTATTATTATTTGTTGTTAAAAGCTTTCACAGATAATAGTAGTTTTTCTTTTTATATAACCCATCACTTTTTATTTGAAATTAATTGTTTAATGTGTGTCTGCATTTTTTGCAAACCATGGATCTTTTGGTTGACAATTTATTGATTACGTAGTTCTGTTTTTCTAGTATGCTGTATAGAGTATAAAATTTTGTTTTATTTAAATTTACATAAATCGTAATCTTTTCTCTTTACTTGTAAGGAGATAACCTTAAGAGCTGTATAATAAATGCAAGCCCTTATGAGTGTTTAAAGAGCATAGGGTGTCCTTGTTTTGGTCCTGTTATCTATACCAGGTTAAGGAACGATTGCTCCACACTGTTAACTTCCATTCAAGATTGCTTTTACTAAGAAAGGAAAATAGAAATAAAAGAGAGCAGAATTTATGTAGATAAATTATTGGCAAGAAGATCATAAAATGCCATCTAAACTTAAGTGAGAAAAAATTATCTGCCGAAGTGTTTGATATATCCCAATTTTCACTTACACTCTTAGACCAATAAGGGATAGAATTTGGATCAAAGTATTATTTTAATAAATCTAAGAATCATTAATATTTGTTTTTGGCTGATGTTTATTTCTGTGAACGTCACTCAGTTGTCTTAACAATATTTAAGATTTCTTTCCTTGTGTCTAGCTAGTGGCATTTATATCAGAAGTCATTCTTATTTTTGATTACTGTAAATTAAATTTTTTAGGTAGACAGTGGCCTAGTGGTGCCCTTGGGATAAAAAGATGTGAAGTGTGGCACAAGGTGGAGGCAAAATTTCAAAATATGGAAGAGATCATGCAGAAAAATTAGGATAAATGGAAAGACTTTTATCAAAGTATTGGTAATATGGTAAAAAGAATAGAGAATAACAGCAACAAATCAAGAAGTATGAGGTCCTGCAACAAAATATGAACCAAAAGGTTATAGATATAGTTGAAAAGTAACAAAGCTGTGATGTAAAAAATTAGAGAGCTCAAGGAATTATTATCAAAAAATGATAGTAATATAGAGGATTTACAAAAGAATTTTCAACAGATGATTAGTAATATAGAGGAACAATATTAGACTAGGCCATAAATTATTAGCTTAATTAAAGATGAGCATATAGCAAGGATGGAGAAAGTATCAATTCATGTGGGTGAATATGAAGAATGAAGTGTGGCTAAGATTCACAAAGCTATTAATGACTTAGAAAAGAAAGTTAGTCACTTGAGAATAATGACACATGAGAAAGCATTATCAGTGGGTTCCACAGAAGGAAATGGAATGCAGGGGTATGAATAAGCTAAGAATGCTGTGGGTACATCAACGATTCACATAAGTAATGATTAGACTTTGGAGAGAAAAAAGAGGAATAGCCATGATAATCTTTGTCAGCATATAAATAGCTTAGAAACTTAATTCCAGATTAACAAAATGACTGAATCCAGAAAACTGGCCATTGCATGCAATCTCTTGCAAGGTGATGTACAATCATGGTGGGAATTTTTATTTCACCACTCTATAACCATACATGCAATGGCCAGTTTTCTGGATTCAGTCATTTTGTTAATCTGGAAATAAGTTCTAAAAACTTACAGGAGTGAGGAGTACCAGGAGACCATCCTACTTCAAATAATGCAGTAAAAGTTCAAAGCTCATGGTGAGAACTACAAATTCTTTTGAAGGCAGGTGGCAAACTAAGGATATGTCGGAAGGTCCAATTATATGGAATTCATCACAAATTTGCCTTTTGGGATTGAACAGTTGCTGTTGATTGCTAATAAGATTGCTATAGAACCAGTGATGTATATTGAATGCTCTAGACATGAATCAACAGGATGTACAATTATGGTGGGAATTTTTATTTCACCATCTTATAAACATAAAATTATAAAGAAGTTCTGCTAAAAACTTTCTGAAGTGAGGAGTTCCAGGAGACCATCATATCAAATAATGCAGGAAAAGTTCAAAGCTCATGATGAAAACTACAAATTCTTTTGAAGGCAGGTGGCCAAACTAAGGATATGTCAGAAGGTCCAATTATATGGATAATTCATTACAATTTGCCTTTTGGGATTGAACAGATGCTGTTGACTGCTAATATGATTGCTGTAGAACTGGTGACTTATATTGAATGCTCTAGACATGATTCAACAAGGCTGACCATCTAACAAAGCTAGAGAGAGTATCAGCATCAATGCAATGAGATTGGGAAAAGGTAGGAACCATTATGAATATCCCCATTGGAAAGGGAAGGCCAGACCTAGGAGCCAAGGTCCAGTGCCATATGTCATCCCCAAAATTGATGAATGATAATCAGTTACATGAATATAAAGGAAAGAAGCCGAGGCTACCTTCACCAATGCCAGACTTCACAAATAGGAGAAAATGGGAAGGGGCCTTGGTAAACTGTTCCTTTTCTACTCCAATAAGGAATGAATGAGAATGCACTTTTTTGTTATTTTTGTTTTGTTTGTTGTTAAGAAAAAAGGGTATCCAGAGATGAGACATAAAAGAGTTGCTCTCATTTCAGTGCCTCATTAACAGGGGGTATTGTGACAGGCACTGTTAGAGTGGCTATACACAAGGTGGCACCAGTTAAAGCTACTCCTACTTAAATGTGTATATATTTATATTTGGTAACAGTGGTTTGTAGAAATATTTTTGCCTATACACATGGTTCAATAAATATAATGGAAAAGTAAGAATTATTGTAAGTACAATTTATGATTTATATATATATAATTGCAAAATTTCATAATGCGAAATATGGGTTTAAGTTATTTTAGTACAGGAATGTAAATGGGTGATATTTAAAGTAACTATAAAAACTATGCACATCCATGATTTTTAGACTTGATGTAAAGAGAATGCGGGTTATTATTATATGGTCAGTTTTAAATTTTATGAAGGTATACAAATTGCTACTATATGTATATTTTTATCTAAGGCAAATAAATATCAAGGGAAAAAAACCCAAAGAATATAACATTAATTACTAATTGCTAAAACCAATCTGAGATATGTTCAAAATTCCAAGAAATATAGACTTTACCTGTTCTATTTCCAATTTGTTTTTGTTTAAATGAATTTTTTTGTAGTAAAAAAAAAAATTTCATTTCCATTGTATTGAAATCAGAAATCATGTGTAAATGGAACTCCTCGATGAATTAAAAGAATTTGGAGGTGATAAAAGATAGAAATGGTAGAGAAAAGGGGGTTGACCTATACCCATTTGATTATAATCAATAATAAAAAATTGGGTTTGGTGCCTGCAGGGGTATTGTTCATGCTCTTGGCTAGTAAAGGGAGTCATGGTTTGATGCTGGTTGGGTGGAGCAGTGTATAATTTTAGAGTGAGAAGTTGTGTAGAACCCTTTGGGGATTGACCAATTGCTGGTTCCTGTGATAAACTGCTTTTGCTGTTATGTTTTGATTATGGGTATATGAAGACTTTCTCATTGATGTTCTTTGTGGTAGCTTACCAAGACTATTTTAGTAAGGCCTTATTGGAAAACCTGTCTGCAGAATCAAGAGAAATATTATCGTCGTTCAGCAGTGAAGAGATTTATAAAAGGGACAGAAAGCTGAACCCAGCTTCAAATTAAAGCCACTCTAGAATTGCATGATCGGTCCATGGTCTGCTGCTGCAATCTTATAAAAGATATTGATAGAAAGCTGAGTAAGATGGAAATGTCTAAATTTGTTATTAAAATTCATCCCAGTGACAGTATGCCAGCCTATCTTCTATGCTATCACCATGTAGCTGCAGATGTCAACTGCTGATGATGAACACCTTAATGCCTACATCTTTCTATAAAGAAGATAGATACTTGCCACCTTGGTGTCATGTGTTATAGCGAACTAAGGAGTTTTGCAACCCAGAGATGGTTGGCAAGAAGAAACAAAAGGGAACCAGATGGTGTAATCTTTTATCGTTAGTACGTTTCATTGCTATAAATTTTTTTTTATATGAATTATACCTCCCCCCTCTCCAAACAGTTCCCTAAAGTAATTTATCTAAAGCTATTGTTTCTAAAACTGTCGTTCATGTATGTGCATACTTTGCATTTAGACAATTATATATTGGTTCTGTTTTAAAATTTCACATTTCTTTAAGTTATATATTTTTTATTTTTATTATTTTATCTATGTATATGCTTGGTATGTACACACATCACACATTGAAAATGTGTTTAACAAAATAGATGGGAGGGATGTTAAATTTTTTTATTTATATATATATATTTTTTGTAATTTGTCAAAGAATTATTGATGATTTATTTTACCTTTATAAGAATTTTTTTTTTTTGTATTATTTTATAATTTGTCACAATGTTCAAACTGGGTATTGATAAATCTCAGTCTACATTATTTAAGATTGACTATAAGGAGCGAAAAGAGAGGGAACTTCTATGACTAATTAAATTGTTTTACTTTATGATTTTTCTTTATTGTTTTATATATATATTCCTTGTTAAAGTGAGTTTTAATATGTAAATTGGCAATAGTGTCATCTCATTCCTGTCTCCACACAAAATTAAGCAAGTGTTCAGATAGGAGTTGACTGAGCATAACCCCTAGGAAATTACTTTATTGTAATTATGTAAAATTTATTGGTATACTGTTTTTTTTTTCTTTGTGATTTGCAGCGTTTTATCCTTTCAAGAAAGGATTTGCTCTTCTTGAAAGTGGCATGTAAAGGCAAGATTGGACTTCAATCTTTCAAAGATATACCACATTTAAATTAATTGTGCCAGTCAGTGTGGTAATATATTTTTCTGTAGAGAAATTAGGAAATATAACCAATCTTCACTGGTTTGTTTGATTTTTCTCATTTAAACTTGAACTAAGTAAAATTAAAATTTTTATTTTTGTTTTAAGTTTGCTATTCAGTTTATATTAATGTCTTTCTTTTATGATGATTGGTGTTAATATCATGTTATATCTTATGTGTCCCCTTTTGGGATGAAAGGTGTAGGCATTGTTCAGTTACTATAGATATACAGTATTGTCATAACAATTTCATTGATTTAAAAATTGCTTTTAATATTTACAAGTATATAGGATTCATCACAGTTGCTGATTCAACTATTCACTATTAAAAAAAAACAAACTGAACATAAATAGAAATGTATAAACAATACAGAATTTTTGTTATTTAATGTTAATAACGTGAAAGCTAAACACCTTCAAACAGATACGCTTTAAAAATGCTTAAGTGACAGCCAATCAGATGGAATAATGGCATACATCACATGGGACTCTAAATTCTAAAACCCAAGCCAGAATTATTAGAAAAAGATGGGACCCATCTTAATCTATGCCTCAATTATATTTAAATAAGCCAGACTAAAGCATTTTGAACTAAGAGTGTGAAGCTTAAATAATATTTAGTGGATTAAATGTGAAGGTATTTAAGCTTCACACTCTTAGTTCAAAATGCTTTAGTCTGGCTTATTTAAATATAATTGAGGCATAGATTAAGATGGGTCCCATCTTTTTCTAATAGTTCTGGCTTGTGTTTTAGAATTTAGAGTCCCATGTGATGCCATTATTCCATCTGATTGGCTGTCATTTAAGCATTTTTAAAGCGTATCTGTTTGAAGGTGTTTAGCTTTCACGTTATTATATATTATTTGTTTACGCTTAAATTTAATATATTTATTTAATGTTATATTTTAATGTTGTTGCAGTACAATGCATAAGCTTTAAATTATATAAATCAATCTTAATGTGACTTACATATTTTATCTTTCACATTTTACCATCATCTGTTTTTATTCCGTTATTTGCAAAAAAAAAAAAGTATATATTTAATTTTAATATATATATATATGTAATTAAATTGCTTTAACGGCTTGAGTCTTTGTAGTGTTTCATCAGTTCGCTTCAGCTTATTGATTGAAATTTTGTTTTCTTTTTTAAATTTCGCGAAAACTATAAGCATGAGATCAACAGAAATCCCCACATTCGTTGCTTCTTGACTCCATCTTTAAAATGATGTATCTTACATTGATATCGAATAAAAATTGAATTTTTTCAATATTTATAAAAGTATATGAATTTTTTTTATTTTCTAGTCAATTTGTTAATTTACACATAGTGATAAAGGCAGAAAATCTTTATTGGCCTTATAACCCTAATATAATGGATTAAAATATGCTGATAATTCGGATATGAAGGCCTTCAATGCAATATAAATGTACTCACAGAATATCGTAAGTTATTAACTTTAGTTTTTAATATTTTAAATTTTCGATAAGCGGTATATTAATTTGTTCATGTTTGTATTGGTGTGTGTGTGTGGTATATAAATTATTCAAATATAACAAAAGTGATTATTGTACAGTGTAATTTTGGGTCTCTGATTCAAGTGTGAGGCAACTTTATTTTATAGACACAATGATTCTCAAAAAGTTTAATAATTTATTACTATGTTTATATTTGTATTATTGTGTTTGTGCTTGCTCTTGTATCATGTTTGTATAACAAGTAATGATTTACATATATAGAGCAGTGAAATGTAAATTTTAAAAACTGATAATCAAATATACAGAAAGGTTGCAGATTGCAATTGATAAAGCAATTACAAAATTTACTGGGCATAGTACCATGTGAAAATATAAACACTTAAAACCAATGAAGAGACTTTAAATAGTGTGTGTGTAGTGGAAACCACTATGGTTATGCATATACCACATGGAATTGTATGCAGGCAAAGAATCAAATTCTGATTCTTGCCAATGGCTTGATACTCATGCTATGGAGTCAGTAGTTTTGCCACATCTTGCATCATATTATTTTCAGGTCTATAGCTAGCAAATGAGCTATATGCAAATAAATTATATCTCTGTGGGATAATAAATATAACAAGATAGCATCACTGGTGTGCATAAAGAATATAAACATCACTGATGTACACAAAAAATAGAAAATGAAGAGATGAAACTCATTTTATCAGTGATATAGACAATAGCCTATAATTTCTAGTTTTAGATAGACAAGAAGCTAATTGCTATGATGACAAATGCATATTCACCTTCTGGAAATGATTTGTTTTGTATCTTTTATTAGGATGAATCTTTTTCTTATAGATGCCTTTGAGATTTTGTCAACTTTTGGAGTACAAGATAAAAATGAAGACTTCTTATGCAGATACTTTTGGAGATTTCTGAAGCTATGGATTATCTCAGATAAGAAGTATTATATATGGTTTGAAAGATAATTTTGTGAGAAATACAAAAAAATTATCAATGAAGATGTAATATAAACTTAGTTAATGATAAATTAGAAATTATGAACAAACAATAAAGCAGTAATTATGTGGGATGTTGAATTTTTTTTTTTTCTTATTTGTCTTAGACATTGTTTTCCTTAGTTTTTTTAGTTTTTATCAATGTAAAATTTTTTGCTCTAACATTCTTAAAACTGAAGTTATTGTGAAAATTGTGTTTCAGGTCAGTTTTTTTTTAAAATTCAATATGGTGCCTGGAGACTATACCAGTTAATATATATATATTTAACTTACACAGTATTAAAAATTTCTCATTAACATTTACATTTTATTTTTAATTTTTTCTTAACTATTGCTGATAAAGTTAGGAATGATGGGAGGAGAGGAAATATTCTTGCTAAATTAAGATCAAACACACAAAAAGAAAATTTGAGTCGATCACTTGTGTATAGAACTGCAGTGAATTTAGTGGCTTCTTTTTTGTGTAAAGAAATCTGTTAATTCTGTACTTAATTAATTCAATTATTTGATAAATAGAAATAAATAAACCACTTATAAATATACATTAAAAAAAAATCTTTCTAAAAGTTATTTGTTTTGATTTTAAATTAAAAATATTCAATATTTTTATTCATCATTAAGACTACTATACTGTAGTAATTTTAAAATAATGTATGATAGATGTTGTAATATATATATTTATTTATTTATATATATCTATATGTGTGAAGTTAGAAGAAAAGGTGAAGAAACAGTTGATTTAAAAAGTGGACATATACTCTACTATAAAGGCACAAATATTGGAAATACAAGTGGAGTAGGATTTATTATAAATAAAAAATGGAAGAATGACATTGTGGAGATTGATGGTATATCGGACAGAGTGGCAAGATTAGTTTTACAACTTAATAGTAGATACCAAATGCAGATAATTCAGGTTTATGCCCCAACAAGTTCTCATAATGATGAAGTAGTAGAAGATTTTTATATGGATGTACAAAAGGCTTTTTATCAGAGTAAACAACATTTTAAAATTGTTATGGCAGACTTTAATGCTAGAATTGGTAAACAAACGAAAGATGAAAATGCTGTAGGTAATTTTGATTATGGTAATAGAAATGAGAGAGGACATAGACTTGTGGAGTTTGCAGAAAAAGAAAAACTTTATATTCTGAATTCTTTTTTTGAGAAAAATGTTAAAAGGAAATGGACATGGAAGCATCCAAATGAAGGTACAGCAGAATTGGATTATATTTTGGCTAACAGAAAATACATATTTCAAGATTGTAATGTTCTTAATAAATTTAACACAGGAAGTGATCATAGATTAGTAAGATGTAAAATACATGTTAATGCAAAACTAGAGAGACAAAAATTATTAAGAAAAACAATATTTACAGTTGATATTCCTAATCTTCAGAAACATTCTAATGAATTTAAATTAGAACTTACAAATCAGTTTAAAGTATTAGTTGATTTTGAAATGATTCAGATTTGATTGACATTAATAGGAAAATAACTGATTACTTTTAAAAACTGCAACAAAGATAGCTGGTAGAAAAAAGCAGCAATTGACCAATAAAATTTCTACCGAGACTAGAGAATTTATGAAGAAAAGAAGGATTATGAGGATATACAACAATTATGCATTAAAAAAGATTGAATATCTCGAATTTTGTAAAATAGTGCGGAAAAGAGTTGAAAATGATATAAGAAAGTATAATTGTGAACTAGCAAGGAAAGCTGTAGAAGAGAATAAAAGTCTAAAGAGTGTAAAACAGCATTTTGGTATAGGTAGGAAATTTATATCTGCAATAAGAGGCATTATTACTAAAAAGAGAGATGACAGCATGAAATGTGTAGAAGACTTCTATCAAGAATTATATAGTAATAAAGAACAAGCGCGTCCTTTACCTATTTATTATATCTTCCGAATCCTCAGAATTTTGAATGAGGAATTGAGACATGCAATTAAATTTATGAAGAAAGGAAGGCTCCAGGTAATGATGGAATTATAATTGATATATTAAAAGAAGCAGGAGAAGAAATAGAAATTTTTTTAGCAAAGTTATATGCCAAATGTCTAAATGATAAAGATGTACCAGATGATTGGAAGAATGCAGTATTAATATTAATATTTAAAAAAGGTGATAAAGAAGATATTAGAAATTACAGACCTATCAGTCTTTTATCAGTTTTATACAAAATTTTTACTAAGATAATTACAACTTGTCTACAGAAAACACTGGATTTCCACCAACCAAGAGAACAAGCTGGATTTAAAAGTGGTTTTAGTACAGTGGATCATATCCAGGTATTGAGAGAAGATATAGAAAGGACAAATGAATATGAGTTGCCATTATGCTTAGGATTTGTAGATTATGAAAAGGCATTTGATTGTATAAACATTTCTTCAGTGATTAAAGCATTGGATCATCAAGGTGTAGATCCAGGATATTATCATATTTTAAAGAATATTTATAAACATGCAACAGCAACAATTAGATTACATAATGGTAGTAGGAAAATCAACATTGAAAAGGGTATAAGACAGGGTGACTCCATATCTCCAAAAATTTTTACAGCAGTGCTGCAAGAAGTATTTTATGGATTAAAATGGGAAGCTAAAGGAGTGAAAATAAATGGAGATTATTTAAGTCATTTAGATTTTGCAGATGATGTAGTTGTTTTTGCAAATAATGCTTTAGAGCTACAGGAAATGTTGCAGGAGTTATCAGTTGAAAGTAGGACTAAAGATAAATGTTAAAAAGACTAAAATAATGTTTAATAGATTTTTTCAAAATATGAAAATAAAGATTGATTGTGATGAGTTAGAAGAAGTTAACAGTTACAAATACCTTGGTCAGATTATTATAGAAGAAGTTAACAGTTACAAATACCTTGGTCATATTATTAATACAGATGGAAACATAATGGATGAAATTATTCAAAAAATTAAACTTGGTTGGATTGCTTTTGGTAGAAATAACTTTATACTAAAAGGAAATATGCTGTTATGTGTTTGAAAAGGAAGGTTTTTAATAAATGTGTTTTGCCAGTTCTTACTTATGGATCTGAGACTTGGACACTTAATAGAAGAGCAATACAGAGACTTCAGACCACTCAAAGAAGTATGGAGAGATGCATGTTGGGAGAAACAAGAAGAGATCGAAAATGCAATGTATGAGTAAGAGAACAAACAGATGTTACTAACCTCATTGAAAAAATTAAAAGACTGAAGTGGAGTTGGGATGGACATATTGCTAGAAGAGATGATAATAGATGGACAATTGAAATTTTGAACTGGGTTCCAAGAGATTGTAAAAGACCCAGAATGAGACCACATGTGAGATGGATGGATGAAATAAGAAAGTTTGCAGGGGTGATGTAGAGAAGAGAAGCTAAAGATAGGTGAAGATGGATTGAACTTGGAGAGACCTTCATCCTGTAGTGGATTGATAATGGTTGATGATGATGATGATGTGTGTTTTAACTATGTAAGATTATGGGAGTTCTACTGTATAGGATTATGAATAAACAAAGTGTGAACTGTTATTTGCTGATTTATGTCATTCACTGAAAGCTTGGAATAAAATATAATAAGAAAGAGTCTGAATCTCACTGTTCTGCGATTTAAATTGAAAAAAAAAAAAGAAATTGAAAAGGAAATTTTATTGAAAAGGAAATTTTGTTAAAGATTGAGCGAAATAGGAATCATGAAGCAGAAAAAAAAAATTAAATAAAGTTAAAGACAATGCTTTGTATTTATAATGGGAATTGTTTTGCCCCCTTTTATATCTCTATATAAATTTATGTGTATATAAATTTATTTATTGATGAATAGGTGTTAGGAACAATTACCAATTATACTTAGACAATGTCTTAGCTATGATGGTCAGACTGGATATTCAGCAAAATAATTTTCCTTGACCATCATTCCCAAGAAACAGACTTAAGCAAGAAAGGGTCTATCCCTTAATATTATAGATATTATTTACTTATAATCTATCTGCCACACTGTATGTCAGGTTCAAATTCATTTCTAATTTCGGTGATGTTTAACTCCTTCATTCACCCACAACTGATTCAGGGTGAACATAGCATTGCATCACAGAGTAATCACTTTATTGGGTACAGCAGTATGAAGTAATAGCAAAATAAAAAAAAAAACAACTAACAACTATTTGTATATTGCAATTATATAAACTGACATTATGAAAAAAGAACTAAGACTACTCTTAATGAGTTAGTAAATCAAATGTATTAATTTATAATAATTGGGATCCTGAATATTTACAAAGTCTTACAAACTACAAAAGTTTATCCATAACAAGATAAAAAGAAAAAAATAACATTAATAAAAAAAATAAAATATATTGAAATAAACATATAAATACATATATATAGAAAAAATATTAAAAATAACTTTACAAACTTCTAACTTTTTTTCAAAAACTTTATTTCCATATATTAACTCTATGAACATATATATATATAAAATCACATATTATATATATGGAGAACAGATATATTTTAAAGAAGAAAGTGACTGTTTACTTTGTTATTGTAATATATATTGAAGAAATTTAGTATAATTAGAAATATGTGATTTTATATATATATATGTTCATACAGTTAATATATGGAAATAAAGTTTTTGAAAGAAAGTTAGAAGTTTGTGAAGTTATTTATAATGTTGGAGAACATATATATTTTAAAGAAGAAAGTGATTGTTTAATTTTGTTATTATGATATATATTGAAAAAATATTAATTGATGTACACTCATTGAATATATAAGTTAAAAAATATTAATTACATTTTATTTTAATTGTTTTTAAGAGCCTATGTAATTTAGGTCGTTTAATAAAAAAATGTATTAACAAAAGTCTTAACAATTTATATATTCTATTGATCATACTTTTATGACAAATTTTAGATCCTTATATTGAGCTGGAATAAGTAATGACTTAATTTTTTGAAGATTTTACTTTTATGGAAATCATTCATTTGGCTGGTTTCTTGGTGAACTGAAATTACACTGATATTGCGTCAGTCAGTTATAACAAGATAGATAAGTTCATATAGCTTCCACTGTCATTATTTCTTGATCAGTTTCTGGTCCACTTTCGGATTCCATGCTTAGAGTTGGATTGATTTTTAAACAGTTTACATCTCTGCTAGTTAGAGATTCAATATTATGTTCTGGATTTTTGTTTACATACATACATATATTTTTGTTATTATTTGACTTTAGTTGAACCCTTACTAGACATATCTTAGATAATGACAAATATCTTTCAAAAAGCGATGGGCTTATTTTAAACTCTGACTTAAGGCATTGTTTTATGATCATGGCAAAATGAAAATATGACACACTGAAGATTAAACTGTCATCACTAAGATATCTATATAAGACATTGTATTTTTCATCTTTGGGGAATATTACAGTTCTTTGCTGGCTAATGTATCAATACTTCATCTGTGTGTTTCAGCTTCTTGCATTTCACTTCAGCACACTAGTTTGATTTTGGCTTAAGCAGATGCCAACAACAAGCAAGACAACTTAAAAAAAAAAAATTAAGACAAGAAATGAATAAATTTAAGCTCTCTATATACATTTTTCTTGTCACTGATTTTGAAAGATATTTTTTAAAATCTGTCTCGTACATAAATTCTTAGCTTATATTTATATTTAATTAGTTTGCTGCCTTAATTATATAGTTAATTAAATTCTTTATCTCAATTTTTACTTAATCAAGTATTATTTAAGTAACAAATATTCAGGACTAATTAAAATTTTTTATATATATATTTATCTATTACTTAATTAAATTGATGATTTTCTGTATAATTTTTATTTTTTTTTTTTTTTAAAAAATATTAATTTAAATTTTTATTATTATTTAACTTATTCAAAATAAATTTATTTTGCTAATATATGGAGAAATCGATTTTATATGTTTTTCTCTCATTTTTTTTTTTTTTTATATACACCTGAGTCTTATTTTATGTGGTAGATAGGTTTCACAGAAAACCCGCATTAAAAAAATCGCACAAAAATAGACTTAACTTACCTTGAAAAATGGAGGATACATTCTGTAATTTTCAGAAATCGCATAAAAGCAAAGCAACAAGGAAAAATTACTTTAAAATTCACATTAAAAAAATAAGGAAATAAAGTATGACTAATAAAAAATTTCAAATATTTGAAAAAAATTGATACAAGACAAACTTTTTTTATTAACTACAGTATTTAATTTTACATTTTTTCATACATATTTTAATCATTATTGCTATTTGACAATATGCAGTTCATTTGTGAACTGGTAAGAAATCAGATTCGTCACAAGAGGAAGTCCACCTAGCACCACCTCTAGTCTTGTGCTATGTTAATGGTTTTCTGTTGATAATGTAATCAGTGATTAAACTTTGAGTTGATTTTACTAATTGTTTATAAAATTCACGATATCCAGACACACAACTATTTAGCTCTCGGAATTTAAGAGGTTGTTCATTGCAGCAAACTCAGATTTCAGCATTTTTTGACGTTTTTCTTTGTCTCACACATCAACATAAAATCTATGAATAAATGATTTTTATTTATTAGAAAATAATAAATTTGTCTTTATTTGATAGATATTTTTGTTTACTACTGAAATAAATGTTAACATTTTGTTTCTATATCAAAAAAATTAGATCGCAATCAAGACCAAAAGATTATACATTATTATTAGAAAGATTATTTTCAGTTTACAAAATCAACAAAATCTTCTTTATTTCTGATTACAGTAATTTAAAAAATCTAAAAGAATATTTATTTCTGTTATATCTAACAAAATATATTTTAAAAGTTTAAAATTGTTGAATATTTATTGCGATATTTTTATACACGTAAGTTTAAATCTACTATTATTATTTACTCATAAGTATAAGTAGGTTATTTACGTAAAAGCTAAGATTCTAAATAGCTTCAGGTCATATGTTACCTGCTAATATAACGTTATATTTTTGAGAAAAAAAAAAGTATTTCAAGTCAAAATAAGTTATTAATAATTTAAATTTCTTGATATCTCATAAATATAATGAAATATGAACTTCTTAATTGCATAAAAGAAAACCCGCATTAAAATATATTAAGAAGAAACATGAATCACATAACTTCAAATCGTATTTAAAAAATTCGCATAAAACGAGATCCATGTGTATACATATATCAGCATTTCAAGTCAAATGTAGTATATGCTACAATATATATTTACATTTTTCTGATGAAATTCAAGGTATGAATTTTATAAAGTTAATAGATATTTTTCTGACAATAAATAAAACTATATTATTTTTAACACTGCCATTCTTAACAGTAGTCAAAAATTGAATGAAATATAACAGTCAAAGTATGAAATTTTTGATTATATTTTTTAAGTCTATATTATTACTCTTAGGGAAATTTATAAAAAAGAAAATTAGGAACATTGCAAAATGCTATAAAAATATATTGTTTGAAATATATGCATTTTGATTACATTTTTTATAATTATATCATGATTTTTTTTTTAACAAATAAATTTTATATTTATCCAAAATATTTGTTTTAAAGACATTTTATTAAAAATTATCAAATTTTATAATTGATGGCAAATATAAAATACTCATGTTATGTATGATATATAACAGAACTTTTTTTTCTAAGTTGAAAATTAATGAAAAATATTACCAAGAACTTCATGGCTTAAGAAAAATTGTCTAATCTAACATTACTTTAGATTGAACTTAAATTAGGTGGAACTTTAAATTGCAAAGTCATAACTAATGATTTTACAGAACAAAAAGCCAGAAAAGTTTTACTAAAGTTTGAGATAGTACGCATTTAAATGTTTATTCTATTAATGCTAATCATCAACTCATTATTATTATTATCAGAATTTGAAGAAAAAAAACAAATTTTTTTCAAAAGGAATTTTATTGATAAAAAACTTAGTATATTACGGTAGAAATTAAAAATAAAAACAATATAAAGAACTTGATATATTTACAGTTTGTTAGAATTAGAAAAAAAAACAGTACATATTGTTCAACATATAAAATTGTAGTGAATATACCAGCCAATAAAAAAAAAAAATATTAGAAATTATAGTAATAATAATTCACTATAGGTTAGACCACTGATGAATGAATGACCATGTAGCTACAAATATATATGTAGGAATAATTTTTTTTTGTCTGTTTTTAAAGGTGTTCATGTGTGTTGTTGTAAATAAATAAGTATCTTGAGCATCACAGAGCATAAATTATAAATGTGATGACTCTATTTCTGCAAAGCAAGCTTTTGGAAACGCGCTAATGATTGATTGAATTGTTCTATTATTTTTTCCAAAATATTTTTATGATGTATAACTTAACATCTTGTAGGCTACTGCATTAAAAAATAATTTTTTTTGATGCTCTTCTTCCTTGAGATGTAATTGGCATATACTTTCTGTGTTGACAAGATTTCTTTTATACCTCAAAAAATATGTAGGCAAAGACCATATATTTGTTTTTAGAAAAAAAGTGAAATAGTTTGGCTCAAGAGTCCAATACTTAAATCTTCTTTTCAGTTGCCTATTATTAATGTAGAATCAACCACTTCATTTATGTTTATGTAAAAAAGAACATTATGGAAACATTATCTTAATATTTGTTATTAGGTTAATTGGTGCCAGAATTGTTTGAAGATATTTTGTATATGAAGGAGGCTTATCTGTTGGTGTTACCTTAAGTATCATCTCCAGATGCGAAAATAATCTTATCATGGCAGACATAAAGTTAATAGATTTTTGGATCCTACAAATATAAATTGAGTGTAGTCCTAATCCATTTTGAGCATTGTGAAACTAATTTTCTGAGTCAAATTGCAAGAGCTTTTTGCACAGGTAATAAACATTTGAGATGAATGATTTTGTAAAGATTATGATAGATAAGTAATATGCTATCTTTGTGATAAGCATGTCGATGAAAGCTATCGTAGAATTGAGTGAGAAGTATGCCTTTGAAAGTGATATTATTTGTTCTGTTGATTGCAACAATTTATCCTGTATTTGTTTTTGTGTAGTCATATTACTCAGATAAAAAGGAAAACCTAAATATGTAATTGGTAAGCCAAGAATTTAACTATGAATATGTACGATCCACACAATATGTAAAGACTGAATTCAAGTTTATAGTAAATTCCTTCATGACTTTTACTAATATTGGAATTTTGTTTTTAGTTGTAACAAAAACTGTAATATCCATGTATGCTATGCAGTTTATATTATGATTCAATGTAGGCAGGAATATATATGCCTCGAAAATGTTTTTCTATATTGCTAAGAAATTGGTTTATATAAGTTGTAAATAATAAAGCATTAAGTGGTGATCCTTGAGTTATTGATTTGGCTTGGGTTATGAGGGAAACATTTTTTCATTTAAAGTAATACACATTTCCCTGTTTATAATAAATTTGTAAGTACATGCAAAATAGAATTAGATATATTAGTATTTTTCAAAGTTTGTACAATAATATCAGTTGGTGCAGAGTCAAAAGCTGTTTTAATGGCAAGGTGTATTACCATCGGGGTGCATTTCTTTACATTTTGCACTGGATCAATGGCTGTCTTGAATAATAATGCTACTTGTTCTTTTGATCCCTTTTTAGTGAATTTTGACTATGACAGTAGTAGTTAATAAATGTGGTTCCATTTTTCTTTTTAATACCTTTTTCAAATAAATTTTATCCCTAATGGATCCATTGATATTGATCTTATATTTTGCATTGTGGATAGTGATATATTTTTCACTGTGTATGGGACAATTGTTATTGGATATAAATTGTGAATTTCACAAATTTCTTTTGATAGAAAATTAATAATGTCTGCAAGATATTTTGAGGTGAATTGATTTAGGTGTTTAAATACAAACTTTTATATGCTTTAAAGGCCTGGGTGGGAAGAAATTCAGGCATGGTTTCAAAAACTAAAAGTATTTTTGTAATTTACGTTTGAAGTATGTGTAGATTGAAGTTAGCATATTATCACCAATTACAATCCAATTATCAATTACTAGAGCAGTAGAGACTCTAGACATAGGAGGTTGACCTAATGCCCATTTTAAATATTGTGTCAACCAAGTATATGATTGTGTGAGAGTTTTTTTTTTTTGTTGTAGCAATATATTCCTTTAGTACATTACACATTGATTTATAAGTTTTTTTAAAATTTTTAATATAAATTGATTTATTGTTTGATGTGGGTGCACATGTTGTAATTTTGTGCAATTAATCAGCGAAGACTATGGGTCCTGTAGGTGGCATAGTAGACCTAGTAACATAGTTTATAGTGTGTAAAGTTATTTGTTGAATGATATCCATCTTTGTATACGGTTGAGTAGTTTATATTTTTTAACTTCACAAGTAGAATATAAAAACAGGCGCAAAACTCTCTATATGTATTGCCACTCAGTGCAAGCCAGAGCAATCAATGGATGCCAGAAGCTTGTGCATAAAATCCCCATCTAGGGCTACTCATTCAATATCCCTAGACTAGTTTCTGGCTTATGACCTTCATCAGTGAGGAACCTTGGATCTGAGAGCATTGCACCTCGATCTTAGGATCTAATGCAACTTTCCAGCAGCCACCTTTTGTCTCTACTTGACTACAAAACTATGAGTCTTAAATTGAAAACACTATAACATTTCCAATCCAAGCTCATTAATCTATATAGTCATATAGGTCTGAACTCAATTCAGTACATATACATTTTGGTGTCTTTGGTTTTTTTAAGAACCATAGCCACCACTATCTTATTAGGCAGGATTGGTTTTAAGCCAATAAACATCACATGATCTATGCTTGCTTATAACTGTTATTAAAACAGGCAAAACTCTCTATTCATTTTGCCTGATTATAAGCAAGCATAAGAAATGGCGATCAAGTAGAATATAAATTGCTGAATATAGAAATTCTGTAGTTCTTGTATGCTATAGTATCCTTATTGTTTTATTATTGTTATATTGGATGGAATACAAATTTAGATCTAGAATTGCCATTATTGCAGAGTGGTGCAGGGAATAGTTGGATTTTAAGTGAATGATATAATAAAGGTGAATGAAAAACAGTCAATCAATGATGAATATCTTCAATTGTTATATGAGACTGCATTATTTGGTAGAAAGCCCTTACCACTCATTAGTGGATTATTAATGAGATGTGATCATTTGGACAAAAAAGTAGTATATGACATGTTAAAATCTCCCTTTAGCAAAATAGGAAATAGATGCAAATACTGAGTTTATTATTTGAATGATTCTATTCATAGTTTTATGGTTTGGATGAGTATATACAAACACAATATTTAAGATTATGATGCATAGCAAGTATTAGCAAATGGTCATCTATCTACAATATTCTAAATGAATTAAATGGACATGGCCTCATAATAATCACTCCTATACCTCCTGAGGCTGTTGATATCATTCTTGAAAAAGATGAATAGCCCACTGTTACTATAAACAGAAGGATATATCTGAGATGCATTATATATTTTTTTAATTTTTATTAAACCATATATATGTGGTTGTAGAATGAAAAATCATTTTACTACTTTGAAATTTTTAGGGATTGAATTTAACCTCTTACATTTAGCATACTTATTGCATGTTTCATCTTGGGGGTCTGCTTAATCTATTTGTGTAGCTTTAACTTTTAATGGAAACTCTAAGTAATTTTAATTTATCTAATTTTAAAGTGTATCATTGTGTTATATTATTATGTGTAAAACTAGTGCTATCAAGTGATGGCATATGAGCTACATGATTACTGTTGTTTTTATTGCGATATATACTCAGTATTTTCATGTCTACTATGTCATTTTCAGAGATGTCTGCAAATTCATTATCCTTATGTAAAATAATTTTTTTAATACTTTTTTGGGGTGGTCGTACCTTTGAAAAAGTATCTTCATTTTTTTTTTTTTTTTTTCAATGCATTGTTTCTTTGGTTTCAGTTTCTTATTAGGTGGATGACTCACTTTTCTTTTATTGGGTTCACTATTTGTAATCATTATTATTTTTGGCATACATCATGTTAAACTGTTATTTATCTCCATCTCAGTTAATGTTTTGTTTATGGTAATGGATATTGTTGAATTACTAACAGCATAATATTCATTCTGATTTCTTTGAAGTTATTATTTTCCTTTTGGAGGTTGACCTTTGATTATTTATGGAATATTTTTCTTTTCTGAGGTTATGGCAATATTAATTTATGGTTTACTTAGAGTGCATTGGTGTCTGGGTGCATTAATCATGTTATAATGGCTAAATGACACTGGAAACATTGAGGTTTAATACCTCTAATAAATATTAATAATATCACTTCCTGACTGGTTATTTGCATAAGTATAGTATGTGGATTACCATTATTATGCAGCAATACTCAAAATTCATAGATATTTCCAAAAATTGGTGTCTGTGTATCTTTTAAGATAAATTAGCTGTAAACTTAAAACATTACCAAAGGATTCCATTAATTTTTTAAAATCATTTATTGAATAGTTTAGATATGCATTTTTAAGTATTCCTGTGATATTTTTGTTTTGCAGATTTATTTTAATAAGCACGTAGTTTTCAAGACTATTGATTTGTCGTTTGAAACTGTTTTTTTTGTTCCATATTGTAAAATTCTAAAACAATGTATTGTAAATTTGGATGGTTGGCTATCTGTAATATGCTATTCCATATATTGTTGGTGCTTAGTGCTTCATACAGTAGTTCTTCTCTGGAATTTATTTTGTGAGTATGAAATGTCTGAGAGACCTATCTGTGAAAAATCACTTAAAGGAGTTAAAAAAACTTCATAGGTATCATCAAGTTGAATTTTCCGAAATGCTTTATATCATTTCTTTGGTCCAAGAGATAGAAGGGCTTATGTTATTTTCAGAAGCAGCATCCACAAAAGTTCAAGGCTTTCAATATCTAGTAGTTTTGAGAAATCTTAGCAAAGGATTTTGATTCACTTTCTGATACTAGTTTACATGTGTACCATAATTTCTTTCTTATTTATTATTGCTTTATTAGATACAGTAGCTATGTTATCTTATTTGATGTACAACAAAACTAATCAAATGTATTGAAAGAAAATTTCAATTAAAATTAAACCACACCATATATCCTACCTTATGGTTATTTCATTAATTGTGAAACATTTAATACAAAGAACAATATTTACTGGAAAAAGCATAAAATTAACTGGAGCCTTGCAAGCAAGCAGCTGGAAGTTATCAACAACACCAACTGACTAAAAAATTTACTTGGTAATTTTAATGCAATAGATTTTGCCAAGAAATAGAGAAGGAAGGTTCTGTTTCCAATTAGATGTCTAAGTAGTTTTGACTCTTGACTTAGGCCGTACAAAATTTAAGGGTTGCTCTGATTTTTAACTATTGTACTAAATTTTTTTACAAAACTTTTAATGCAAACTAATAGTTCATAATTACATAATATACATCTTAAGTGAAGCATCTCATATAACTAAAAATATTTATTATTTATTAAAATTAATATGACTTTAAAAATTTGCTCAAATGTAATTCCAAACAGGATAAAATTTTATTCATGAAGTTGCTATTGGTATATATTTAGGAGTATTTTTTTTATAAATGTTTATTAATGCACAATATTTGTATATTTCAGTAGAATAAAATGTTCTGTACAATACAATGTTTTAGTATGCTGCAGAATATATCATCTTTCATAATTTTAATTCTCTGGAATTAAAATGTAAAGTCATAATAGTTTTTCTTTTATGTTTTCATTATTTGATGGATTTTAAAGAAGAAAAGTAGGAAAGGACATTTTTAATATTAATAAGTAAAGTTGAAAAGGACGTTATGTATATTTGTTTTATTATATATTGCATGATATATATATATGCTTGTAATTTTTGTTAAAAAAGATCATAAAAAAGACGAGAAAAAAATTTAAAGAATGAGAATAACAAGACTTGTAAGAAATAATAAAGAAGTTTTAAAAAGTGAATTAGAGGTTTAATTTAAACTAACAAAAAAAATATCAATCAGTCTTAAATAATATTAACAAATTTTTATATATCTGTGATCTTTCAAAACATTACATTAAAAAAAACAAATGAATATTTTCAATTAAAATCAAAATGTAGTTATTAAACAGATGTGCCTTTTAAAATAAGGAAAGAAATCCAAGATGTTTTATTAATTAAAATAGGAAAATTTGTCACCTCCCTAAGAAAAGTCTACTTGTATCTATTCAGGAAAGTAGCATTGATGAATGCAGTCATGCTTCCAAAAATAACATATTTTCTTGTGGGGTTTTCTCCAACGAAAGCCTTCATAAGGAATGTTGAAACCCAATGTAGGAAATTATGTTGGAGGGAAAGGCTCCTGTCATCAGCCTAAGCCTTCTGCAAAGACCTAGACAATAAAATGGATTAGGCCTACACTCGATTAGGACATTTTTAGTGCAAAGCATGCACAATATTTTATGCAAACTTTTTATTAATAATCCAGAGATGGAAGGTCCAATCCCGCCTCAAGAAATTATTCCTATGGATTGGCATCTTCCCAAAATGAGTAAACTCTGGATCCAACAACAGGTGAAGCTGGCACTCTATAGTTTCAAGACCAGTGTCATCTCAACACTATTTCAAAATAAGATGAATTGTTGAAGCACATATAATACTATAAATCCTAACAGTCCAAATATTGAAAATATACTTTCAATAGGAATTCTAAGGTTCTCGAGGTTGATTAAGCGACTAAAATTGGAGCCTAAATTAGTTGATTTTCTCATCAAGGTCAACCTCGGGGCTTTGCCTACTGCTGCCTTTGCACTATCGATGGAGCTATGGTATGGACCCTATCTGTTCAATGTGTAGAAAACAAGAAGAAACAGTGGAACATATATTGAAAGAATATGAAACCTGGATTAATTTGCGCAACATTTTAAAATCTTTCATTGAAAACAAAGAGACTGCCTGTGTAGATTTAATTAAGGCATTCAAGAAAGGATTTTTTGAATGGATTAGACTTGCAACGTTTATTAACTTTAGTATTTGGATTCTCAGGAATAGACTGATTTTTGAAAAAGATACGGACATCGATCCATTAAAAATTATTTTGGAATCATTACAAGAATTCAAAGCTAACCATAAGAAATTCTGCCAGAGATGGTTGACAGACCAAACATGGTCGTTAATATGTGTTGTGGTTTGAAGTTACTCAGATGTAACAAATAGGTTACATCTATGATTTAGTCTTGACGAATTGAACAGCCATGTTATAAGTGGAAGTAAAAGTTCAATTTTGATAAGTTTAAAACAAATTATGTATAAATTGAAATTTGTTCATCTAGAGAAAGGAAGATTATATGGATAAGAATTTAATCAAATGGTTTATAATAAAATTTAGTCTAGACAGTTGATATGACCCATAAAGGGAAAACTGAATTTAATATGTTATTAACAGAGAAAACTGTAATTTAAAAATTGTAATAGAAATACTCAATGTTACTTTTGTGTAATTCTATGGTTGTGCTATGTATTATGATTGAAATTTTGTAATTGATATGTATATTTTGCAAATCCGTTTTGGGTGTGAATAAGTCCAATTTTGAAAGTAAACAGATGTGCATACAAGTTTGATATATATATTCCAAATGTTGATTATTTATGTTATTTTCTTTAAAAATGGGCTTGAAGATGGTGGAAATATATATATGTAACACTATAAAGTGGAATTTTATAAAGTGGAAGTTTGATATTTTTGAAAATTTAATATGATTTATTAATTGCTGAAAATATTTTCTTATGAACATGTCTTTCATTTATTTATTTTTGAAGTCCCTTGATAAAGATTATATAAGTTGATAGAAATGTCAGGAAAGAAGTGGATTTATTAATGATTTAATAATGAAAATCAAGGAAAAGATGTGTGTATGTGTATTGTAAATATATTAATTCTTTTCTACATGTCTTTCATTTATTTATTTTTGAAGTCCTTTGATAAAGATTATATAAGCTGATAGAAATGTCAGGAAAGAAGTGGATTTATTAATGATTTAATAATGAAAATCAAGGAAAAGATGTGTGTATGTGTATTGTAAATATATTAATTCTTTTCCTCTTGTAATTCAAAAATATTTAATAAGCTACTTATAATTTAAGATTTTAATTAAGAAATTGCCATTAATTTTATTTACTGTAATTTATAAATTTCATGTAATCTTTTATAGTATATAATTCATGAATTTTCAATTTCAGATGTTTTATTATCTATAGTTGCAGACTTCAATTATAAGGATTATTGTAGCAGTTTGATGTTTGTGAAGCAGTACTTTATGAATTTATTTAAATTGATAACTCTTTTTTTGATGTAGTATACACATACAAAAATTATTAATTTAATATTTATTGATTGATTGTATTCTGGTTTAGTCTTTGCTTGCTTTGTGAAGATATTATATAGTTATAGATATTATATGTATGTATACAAAAATCTCAAGATGTGCTTATGAAATTGGGATTTAAACTGGGTAAAATGGGTGTATGGATGTGTATTTTTATATTTTAAATAGACAAGATTTTTTTAAAAAAAATAGCTGGCTTTAGATAACCCATCTAATTATCTTAATATTGGTTGATAAATGAATATCTAGTTATTCTTGGAAAGTAAAACAAGGAGGGGGAAAAACCCTTATGATTTAGCAGATGGAAAACCTATGGAGTAATACCTTTTTTATTATTTCTCATTGATGCTTTTGAAAATATCTCATACACACAAGCACAGGACTTGCACATCTGACACAAAATAAACATGGTAATGTAATATGAAATATACTTCATTTGTTTAAAATATAAATTTAAATTTTCATTATATTTTATTTTCAAATTCTATACACTTTCATTTTTGTTATATGTATATATTCAGATTTGTATTGAATTTTTTTTGGCGCCCTAGGCATTCTAACATTTAATGCTCCCCCCTCCCCCGATATTAAATAAAAACTAACTGATTGGCTCTTAAATGCAAATAATGGACGAATCATCACTTGTAAAATAAATTTTCCAAATGTTGAAATAAATTTCTATCATTATGGTGCTGTAACATTATTTCCCTCACTGATCATTAATCAGCTATCCAGGTATTTGGCTGCATGTATTTTCCCACTACTGTGTGTTTATATTTATAAGCTGATTCTTTTTTTGAAAGTAAGTCTCAAGTAGATTTAGGCATTTGTATTGTATTTTTTTTTTTTTTTTGCATTCAAAAAAACTATACTGTTTTAAAAAGGAAGTATTCAACTGATATAAATGTGAGTGTTGTAATTTCACATCTGTGTTAAATAATTTCTGAATTTCTTAGTACATTTAGCTATTTTTTAATTATATTTTATTGTCTTTTTTTTTTGTTTATTTTTTAAAAAAATGATTGGTGAAAAATGTTTATCTTTTTATATTTAATCTTATTACAGTATTATTAATATTATTATAGTATAATTGTGTATAAAGTATATATGCACTTATTCATATATTTAAGTCTATTTCATTATTGTTAATAAAAGTTAAGAGATTTTTTTCATATTAATTGCTATTTTTTTTTCTTTTTAGATAAATAATGTCCTACCCACCATATGGAGGGGTAAGTATATATATATATATTAACATTAATTTATATATTTTATTGAATAGTATACAAATTAATGTTTAACTAATCTTTCTTATTGCATTGCTAAAAGTATATAATATAATGTTAAACCATCTATGCATTTTATTACTGTTCACAATGCTTTAATTACCACCCTGACAGTTTCGATTGCCCTAGCAATCTTCTTCAGAACTACAACATAATACAAATATATGAATATAAATTCTGGGTGGTAATTAAAGCATTGTGAAACAGTAATAAAATGCATAGATTGATTTAATATTATATTATATACATTTGACAATGCAATAAGAAAGATAAGTTATTATACTTCTTGAAGAAGATAAAGGAATACTGGGAATGTTTATGTATATTCATATATTTATATTATGTTGTAGTTCGGGCAATCAAAACTGTCGGAGTGGTAATTAAAGCATTGTGAAATAGTAATAAAGTGAATAGATGATTTAGTATTATATTAAAGTTATTTCCTTGAAAAGGCATTTGATAGGATCAATTTTTGTTATAAATATTCCGAAAGATAATACATTGTAAGGAATTGTGACTTTATGTAAGACAAAAGTTATTAGTTTAATTGTTCTTATAGTAATTGTAAGATGTAAAAAATATAATTGTCTCTTGGTTGTTTATATATATATTTAGATAACTTGATAAATGAAAATTATTTGATAACATTATCATCAGGGAATTGTATTTGCATAGGAAATCAGAATAAGTATTGTTACCAATATCAATTATTTTAATTATTTTCTCTGAAGTCCTGTTATGTTGCTGTAGGTAATAAGAATTGTTGTGACTGAATTATTAAGCATTTAGAGTGGGAATTTGTATGATTTTTTAGTAAAGGACAGGTAGAAAAAAGAGAAAACTTTAGAAATGTGGAGATTAATGGGTAAATGAAAAAAAGTAGTAGTAAAAATTTAGAAGTTTTGAGTGATTGAAAAAAAAAAGTGAAAATCAAGAAATAGAAGAATTAAATTGAACATGTATATAAAGTATTTATATAGATTGAGAAGAACAGGTATAGAAGTTGATGATTGATTTGTAGAAGAAAATAGCCATAAGTATTTTAAGCATAGTGCAAGAAATAATAGAACGTAAAGGGTGATGTTCTAAAGTTAAATAAGAAAAGTGCTTTCATCAGATAACTTAGACAATAAAGCCAATTACTCAAGGTTTTAATAGGTTTTTAACTTAGACAATAAAGCCAATTACTCAAGGCTTTAATAGGTTTATAAATGTATTTTAAGGTGATACCATCTTTATTGCTAAAGGGGGTTGTCCTAACTATAGATTGAGATTGTTGATAACTTAATTAAGGGTTGATTGTTATCAGATAACTTAAAATGCGTTAGTAGCAGTAACCCATTTTATTCCAAAGCAATCCATGTAAGCATGAAAAATCAATGAATATCATTCAGATAGCAATGTCAAATATCTTCAGATTAAAATTTGTGGTTTTTAATCTTTGTCATTAATTAGAATTGAATTGTGCACATCCATCTAGTAATCATCTTTACTTTTATATATATTCAAGCTAATAATTTGAACACTCTAAAATTGTGAACCCAAACCAATTTTCATATTGAAGCAGTGCATATCTGCATGCAGATATGCTTCCTTCATAATTGTTCAAACTAAAACCATTTCCCAGCGTATGTTATATATTCGCCCACACTAGTACATGCACGTGTGTGAGTATCATTTAGACGTCTTTAACAATTAAAAGTTATTTAAATCATGATAAGTTTTAAATTAAGTTTTAAAAAATGAAAAAAAAAAAAGGATTTTATTAGAAAAAGAGTATGATTAATTAAATAATAGGAGTGGAATGTATTTCATACAATGGGAGATGGGCCAGGTAATGGAGACAAGCCATTACTAAAGTTTTATAAGTGCCTTATTTCCAAATCTGGGGAAACAATCAGATGAAAGAATTACAATTTAACACAGTTAAGCATCTACACATTTTAAGGTGTGAAATAAGGAATAGAAACAAAGATCATGAAACCTATGTGGCAGCACGAAGGACTGCGGAAGTAAAATTAAGATGGAACATTAATTAGAGAAAATTAAAGTGAAATCCATTAAGAAATTCCTGAGGTTCACCCCCAGGTGTATGAGAGGATTGTTTTGGAGCAGCAGGTTATATTTTAAAAAAGTTATTCTGGCATATTTTGTAGAAATTATTAGTAAAAAAAAAAATTATTTATTGAAGATTAATAGAAGTCGTTTATTGAAAGACCATATAAGACAACTCTGCTTAAATATATATAAAAATGTGTACAGTACCTGCGACCAGGTATGAGTAGTCAGCTATCTGCTTCCCCATGGTCATCAGGCAGAAGTTCCATCCCTCATCAAGATCCAGTCACCTCCTGTTATCACCATGCCAATCTCTACATCCGTGAAGCTATTCAATAGTCTGCTAAATAGTCTGTCCATCATCCAGTTAGTAATATGTCTTAGGTCATTCCTTTAAATCATGTAACTCTAATTAATTACATATATTTTATATTTATGCAGTTTTAACCTATTAAATCTTATTTAATATTTTATATGTTGAGGTCTTACGGGCTTTAAATATTTGACACAGCAACTATTAATTTGTTGTTTTTTTTTTTTTTATATGATGATGCGAGTTTGGGAAGATGCCCAGTTTTAAAACTCTGAAAGCATTAAAACAAATTGTAAATAGATTTCTTTCTTATCACCATATCCCCCCATCATGTCAAGTATAATTTCATGATTACATTTCTGAGAAATCATATTTTCTGTTACTGAAGGATGGCGAGTGCTTAGAATTTAATTAGATATGTAATATTTAGAAACCATGTTTGCCTATTATGATTAATCTAAATGTCAGTTTATACTTAATTTTATGTGTAAAGAAAATATATGTAAATGTATTATACCAATCACTTTAACTCATGTGATAGAATAAAAATGATCCTATTTATAGTTTCAATTGTATATTTTATGAGCGGAAAAATAAATTTAATAATTCCGCAGCGTTATCATCAAGAGTCTATAGCACAAAAGCAATATTGTAATGTTATCTAAATATCTATACCGCATTACCTATAAACGCTATATGATATGTAAATTAAAACACTCGTATATAGGTAATGTAAACATGAGCCACAAGCTATAGTCACATTAGAGTGATAATATCCCCTATATATTTTATATTATGATATTAAAGACTTTTAAGTTAAGATTTCTTAATGAATATTATTTGTGAGCAGCTGATGAGTCTATCCTAATTCTATAATTATCCAGGGAGACTAGTTAATAAAAATAAATTCATGATATTTTATAGTGTGGGTGGAAGGTTTATCTTATTATTATTGTGCTTAGAATTTTGCGTTCCAGCTCTCCTCCTTTGCTGTTTTGGTTCATCATCATCATTATACCTCTGTTACCACTGTATCTCTTGTATGGTTTATGCGTCATATGTTCAAACTGGCATAAGGGCAGACCAGATTCTGCAAGTCCAGGTTTCTAATCCAGGTATTAGCACCGGTCTAGGTTCTGTAGGAGTTGGAGACTCCTTGTAACCCCAAATCCTAGATTTAGCACATCTTCCCTCTCTTCTCTGGAATCCACCCATGATCAAAAGCAGATGCACCTCTGTGGCCAGGGACAACCATTCTTAGCAATGAACTATACCATTTGATTACCAAGTCGATCTTAAATACTGTTGTACTCAGTATGACCATGGACAGCAATTATAGTGAGAATAGAACCGCAATATTTAAATTATTTATTTTAACCTTCACCTACACGTTTGTATCTCTGGATGACTGGAGAATCAAACCCGTGCTCAGTGGCCCTTGTCATAATACACTTCAATAAATAGTTACTTATTAAGGTTCATTGTTTAATTTGGGCACACACTAATATGTAAACCACCATTACTTTTGTCCATAATAATGTAAAGACCAGTGAAATCGATTTCTTAAATTAACTTGTAAGCTACCTATTCATTATATTCAATCCTAAAATAAACTTTTATTATTATGATTAATTATGAATGTTTTCTATACATTGGAATCATAATATAACTATATAGAATTAAGTATATATTGTTAAGTACTAAAAATGGACATTCCAAGCTTTGAACCCAATCCATAGAAAGTCATGTCTAATCACTTCAATAAAATTAATATAAAAGTCTGATTTAGTACTAAACTCAAGTAGGATTAGTCCGCAATTTTGCATGTTTTGGCCATTTCGCCCCTTGGTGAATTTTCCCCCAAGTATTATATGTTAAAATGCATATTTTTCAGTATATTTTATTTTATAAAAATTTTGTTCAAAAAATTACGATAGATGGCAGAAAATAAAAAAAAAAAGCCTTACAAAAAACATAAACCCCGCCCTGACATGTTCAGCCTTGTTCCAAGGCCAAGCGGTAAAACGTTCGGCGAATTAATACATTGTTTAAAGAAAATAGTCCCAATGACCAAAAACTTGTTTATTTGCGAATTTAATACAGTTTTAGATATTTTTTTTTTACAATAATTTACACTATATTGATTAGGTATTAAGAAATATAAATTATTAATAACTTATTTTGACTGGAAATACTTTATTTTCAAAAATGTAATGTCATACTAGCTGCTAACATGAATATGGCCATAAGCTATTTAGAAGTTTAACATTTATGTAAGCTATCTATTTATATTTACGAATATGTAAATATTGCAATTTTGTAATGTTCAAAAATTTTAAATTTTTAAAGCGTAATTCGTTATTTATAAGAGAAATAAATAAATATTCATTCAAATTTTTAAAAATAATCAAAAATAACAAAGATTTTGTAAACTGAAAATAATCTTATTTTGATTACAGAAACAAAATGTGAACATTTAAAATTTATTTCAGTAGTAAATAAAAATATCTATCAAATGAAGTCAAATTTATTATTTTCTGATAAGTAATAATCATTTACGTTGATGTGTGAGACAAAGAAAAAATATTGGAAAATACTGAAATGTTTGAATCTAGGCTACACTACGGAAGGGTTAGTAATGTAATCACAATGTATATAATTGTGTGCAAAGGCGCACCAATCCTGAGTTGATAGAAGAACCCTGAGAGAGAGAGTTTCTGTTTGTATTCTGAGCTAGGTCTCTATATGAATAAGGAAAGTTGTATGACATCAAAGATGTTAATTAGGTTGTTGAGACTAGGAATCCTAGGTAGAGGTTTAAATTAGGAGCATAGGAGTAACCCTGTGTCTACTGGTTGAAAATCCCTGCTTGGTCTTTCAGTCTTGTTGATTGATTATACAATCATGACCATTAGAAGGTTTTTTTATACAACATACCGCTACCAATATAAAGCTTTGAAACATCTTCATGCAGCTTGGAAAAGTCTTAAATACCAATCAGAGAAAAAAAAGAAAAGATATGTTGTACAAATGCAGGGAATTAGAAATTTGCTTTCATGCGATCCTGAGAGCACTCTCAAATAAACCAAAAAGGAGAGATTTAAATTAAAAACGTGATAGTGTTATGTAAAAGGAAAGATTTAAATTAAAAACATGATAGTGTTATGTATTTATGTATGCCTGACTTTAGTATTACGTCAGGGCAGAACATTTTTTTGGGGAGATAGGCGTAATTCCTGAAAATATATAAAATTAATTTTAAAACCTGAAGAGAGTTTAAATCAAAGCCATAGGTGAGCGCAAATTTATTTTTTTTCTTCCCGGTTCCAATTTGCAATAAGAATATAAAGAGTGGGTAGCAAGTTAAATCGGTGTAAGTATGGAAATGAGGCACAAGTGGAGAAAATCACAATATTGTGAATAACCTGTATTATTTCTTTGCAGATGGGATGATTAGTCATATCAGCACACCCAGAAAAAGGTTACATACAAATATAAGGGATAGCAGACCTAAGGCTAATAAAAAAAAAGATAGGGAAGATAGGACTGGAATTTTTTTTTCAGAATAATTAAGAGTACGAAGATGGAACATGATGCAGAGGAAGATGGCTGAGGGATGCAGACCATTTTCATGAAATTTTTATCTAAAACCAATAGTGGAGTACAATAACTGTCAAGAAATAGACAGACAGGAATCTGAGATAAGGTTTAAAAGTCCGGGGAAAGTTGAACACTGCACAGAAAAATGAAATTATAGAGAAAAGGATATGGAAGTTGGAAAAGAGGATGAAGACCATCGAGAAAATTTTATTTTAAATAAAAAGCATCCAAGAAAAAATACAAGAAGACAAGGAAGGATAGAGAAAGTGGAGAGTGAGGGAATCAGATTGGAAGCAATTCAAAAGTAGTAAGGCAGACAGAAGAGACTTGAGAGGATCTGTTGAGAAAAGCTTAGAAATAGGCCAATAAATTGCCACCCTGGGAACGCTGAACAATCATTGGAGGAAGTGATCAGAAGCCTTGAGAAAATGGAGACTCCAAGCACCATCAGAGAAGATACCTGGAAGGGTACACGACTTAATGGATCACCAGGAGCAAGTTATCCAGATTTGTGGTGACATCGAGGAGATATCTATGAAGCTTATTAGCAACCTGGAAGAGTTATTTCAATGCTACACCATGAACAGGAAGCAGTGGCCATTAACAATTTAGGAATGGTGAGAAATTGTTGGGGAGCATGGATCGACAACTACAAACATGGCAGCAATACAAAGCAGCAATTATGAAGGCATTCTGGAGTCAGGAAAGACAAGATAGGATCTTTCTGTCTTTGCAAGAAAAACACAATGGAGATGGGGCAGAGACCCAAACCCAATTCTTCCTAAGACATATGGCACCCTTGAAAGAGTTAACAGTGTTCCCGATGATAGACTGGCAGATTGTCTGGAATATTAGGTATAATTTACCACTAGCAACCCAGCATATTATGCTTAGCAATTGGGGCTACAACATTAGCGACATGAAGAGCTGCTTATGGCTGTAGACTTCATGAATTTCATGAGACATGAAAGAAACAGAAAGTCATACCAAAACTTGAAGCCATACTGCAATAAACCTCATTGACTCAGGATAAAGTCATTAACAAAGTAAAAGGAACCATGAAAGTATAGACCTTAGAATTGAATCTGAACTCAGAGAGAGGGAGAAAACTACAATATAGTTAATTAGAATACAGAAAGATTATTAAATATGGAAAAGAATAGAGTAGCAGAAGTGAAGGCTAACACAGTGGTAAACTAACCCATACACTAACAACATGTCAGCTGTGAAAGGATAAGTAAGTTTTTTTTGGTTATTTTTTTTTGTATCTGTAACTGGGCAGATATGAAACAGTGCATGTCTGCATGCAGATATGCTTGCTTCATATTTGTTCAAACCTAAAAACATTTCCCAGCGTATGCTATATATTTCTATATATTCGCACGCCCTAGTACATGCATGTG
The DNA here is from genome assembly GCA_028023455.1 of Epiperipatus broadwayi. Taxonomy (NCBI): domain Eukaryota; kingdom Metazoa; phylum Onychophora; class Udeonychophora; order Euonychophora; family Peripatidae; genus Epiperipatus; species Epiperipatus broadwayi. The sequence continues at coordinate 7,333,261 of JAQFVV010012401.1, forward strand.
TGTGTGTGTGTACAATTTAGATGGCTTTAACAGTTAAAAGTTATTTTAAATCACACCATGTTTTAAATTAAGTTTAAAAAAAGAAAAAAAAGTATTTTATTAGAAAAAGAGCGTGGTCAATTAAGTAATAGGAATGGAAAGTATATCATACAATGGAAGATAGGCCAGGTAATAGAGACAAGCCATTACTAAAGTGTACGAAAGAGTTACAATTTAATACATTTAAGTGTACACACATATTTTAAATTATGAAATAAGGAATAGAAATTTAAAAATTAAAAAGCCTATGTAGAGCACGAAGGACTGCGGAAGTAAAATTAAGATGGAATGTTGATTAGAGAAAATTAAAGTGAAATTAGTCAAGAAACTCATGAAGTGCACCCCAGGCATATGAGAATGATATATAAGAGGGGAATGGAGCATTGTTATGGAGGAGCAGCTTATATTTTGAAAAAGTTATTCTGACATTTTGTAGAAATTAATAGTAAAAAAAAAAAATTTCATTTATCGAACATTAATACAAGTCATTTATTGAAAGACCATATAAGACGACTCTGCTTAAATATATATAAAAATGTGTACAGTATCTATGACCATGTGTGAGTAGTCTGCCGTCCGCTTCCCCACGTTTATCAGATAGGCGTCCAGAAGTTCCAGATAGGCGTCCAGAAGTTCCATTCCTCGTCGAGATCTAGCCACCTGTTATCACCATGTTCTCTACATCCAACAAGGCATTCAATAATCTGCTAAGAAGAAATTCCGAAGACATCCATCATCCAGCTGGTAATATGTCTTAGATCATTCTTTAAATCATGTAACTTTAATTAATTACATATATTTTATATTTATGCAATTTTAACTTACTAAATTTTATTTAATATTTTATATGTTTGAGGTTTTAATGGCTTTAAATATTTGCCGCAGCACTTGTTTTTTATTTTATTTTTATATTTTGTCTTATTTACGTTCACTTGAATGATGAAGAGGGTTAAAATTAAATATAGAGTTGTTATGCTTGCCATTCTCAATGTTCCCCTGGGCCGATGTGTTTGGGAAGACTCCCAGTTTTAAAATCTCTGAAAGTATTAAAATAAATCATAAATGGATTTCTTTCTTATCACCATATCCTTCCATCATATCATGTAATATTTCAAGATTACATTTCTGAGAAATCATATTTTTTTTTGTTACAGAAGGATGGAGAATGCTTAGAATTTAATTAGATATGTAATATTTAGAAACCGTGTTTGCCTATTATGATTAATCTAAACATCTGTTTATACTTAATTTTATATGTAAAGAAAATATATGTAAATGTATTATACCGATCATCTTGCCTCGGATGGTAGAATAAAGATGATCCTATTTATAGTTTCAATTGTATATTTTATGAATGGAAAAATAAATTTAATAGTTCCTCAGCTATCACATGAAGGCAATATCATATTATCTAAATATCTGTACCGCATTACCTATATACACTATATGATATGTAAAATTAAAGCATTCATTGTATATAAGAAATGTAAACCCGAGCTGCAAGCTGTATTCACCTTATGAGTGATAATACCATCCATATATTGTATATTATGATATTAAAGACTAAGTTAAGATTTCTTAATGAATATTATTAGGAGCAGGTGATGAGTTTATCCTAACTCTTTGTAATTGTCCAGGAAGATTTTAGTTAATAAAAATAAATTCATGATATTTTGTAGTGTGAGTGGAAGGTTTATCTTATTATTATATAATATTATGCTTATAGTTTTGCATTTCTGCTCTCTGGCTTTGCTGTTTTGGTTCATCATCATCATTATACCTCGGTTATCCACTATAACTCTCGTATGGTTCATGCATCCTATGGTCAAACTAGGTAAGAGCAAACCAGCCACTGTACCTGGATCCCTAATCCATGTATTAGCACCGGTTTAGGTTCCGCAGGGAACTGGAGACTCCTTGTGGCCCCAAATCCTAGATTTAGCTCATCTTTGATCTCTTTTGGACTGCGCCCATGGTCAGAAGCAGATGCATCACTGCGGCCAGGGACATCCATTCTTAGCGGTGAATCATACCATTTGATCGACAAACCAACCTTAAATCCTATTAGTACTCAGTATGACCTTGGACAGAGATTATAGCAAGAGTAGAAAATTATGCCTTTACTTATGTGTGTGTGTACTCCTGGATTAAACCCGTGCATAATCGCACTTGTCATAACACACTTCATTTAATTAATATCTCAAAAGCCATAATGACTGATAGTTATTTGTTAAGATTAATCATTGTTTAATTTGGCACACACTAATGTAAAGGCCAGTGAAATCATTTTATTAAATTAAACTTGTAAAGCTACCTATTCATTATATTCAATCCTATAATAAACCTTTGTTATTATGATCAATTAGAAATGTGTTTTCTATACATTGGAATCATAATATAACTATATAGAATTAAGTATATTATTAAGTATTTAAAATGGGCATTCCGGACTTTGAACCCATTCCATAGAAAGTCATGTCTAATCACATCAATAAAATTAGTATAAAGGTCTGATTTAGTAGTTTACCTAAATAGGGTTATGGTTAATAATGTAATCTCAATGTGTATACTTGTGTGCTAAGGTGCATCGATCCCGAGTCGATTGTACTCTGACCTAGGTCATGTTGTGTGAAGAAGGGAAGCAGTGTGATATGCAGTGTGATATCAAGGATGTTAATTAGGTTTTTGAGAGTAGGAAGCCTAGGTAGGGGTTTAAACTAGGAGCATGGGAGTAACCCTGTCTGCTGGTTGAAAGCCCTGCTTGGTGTTTCAGTCTTATTGACTGATATGCAATCTTGATCATTACAGCACAGATACTTATATAACAGAGCTCTCAACCAACCCTCCATTTATTCGGTTTTTATTCAGCACCAAAACACATGCCAGCATGAGTGTGTACCAGACAATCCCACAATCATGTGCAGAGAGAGGCACAATCTCAAAGGAAAAGTTGACGAAATCTTCATCTTCAGAGACAATGATGCCATTAATAGGAAAAACACATGCTATGCCTTACCAAGGAAATGGAATGCCTAGCATAATCAATATAAATTTGCATATCATTAATGTCATTAACAGTTAAGCTATGATTATGAACGCTGGTCCCTTTGAAAGTGCTAAGCATATTCATTCGTGTTTATTTATTTATTAACAATTTACAGGTTTGAGGACAATTGTGCTACACACGCAAACAAACTAGTAATACACACGCAAACAAACTAGTAAATGTGTAGTTATATAACTGTGACACTAACTCAGTAACTGTTATTTTAATGACTTTATTCATTTGTTAACTATAGCCATATTTATATTTTTGTCAAAATAATGATATATATCAAATAAAAGTGTTATTGCAAATGTTAAATGTAAGCTATGAGAGGTTGGTATATAACTTGAGAGTGATGATTTTATTGATTTGTTTTTTTTTTTATGATTTAATTCTTGTTTTAAAATAAATTTATTAAACATAGTAACATAGTAATATACATAGTAACATAGTAATATACAGTTAAACTTTATAAAAATTTACATAGCATTCAGAATGAAACTTGAAAAGATCAATGCAGAGAAAAGGGTATCTTAATAAGATTAAGAGGAAAATAAAACTTTCACCCAAGTATCATCATGTAGACTCACAGGTGAAAGCAGAGAGTCTCGCTGCTTGACTTGATCAAGAAGCTTAATAAAGACACTTAGAGCCAAGTCCTGAGAATGACCAAAGATGAGCCTGCAATGTGTCAACCATAAAGAAAATGTTATAAAGATAGATAATCTTATTGCTGCAAACGATCCCTTCTTAAGAATATTAGAAACAGAGAGAGCATCCCTAAGATCCAGAGAGACATTCGCAAACAATAAAGTCTCTAATCGACTTAAGAGCAGGACAAATATAGAAAATATGGAGTATTGTCTCATCATATAATCTACACAATTGACACTGAGACGAAATCCTAATGAAGCCTCTGCTGGTCACTAAAAAATAACTTGTTGGGAGCACATTTAAATTTAGTTTAAATACAAAATCAACATGTCTTGCTTCAATGAAAAGAAGTTTCATTTTACGCAAGAGAACTTTATTTGAAACACCTAATGAAGTCAAAAGAGGAGTATAATGTGGAAATTTTAATTTATAAACATCCCAGAATGTCAATTTCCCATCAAGTGCAACTTGAACCGAGGGTATCGACTTAATAACTGACTTCCATAAATCAGCAATCCAATAGCTTGAAAATGGAGGTGGCATATCTGTAGGATCAATAACCAAAGAAAGGGATAATTGAGCAAGCTTTAGACAAGTTACACGAAGAAAAGATCTCTGGAGATATAGAGTTGAGACCGAGTGCAAACCTAGACCATTTAAAAGCTTTGGCATTTGAATTTTAGCAATACTGATGGCTATGACCTTGTTTTTCCAAAATAATTTTGAACAAAGCAAATTTATAGCCCTTTCAAAATGCTTCGTTGGCCTAGTAATTGGTAAATAACAACTAAGCCTTGAATAGACCAAAGAGTTCAAGAGTGTAACCTTACCCATAAGTGAAATGTTTATATTGACAAGCGATGCAACTATCCTTTTTGTTTTATCAAGAATAATATTTTGAATCTGCCTTGTAATTACTGAATGAGATAAAACTATTGGAAAACCAAGGAAAGACTGAGGTTTGGCCGTGAAAGTTGAAATAATTGACAAACCAGATTTAATTTTCCACATTGCGGATTTTGTAACATTAATATGAAGATTAAAAGTATTATAAAAAGAGTCCAATATTTGCAACAAAGCTGGAAGAAAAGATTTATCAGGAAGAAAGACAGAGACATCATCAACATAAGAAATATGATGAATAGTCTGCTTAAGAGCAGGAACATAGATACCAGGCAGTTTAGATTCTATCGTAAAAGTAATGGATTTAAATATGTAATAAAACATAATGTGGCAAGAGGAGATCCCTGTGGCACTGAGAGATGCGGACGAAAATCATCTGCAAGTTTACCATCCAATGAAGTAAAGATGGATCTGTTGAGTAGAAGATTGGCTATAATATGGACATACGGAGTAGGAACTGGATAATCCCGAAGAGTCTGAAACAAAACAGAAGGTAGAACACAATCAAAGGCTGATGTGAAGTCCAGTTGAACGACCACAGGTTTTGATTTATTATGACGCCTAATATACTCAATAAGAAGAAGAAAAAGCTGAACAGCTTCAGTTGTTGAATGACCCTTCTTTGCAAATTGAAATTTTGATAAATGAAGATAAATATTATTTTGTATATGATCTTTAACAATAGATTGAATAGTCTTTATTAAAAGAGGTGTCATAGAAATAGGACGAATATTAGATAACGGAGAAGGAGTTAATTTCTTCTTAAGAAAAGGGACCATTGCCACCGGATAGAGATCAGGAATATTCACAAAATCATTAGCTAGAATATCGACCATATTACGAACTATTGGAGCTGTAAAAAATGAAAGATGAAGAAGGACAAACCTGGGAATACCATGAATCCCAGGATGTATATTGTCTGGAAAAGAATTATAATTTTTGAATAATCATAGTTTCAGTTATATTATGACTAGAATCAAGCTCAGATTCATTCCAGATGTCGCCAATTCTAAAAGGCAACATTTGAAGCTTATTTTTGAAATGATTACATAGTTCAAGCAACATAATAGGGCCAGAACATACTTTATTTCCTGTGTCAATCATTAATGGAGTAGGTCTAGAATAAGCATCTAAATAGCCACATAATGAGCAAGAGATTTCTGTATATCATGATACTGCACTTTAAGTTGCATAATATTTTCTATGGTAGAATCAAAAGAAGAAAGATTAGAAAGTTTGGATGAAATATCATCCAATTGCTTAAGTAAAAACGTAGGACCTTTTGTCTTTCTAGTATTAGAATTCATAATAGAACTGAGAATACCAACAAAAGAAGACCATGCTGATATGGCAGGTAATGAAAGAATATCCACTTTTCTAAAAAGAATATATGCATCCAAAAAAATTGAAGCAGGAGCTGTTAATTTATTTAACAGCCTTATTGTAAGAGAACTATGAGACTGAGCAACGAAGGAAGTATCAATCAACAATGCAACATGCATAGCCAAATGATCCGAGAAAGGAACAACCAGAAGCTTTGCTGAAATGTCAAGGTGAAGTTCAGGAGAATAGTAAAGAAGTGGTGCGATGAGTATAAAAGGAAAATGCATTAAGAGGAAAACATCCTTCACCAGATAAAAATACTCTATTAAAAAGATGTAGGAATTTATTATTAAAATGCATGTAACACATATTGAAATCACCAAGAAATATAGTTGGATAAGAATTTGAAGACAAAAGAGAATTAATTTTATTAAATGTAGAATGAGCAAAGAGGAACTCACTCTTAACATATAAATAAATATTCAGAGTAAAACTTCCAAATGTAATATTGATCATCAAAAAATTATGATCCAAGTGCATGATTTTGATATCATTAAATGCAAGATGCTTACTGACAATAAAGCGACACCAGATGAAACAGATATATTAGGAACATAATAAAATGAACCAAAAGTTTGCATTAAATCACGAATTCGATAACTGGAATGATTATGTAGCTTTGTCTCTCCGAAGCATGCAATATGAAAATTGCATTTTTGAAGCCAATGCATTATAGCATAAACTCTAGAAATAGAATTTAAACCTCTAACATTAACAGCAATAACATTAAGCAACATAATAATATATATATATAAATGAGAAAATATTAATGCAAATCATCTGTGAAGAATTCAGGTATAAGATTAATTTGTGAATTGGAATCAGAAGTATGAGATATTAGAGATGAAGGACCTTTATTTAAAGTAAAAATAGAATCATTTTGAGGAGAAGGTGACAGCAAAAGATCTAACTGCTGAGAACTTTTATTGATTTGTAGTTGGTATTTGAACTTTTTAAAAACTTTGATCTTTAGGTTTCTGATTTAAATAAAGTAACAATTAATATTATTCTCTATGTAAGTTGTAATAGCATTCATAAATATAAATGTGTCAGTTACAGTGCAATACATTTTTTAAATAAATTAATAAATGCATTTGAGAGAGTCACTTGATGTTTTTATCTATTTTCAGTCTACATTTTTCTGAAAATTTTATGTCTTAATATACTGTAGTGATAATTTTCCATTGAAGTAAATGAAAGGAAATACGTAAATTATAGTGCTGTATAATCTTTTTTTCCATGTTGGACATTTTTTTCTACCTTTTTTTTGCATTGTTTACATCAACAAATATTTTTAAAAAAATGACATTCTTCACAATGCTTAATTAATTCAACTTCCCTTATAGTTTCATCTGTCCAGCAGTTTTGTGAAATAAAAACAATTGTATTATATTATTTATTTATACAAAACATACAGTAACTTCATTTTTATATTCATATTGTAATGAAAGATGGTCAAGTTACATAGTCAAATATTAGATCATCAAATGTATAAATAATAGAAAATGATCAACTAAATTAAGAAATTTGACTTGGATTATCCCAAATTATAAATAATGAATATAGTCTAGGCTACATGTTAGCCTATCAAATTATTAATAAAGCCTTGCATTAACAGAGTTAAGTTTATGTATTGGAAATAGATGAGACATTGAATGTTAGATGAAGAATTGGATGTTCATATAGATTCAGACTTAGGTGGTACACCCAAGAAATAAATAAATTTATAGAAATAAGAGTGATGATATATTCTGATGTGATCTCTCGCCTACAAAGATATATATATATATTCTACAATATGTGTCTTAATGATCGCATATGAGATAATCAGTGATTCTGATATTTTCTCAGAATAAGTGTAATTAATATATGTATATGTGATCAAGGGTAATTATTTTCATGAGTTGTACCTACTAATAATAACTATCAAGACAATTCAATCATAATAAATGTCAATTGAATATAAAATAATATAAATTTTTTTTCATAGGATTTAAAATCAAATACCTATTAGAGCACTATCTGAGACATTAGGAACTTCCAAATAATTAAGCTCACATTTTTTACAGCATTAATTACTTAATCTGCTAAGCTAGCAACTTATCAAAAGATTAATTAATTTAAATTGCACTTTATGCAAAAAAGTGAAGCTTGTCTAAAATATTATTAAAGAGTTATATGGCTAAGCGCTTTCAGAGAACTTAAGTCTCCATATTCATAGCCTACTTTAATTGAAGTTTAGCGGTGATTTATGCAAAATTTATGCAAAGTTTTCTTTCATAAAGACCATTTTCTGGAGATTGCATAAATCACAGTTAAACTTCAATTAAAGTAGGCTATGAATATGGAGACTTAAGTTCTTTTGAAAGCGCTTAGCCATATAACTCCTTAATAATATTTTAGACAAGCTTCACTTTTTTGCATAAAGCGCAATTTAAATTACTTACTACTCAAAGGTGAAGTAGAAAACTAGTATTTTATTTCAAAAGATTAATTAATTAATTCAAATCATTTTTTTTAAAAAAAATAAATAAATATTCAAATCATTGTATTAACTATTTTGTATTATTCCATAATGAAGTTGTATATATACACCTTCTTTTTAGTAATTAAATCTAGGTTTAGAATTACCCCCTCTCCACCTTCTAATTAAAACCTATGTTCTCTAGACTATGCTCACCTCAAAAGCATGTTAAATTAAGGGGAAAAATATTAACTATTGTTATAATTATGCTAAAGATGCTGAATCTTGACATTTTAGATAAAATTTATTCAAGAATAAAAATTAAATAATAATAAAAAATGAATTAAACATTTCCAACAATAATGGTTATGATTCAGAACAATCAGAAAAAAAACAACTTTTTACTAACAATTAAAATTGTTCAGTATCTAAATCTTTATAAAATTACTTTAGCAATAAAGAATGGCTTAACAGTTTAAAAAGAGAAATAGTTCAGATATTTCATGATCACACATACTTATGGGAAAAAGTTATATGCACTTATATGCAGAAATCATTCAAAATTAGCTATAAATATGGCATAACAAACTATAAATATAGACAAGTAATTAACATTTTCTGGTTTGTTTAATCTTACGATTATTTGTCATAGACTATGGTATAAATATAACTGTTTAAAATTTATATATCTATTTGATGTGTTTGATATCAGCAAATCCACTTCTATTGGAATAAATGCATTTAAAATAACAAAGTATTACAAAATCATTAAGATCTCATCTAGAAAAAATATTATTTATAGTTGCATTATTACAGGCAGAACAATTAATCAACTCTACTATAACATATGATATGAGAAAGCCATCCCTAACAGTTATTATGCCTGTTTTAATAACAGTTATAAACAAGCATAAGAAATGATGATCATGTGATGTTTATTGGCTTAAAACCAATCCTGCCTAATAGGATAGTGGTGACTATGGTCATTAATTAAAGGACCAAAGACACCAAAATGTATAGGTACTGAACTGAGTTCAGACCTATATGACTATGTAAGCTAATGTGAGCTTGTATTGAAAATATTGTAGTGTTTTTAATTTAAGACTCATAGTTTTGTATTAAGTAAAAATAAAAGGTGGCTGCTGAAGGGTTGCATTAGATCCTAAGATCTAGATGCTGTGCTGTCAGATCCAAGGCTTCTCACTGACGAAGGCCACAAGCCAGAAACTAGTCTGGGGATATAGAATGAGTAGGCACTAGATGGGGATTTTACGTACAAGCCTTCTGGCATCTATTGATTAATCTAGCTTGTACTGAGTGGCAATACATATAGATTTTTGCTCTTATAAAGAGGAGAGAGATCTCATATTTGTACTATATATACAATTCTTTAGAATTCATATTTTTCATCAAAAACAAAAAAAATATTTTTTTTTGGAAGATCAGTTGAAAGATGGATTGCCTTTGATATATGAAAGAGTAAACATTTTTGCACGTATCTGCTTACAATTTGTCATGGTTTGAATGTGATATTTTTATAAAGTATTTACATATAAATGTTTTGGAAACGCATTACTTACTGATTAGAGAAATTTTTTATCTTTATTGTATGTTTATAAAGAAATCTGAAAACACATAGTTTATCAACATAATAGAAGGATTTTTTTTTATGTCTCTTATTTATGTAATAACTTAATTCTCACATAATCTTCAAGAAGGAAAGATGAACATACATTTATGGAAAAACCATATAAATATTCACTAATTTATGTTTGATATCTTTAATAAAATCAGTATAACCAGAATAAATATTTAATCTCAGGCTCTACTGATATATTTTAATGTATATATTTATTTCAGTGCAGTTTTTAGATAAATTTACATATCAAACAGTGACATCATGTACAGGTCATATGTAAAATATGCTACAGTTCACATGTATATTTAAATAAATAAGCTATTTTAAAACAAATATATATTTATATTTTATAAACTTACTTTTTCAATATCATTTAAAATTTCAAAAATCTTTAAGTTTACAAATAGAGAAATATTTTTCTTAAGAAATATATTTTTAAAAAAGATTATGTTCTTTTTTAACATTTAAAATCTTTCAAACCTTGTCATATATTTTATTTAAAGCATTAAACAAAACTGAATCTGTCTTCTTACATTACTATACATTACTTATGACCAACTCTTTATATGGTTAAATTTAAAAGAAAAAAAAAATCACTTCTTTCTTAAATGCTTTTATTAAAGTTGGAAAATTGGTTTGTTTTTTGGTAGATTTGTTTGTAAATTTTTGACTTTTTAAAAATTAAAATGAAATTTTAAAATTGAGGTTTAATACATATAATTGTTTGAAATTTAGTATACAATTAATTTGTATCAAACTAATTCAATTGAGATCCTAATTTTTTCAGTAGGTTACCTAGTTTCTTAAATATGGATCAGAGGGTGGAAAATAATGAAAATATTCTTTTTAGAACTTTCATTTGTTTTAAATAAGAGTTGCAAGAGGATGATATAGAGATTTTTTTTTTCAATTTAATAAGATTTTTATAACATTTTAAAATTGATATTTAATAAATTTAAGTTCAAGATAATGTGTAGAAATTTTTTAAATTTTTAAAAGTTTTTTGTGAAAGTGATAGGACACATTAATATTTTAAATCAGTGATTTAGTTTATTATGGAAGAGTGGGGTGAATGTTTTAAATAATGACAGATTTCTTTATTGCAACTGTAAGCTTCAATTAAGTAAGAAAAAAGTTGTTTGTAATATAATTTTATTTAGCTTTTTTTTTTTTTTAAAAAAAATTTTCTAAATAAAAATTGCCAACAATTTTATACACATATAATTATGTACACAATAAATATTCAATATTTCCCCCATATCAAAGTTAAAATTTCTTTTTAGAACTTTTATTTGTTTTAAATAAAACTCACTAGAGGTCACTATTTGTTAAATTTTTTTTACATTATTTTGAGATAAAAGGCCTAACGTTAGTAAACACGTGGTTGTAGTTTGATCAAGCTTGGGAAAAAGTAAAAAAGTTTTTTTTATTTTTTAGTATAAGGGTGTTTGAAGAATCAAATATAGAATAGGTGATTTGAAAAATAAGAATATGGATTCCATTTGTGTGGCACAATGTATATACGATCGACAGAAAGGAGTTAGACGAGCAGTAGTAGAGTGTACAGTGTGTGCTGAGGTGTATCATTTGAAATGTTTGAATAAGAATAGGAAGGATGTAACAGGTTTTTGGATATGTAGTCAGTGTGTAAATGTGATTAAAGAGGTGAGAAAGTGATTTTTAAGTGTAGGTAGTCTAGAGAGAAAGTCAGAGGAGAGGGAGAAAAATGTAGTTAAGAAAGATAGGACAGAGTATGGTTTTAGTGGAGTGTCAGAAAATATGGGTGAAGGAAGTAGTAATGCAATGGAGAAGGTTAGACAGAAAATAAATAAGATAGAGGAAGAAATGAAGGATGTAGAAGTAAAGTTAAAATTGTTAGAGATGAAGTGCGAGGAGATAAAGGAATTATTGAGTAGAAATGATAAGGAAGAAATGGATAAGGAAATTCAGAAGGTGGTAGAAAAGATTAAAGATGGAGTAGAGAAAGTAGATTATGAGGCAGTATTGATAGGAGATTCACTAATAAGAGAATGTGGGGATATAATTGCAAGAGAAAATAGAAGCAGGTATGTTAGAGTATGTTTGCCTGGAGCAAAAATTAGGGATGTGACAGATAAAGTAAGAAAGCAAGGTAGTAGAGATGTATATGTAATGGTAGGAACTAATAATTTGTTAGAGCCATCAGAGAAAGTAATGGATGAGTATGTAGAATTGATTAGGAATTTGAGAGAGATTAAAGGAAGAGTAGGAGTAGTGGGACTATTACCAAGATTTGATAAGAGGCATTTATTAGATAGGGCATGTTCTATAAATGAGATAGTGAAAAAATTGTGTGAGAGAAATAATGTTGTGTTTGTGGATGTATGGGATTGGTTTATTGGAAAGAGGGAGTTGTATAGTAAAGATGGTTTGCACTTAGGAAAACAAGGAAGTGAAGTTTTAGGGAGTCTGATATTTAAAGAATATAATTCGGGAAACCTTTAAAGGGGGGTGGGCTTTTAAATTGTAATATTATCAAAAAGAAGAAGAATGGAAGGGATATAAGAAATAAGCAAAAGATGGTTGATTTAGATATAAGTGTAGATGTGGAGAGGGAATGGTTTTGTAAGATTAGTGGTAAGAAAGTTTGTTATAAACGTAATGGAGAAGAAGGAAGCAAAAGAATTTATAAAAGAGTAGTTAGAAAAGAAGAAATTGTTAAAATTGGGTTTTTGAATATGCAAGGTGGTAGGAGACCAGAAAAATGGCTGGAATTAAATAAAGCAATTGAAAATGAAGGGCTTGAGGTATTAGCAGTAGTGGAAACTCATCTAAGAGAAGAAGAAGAACCTATTTTGGAAGAAGTAGTATGGCAGGGTATAAACAGAAAAGAAAAAGGGGTGGTGGTATAGGTGTTATATCGAAAAAAAAATTAAATACTGTTAAATGTCAAGAACATTTGTGGTTTGAAATAAGGTTGGGTAGACAAGAATGGATGGTGGCTGTAGTGTATATCACTACTGGAGATAGTCAAACTGTAATGGAGTGGAACAATAGTATATATGAATGCCTAGTTAAGGATATACAGAATTTTAAAGAAAAGGGGAAGAGAATAATGGTTATAGGGGATATGAATGGGCATATTGAAGAAATTGATGATGTAGATAATAAGAATGGTCAGTTTTTGAAGGAATTTTGTCAAAGAGTAAATTTGAGCATTGGGAATTTATCAAATGTATATGATGGACAATACACGGTCTAGGAATAATGTATTTCACACAATAGATTATGTATTGGTAGAGAAAGAGGGAATGAATAAAATACGAAAAATTAAGGTGTTTGATAATGAAGAGAGAGTGTGTAATAGTGATCATAACTTTATTGTAATAGAAATGGTTAGTAATGTGATGGAGGATAGAAGTAAAGGTAGAAATAATAGTGAAAGATGTGGATGGAGAGTGAATGATAAGAATAAGTTGGAAGAGTATAAAATAAAAGTTGAAGAAACCATGGAGCAGTTGGTTGGGGATGAGTATAAGGACTGGTGTGGTGAAGTAGAAAAAGTGGCAAATAGGGTTTTACTCGAGAATATGAAGAATAAAAAAAATAAAAAAATGAGAGTTAGTAAAAGTGTAAAAGAGAGGAAAAAAGCATGCAGAGAATATAAGTGTGCTATTAAGAATAAAGAAAGTGAAAATGATATTAATGCATATACCATTTTCTAGCTATAGATTTGAAAATAATGTGATACAAGATGTGCAAAACTATTGATTCCACAACGTGAGTGAGTACTAAGGCATAGGCAAGAATCAGGATTTGATTCTTTGCATGCATACAATTCCATGTGGTATACATAATCACTGTGGCTATCACTACACATACCACTTGAAACCTCTTTTTATTGGTTTTAACCTTACCATATTTCTCTTTTTCTGATGTTTTTCTTTGTCTCACACATCAACGTAAAATATATGATAAAATGATTATTACTTATCAGAAAAAAATAAATTTGACTTCATTTGATAGATATTTTTGTTTACTACTGAAATAAATTTTAAATGTTCACATTTTGTTTCTGTAAATATTAAAAAAATAAGGATGTAATCAAAACCAAAGACTTTACGCGTCATCGTTTCTAGAAAGATTATTTTCAGTTTATAAAATCAACAAAATATTTGTTTCTGTTTATTTTTAAGAATGTGAACAAATATTTATTTATTTCTTTTATAGCTAATGAATTATGCTTTAAAAGTTTAAATTTTTTGAATATTTATTGCAAAATTACAATATTTTCTTACTGTAAATATAACGTAGATTGTTTATGTCACAATTAGAATTTTCTAACTTGCTTCAAGTCATATTTACGTTAGCTGCTAATATAACATTATATTTTTGAAAATAAAGTATTTCAAGTCACAATAAGTTATTAATAGTTTATATTTCTTGATATCTAATAAATATTGTGCAAATTATTTTTTTAAAAAAATCTAAAACTGTAATAAATTTGCAAAAAAACTTGTTTTTGCATCTGTCATAAAACGCTGAATGTTTTACAGCCTTTACATACAATGGCTGAACATGTCAGGGTGGGGCTTATGTCTATTGTAAGAGCAGGAATTTTGAATAAATTTTTTGGCAAAAAATTTATTATAATAAAATAAACCATTTTACATGCATTTTAATATATAATACTTAAAAAATTCACTAGGAGACGAATAGGCTAAAAGGTATTTCTCTGCCATCTTGATGAAAGATAAGGTTAAGAGTTTATATTTTCACATGGTAATATGTCCAGTAAATTTTATGATTGTTTTATCAACTGTAACCTTTCTGTACATCTGATAATCAGTCTTAAAATGTACATTGCACTGCCCTATAATATCTTAATTTTATATATGAAAATCATTATTTTTATACAAACACAATCATGCAAATACAAACATGTTAATACAAATATAAACACTAATAAATTATTAAACCTTTTAAGAATCATTATGTCTATAAAATAACGTTGCCTCAAATTTGGATCAGAGCCCCAAAATTACATTGTACATAAATCACTTCTTTCGTTATACACCTGGGTCTCTTTTTATGCGGACTTATTTAACACGATTTTGAAGTTATGCGATTCGTGTTTCACCGGAAGTTGACCTCCGATAATGCGCTATTACTTTAAATAATAAATTTCGCACACGTACGTTAAATTGAAAGTAATAGCACATTATTGGAATTCTACTTTCATCTTAATAATTTCAATATTTTCAGTGCTTTATAATAATATTTTATGCAATAATGAAATTAAAATCATGATTTCCACATTTTATGTATACACACATTAAATTTTACAAGATCATAATGTAAATGTGTTCAAACATTGTGCGTGTTAATTTTGCATTTTAAATCACATTCTGTTTTTGCTTTTTAACCCTTTCAACGATTATTATTTAATTGGCTGAATGAGTTAAAAATCAAAACTTGTAATTGGCCAACTCACAACTTTAACAAAATCTATTGTTAAAATAGATCACTTTTAATAATATAAATACGTTAGTTTCATTTGTAAAAAGTATATTACTGAATTCTCAGATTACGAAAGCAAACGAAAGTCTTTTCAAAAATAAAATTTGATTTATAATTTAAAAAATATTCAATTGCGGTGAAATAAAAGTAACCGCTATTCAACCAACCAAAAAAGATTGCTGACGCAATCTTTTTTTTTTCACTTTAACGTTACGATCAATATGTAGCAATAAATAAATAATTCTTGGTAATATCTTAACTATTTTTCTAAAATAATTTGATTTTTAGTATTATTTTATCAATAATAATTTGTAATTCATTTCAAATATTGTTTAAAATGTTGTAAACATTCGTTTATCATTTTCGTAATAAAAATCAAAATGAACGTAACTTTTTACTTTTTGGCAGCCATTTCCCTTTCTGACAGAAGTGGGACAGCCAATAAGATTCAAGAAAAGTTGGTGAGGAGGCGGTGCTTTGGTTTTGTTTGACATATATGGTCATTTTTATTGATTTTTTACTTGTAAAATAACTCTGAAGAGGGCACCATCTTACAGAACTTCTGATTTTCTTTCGAATGACATATCATATGTATACGTGCGATAAAAAGTAGCCGATTTAGAGTGACGTCAAATCTTCTCGTTTTTAGACGCGTCATGCATTTTAAGCGTTAAAAAAGAACGAAGGTCCACAAGTTTATTTTTAAAAGGTCAGTAATAGCAGTGGGCACAATTAAAAATTAAAATCTGATTTTAATTGTAATTAACAATTTAAAAATTACTTACGGGCAACTTGAAATTAATGTGATGTAAAACGAAATTTGATTTTTAAACGGAATTGAAAATTAAAGACAAAAATAAGAATTTAATTTTTAGTTGTTAGTTTTAATTAAATTTTTCCCAGCAGTGGTGAATAAATATCTTTTTATTATCATAAGTCTAAGTTCATAAACAATTAATAAAATCATCATCGTTGTCAACAGAAAACCATTAACACAATATGAGAGTGAACTTGGCGCTAGTTGTATTTCCTCTTGTGAGAATAATTGCTGAGATATTCTTGATTTCATTTAAGGAGAAGCCAAATACATCACATCACATGAGAATCTGATTTTTTACTAGTTTGCAAACGAACGTGTTTTTGGGCAAATAGCAATAATAATTAAAATGTGTATAAAAAAATGTAAATTACTGTATTGTAAATTATGCATAAAAATATATTATTTTGAATAAAATTAAATATTATAGTTAAAAAAGTTTGTCTTGTATCAATTTTTTTCAAATTTGAAATTTTTTATTAGTCATATTTTATTTCCTTATTTTTTTTTTTGCGCGAATTTTAAAGTAATTTTACGTTGGTGCTTTGCTTTTACGCGAATTTTGAAAAATCATAGACCGCATCCCCCCTTTTTCAATGTAAGTTACGTCTATTTTTGCGCGATTTTGTTTGCACGTGTTTTCTGAGGAACCTATCTATCGCGTAAAACGAGACCCAGGTGTATTTAAATACAAGTGTAATTTATATACGACATAAACACATTAACACCAACAGAAACACAATAAATTATACATTTATCAAATAATAAAAAAAATTAAAATATTCAAATAATAAATAAATTAAAATTGAATACTTACATTATGTTTATTTTTGGAAAGAAGGCCCTGGAAATCATAAATTACTGAAGAATTTTGAATCCATTTTGTTAAGAAGTCTGGCCGATAACAAAATTCTGTCTTTGTTTTCTTTGTGCAATCTAGTAAACTGAGCAGAAAAAAAAAAGAACTTATTAATAAAAATAATAATAAAAAATCCAAATTTTATCCAATTTTAACATGCCATTTACCATGTTAAAAGGAACTCAAGCCATAGAGAATGCTTGATTTTTTGTACTTCATCCTATGATTTTCCCACAATTTTAAAAAGAAAACAAAAATTTTAATTTCAACGAATGAAATTGTTAAAAAATTTTTTTTCTTATATATGGGTTTAATTTCAAATATAATTATGTACCCATATTAAATATGATATATACATAAAGAGAATACATACTAACTTATTGCAGAAATATATATACACACTATATGTGAAATTGATTTAAAGTTATATGTATTAAGTGAGGTTTATTTACAATATAATTTTGGTAAGCTTTTTTTTTTTAAAAAATAAAAATTTTTAATCAAAGCAAAAATGTCAAATACTTTTCACTTAAAAAATATTTCATATTTTTAATCATTTATGATATACATATATTCTATAAGTGCCCAGTCACTTTAAAGTAAAATATAGTTTTACATTTCTATTTATTGTGCCAATACTAAAAACTTAAAAATAATAGAAATAAAATTATTTTTATATTAAATGCTTTTATTGACTGTGCACTAAAAAGAGAAAAAAATTATATATCAACCACAATTATTAATTTCTGGACCCCCCCATGCTTTTATTTCAAGTGAAATCTAAAAACCCCAATTGAGATTGAAGAAAAAAATATTTCTTTTTCATACACAGTCAATAAAAGCATTAAAAAATAAAAAAAAAAATCTATTATTTCTCCTAGTCAAGATTACAGTATATTCTGTTAAAATATTCAAGATACACAGATTATTTTGTTTAGAACATCTTTGATAAGTAATAATAAAAATTAAAGATTATATTTATCTTAGTTTGTTCGGAACTGTTCTTTACAGTGTTGAACATTTCCAAGGAAATGTTTCATAATGAGATGTATGATAGAATTTTGGATACAGGACAAATAATGAGAAATTAGTAGCATTCATAAAATTATTTGCTAGGAGGCAAATATCATGATTGATTTTTAATGCTTATATATATATATATATGATAGCTCTAGTACAATTAATATAAAGTATCCATTTGCAATAGCTTTTGTTTTATCTCTGTTAGGAATGCAATTGTAAATAGATATTTTACATAATTGTATAGGCAAACTTTGCTGATGATTTTTACTTTTGTTCAAAAATATCAAATCAATTGTGTGTAGAACTACATAATCATCTAATAAAAAAGTGATACATGCAAAAAAAGTGATAATACCAAAGTGAAATCAGTTGAAAAAATAAAACTGCAATGTTCCTGTCATCGACTCTCTTTATCAATTACTAACTCTCCTTTTTTATATATGGAAGACCATTACAAGTTTTTAACTTTTTTTTTTTTCCCATTTACTCAATCATTTATATAATAAAATATAAACCAACAAGAATTCTTTAATAAAACTATTATTTACTAATTGGTAATGTTATTTCCAAATAATGTATCATGTTTGATCATTTCCAGTGAGCACATGATAAGGTATAAAGCTGACAAACCAGTTAAAGAATAATATTTCTGTAGTGTAATTTTTGCTATGCCATTCTCAACTCAAGGTAAGGATTGGTTTTTATCCACTTTTAACACCTTATGAAGGGGTATAATAATAAATATATTTCCAAAGACATGTGAAAAAGATATATAATCCCCAAAATGCACATTTTATGCTGAACCAATACTCATCTGTTGACCCGGATCATGATCTCTTACACATATCTTTTTCGTTGTTCAGTCTATATAAATAGTCATTGTATCAAACTTATCAGTCATTTAACAGACTAAAAATTATCCATTTAATGAATAATATTTTTGTAATGTACACACTCATGTGAGGCAGGGACTGCTTTCTATCCACTTTTAATACAAACCAGTCACTATCTTGTGTGAGAGTGATGTAGTAGAAATTACACTATCAAAACATTATTCATGTGTACCGACTCTTATAAAAATTATTAATCTATTGACTAGCCAGTTGATTTTTATGTTTTGTTTATTTAAATAATTTATCTTTAATTTGAGAAAATTGGCCATTATTTTTTATTATAATTTTGTTTTAAAATATTCAGTACCGTTTTTTCTTATTGGGGGGTTTCTTTATAATTTCTTCAATAAAAAAACAAAAACGCAATGATTTAGTGATGTTTCACTTTTTAAACTGAATTTTTACTTTTTTCGCTGTTATATTGTACTGTTACTTATAAAGAGAGGAAAGTTATAATTCATATTTGGAAAATATGTAAAATATATTTCGTATTAAAACATTTTTTAAATAGAAAATCAGATAAAAAAAAGATTAAGATGGAAAGCAAAATAGATGGAAAATATAATCATAAATAAGAATTTAATAATAACTATAATGATAGTAATAATAACAACACTAATAGTAATAATAATAGCAATTTTGTTTTAAAAAATTAAATGAATGATGTAACTAAATGAATTTGGAACTTTACAAAATCATTAGCTTGTGTTTTTGGTTTATACTTAAATTTAAAATTTCAATTTTTTCTTCAATTAAATTTTTGTATTAAATCTTACTTTCATTGTCATTTTTTTTTTATTGCTCTAAACATTTCTATTATAGTTAGAAAAAATATTTTCATTATTATTGTAATAATTATTTGAAAAAATAGTGCCACCAATGTTGTTCTTAATACTATTGTTATATGTTTTATTATTTTAAAATGTTACAAATTTGAATTTATGTTGCAGTTTGATTTTAATTTAAAACAATAATGTTGATATATAATGTTTAATTAAGTTAATCTATTTTGCAATCTGTTATGAAAGTCATATGAATAATTTTGTCACCTTGATTTAAACTTTCATAGTTGTGCTGAAAAGCATTTTATCTTATATTTTCAGACTGGATATGGTGCACCTACTTACCCAAATGTAGGTGGACAACCTACAGGAACATATCCTGCTGGAGGATATATTCCAGGTGCATCTACTTATCCAACTGGAACAGTGCCTTATCCTTCTCCATCTCCTGGATATTCTCCATATCCTTCTGCAGGAATAATGTATCCACCAGCATCATCCAGTCCAGGTTATCCTCCTCAGTCAGTTAGTCCTTCTTATCTTGCAGCTGCACCGGGGTATGCTGGCTCAAATTATTCAGCTCCACCAACTTTTCCTCAACCGGGTCCTATTTATCCTCAGTCTACTTTTTCCTCTAGTTCACTTCCATATGGTGTAACTCCAACATTATCTTATGCTGGAGTTCCAACATCTTTGCCAACTGTTCCAAGTTATGGTGGAGCTCCTAGTGGAGGTAAGAATTTTTTTAAAAATAGATTTTATTGATAATTTTATGTCAATATATAATTATTGTTACTGGTATTATATGTGAATTACATAAATAAAATTATATAATATTATGTGAAATACATGAATTAAAAAAAAATTACAATCACAATTGAAAAAATATATATATATAATTTGTTTGCATGATTATATGAAAAAAAAAATACTTATTTAAAGTTACACATTTTGCAGTAATTACAAACTAAAAAAAACGGCATTTTAAAAATTTACTCAGATTATTAAAAGATAGAAATACTTAAATCTTGATCATGTTATTCTGTATCAGTGATTTTTTTTAATGTCCTTTGATATTCTTTTGTAATTTTTTTGACATCAAGAAAGAGTAAGATATTTTCCAGTTGTGAATGTTGATTTGCTAACTTAGTTAGATGGTTAATAATTTTTATTAGTCATTCATTAGACTAGAAATTGTTCACTTAATAAATAATATTTCTGTAGTGTAATCTTCACTACACCACTTTTACACAAGGGATTGGTTTCCATTTGCTTTTAACACCTTATGGAGAGGTATAATTATAAATGTATGATTAAAAACATGTGAAAAAGATGTATGATCCCCAAGACACACATTTCATGCTGAACCAATACTCATGAGTTGATCCAGATCACAATCTCTTACACATATATTTATCATTGTTCAATATATATAGATAGCCAATGACTATCCTTACAATTTTGGCACAAACCATTTAATGGAAGTATAATAATAATTTTTATTAACCATTCATTAGACTGAAGATCATTCACTTAATGAATAATATTTCTGTAGTGTAATCTTCCCTATACCATTCTCATAAGAGGTAGGGACTGATTTTTACCTGCTTTTAACACCTTGTACATTTAATGTTTTTTTTTTAACAAATCTAACTTTTTAATATATCATGTAATAAACCCTCAATTTTATTAAAAGGCTGATATTGAAATTTTTATTCGTATTTATAAACTTCCATCATCTTTACCTATTTTCTCAAATTTTTAAAGGCTAATCTGTTCTATAACTTCCTGTCCAATGCTTACTGTTAATCTTTTCTTTATTTTCATGGCTTTAGTTTTATTTGTATTTATTTTCATCACAATCTTTTAACTTGATCTAGCAATCCTATATAACCCTTTGTTAAGCTCATGCTGAGCTTTTGTAAGTACTGGCATATTATCATCTCACCCAACTCAATGATTTTTTTTATTTTGATTGCTAATTTTTATTATGATACCAATCATATAATAATTTATTTACATATATGTTAAATAAAACCGGAAGTAGATGACATATTTGCCTTTTTTTTTATATGATTCTTGTTTACAATTAAATCAGTGTTAAAAATAATAATTTATATATTTATTTTGTAATAAAAACTTTTGTCAATCCATGTCTTTTTTTTTTAATATATCCAACAGAAGCCTCAATTTTCTCCATTAAAATGTCATTTCTAAATCATTAAAATAAATATCAATCTGTCTATCTTTTTTATCTATATTTCTCATCAATAATTCTTTCCATACCAATTGCATCTTGTTTTTGTAGCAATGGCCTTTTAGGTGAGACTATGTCTAATCTAGTCAAGATCCTCAATAGCATCTTAACCATCACATGATCATCATCTCCTATGCTTGCACAAGCTGTTATAACAGTGGTAAACTCTCCATACAGTAGTGCCATCCAGTGCAAGCCATAGTAATTAATGGTTGCAAGAAGGTTTGTGTATAAAATCCTTATCTAGCACCTGCACATAAACTTTGCATTCATTGATTACTATGGCTTGCACTGGGTGGTATTACTGTGTGGAGAGTTTGTCACTGTTTTAGCATCTTAGCTATATGTTAGATTAAGTTTATTTGTTTTGAAATCTCATATTTTATAGAATTAGACAATTTCTGTAGTAGAATTATAACACTTGAAAGGGAATGTATGGCCATTTTATAGAGACATAAATTACATTATAAACATCAATTAATTTTCTCACTTTACTTTTACAATTTTTAATAGTTCAATTGGAATGATTTTAAAACTTTTATAATTATTTTTATTATTGTACACCCTATTATATCTTTTTCAGTTAGTATAAATAAGGTCTTATTATTTCTATTATGCAATTATACTTAATATTATTTATTCTTTGCATTTTTTCAACTTATCTGCTTGCTTTATTAATAATTTATTTTTTATTTTTTTATTGTTAACCCTTCTCTAAATATTGATTCTTTATATAAAATTTATATTGCCTTCTATCTTCTGCCTTGCATTTTTATTCATCACTATCTCTACACTATCTCAAAGTTTTTTTGCTCTCTTATTTTTTTTGAAAATCCACTACCATTGCAATAATATCTTTTAAATTTTCTTTTAATAATTGCATTTTTATTAGAATTTTCTGTATTTAATCTGAGTTCGAATCTGGTCCAGATAGAACTTGGAATTTTTTTTTTCTGATTCTACTCTATAGACAATCTGACTAATCATTCATTCTTTCTTAGAAAGCAAAATAAGAATGGAAAAATACTCTTAATCCAATTGGAAAAATCTGATGAATACCATCTTCTCCTTCACTATACCTTTATAAGATGTTTGTTTTGAACTGGCAGTATTTAGTCTTATTTTCCTATTCAACAAATCTGAAAAATTTTCTGCAATATTTCTTTTTGCATAAGAGCAGTAATTCACTCTATTTACTTCAGAATAAGCTTGATTAATCAATAAATAGCCAATGATAATACTATATTCACATTTTTCAGATTGTTTTTTGACTGCTAATAATTTTCAATGAAAAGCAGAAATTGGATTCACACATTTAGCATTACACTGTATTCTTTTTATAATATTCATTCTAACAATTTGATTTTTCAAATACCAATGACTTTAAAAACAATTCTACTTTACTGAATGTTATATAGTTATGACATTAAAATATTTAATTAAATATCTAGAAATATCAGTTTTATGTTAAGCAGAGTAAATCATGTGATGCTTTGTTAATATATTTTTTTAAATTTATCAGTTGCTCTTTTTTTTCTTAGTCTTTTAAAAGAAAATTGCAATTTTAGAAATATTAAATTCAACTCCTGTCTGTGCAAGTACTCTTAAATATTATGTTTAAATCCATTTTTCATCTAAACATGTTTTAATTGAAATATATTCTTATCATTTAGTTTTTCTTACACAAATCCTCTTTTCATATGTGATCTTTAAAATTATATTATTTTCTCTGTAAAAACTTAGCAACTTTTTATTATTTTCATTTCTTTGTCCTAACTAAAGCATTTAGTCCCCATTATTATTATATAACTATGAGAGTGAATTAAAAATTATGTGCACTTTGGTTATATTAAAACTTTTATTGGCCACACTGTCTTACTATTACTTTCCATATGATGTTGCTGTCTTCCCTGTCACTGCCATGTTGTTTTGAATGTGTTATATGTGTGAGAAATGATGGCTGTCTCACTTATGATTCGCTCAAATGAAAAGCAATGTATAATGATTTATTTTTTGTGGATTGAGGTGTGTCTGATGCTGATATTTATCAAAGACTTGTAACAGCTAAGTGAGTATGAATGGATAAATTCTGTATAAAGCATGTAAAAAATTAAATTTTGAAAATGTTTACGCTGATAGACAATTGATTACAGAAGAATTTAATATTTAATGCATTTTTTCTAATGATATTGAAAACTGTGCATAGGTAATCCAGGAAGACAATAATGCTGTTGGTATATTTATGTAGATTTTTGAAAATGGAAAAAATATTTATTAATAAAAGGTTCTTGAATTAAAAGAAGATTCAATTGGATATCACATTGTTTGATTTTTGTAAAGTTTTCTTATGAATATTATGCATAATTGATGGATATAATGTTTACATTTTATAGCTGAATAAGATGTTGATATTGCAAAGCTGATAAACAGATTAAAGCTTACATAGTATAGTAGCTATCTGGATTTTTCTTATTACATAGTTAAAAAAAAAAGCTAATGTCACTTCTCAAGAGTTCATAAGAATTTTACCAGAATTGATCCTGGGATCTCTTAATCCCAACTTGGATGCTCTATCAACTGCACCAAACTATGCAGGGTATTACATATTTGAATAGATAATTTTTAGGTATGTTTATAACCTCTTAAGCAAATTTCCATAATCTTCCAGATTTTGTTTTTTTTTGTGTTTATAGATTTCCAATTCTCATAGTAGTTTTTGGGAATATGTAAAGGACAATTAAACAGGTTGTCAGCATTTAGAATGGAGGAATTTAAACAATGTGCACTTATTTTATGATGCCAAGTAAAGAACATTTCATTCAAACAGATAGAGGAACAGAAATAAAAGTGATTCATCATACCTTTTGTCTCAGATTATTTATTTCTCTTATAGTCTATGTAAAACAAATCTGATCACTTTTGAAATCCACATTACTTTAGTTTAAAGTTATTCTATTATTATATAGAACTTGAAGAAAGCTAAATGTAATTGATATTCTGGATATTTTGAACCAGAATATTAATAGAATTTCTTTTTTTTTTTTGCTATGATAGGTTTAATAAACTTCTAACAATTGTCAAAGAGTCCATCCTTCATGAATATTGAGAACAATTCAGTCCACATTGGAACAAAACTAGCAATGCTTTTTACAGCCAATTTTTTTTTCTGACCAAAGATCGGGAAATTGCGAAAAAATTATAGTCATTAATCAACAGCAGAATAGAAAAATGGAAAGAAATTATGGAGGAGCAAAATAAAACTTTACAAGATCTAGTTGCAAGGCTCAGTCACTTGTGTGTTAGCTTGATGGATGTAAATGTATCTATAAAAGAATTTAATAGAGTCACTAATGAAATAACCAAAGATTTCTAAACCCAAGACTGATAGAATGAGAAAAAGTACTATTAGAGTCGGGTTAAACCTTGGTTTCCTCTAAGAAAATCTAATGAATCTAGTAAATGTTAATGAATTTAAACTTTCACTGGGTATCTTAAGTCAGGAAAAGCAGCAGGAATAATTAATACATTTCTAGAATTTCCAAAAAATTTAGGACTTAAAGCCTGTGATGGTCAGAAAAATTATCATCCAGTATAATTTTTGTATTCCTTACAAGTTTTTAAAAGAATCATATTAACAAAAATTTTGCCAATGATTGGGAGCTATCTACCTATAAAGCAAGCCATGTTTAGGTCAAGAAAAAACTAAAGCGAAAATGTTTTTTGATTACTGGTTAATGATCTGCTAAAAGTTTTTAAAATTTAATTGCAGGAATCTATTAATTTACTTGGCAAAATGCTGACCAATAGAAAAATTCAAGTGATAATAAATGATAATTATGGTAAATAAATTTTTTTTCCTGAACAATCTACCACAATATTCAGATTTTTCACTTCATTTATTTAATATATTCATCAGCGATCTTCCAGAAACAGAATATAGTTAATTTATCTATGTTGTTGGTATTGCTTTGACTTCTCAAAAAAGATCTTTTTCTGAAATAGAAAAGTCCCCTCATTAGAAGATGAAAAGAATAGAAATATTTTTCAAAGACTGGGACCTTATTCCTAATACAATAAAGATAGCAATCTCAGTTTTTTATCTAAACCACATATAATCATTTCTTAATCTGCATATAACCTTTTGCAATAACAGATTGAAACACAATCCTACCTTATGTTATTTAGGAGTAATCTTGGATTATAATTAATTTATTTTCCTCATTTAATTTCTAAGAATAATTTCCTTGAAAAGTTGGCTGAAAGCACTTGGGGTTGTGATGCAAATAATTTATGATTAGATTTAATAGCAGTAGCATGTTCTTCTAATACAGTGATGGCGAACCTATGACACGCATGCCGGAGATGACATGTTTGAATTTTTTACTGGCACGCAAACTATTTACATATCATAATTTTCTATACTTTAAATTATTCATTTTTTTTTCTTGCTAAAATCTGTACTAATAAAAATTTACTGTTAACTAAAGGTAAAATAAATAAATAAACATTATTTTGGAATTCAATTTACAACTGAACTCTGATTAGAAGCAATAAATTATATTTAAGTCAAATAAAGTAATACCAATATACTATGATATCATATTGTTTTAAAATATTTGTCAAATGATTCCAATAAAACTAGAAAGTAAACTCAGTAAAATATTTAAAATTCTTTGAAGTAATTTTTTTCAAATCTAAAGTAAAAGTAATAAAGTGGGTTTCTGTCCTAATCTTTTTGGATCTAAACGTGTTGACATCATTCATTTTTTTAATGTAATCAAAACTGCGAACAAAGGAACATAAGTGAAATGTAAGGATAATAATATATTGCAACATATAATAAATCTTTGATTTATAAAATTATTAAAGCTCATTTAAATTTACTTTTAAATAAATTTGTTACCATTATATTAATATGATTAGTGAAAAAAAAATTGTGAAGCTGTACAGAATTTCAAAATTGGTGGACTAATGAGTATGGAATGACTAAAAGGCACCAAGGCAATATGTGTTTCATGTTCTGGAACAATTATATTGAGAACATCATCGGTAAAATGGCATTGTGAGACCAATCATAAATCGCTCTGTGAAAAAAGTAAAAATGAATAGATTGCCCAAGCATTTAAAAATATAAATATTTAATCAACATCTATAATGAAATTTATTGAAAATCGTTCAGATACAACTGCTGCTAATTTTTTTTTATTTCAAATGTAATTGCCAAACATGGGAAACCTTTTAATGATAGAGAATATATGAAAGAAGCTTGGATGAAATGTGCCCTAGTTCTTTTTGAAGATTTTGAAAATAAAGCAAAATTATTCAGAGAATAAAATATTCACCATTGGCTGGAAATACAGTTAAAGAAAGAATCCGCAAATGGCTAACAGCATAACTTGCCAACAAAAAAGAGAGATAAAATATTCTAGTTTAATTTCTCTCTAACTTGATAAAAAGTACAGACATAAATGGATCAGCTTGTTTGGCTATTTTTTTTCGCTATTATGTTGCGAAGAATATCAAAAAAGAATTGATCAGTTTGATTAACCTCATTAGTAACAACAATAAAAGAAAGATATTTGCAGTGATGTTTCAAATATACTCTCTGAAAAAGAAATAGATGTTGTCAAAATTGTACCGGTAACTACAGACGGTTATTTCCAACCATATTGTACATTCAATTTTGGGTTTTCATTGCATTATACATCAGCAGGTTTTATGCATGAAGACCAGCTTTAAGCCACTGGATGCTGTTATGAATGTTGTGACTAAATTAGACAATTTTATATCTACACAAGCTCTAAATATAGGAAAATTTTTAAGTTTATTGAGTGAGGTAAACAGTATATATTGGGTTACTTATGTACAACAATGTCTTATGGTTAAGTCAAAGTTCTTTAAAGATTCATTGAATGTTTAGATGAAATTAGACTGTTTTTACATAATGAGAAAATCGTTGAAAAATATAATGAATTAATGGATGGTTAAATGGCTTTCAAAATTAATGTTTTTACTGATATGTGTTCACATCTAAATGAATTAAATGTGAAACTGCAAGATTGTAATAAGAGAAGTGTTGTCATGTTTGATTTGATCAAAGCATTTGAAGTTAAATTACACATTTTCAACCATAATGTTATTTCTTACACCTTCAGATTTTATCCAAATATAAAAAAGTTCTATCTCATGAGAAGCCAGATCAAGTAAGAGTTTGTGCTGTTATTCAATCGACAATTGATGAATTTTGTTTTAAGAATTTACACAGTTCAGACAATTTTCAGAAACATCAAAATTTATTTTATACCCAGGCATAATGTCAATGGATAGTCTAAAGTTAGAAATTTTTGAGTGACTTAATTTGAAGATATAGAAATTTAATCAGTTGATTTTCAATCCTGTTCTATATGGAAACAGAAATTTGTTGATTTGAGGAATGAGTTAGAAACAATAGAAAATAACCGATTATTGGGCATATGTAAAAAGAATGCTGAAGAGGAACTATTGACCGCCTGGAATGCTATTCCTGAAACATTTAATTGTTTAAAAAAATTAGTGACGGCTATATTATCAATTGTCTTCTCTACATATGTACATGAATCATTGTTTTCAGAAATGAATTTAATTAAAAACAGTTCGAGAAATAGAATGACTTGAATCTAGTTTAGCATGTATATTATTAAAAGTAACAAAATATGAACCAGATATAAAACATTTGGCATCCAATATACAACAGCAAAAATCTCATTAAATAATATCTATTTAAGTTGATTTTATATGTTATTTCCAAAATTTTGTTTTAATTACTATTAATTTTTTACTATTATATTTTATTCAACTTGTGCTCTTCTAAATAAACATCGTTCACTTATATTTAGCATATTTAGAAATTTTGTTTATTTATTATTGTTATTATTATTTTATTTTATAAACTTTTAAAAAACTACAATAAAGTTGTTTATGTTTTGATTTAATAACTGTATGGCACACCAATCATTCAATAAATATTTTTTGGAAATTTTTGGCAAGCACACATAAAAAAGTTCACCACCGCTATTCTAGTAAATAATTTTACTTCTGTTCAGAGGAAAAGTTTGTGGATACTAAATTAAAAATTTTTGAATATTGTACCCCTGTTTTGAGAACATGTTTCCACACTAACTATTGAATACTGAATTAAAAATTATCATGGGAAATATTACTACTGGACACTCAAATCTTTTCCTTTGCCAGATATCAAAGAGAGGATATCATAGAACAAGGGTCCCCAACCCTTTGCCCGCAGGCACCATGGTGTCCGCAGACCATTTTACATGTGCCTGCCGCTATCCGAACACGATAAAAAATTATTTATCTGATACAAATAAATTTAATTTTTAAAATTCCTTATAAATTATTGTATTATATTGTAATCAAATTTTAGGGCATACTATACTTTTACAGCATAAAAGAGTATCTCTCTGAACGCCAAGTGCGGTCTTTCTCTGCGCACTGCATTAGCACAGAATAAGTAAAGTTAACACAGACACCAACTCTCTGCTTTGCGCATGTTTATAAATTGTATATATGCATACAAGTTCGCCATTTGGAGAAATACTAAATCAGAGTGGGATTCAGAATAAATTGAATTACTCTTTATTTTTCAAAGATCAAATTTCAAAAATTCTAACCCCAAAGTGAGTAAAAGACAAGGAACCTATAATTTTAATACTGACTGGGAAGAATCACATTGTTTTGTCAATATTAAAGATAAATGTGTTTGTATGTTGTGTGGCAGTAGTGTTGCAGTGGCAAAAAAAACAATATTGAACATCACTTCCAGACAACCCATTCCATTTTTAATACCAGCTATTCATTTAAATCTGAATTAAGAAAGAAGAAAATATCTATACTAAAATCGAACCTATCTGCCCAACAGTCAGTTTTCACTAATCCTATGGTAAAATCTAAAAATGCCACTATTGCTTCTATGAAAATTTCTCACATGCTCGCAAAGAAGAAAAAGCCACTCCAGGATGGGGAATTGTTAAAAGAAGCATTTTTGACTGGTGCCGATTGCTTATTTATGGGATTTTCCAACAAACGTGAGATTATGTCAGCAATATAAGACTTACAGTTGTCTGATAACACTATCACAAGAAGAATACACAACATTTCAAAAGACTTGCAAACTCATTTGGAGATTTGTGAATGGTTCTCACTATAATTTGATGAGTCTACAGGCATAACAGACACAACACAGTTAGCAGTTATGGCAAGAATGATATTTAGTGATTTTAATGTAAAAGAAGAATTACTAAAAATATTACCAATGAAAGGACGAATAACAGGTGAGGATATTACCAACATATTCTTAACATATGCAAAATCGATAGATATGCCTTTGCACAAGCTGTCGGCGATAACCACTGTTGGTAATGTCAATGGATTTATCACCCACTGCAAGAAAGACAAATCATTTCCTAACTTTATATCTTACAATTGCATTATCCACCAGGAAGTTTTGTGTGGTAGGATACTTCCCTTTGAACACATCATGAAAGTAGTTACTATAATAGTGAACCTTATACGAGCAGCCCCTTTACAACACTGCCTTTTTAAAGACCTATTGGAAAAATCTGAAGAGCTGGATCTTGTACTTCATAGTACATTTATTATTTAACACTCGCAAAAAGCGTTTGCACAATTTGGTTTGAAAAAGCCGATATGAATGTGATTACAATTGTATACAGACGCTATAAAAAATAAATGCTGATTTATATATATGATTAATTTCAGTTGGAATGACGTTCAATAAATTCTAGTAAATTTCATCGGCGTCATTCATTCATAAGTTATATATAGTAATTCAAAGTGACTGTTCTATAGTCACACCGTCTGTGCCAGTACTTCAGATTTGCTCATATATAAATATTTGAGTCGTAGTAATAAGAGGATTCCTCTGGATTCCTTTTATTGCTGCATAAATTCTATATCTTGTATGGGTCAGAGGTTATTCATTTATTATTTAACACTCGCAAAAAGCGTTTGCACAATTTGGTTTGAAAAAGCCGATATGAATGTGATTACAATTGTATACAGACGCTATAAAAAATAAATGCTGATTTATATATATGATTAATTTCAGTTGGAATGACGTTCAGTAAATTCTAGTAAATTTCATCGGCATCATTCATTCATAAGTTATATATAGTAATTCAAAGTGACTGTTCTATAGTCACACCTTCTGTGCCAGTACTTCAGATTTGCTCATATATAAATATTTGAGTCGTAGTAATAAGAGGATTCCTCTGGATTCCTTTTATTGCTGCATAAATTCTATATCTTGTATGGGTCAGAGGTTATTCATTTATTATTTAACACTCGCAAAAAGCGTTTGCACAATTTGGTTTGAAAAAGCCGATATGAATGTGATTACAATTGTATACAGACGCTATAAAAAATAAATGCTGATTTATAAATGAGAATAATAAAATGTTTTACCTAGGATTTTTGAAACGTGGATATTGCTTGTTGTTGGCTGCTTCTGACGGAGTATATTTAACCGGTTAGATTTGATGTTTCTTGAGATTTGATGCTAATCCATTGGTTTTATTCCTGGAGACAGTTGAACATGGACGGAGGATTTCTGAGCTGTTATGCAAACATTATTTCACGGGCAAGTTTTGATGATCTTGTTGGACTAAAGGGCTGAAGTAAGAGCATATATTCCCAAAAGCTGCTCAGCACTGCATTTCTGTTTCTGGATACATAATATAAACTGCACAGTTATCTGAACTGAAACAAGACTGACACACTGAAAACTAGGCTGAAACTGAACATCCGATAAAAATCTGGCTATTTATATATGCGAAATGTTTTTGTTTTAATATCCTCCGGCAATGTGTGCTGTCGAAATTCGTTTAGTAACTAATCCTTTGACGTGTTTTTGAAGATTGGTTAATTAGTAGTAGCCATAATATACGTGTTGTTTTTATCTCTTTAATTAGTAGTCCACTGCTGTATGTTTTTAAATATAATTTCTTTTTAACTTTCATTTATATTTTTTTTTATATTATTCTAACACACATACATTTATTTACACTCGCACACACATATATAATTTATTATAATAAGCCCGAATGAAAAGAGATTTATATATTAACTTTTAATTTATAATAATCACAACTCTTTAACTTTTATGAACTCTTAGTTTTTTCTATAGGAAAACTCCCCCTCCCCTCTTTTAATTAATCAATTTTATTTCAAAAACTAATCATAGAACGCTATCTGACTCTTACTTTTTTCGAAAACAACTGCATTTCATTTAATAATGACACTTTAGATTTTTACAACTTATTTTTTTTGATAAATTAGTATGTGCCAATTTCAATATTGGTACATTGCACCTCCCTTCGTTTGAAAGTAAAATGTGTCATTTTTGACCATTTTATCTCTGATAACTTTAATTCTTAATTCTAAATATTATTATTTTTCTAAGTTTGCCTTTTAATATCTTTTACTTTCCATGTTAAGGGCATTCTCAATTAGGCTTTACTCCTTTTTATGCTGGCAACATTGATTACAATGTTCTGAGTCCTGGATAGTAACCACGAGGACAAACTAATTTTGTGGCACAGGGATCTTTTAGAAATGAGGTGGATGCAGATTCGCTGTCTTATACCGACTTACACTATGAAAAACGAAGCTTCGGTTGCTGATTCTCTTGATCGGACTTTGACTAAGAAAAGGTTGCTGTGAATGGCAGGAATTTTCAACTGTCCATTTCCGACTTACGCTTTGTAAAATGATTGCCAATTCTCTTGATCGGACTTTGACTAAGAAAAGGTCGCTGCGAATGGCAGGAATTTTCAACTGTCCATTTCCGACTTACGCTTTGGAAAACGAGGTACGAGATATGGGGATTGTCCCCTGAAAAGTGACTTGCGTCTTATGCTGGATTGTCCCCAGTGCGCATTTTAAAAGAGGAAAGATCCCTGCCAATCTGTTACTGGTACTAAAATTTATCCAGTCGACAGCTTTAAACTTATCCTTAACTAAAACATTTCTATACTACCCTCATCCCTTTAATTTCAAAGCCTTGTACATTCCTAATATAACTTATATTGACTTTATATTTTATCCATTTATAACCTTACAATATTATTTTAACTTCACACGAACATTATCTTACATATTTATTTATATTATTCTGAATTATTACGAACATTATTTATATTACAATATTATTTTTAAACATTTGTTTACCTTATATATTAACGTACGTGTACTTAGAAAACTATTTATTTTACTGCTCTTCATTATTATACAAAGATTTTATTGGACTTGATTACTTTAAACCATTTATTTATTTCCTTTTACTAACTTATGTATATTCAAAAAAAAAAAATCTATTAGTTTATTACGAGTCATTCTTTATTATTATTATTTATTTAACTTGATTTTATCGATTTTATTTTAACTATTTGATCTACTTATTTATTTACGAACTTTTTTCTTAATTAATATGTGTGTGGAGAAAAAAAAAATTTTTTATTTTACGAAACCTCTGTCATTATTATTACTTTAACTACTTCAGCTTCAAGCCGCCATATTGAACTTTTTAAAATACTGGCATGAGACACAATTTTCATAATAACTTCAGTTTTAATTATGTTAGAGCAAAAACAATTACATTGCTAGAAACTAGAAAAATTAAGGAAAACAATAAGCATAAAATAAATAGTGATAACTATATAAAAAATAAGGTAAAAAAGAAATTTTCACATCCGAAATAATTATTATTTTATTGTTTGTTCATAATTTGGAAATTAACATTAACTAAAATTCAAAATACATCTTCAGTGATAATTTCTTTCTATTCCTTACAAAATTATCTTTCGAAACATGTATAATATGTCTTACCTGAGATAATCCACAGCTTCATAATCTCCAAAAGAAGTTGGATATGACTTCTTCATTTTTATCTTGTACCCCAAATGTTCTAAATGTCAAAGGCGTCTATAAAGAAAAAGATTCATCCTAATAAAAGATACAAAAGAAATTATCATAGCAATTGGCTTCTTGTCTGTCTAAAACTAGAAATTGTAGACTACTTTCTATACCACTGATAAAATGATTTTCATCTCTTCATTTTATATTTTTTTGTGTACAATAATGTTTATATTCTTTGTGGTCACCAGTGTTTATATTCTTTATGCACTGCACAAGTGATGTTTATATTCTTTATATACAGAAGTGATGCTATCTTTTTATATTTATTGTACCACAGATATAATTTATTTGCATATAGTCTATAGATTTGAAAATGTTATGAAACATATAGCAAAAGCAAAGCATGATCAAGCATAAACAAGTTTCAGAATTGGATTATATGTTTGTGTATACAAAGTTTGTATATATTTGATTATTAGTTTTATAACCCATTGCTTGTAAAACATATTATATAAACATAATTAATGATTTTCAAAAAGTATACTTTTTGAAAATCATTATTTTTATAAAAATAAGAGGATTATTGTAGATAGAACTTTAGATAATCATGATATGAATTATATACTAATAAGTTAATTACAATATGAATTCTATACGAGTAAATATATAATTACAAACTAAATCATACTAATTTTTCGATAAGTATGAATTCTATGTGAGCATAAATAAATGTATTACAAACTATCTTTAGAAAATTATGATAAATATGAATTCTATAGAGCATATACGAACACAAATATATAATTACACACACACCAATATTTCGATAAATATGAATTGTATATGAGCATAAATAAATATATAACTACAAATTAGCACACACTAATTACAAACTAAAATTAATAAAAAATATATTTGTTCCAAAAATTTAAAAAAAAATTAAAAAATTTTACTTACGAATAATTATGTTGATATATAGGCCTTACCGGAGAAAATTTCACATCCAGCCCGTAAAGCATTTTGTCTTTTATCATTTCGTGATAAGTACAAAAATTATCAAAAAAACAAAAAAAATAAATACTGTGGTTGATTAAAAAATTCGCCAAAAATCTAAATTTCAACCGATTTTTTTGAAATAAAGATCGTTTGAAAGCTAACATATACAGCTAAAAACGGCCGTATTTTCTTTGACGTCATGATTATACTTTTTACGTCAGCAAAGAAAGAAAATAACATGTCATCAAATGATTACCCAAGTGCGCAAATTACGCCGACAAACCGGAAGTAGTTAAACCATTTCATTTATTATTATTCATTTATTTTTAAATTTATCATCTTAAGTTTTAAATAGAAGTTTCAGATTTAATTTATTAGATTTATTTACTTTAGAATTATCATATTCATGCTCATTGTCCATTTCCGGTCCTTTTTGTTTATTTCCTTTACTATTCCGCCCATTTACTAACTTTTAAACTATGTCAGGTGGTTTCTTCTTTCTTTCTACTAACTCACTAACATAAATTATACTCCATATTCTCACATTTCTCCCTCAATTAAAATTTATTGATTTATCTCTTTCCCTTTCCGTTTTATTTTCTGCCTTGTAAATTAGAAAACCTTTAAGCTTCACAGACCTCCATATTTTTCCTAACCGTGAATATTTTTTCCTACGCTTTCTTTTTATTTTACATCTATGTTTAAAACAAAC
Organism: Epiperipatus broadwayi; assembly: GCA_028023455.1. NCBI lineage: Eukaryota > Metazoa > Onychophora > Udeonychophora > Euonychophora > Peripatidae > Epiperipatus > Epiperipatus broadwayi. The sequence goes on from JAQFVV010012401.1 coordinate 7,369,158, forward strand.
ACGAACTTTTACTTTAACCTTTTTAACTTTTTCTAAAAACTTTTCAACGCTATCTTCTACCTTGAACTTATGTCTCTTCTATTTCTTGATCTCTGTTTGTTTCTACTTTCTCTGTAGCAACGCTATCTGATTCTAATTTAATTTCTATTTCCAAACTACTATATTTACCACTATCTGACTCTACTATCTCTTTCATGACCTCAGCTTCCTTATTTTCTTTGACAAAATCTACTTCTACGATCTCTTGATTTTTCTCTACCTTTCCCGTAATTTCATGTCTCCTTTCTCTTAGTTCCACAATGAATTCTTGCTGATCTTGCCTGATTTCTTTTATTTCTTTCACCAATTCTTGCATCATATTCATCATCATTTTCATCATCTTCGTCTCAGACATTTCTTTCTCTTTTTCCATTTTTAAAACAATATTTTTTTTGACTAAATTTAAATACGAGTTGTTTGTTTATTTCGTTTTACTAAGACAGAAACACGCTGACTTCCCTTCCCTTTGTTCATTTTCTACCTGATCTTAACACTTTAACTCCACCCAAACATCTAACTGTCTCTGATTGAACATAATGATTTATTTTAACTAACGTAAATAGCATAAATGTCAAATCTCTTTTCATTGAAGAAAAAAAAGTTTTCGGTCAATTCTTTTTTTTTTAAAATTAAAACACTTTCACATACATAATTTAGCTTTTGTATAAAAAATTTTCAACAAGAAACAAAGTATTTAATTACTATTGTTTCTTAAGTTCAGCCCCAAGTTGGGTATAGCCATTTGTACCGGATTCGAATATGGGTCATCGAACCACCAGCCTCTTAGGCAGAGAGCATATTCGGAGAATATGTATGCCCAAATGATAGCTATAATATAGCGTTACATTTCCAGGACATAACTTCTTCTCGACTATTGAGTTCAACACCACGTTCAAAGCATTTTTTTTGTTTGTGTATAAACACAGGCGCCAGCTATCTATTCAAGAATGAATAAATTATGCACTTTGAACAATGGCCACTAACTCAATGCCTAAGCATCCACAACTAGCTCAGCTGTTGGTAATCACTAACAGATTATACATAATTAGTGGTGAAAGAATTGATAAAAGATCGGTAAAGAATAGGTAAAAGAGATTGATAAAAAGAATTGACTGACAAATAAAGTTAAAAGACCATTTATTTTAATTAACATTTACTAATTTTAAACATTTTCTAAATCTAATATAACACATGCACATTTTAATTTAACACACTATAATATGTCTTATGAGGAAGCAAAATAATATTTGACATTGATAAATTATCTAACATTCACAAACACGCACATCAATAGTTCATTTTATGCATGCTTCTAGAGTTCAAATTACTTGTCTCTGTAGGATTTATGAATTACAGCAGTGGATACTATATATAAATGAGAATAATAAAATGTTTTACCTAGGATTTTTGGAACATGGGTATTGCTTGTTGTTGGCTGCTTCTGACGGAGCATATCTAACCGGTTAGATTTGACGTTTCTTGAGATTTGATGCTAATCCATTGGTTTTATTCCTGGAGACAGTTGAACATTGATGGAGGATTTCTGAGCTGTTATGCAGATATTATTTCACGGGCAGGTTTTGATGATCTTGTTGGACTAAAGGGCTGAAGTAAGAGCGTATATTCCCAAAAGCTGCTCTGCACTGCATTTCTCTTTCTGGATACATAATATAAACTGCACTAATATCTGAACTGAAACAAGACTGACACACTGAAAACTAGGCTGAAACTGAATGTCCGATAAAAATCTGGCTATTTATATATGCGAAGTGTTTTTGTTTTAATATCCTCTGGCAATGTGTGCTGTCGAAATTCCTTTAGTAACTAATTCTTTGACAACGTGTTTTTGAAGATAGTTTAATTAGTAGTAGCCATCACAAATGTGTTGTTTTTATCTCTTTAATTAATAGCCCACCGCTGTGTGTTTTTAAATATAATTTCTTTTTATCTTTCATTTATATTTTTTTTATATTATTCTAACACGCATACATTTATTTACACTCGCACGCACATATATAATTTATTATAATAAGCCCGAATGAAAAGAGATTTATATTTTAACTTTCAATTTATAATAATCACAACTCTTTAACTTTTATGAACTCTTTGTTTTTTCTATAGGAAAACTCCCCCTCCCCTCTTTTAATTAATCAATTTTATTTCAAAAACTAATGATAGAATGCTATCTGACTCTTACTTTTTTCGAAAACAACTGCATTTCGTTTAATAACGACACTTTAGATTTTTACAACTTATTTTTTTAAATAAATTAGTATGTGCCAATTTCAATATTGGTACAATATATATTGTTTATATATAAGCAAAATTAAAAAATATATATAGTTATTAATAATAAATTATGTTCTAAAATATTGTAAAACTTTTAGGAATTGCTCTTAGAAAATAAAATGGAAGAATTAAAATATATGTGCTTTCAACATAAACCAAAGAAATTTTATTAATATATATATAATCGTATAAGGTGCCCTGACACAGAAAGATAAGTACTGCCATATTATAAAATTTATTTACAATTTTTATTCTTTTAAACATATTTGTGTACATTCCGAGAAGGAAAAATAACTGCCAAATATTGTAAAATTTGTGTATTTTAATTTTTTTTTTTGTTTGATTATTAACATTTTTCTTTAGATAATGAATAATTGAAGTCATGTAATTGGATACAGCGTAGTTCGCAGCTTCACTGTATATGTACACTATGAAATCACAGATTTTTAATGATGAAGTAATAGATGTATTGTTGAAGTATTATTTTATATTTATTTATTTAATTCAAACAAGTTGTTGCTCTAGTAAGGTTAGAACTATGAGTGTCTTATTATCTCTTCTGCATTTCAACATTTTTTCATCATCCTTGTGGCAATTTGACTTAATAGTTTAACATTTAATTTTAATATTAAAAATCTTTATTCAATATTGTGAATTTAATTAAAAAGACATTCTAAAATTACATTTGAACTTACAGTGAACATTTTTTTAAAAATTGGATAATAATAGCAAAGCCAACAAAAAAATAAATTAACAAAATCTTTACTGATTGAATTTCATTTTTTAAAAGTGAACAAAAATTATTAAAAAAACTATAAAATTTTATTACAAAATTCAAAATTGCATTTGTAATTATTAAAATATCACAAAAATTTTATACTATGATATTCAATAGAGCATAGCAATCATAATTTCCTTTTTATTGTTACTTTGAATTTCTTAACTTGTATTTTAAAAATAAAATATTTCAAAAAATTCTAAATATAAAATGAATATATTTGTTAATAATTATTATGCCAATATTTTGTGAAAATAATTATAAATATTTAAATAAATACTTTTTAAATTGTCATTGTATTTTTCACTTTTATCTCAAAAATAAAAATTAAAAATAAGAGTGCACTTCAAAAATAGTTATAATGGAAATTAATATTTTGTCATCCTGAGAATGTGTTGGAATTTAAAAAAAAATTTTTTTTTTAGATAAAAAAAAAGATTACAAATCACATAGTTTCATATTTTTGTTAGATCATTAAAAGCGTGACTTAATTATGCAATAATATGTTTCTTACTCACATTATATACTCCCTTTATTTTTAAAGTATTTTTTTTTTTGGAAATTTAAGTATTAAATGTAAATCTTAAATAAATAACTATTAATTTTAATATTTGTTTAATGTACATTTATTTTTATATTTGGGACAATATTTTTATAATTAAAAATAAATAAATAAATTAATGATTAATTTTTTTTAACTTTGCATTCTTATGATAACATTTGCCCCACCTTTTTATTTAATCATAAATTTTTTTTTTTAAATGTTTTTTTTTTTTGCAATAAGTTTTTCTTTATCTTTTTAATATTTATAATAACAACTACTTAATCAAAGGAAATATATTTTTAAAAAATAGGGATTACTATTTTTTTTTATTTTTTATCTTTATTATTTTTTTAAAAAAATATGAAAATCTGGACTTGCTAAAACAATTAAACAATATAAATAATCAAACAATTTTATCTTATAGTTTAAACTGATAAAGGAAGAAAGTTAAGTTCACTTATATCAGTCACTTAAATTAATTTTTTATTGTATTACTATTTTTTAAGATTTTATTTTTAAAATGTATGTTTTTTAAATTTATTTGAGATTAAAATTTAAAAATATGTTATTAGAATAATGTTAATTGATGATAAATTAATAAAGTCAGGGAGTTATGGAAATTTTATATTTCCCCTTATAATTCTATTGTTTAAAACAGTGGTCTTCAACCCTTGGTCCGTGGACCGGTGCCGGGCTGCAGAAGTTTTTTTACTGGTCCACAGTTGATTGGCAAGAAAGTTAGTAATAACAGAATAATAAGAATTTAAACTTTTAATTAATATAAACAATTTTTATTTATTTTATCATCTCATTTTTACCCAATTAAAAAAAAAGAAACAGAACGAAAACAAAATCTAATCAATCATACATAAATTAATTTGTTTTTCTAGTTATCACAGATGTTTATGGGGGGAGGGGATAAAATTAAATTTTTTATTACTTTTCTAAAAAAATTCAAAATTAAAAAAAAAGTTTTTTTTATTATACAAACTACATATATATATAACCTCATCTAAGGCTAAGCAGTTTACATCTTTAAGAAAATTTATCTATAGACTTCTGCCAGTCTGTGAAACCTTATCCTTATTTTTGCTGGTCCGCGAAACCTTATCCTTATTTTTACCGGTCCGCAGGTGTGAAAAGGTTGAAGACCACTGGTTTAAAGGACCTATTGAATTATCAGCTGATTAGTTAAGAATATTTCAATAATATATTATACTGTTATTATATTTATTTTACAAATTTTTTTTAATTTTTTTTAGGAGTACCAACTTTTCCTGGTCACATATCAAGTTATCCCTACTCAGCAACAGGGACACCTAGTATGGTAAGACCACCCCAGAAGAACATATGGGAGTAGAAATAAAGCTAGTTTGTTTTTAATCAATTTAATTTATATTTTTGTGTTTTTAAATAAATAGCTTTTTTTTTTTTAAAGATTTTTATAAATTTGCCAAAAAATTAAAAAAATAATTTTGTCATCTGAAAATATTTACATATTTAATGTAAACACATTATTGGAAATATTTGTTGGTTTAGTAAAACTCAAAGAATAATTGGTGTTTTATTCTGTATTTTGTCATATATAATTAGTTTGTCAATAATTTTTTTTTTTGTAAAAGTGAATACTAAAACAATTTATTACATTTTTGTTTTATTAAGTTAGCTTTCATGATATAAAATGGAATTAATTATTCTTCACATTCTCTTTCTATTTAGACTGAATGAATATAAATATCCAAAAGTATTTTTTTTTATTTAATGTTTTTATAAATTAAAAAAAAGAAAGAAAATGCATTCATTTTTAGATTTCTTAAATAGTCAACTAAAACATATTAGAATTTCTAAATGAAATACTGGATGTGGAATTATTTTGTTAAATAACAATCTAATTTAATTTTTATTTGTCGGTTAGAATCATTAGCTTATAAAATTAAAATTATTAAATAAATTGTCACAAGATGAGATATAATGATTTTTTTTTTTTTGGCAAACAATTTTAAATAAAATGAAAAAAATGTTTTAAATTTGAAAAAAATGTTTTTATTTTTAAAAAAGCATGATTTTAGTTATTGACAAATTGATATTTTGGTGTTTTATTTTTGGTAAAAAAACAACAACAAAATAAAATATTGCATTAGTCTATGACTGAATGACTGATAAAAACAGCTGCAATGTTATATTTTGTAAAAACAGTGTCTAAAATCAATGAAGCAATTGTAATATGAAGTGATGCATAATACTAATAGGGGGTAAAGGTGATAATTTTATGGTTCGTTTAATAATTTTCCAAAAATATGAAGAAAGTAGGACAAATTATAAGAATATAGGACATTTATTGGAACTCATTTCTATAGCTGGTTTATACATATAAATATCTGATTATAGATTTTGTAGATACATATTTCTGATTAATAAAATTTGTTATATTTCTTATAATTATCTTGTTTTCTTCTATTTATTTTTTTCTTATTATATATATTTTTATTAATATCTGTACTGAGAAATGGCAATATAGAAAATTGTGATAAAAATGGTGTTAACAGCAACATCATTTCAAGTACACAGTAGGAAGCAATCAAACTATTTCTGGTATGTTGTACTGAACATTTTTTTGAATAATCAACGGCATCTAATAATAGTAGTATACATATAAATATAGAATTAAGCTTTTAATTATTCCAGTTTTTAATAAATACCTTATTGCATAAATAAATACAATGTTTGCCCATGTTCTCTAAATGCAGTTTTGCCGATAGTTTTATAAATAGTTCATAATGTTAGGTTTTTTAGTTCAGTTTTTATAAAGATGAAACAACATGGGTTGCATTATTAACTGAACGAGCATAAACTTAATCATAAGTACTTAATATTTGACAAAGCATGCATTTACACATATAAATATTTTACTACATATATTTATCAATCCATACATATTTATGAATATAGAATATTTATATTATTTATAACTATTATTATCCAAATATTTGTCTATATATATATAATGCTCAATATATATTATAAAATATGTGAATACTTGTGAATTTTGGAAATTACATGCTCTATACATTCACTTAATATTTCAAATAAGAAATCTACTTTTATTATTGTATTTTTTAATTCTTAATCTTATTTTAAAAGTATATTTATATCCTCTTTGTTTTTTATGGGAATGGGTGGGTAAAAATCATTCTTTAATATTTGTCATTAAATTATGTTTTTTTGTCTCCAACAGTGGAATTTCCTTTTCTTGTCAACAATTGTTTTATTTTATAGGTAATAATATATATTTATTTTCCATGAATAATTGAATGGCCAACTGTATTTGGCTATGACTCTGTTCTCTAAACAAAAATTCCAGTCTTGCTTTGAACTTAAAAAATATATATATATTTCACCCTGTTTCTAACCCCAGGTCATGGACATGACAAATAAATAATCAGTTTATGCATTTGTGTATTAGTAATGGCTTTAAGAAATCTACTTTTAAATTTTTTTTTTTTAAATTATTTATTTAAATTTTGGCATGATAAACATCCACTTTTATTGCATATTTTTTTATTTTGATATAATTTTTTAGATCTTTTTTAAAATTAAAACAATTACAATTTGAAAATGAAACAAACAAACAAAAAATACACAAGAAAAAATTGATATTTTACAAACGATAGTATTCATCAGCTTTATAAATTTATAGTGCATGTGGCGGAATGATTCTCTTCTGACTATTACAAATAAAACATTATGCTACACTAAATTGAAAAATTTCACAAATATCATTTCATTAATGTATAGTGAATGGAATTAAAAGTGATTGATTAAGACCTTCATTAGATTGGCTTATATATATACATGAATTTAGGTAAAAAAGATAAAATGGATTTATTCTTATTTTTTCAAAGATTCGATCTTGTGTTTAGAGAACCTTATAAAACATGCTGTTAGATAAATAAATAATTAGTTGCAAACTTAAAATTATAAGTAAATAATATTTATTTTAAATTAAAGAAAAATATTAACAAAACTTTTTATCATTATTAAATGATTATTCACAATCTCATTCTCTTTCCATCTCCATAATCCAGAGTTCAAATCTGGGTCAAAACTTTTCAGAGTTTAAACAAACTTCATCTTGCCAATCAGTCTAGCTATTTATCCAGATATTGTAGAGATATTTTAGAGAGACCTTTATCTGTAATGGACTATTAAATACATCCATTAAAAAGTGGACTATTTTATTTTAATTTACAATCACACATTCTAACATATATATATATGCACACACACAAAATGTATATGTACATTAAGATCTTTGTTGTAGGTTACTAAACTAAGTCATGGAAATACTTGATCATCATTGATGGCAATTTAATATCGTTTTCACAATATCTATATACTTTGCTGTAGTAATCATCTTTAATACATGGTACTTAAGTAAATTTCTTTTTTATGTTCAATATCACAGAAAAATGACCTTTAAAGACATTCAACGTGCAGCTATTTTTTGTATGATTTTGAACTTCATTAATATTTTTGATAGCATTAGCATATTAATAATAATTCTTTTACTACTATTATGATTTTTAAAGAATATTTCTTTTCATAAATGCTACATAGGAGACTTCTGAAATTGTTCAACTTGGGATTCACTTTTAGCTTGTCACTATAGATTGACTTTTTTTTTCTCTCATTTTTTTTTCATTCAGAAATTTAATGAGAATTTTTTGTTTGACAATTATAAAAAAGTTTGACTGATAAGTCCTATTTTGATATATGTAAGTGTATGTATGCACAGGGGATTCTCATTCGTCATGTTTGATTGGATCCAAAAAAGTTTCATGAAGATAAAAATAATGAAGAATGGCAGTCAAATTCTCATAGAGATAATTTTGACCAGGGCATAATAAAATTTCAAAATTTACTTTTATGTATTGATATAACATTAATGTATAAATATAAATATTGTTCCATATTCTAAGCATATACATGTTGGATTCATTTAAAAGCAAAACAAACTATATATGAATAATTGCAAGTTAATAAACTACTTATGGCAAGGTACAGAATTATATATATTAAGATAATAATACTCTTGATTTAATATTGTTTTTTTTTTTTTGTTTAAAAAACAGTTATTTTTGAAATATAAGTATAGCATTGCATTTATTACCAATAAGTTCTGTCTACTCATTGCTAAAAATTTGTTTAGAAGTGTTTGAAATTATTTTCAGACAGAAATTTTAATTTACATGAGAACATTTTAATGGCATTGAAGTTAGCATTTGAACTTTCTCCATGAATTTTATATTTTTAAATATCTAATGAAGGCATGAAGACATATTTTTTATTTCATATTCAAGAATCTAAAGGTATGAGTTCAACCTCTAAATGAATATTGTCACTGTGCATATAGGCCAGCAACACCTGAAGAAGAGTGGAGAATATACTACTCGAAACATTGTGTAATTACTAACCTATATTGTCTATTTGTGTGTTATTACTAACAAGTTGTTTGTATTTGGAAAGTTTAAATAAAGTTTAAAATTTTCTGTACATTCAACATTCACTCTTAAAATGATGGAAATAGTCCAACATGTCACATCTTATAATATACCATCATTACAAACCTTCAGACATTTATTGTTAAGAGTTTGACAATCAAGAATATGAATGAAGCCTTCATGCATCTTGATAAATTTTTTACCATTATGGAAGAATGTGATCCCAATGGAGGAGAGCTTATATCTCTTGTATGAAGGGCAATAGAAAAAGATAGAGAATGTTATAGAATTCTTTATCAAGAAAAGAAAAAGAATACAATTAACTCTTGATGAACTTGTAAACAAAACTCCAGATACTAATCAATAAAAAATAAATAATGTGCTTTGAAAACCCTTTTTGATGTTTTTTTTTTTTTACATACCTCTACTTTCAAACAATTTCAACTTCCAAACACACACCAGGAACCAATTAAATTCATAACTAGGGGACTGCCTGTACATAAAAACATTTTAATACTTTTTGAGAGAATTTCTTACAAAAAAAAAAATGAAACTATATATGGTTTGGAATGATTTTTTCTAAAAGAGAAATAAACAATAACATAAATAAATCATATAACTAATCAAACTAATCACAAAAAAAATTATAAAGCATTATTCATTTGATTTACAGTTTGTCACATACACTATCAATGTCAAAATTATCATTGTAAGATAAAATAATGAAATTAAGTTTGACTGATCATACATGTTAACAAAAGATATAATTTCACACATCCAAAATTGAATTATTAAACTTCAAAATAATTTTAATAAAATTCACTTACATTCTTTGAACTCAAAAATTTTCATTATGTCACACATTAAAATGTTTTTACTTGTCATACATTTGAAAATATTTCATTTTTCTATAGTTTGATTTAATAATTTAAATATTAAATAACAAATTAAATTTCCCTTTTTAAATTAGTGTCACCTTAATGAAATAATAATCAAATTGCTTTGGCTGGTTATTAATTAATAATGTCAAACAAATTTATTGGCAGTGGTTTTTCTTTTGGGAATTTAAATCATATTCAAAAATAATATAGTATTAATTAAAAAATATATAAATCACAGAGAACACTGAATATTATTAGTTGAGTTATAATGGATTTTTTCAAATATACATGAAACCATTGGCATCTTACTTCAATAATTGTGATGGCTAAATAAATGTAACAATAATAATAAATGATATTTTATCTATTTTGAATACCTAAAATGCATTCATTCTTTTTCTATGTGATTTTAGATACTAATGTTTTAAAGACCAAAAAAAAAACAACAACTCCATAATATATCAGATAGATACTTAAGCTTCCATTTATTGCAAAATCAAATTTCAGAGAATGCTTTTAAGATAGTGACCTATTTTATAATACATTTTAACACTAGGCAAATAGACTGTCAAAATGTTTATGTAACTAATGTTTGTAAAATGCAGTTAGAGAAAGTATTTTATAGTCAAGTAGAGTATGCAGTTGGAAGGGCATTCACTTAACTTTGTAAAACTAATATTTTTTTTTTAGTAGAGTCTGTTGAAAAATAATTAATAAAACAATCAAAATTCCATGATTGATATTTGGGCAAACAATATTTTTAAATAAAGTAGAAAATGATTAGAAAAAGTAATTAACAAAGTTAAACTAATTAAAATTAATAAAGTTCTACATTTATCCTTTTCTTGTGAATGTAATTATGTAAAACAAAAAATACTTAATTGTAATTATTAATTAGAGAAAATATAACTTACTATTAAAAATTTTGGCTGAACGTTTTCGAGGAACCATGCCTCATACTCATAGCCTTCATGAAAAGTGTAATAAATATATGCAAATGTAAATATTCAGGTTTGAAGATAAGTGACATGAAGGATTAAAAATTTTGACTATTTCGCTGAAATTAAAATAAAAAAAAATTATGGGCAAATAAAATAATTACTATTACATTTATTTCAATTCTAAGTTAGATTTTAATTTAGCATAAATAAATATTAAAATAATAATTAACTGGCCAGTTGAAAGGCAGAACTAAATGAAGTAATTGCTGACTTTGAAAATAATTTTTATGATTAGAATCTAGAGCATTAATAAAATTTAACTAAGCAAGTGAAACAATAGATTCAGTTGGCAATTAGAAGTTTTAAGAATATTTGTATTTTAGTATAATGGATAATAATGAATAACTAAAAAACTTTTTAAAATGTTTTCTTTGGTTTTCATTTTTTTTCCTTCTGTGTTCATGTTATGCATAGTATCTTAGCAGTGATAGAAATTTTGGAGACAGGAATAAATAGTAGCTAATCTAACATTATATATGTTTACAACTTTTATATTATTTTTAAACATTTTCTTCATATTTTTTTTTTAAAAGATATTTTGGCCAGTTTTTTTTATATTTTTTTAAGATTGTCAGCCAAGTCTTCTTATTTTATCTGCATAATTAAGGGACATTGCATGCAAGAAAATAAGCAAGAGTGTGGTTTTATCTTTATTTTAACAACAACCAATTTAAATGGAAACATTTAAATATGATTTTTCACTAACATTTTTTTTTTTTTTACTTATTATTTAAATTTTTAATTTTATTTTAAATTTTTATTAGCTTAATATAATAAATTGAAATAAAACAGAAAAAATAAAATACAAAGTTATTAATTCATCCTATTGGGAAGTATTTAATCAACAAGTTTTTTTAATATAATATTGATTTCTCTATTTTTATAATATATAATAATTCCCTGGATAATAACGTCAATTGGTTTCTGAAATACCTCATAAATCAAAAATCTTGTATAAAAAACAAGCAATTATGATGCTTCTTTATGGAAAAAAAAAATTAACCAAATACCACAGATTCAAAATATACGATAGTGTTAAATATTCTGTAAAAAAAATTAAAATTAAAAAAAAAGATATAAATAAACTTTTTACTAAACATATGAATTAAACAAAAGGACTAACCCATATGTAAATGTAATGTATAATGAGGACACTTCTCTTGTAATTTTTTTTATTTAAATGTTATAATTTGCAGTTGCTATTTTCAATTTACTACATTGTATGAAATTGATACTCTGTTTAAACACAATTCTTTAATACCAAAGTACAGAAGAAAGAAAATTAACATAATGTGCATTTAGTAATTTGTTTTAAATGCATTTTGTCTTTGAAATTAACTAACAAATAAACTTAATTTTTTTTTTTTTGCAGTGCTGCTTAAAAGATATTTTAAAAACCATCATTCCACCATTTTTTAATTTTTTTTATGAAAATGTAGTCTCATTTTAAAAAAAAAAAATCAAAATGTAAGATGTACTTGATTATTGCAGTTTTAATGATATAAATGAGTAAATCTTTTTTTTTTTGTAGTTGGAGGGGGGGAGGCAATTTTATTTATGCTACAATGACAGGTATTTTGTTGGGGTGTGTGGGTGAAATAATTTCTGTAGATAAGAGAAATATTGTACAAACAATAGCTAAATAAAAATTTGTATTTCAGATCATTTTCAATATACATTTTTCAATTTATTTTTAATGCACTTTAATCCTGCATATAGTAAAAAATTATTTTTTATTAATTACATTGTTGAATAAAATTTGTATATATATCTTTTTTTTCACAGATTATTTTACATTCGTGATAAAAAGTTTTTTGTCTTCAAATATGTCAGAAATTCTATTACAGATTGTAGTGGAGAAATACTAAAGAAAAATAACATAAGTCATATTTTCTACTCATTATATTTGTATTTCATTATTATGTATCATTTAAGTTTATTTTTAATTACATAATGAATAAATCTTAAGCAGTTTCTTTTTTGGGAGTGGGATGACTTTCACCATTTTATCACATTGCTTTCATGCCATCAGTATCTTATTACATTAATAGATTTTCCAAAATGGCGGACAGTAAAAAAAAATGTTGAAAACTTTTCAATGATCACTTTATCAAATAGTTGATTATTAATTAAAGTATTAGGTACAGATTGATGATGATTACAATGGCAAATTCTCAAATAAAAACTCATACGGCTAGATGGCAGAGAGTATTAAATTTTCAGTAGAAATTGGATTTCTACTGGAGAGGAGGAAGTTTGTTGTTGAAATACAAAACATTTACAAATCCAAAATAACTTTGGAACCAAGAATTTTAGATTAATGATAGTCAACCTATATGAATTTCAATGCAATAAGTTTTATATATATATATAGTGAAATGTCTGATTTAGTAAAAACTTCAAAATGCCGTAGAATGAGGTGGATATTTTAGAATAGTGCATATTGTGAGAAAAAACATAAGACTATTATTAGTAAGCAGTAACTTTAATCACTTCATTTACTTTAAAATTAAGAATGAAAGCATTTAAAAAAAATTGATATGATGGAACCAATATATCATCAGTATTACTATGATAATGTTTCAAAAGGATTTATTGAATGAAGGTTGCAAACAGTATTTAATACCAAATATCTACAGAATAGAATAAAAGGAGACTAGGCAATTATAAAAAAAAATGAGGCATTATTGTTTACGTAATATATATTTGTCTTTGAATCCCATTCAAGAAAAGAGAAAAAATAATTCTATACATAATAAATTGACAATCTCTTAAATCACTTAGGATTATTTTCTAATCTTTGTATAGAATTTACATCTATCTATATTCATCATTCTATTAATGTTTAAATTTTTTTGATTTTATTTTTCTGTCATCATTTTCTGATAGTGGGGAATTGTGTAAATGTTTGGTCATGAATTTTTTTCATTCCTTAAGCAAATAACATTCATTTTGTTTCTAACTGTATTAGAATGTCTTTTAGTATTTGAACCCTGCATAATTGTACTTCTGGTACACATCATGATGAGAATGCGCACATAAGAATCTTTTTTAAATATGAGATGTGTTTGTATATTATAATGCTTATTTTTAAATAGTTTGGGAATATCCAACTGAATATTATCAACCATGAGAATAGAAATGTGTTGTGTTGCATTTCTGACACTTTATAGCATAGTTTGTATATATTTTCTACATAAGTGCAATTCCTTTTATATGTGTGGAAATGAAAATTGGGGAAATGTTTCAAGATTCAGTTTAAGGAGAAAATCATAATATTTTAGTTCCAAGGATCAGAATTTGATTTTTTAAAATCAACTGCTTATTGGTTATGTTTAAAATGAGTATTTGATATTATCATTTGATGGGGAAGCACAGATTAATGAATAAACTTCCTGATAGTTAAATTTATTTTTGGGAGGGCAGTATCCTAAATTAGAAGAAATAAATAGAGAAATTAATTTATTTTAGTAATTGGATGTTGGCACTGGCTTTATTTGTAGATGTTATTTTATAGACTATTTCTACATATGGAAAAATCCTTGCATATGATGTCAAAATTTAAGTGGTTTTTGAAATTTCGAAAGTTTCATAGTGTTCAAACTAAATTTATTTTTAAGAATAGAGGTGAACATAATCTTATTCAATGATATTGAAGAAGTCATTTTCTTCTCCCATAATAACTTTATACACAATGAATAAATTTTGGATGAAAAGACCTTTGTGTATATTATTATAGGTGCTTAATATATGGTATGTGTCATTATTAGGAGATTGAATAAGGCTACTTTGGAGTAGAATGATAGTTATGACTTGGAAAGAGAGTTTATTATATTTTCAATTAATGAGTTCTCCTTGTATCTAAAATCACATTTTAGATTTACTCAATTAAAAAGGAAATCCCCACAAATGAGCTAGGCTTTCCTTTGAAGTATTGTTCATGATGGCATCCTGAATATATTGACCATGCACTATATTTTTCCAAATTAAAATTCCAATTTGAATTTGTTGAGTAATTGATTAGAATTTTAAATGGTTTTGGTATTTTTTTTTATACTGTCAGAAAGACATATGTTGTCCTGTATGCAATACATTGTATATTTGTTTTTACTCTAGATATAAATATTCCATTAACTAATTTTCTATTGCTTCAAGAATATGATTGAAATAGAACGTGAATAAAAAGGCACTTAGTGGAAATTTTTGTGGGATTGAGTAGAATGGAATAAATGAATGGTGGTGATTACTTTCCAGAAAAGGTCATTTGAATTTTTTGATTTAGAAAAAAAAAATCATAATCAAATAAATTAATGACTTAAATATTGATATTCATTACAATGTCAATTGTTATCATATTAAATGTTGATTTAATGCCCAGCTGAATTACAACTGGTCCATTTTTTTATTGACTATTTTTATAAAGCAAAAATGCAGTCTGCTTTTGTGATGTTTCTTTGTAAACTGAATTTTTGATAATAATGCTAAAAGATAGGATTTAATTTATCTTTAATAATCAATTCCAGAACATTAATCTCAAGTGGTATCATTGTATAGATTTAAATATTGATATTTTCTTCTTTACAAATGGAACTAGAGCAATGGGATAAAGTTCACGTATATGATAGATTTTTTTTGTTAAGAAATTAACTACATTTGTTGAATATTTTGCTGTGAATTGATTTAAATGTTTATATGCTGTATATTCTATATATTCCTGGATGACAAGAGTTTGATATTGAAGCAAGTTTTTCTACAAACTGTCTTAGTACAAAAGTTATATTGTCTTTTGTGGTCCTAGAAAGTCTTGTGAAGAATTTCTTATCATGTAAGTTGTTTATAATAAGAACAAAATGGCTACAAGATGTTGTTGCCCACTATAATTTCTCCTTCTATTTTGATTTCATGGGTTAATGTAGATTGGCCCAGCACGCAGAACATGTATTGCCAAGATCACATGTGGAGTTGACTAAGGATGTTCTCATTTTGTTTTAATTATTAGGTTTTTGAGTGAGTCACAAGCTGACTAATATGCATTCCTTAAAGCTATTAAATTTGTAAAGCCCTCGCTGAGATAGTACTTAATGTAATTCTCTCATGTCATATGCAAGAGCAAAACTTTTGAGAGGGGACAAATAATGAATTTTGATTAATGATTTGTATTTTTTACTCTATAGGGTGCCCGGGAAGCAGTATCTGAATGGTTTTACCTGTATTGATCATAGGTCTTTATGTACAATCATTTAAAGAGAAATCAGGACTGCAGAGTGGTTTGAAAACAAAAGTCTTTAAGTGATAGGCTGATCGTATGATGCATAATAATGAGAATCTGCCATTGTTGAAAGAGAATTTTATTGAAGAAACAACCTTCAGACTGAGCTGGGATGCTATTAGATGCAATCATTTTGTTATGAACTTACTGTATGTTATGTTAAGTCCCCCATCAAAATTATAGGATGAGAAGTGGATGCAAATTTAAAATTTAATGTATGTATTAATCTATTATTATTTTTACTGGAGGAATGTAATAAACTTATGCTATGTTAAGTATTAATACTTTGTGATATAGTGTTTCAATTAATATGTATGCATCACTATATAAATACAGGGGATTTGGACACAGACTTTCAAGCACCCTTCAACTATCCATACTATCTCATACCACTGATACACATGACCACACACATGTAAAAAAGATAAATAATCACCAATATACATATTTTGTGCTGAACCAGCACTCATCAGTTGGTCCAGATTATCATCTCCCATGCATATATAATCAGTGCTTAATTTATATTAAGATAGCAAAACTTCATACTTTAATGGACAGGCTTCAATCTACTCCAACTTCCAACTCTTCAGCCATCCAAGCTCAAATCCCACGCTGATGCCAATATTATTGCCATGCCTAGATTGACCTCAAGTCACTCTGATCCCTCATGTATAGGATCTTATCCATTTAAATATATAGAAGAGGGATGGGCAGGATGCAGGCTTAAAGTGTAAGATTTGAAATACAGGCATTCTTCATGTACCTGGAGCTTAATTGTAAATGTAGGGGATTTGAACACAGACTTTCAAGTATTCTTCAACTATCCATACTATCTCATACCACTATACACATGATCACACACATATGTAGAAAAAAATAAATAATTACCAATATATGTATTTCGTGCTGACCCAGCACTCGTCAGTTGATTCAGATTATCATCTCCCACACACATATATAATCAGTGTTCAGTTTATATTAAGATAGCAAATGATTATATGTACATGTGTGGGAGATGATAATCTGGATTAACTGATGAGTGCTGGTTCGGCACGAAATACATATATTGGTGATTATTTATCTTTTCTACATGTGTATGGTCATGTGTGCTTGAAAGTCTGGGTTCAAATCCCCTAAATTTACAATTAAGCTCCAGGTATATGAAGAATGCCTGTATTTCAAATCTTACACATTAAGTTTGATTCTTCCTGCCCATCCCTCTTCTATGTCTCTAAATGGATGTGGCCCTATACATGAGGGGTCAGAATGACTTGAGGTCAACATTGGCATGGCAATAATATCAGCATCAGCATGGGATTTGAGCTTTCCATCATCAGATTTTCAATCATATAGATGGCTGAAGAGTTGGAGGTTGGAGTAGATTGAAGCCTGTCCATTAAAGTATGAAGATTTGCTATCTTAATATAAACTGAGCAATGAGTATATATATGGGTGGGAGATGATAATCTGGACCAACTGATGAGTGCTTGTTCAGCACAAAATATGTATATTAGTGATTATTTATCTTTTCTGCATGTGTGTGGTCATGTGTATCAGTGGTAAGAGATAGTGTAGATAGTTGAAGGGTGCTTGAAAGTCTGTGTTCAAATTCTCTATCTTTACACTTAAGCTCCAGGTATATGAAAAATGCTGTATTTCAAATCTTGCATTAATATATATTATTTTAAATAATCTTAATGATTAGGTTTTATTCATTATAAGTCCCTTCCCCGTTGACAGTGAGAATGCTGCTCTGGAGAATATTGAATATTGTTGATTATTAAAAAAATTAGATGGATTCATTTGTGATTTGTTATTTTAGTTTCCAGCAAATCATCAATTATATGTGGCTTATAATATGGAAACATTTTTTTAAGTTGATTTTTTTTTCTGCAGTGTTTAATCCTCTGACATTATTTGACCCTATTTTTACTAACACATCTTATTAGATGTATGAATTAATGTAAAACAAGAGAATTTATATTTATGATAAATGAATAATGCTACCTATGAATATTAGAGTCTCATGTAACAAATCTTGAGATTTATCAATAGTAACCTCTGTTACGATGGCGTGCTCTTCATCCGAGGTATCTTCTGTATCATTATTTGAGTAGCATAGTGATGACTTTTTTGATATATTCTGGAATCTGTGATACATCCTCTATTCTTGAATAGTATACATTCTAGTTTTTGTTTGGTAGTTAGTGGCTTTTTTTTTTGAGTCTGTGATGATCCTGATACTACTGTGTTGTGGAATCTTATTTATTATCATTATTGATATATGATTTTGTATTTCATTTGTGTCTCTTTGTGGCAGAGAAATGTTTTGGCAAAATAAATGACCTTGTCTTTGAACTAACTGATCTGCTAAGGTATTCTGAATATTTTTGTCTGTGTCATTGGTGATAATATCATTTTTGCCTTGATATCTATCTTCTGCTAATAGGATTCTCATTTATTGGCATTGATATTTAAATTTTGGACACACATGTATGCTATGTCTTCTTTGCTTACAGTAAAAGCATTATAATTTAATTTCATATATTATTAAGAAGACCATGGTTTTTTGGTTTGTAATAAGAATAGAGATGCCATTTGAATTTATGTTTTTGTTTAATTACACCTAAAAATGATAATTATTACTTAAGATCAGTATGACTGTGATTTTTAGATATGCAGGTTGGACTACCATCATCAATTCAAAAGGCTTCATTAATTTTTTAAAGTCATTAGTACTATAATTTAAACCATTAAGCATCACTGTATGGAGAGTTTTGCTCTGTTTACTATAATTTAAATAGGTGTTTTTTTTAATAATCTATATAATTTTCTTTATTCAAATCTATTTTTTTTTCAAATCTTTAAAGTCCCACATGTTGTTTACACTAATCACTTCATACAGTACATTTTTTGGAAATCTGTACAGCCTGTATTTTATATCCATAATTGTTAAAATATTAGAGTGATCAGCAAAAATCTTATGTATGAAAAAAGAAAATGTTTTTTAGTATTGTTGAATAGAAAGCCTCTGATATTCGGCTTAGGTTTTCCATCCAAGCCTTCATTATGTCTATATGCATTTAAGATATATCCGCTAACATGTTTAATTTGATAATTGTTCATTGTCAATCTATGAAATCTTGCAGTCTGATTGGTATTTTTACCAAAATTATTATTTACTTTTTCTTCTTTTTACTTCTGCATATGATAGTATTTTTTCTTTGCATGCGAAGTCTATGGCAACTGACATATTTGCCCTGTGTATATCTAAATAAAATCCATACCAGAAGCTTTCAAATCATCTTACATATTAAATTTTTTTTTGATCTCCAATGATAAAAATAATTGTGTTTGATTTCTTGTATAATCCAATAGTTGATAATGTTGTAATAGTTCAAATAAAAAAGTGTAGAAGATATATTTTTACATGTTATTTGTAATGTTTATTTTCAAGTGTAACTTTATGATCCAACATATGTATGCTTATCATTTACTAGAATGATCACTTATAAAAAATGAAAATTGAATGTATAGTGGAGAAAGAATGCGCATAAAGGATTATGATATTTATTTTAAAAATAAATGCATGAATATTATATTTATTCCTATTAATATATAAATATATCTTTTCAATATATTTATTTATTCATTGGATCACTTAAGCATTAAATGAATTTTTAAACTTAAATGGGTTTTAAAATGCATGAATCCATTAATCAACATGCACTCTTCATATACAGTTAGTAATGTAAAGGTTTCCTTAAAGTGTATCATGTAACTCTAAAATTGAGTTTCTAGAATAAATAATGTTAAGATACTAGGAAAGCAATGGTCAACTATTACTAGTGATCATTAAATGTTATTGCTTCCTTTTTTACTTAATAGCTGCAAAACAACATTTGTACATATGTTTGCTGACTAATGCATTTCACATGCAATATGCATTAACCTCCAAGGCAGAGTCATCTGAATTTGATGTCTCTTCTTATTCATTGTACTTTTTTTTTGTTTTATAAACTTGTCAATCTTTTTTTTTTTTTTTTAATGTGCAGTAATTTCATTCTTATGTTATAGAAGTAGATTTTTTAAATTTTACTTCAGAAGCTTATATTGTGATTTCTTTCTTCTTTTTTTTTTGTATACTATATGTGTGTGTGTATATATATATATTGGTTAAAACATGAAAATGAGATAAAAAGTGATATAAATCAGTACAAATAAACACCAAAAACTGCCATTTTCAAAATTAGAAAATGTTGCTGTAATGCTATTGTAAATTTTATGTCAAATAAAAAATTTTTTAAAAAGTTATTATCCCCCTATTTATTTATTTATTTTTTAAAAATTCATCATATCATTCTTTCTACAAAATAATTTCTTTATTCTCTTTGCCTTGAAAGCATGACTGAAAAAAAAAATTTTTTTTTAAAGTATTACATATAAAAAGGATTATATTTAGTAATTTTATTGTTTTCAATATAGTGTAGTAAATTAAAAAAATTAGTAAATATTACTGCAGATATTTTTAAACAGATGATTCAATTAATTGAAGCTATGTTTTTAAAACTAACAAAATGTTTATAATACTGTTGTTTAAAAACAAAGCAAATAATATATACACATATTCTGCTAGAAATATTAATATTTTTTTTGTAACATTTGATACATTGAAAGTTGTTATTAAACTCTAAACATTTTTATAGACTTAAAATTCAAATATTATTAAAATGGATTTTTGTTCTTATTTTTGCAGTGGATTATAGTAGATTTGTGCCATTAATTAATAATTAAATGTAAGAATAATGTTAAATGCATATGTTATAAACACAAAATAATATGTGAAAAAAATTGAGCAAAAAAAAAAAAAAGAAAAAGAGAAGTTAACTTTCACTAATAACTGCACACTTATTTAATGAAAAACCTAATGACAGTTTCAATCTTATTTGCACACTTTATTTTTACAATTAAATATTTATTCTATATTATATTTTGATAATCTTTCTTTATTACAAATATAAATTTACAAATGAAAGACATTTCAAAAGTTAATATTTTAACTTTGGAAAATAGAAAAATAAAACACTAAATTGACTATAAGCATTTATTTTATATAGCACATGTTTATAAATTGTAATACATTAAAGATCAGCACAATAGCTTGAGAGGCTTTACGTAATGATAACAATGGTTCTTATTGTATTGGATCAGAAGCTTCGTTTATTTGTAAAAATTACTAAATGAAATATTTACTTGAATTCCATTTTTAAAATGGAAACAAATTTTAGTTGATATAAGATAAATCAATGAAAATATGCTCTAAAATTTAAAATTATACATATTAAAACATCACAAAAATTTCTTCAGCAGTGTTCATGAAATCATTTCTTTTCAGCAAATAAAACAGCTTCTATGTTACCATAGCAACAGTTTTAATGACTTTTTAAAAACAAACATTTTCAAATAAAATGTAATTGTAATGATTTTTTTTTTTTTTTGATTTAAAATAAATATTTTACAAATATATTGCATAAATAAGTATAAATTTGTAAATAAATTATTGAAAATTATGATTTCTTTCAGTAATACTAAAAGAAAAAAAGCATGCTCCCAATAGCCTGAGGCCATATAATTTACAAACAGTGGTGGCGGTGGGTTTTTTTTTTTTGTATTATAATGCAAACTATTTATGGTATTGTTGGTTTCCTTTCAATTTGAAATTTGTATAATATTTGATCAAAACTGATATCTTCAGATTTTTTTAAAACTAATTATTTTAGTTCCAATTTCTCCTGCAAAAAAAAAAAGCAAACCAGTAAACTAATATTGTAGACCATCTCAAAAGATGAAGGAAAGCATAGTAACAGCATCACACTGTCTCCAAATGAGTCACTCCCTTGCTGCTGGTTGAAAAGCAATTAAAAATACATTTTTTTTTTACAAATATATATATAACTTGTAGCAATAGTAGAGTAATAACCACAATGAAAAGTAATTTATACAGGGTATACATAATTATGCAATTTCATATTCATAATATATACTTATATATGATCTGATATAAATATTTAATTACTTATAATTTTATATATTTAATAAAAATATTTTAAAAGTAAGATATATTGAAATATTTGCATTAGGAAACAAATTATTTAAAAGTAAAATAAGAAACTATATATAATTTAAAAAGTTAAAAAAATAGGCTTGAGTAATTAAGCATAATTAAAATACAAAGTTAAAATTAAACTCTCAGTGATTATGGGTAATTAAAAGCAAAAGTAGAAAATAAAGTTTTACAAAAATAAGAAATCGGTGTTATTGAGATCAAAAATATTTCATATAATGAAAGGAATTTAATTAATATGAAATCCAGTGAACTTTATATACATAATTTAATCTATATTATACTTGTCAGAATTAAATAGCTTGATAATTTGTATTAGTCATTCATAAGACTAGACAATATCCAATAATGAATAATATTTCTGTAGTGTTTCTCTACACTCTGTCGCACAAGTTAGGGATGTTTACATTTGTGGCTATAGTTCTTGAGAAAGAATAAAGGAACTGTACAGATTTATAAATTGTTAAGTCTTCTTTTTCTTTCTTTTTGAGAGATCAGAGAATTATGAAGCAGATAATGGTTGAAGTAGTGGAATAAATCATCAAGGACATTTTTTAGGAATTCTGTCTAGGCATGTTGAAAAGTGGATTAGAGAAATGAATATATCATCTTAACAATCATTATTATTTTATCAAAAATGGAAATTAATGAAATTCATTAAGTTGGTTTTTTTTATATAAATTATAATAAATTACAATATATATATATATAATAGCTATATAAATATACATACACACATGTATATTAATACATAAAAAGTCTTTATTGGTACATGGTTTTATGCTCCTTTCAAATGTATTATAATTTTTTTCTATTAATATTTCATTTTGTTATTGTTATTTTACTTCTATTATAAAATATAGATAGTGTTCGATGTGCAATAATAGGTTCGCATTAAAATAGATATTGAATATTTGTCAAGAACACAAAACTACATACCGAAAAAAGCTTTTATATATTATTATTATTAATATATATATATAATTGATATATATGATATTTTTGTTATAATTTATTATGATTTTAATAAGCTTCAAGAACCATATAGACTAAGATAATATTGAGTGATATTATTAGCCTATACATAATTAGAGAGATCTGAATGCAGAGAATTAGAATTGTTTAAATCCTACTTGATATAATGTTAAAGTGAGAGGATGTATACATATATTGTATACCACTGAATATATTAATTTAGTATACAGTATATAGTATTTTTGCTATCAATTTTGTCCTTTGTATTAATCATTCTTACTGAATTTATTTATTTGATAGTCTGATTCTTAGTTTTCTTAAAAGAAATACAGAATAAAGACATAACAATGATTATTATAATTAAATTTAATAATAAAAAAATTTGAAACAGTACTAATAATAACAGAAAATGAATAATGTTATGCTAGATTATCAAGATTATGAACATGTGTATGTGTGACTTGATATTATTTAGTGTATGGATTTTTTTTTTATATAGCTTGCTTATTAATGAAATGTCATAAAGGAACCATCAGAGATTGCAACTAGGAGATAAAATCATTAGTGGCTTTATCAAGTTGTTTAATCCTGTCATTCTAGCTATATACATAATTCCTGATTTGTCTTTGTTAGTTCTGGCAGTTAATTCTATTTATAAAATACATAATCACTACAATCATGGATTGTCTTAAATCTGATGACGAGGTTACTGTTGTCTAGAAAGATCAAATCCAGTTGGTTTTATTGTAGGATCTGGAAAAAGAAATTTGTTAGAATTACATTTTCTATATCACAATTTTTTAATTGTAGATTTTTGTCCAAACATCCAAAAAATGAATCTTTATTTGAGATGGTGAAACTATATCTTGAATTATTAGCAACTTTGATTTATATAATAGCTTTTTATATATATTCTATGAAACAAGATCTCTTCTGATATCTAGGAGAGGAATATGTGAAAGAACAAAAAATGACTGCAAAGTAGCAGACTTAAATATACCACTAATATTTCTTTGATAATGTTTAAGTACTGAGAAGTTTAATATAGGAATTTTTTCTCCAATAGAGGATAGTAGTCATCAATTGAATATGCTAGTGCTAAAGAAGCTATCAATAAAGTATTTGCAATACCAAGTAATATTAGCTAATTTTCCAGGAAGGTTATTCATAGAAATTGTGATCTGAACTGAGAAAAATAAGTTAAACTATAGTCCATAGTTACTGCAAAATATAGGGTAGGATTGTGTTTTCATTCATTACTGCAAAAGATTATATTCAGATTACCAAATGATTCTCTTTTATTTAGGTGAAAAATTGAATGCACTGTCTTCATTGGATTAGACTCCAGTCATTAAAAAAATATTTTTGTTTATTTTCATATCCTTATTGAGAGATTTTTCCATTTCAGGTAAGGATCTCTTGATAAGTGAAATTAATATCATAAGCATAAATGACATTTTTGTATTTTGCTTTGGGAATTCAATTGATGAATATATTAAATAAAATAGGTAAGAACACTGATTCTCAAGGAAGATCCTCAAGGAAGATCGTTCTATAAAATTTTGCATCACTTGATTTTTTATTATTATTGGAGAACACTTTATCAAGTAAATTAATTGTTTTTCTGTTTGTAAGAATTTCAGAACTTTTAGCAGAATAACATTTTTTCAAATACAATCATAAATTGAGATTAGATCAATAAAGGTCATATCAGTCTTTAATTTATTTTGAAAACCTTTCTCTATATGAGTGTTTAAATAGAAAACTTATTCAAAGCAGTTTCTTTCTGGCTTAAACCCAATCTGCTCTATGGGGAAATAACTCAAGTGTTTGTTAATATAAGGCTTTCAGAAAGCTTGTAGGGAAAACATAAAAATAATATTGGGTATGAATGGGTGACAGCCTTCTGTGGTCCACCCTGAAAGAAGCATGCATTAGTATGCAAATTCAATAATCTTCATAAGAAAATCAGACTTCATCTTAATAAATTCCTAGTTAAAAACAGCAAAATTATGAAATTACACAATAGAATTATTTGATTGTAAAATAATCGCTGTCAATATGCATATTTTGTTTTAATCTAATCTACTAGGTAAAGATTAAAAAAAGTGGATTCATCTATGTTGGAAAAGTTACTAATTTTTAAAATTAGATTGGTGCTAGTAATTCCATAACTTTTTAAAATATTTTTTAAATTATTCACTAGACATTTCTAAAGCAAAGCTTTAAAATTAAATAATTTTAATAAGTGAAATAAATATGCTTTTTATTTTTTACATAATAATATAGTGCTAAAAAGAATAAAATATGTTTGAATTATTACTGCTAAATTTATGTACTCCAATATTTTGTTACTTGGCTGCTTTGCAGCAATTAATTACATTATATGGATTTGATTTGAATGATTCAGAATAAGTATTTTATTTTTAAATAGCAAACAATCCCAGTTAGGCATATATAATTATATGATTAATTGTTGCAGGAAATGTATAAGAATTTCTAAATAGACATGTTGTTTTTGTTTACATTTATTTCATATTAATAATTTCATAATTATTAGTCTGTCATATGATTTTTTCAGCCTACATTTGCAATAGAAGCAGTACTTCACTCTATTCTAGAGCCATCTGTTGTAACTATGAATAACTAATATATAATAGATTTAAGTTCCAACCAAATTCTCATACTGTTATGCAAATCTAATGTTCTTTATTAATGAAGACTGACTGCATGAAAGTATTCTGGGGATTTGCATGTAGTATTACTATCCAGTTTCCATAAAATACTCTGATTTATGATTGCTGATTCTAGGGTTGAATACTAGAATTAATTATAATACAATCATTAAAAATGAAAATTAATTATTATTTATCTGTAAACTGGTTTGTGAAAAAAAAAAAAAAATAGATAGCCTGATTTAAGTTCTAAAATAATAATTATCAACTAATAAAGTGTAATGATCAGGCATTTGATTCTATGATTGCATCTTTAAAAAAATGTTTAATCTAAAATACTAAAACAATTTTTGTTACAGTTGCCTAATATTTTTCAAAAACTTAATGGTCAAAATAAATAAATTTGTTGGATAGAACATCAGTAGATAAAAAAACACACTTTAGTGCTGAAATTAAATTCAGCATTAAATAATTAAAATTTTAATATTATCAGGAGTTTCTTAATGGTATAAAAAAAATCTTCTAATCAAATTAAATTTATTAAGTGTAAAGTAAATTTACTAGAATTACAGAATAATGAAAAATATGTAACTGATCTATTTAATGAATGTTTTCTCAAATGTACCAATAGATGGTGTGTGCTAGTACAGATTTTATTAATTGTATGGAAGTTGCAGTAGCAGGGTTAACATATGGCAATGATGCATGATTTGTTAATAAAGGGATATTAGATTATTTAGAAAAAGTACTAAGGGAAGTAGGAAGACATACATTAGGTGCAGATGTGTGGACGGCAAAGAAGGGAGAAATGGGATGGTTAAGTTTTTATATGAGAGATGCAAAAAACAAAATGAAAATGTTTGGTAGATTGCAGTTTATGAATAATAAAAGAATAGCCAAAATAGTATTTAATTGGGTTACGAGTAAAGGGTGGGCAACAAGATGGGTGAGAAAGGTAATGGAGTATGCAGAAGATTTGGATAAAGAGTTTATATCAGTATACTTGTACAAAAGGTGGGATGATTGTGTTAGGAGGCTTGTTGAGTGTTATAGTGGTAAGGAATGGGATAGAAGAATAGATACATTAATAAAGAATTAGGGAGTTGGAGAGACAGAGAACTAGTATGGAAAGTAAAAAGAGTTTAAATATATATAGAAGTAAACAGATCATTGGGTGCGAGTTAATTTATGATAATATCGAGGAAAGTAGTTTATTGTTTAAGGCTCCAACAGGATCTTTAGCAACAAGGGAATATACATGTAAATGGAAAACTATGGGTGATTTAATCTGCAAATTGTATAAGGAAGGCATAGAAAATATTAGGCATTTGTTAATTCAGTGTAAATGCTTGAAAGCAGAAAGGGTACAAATAATGAAGTTGTAATTATAAGAATTCATAAGTAATATTTACTAAGGCTTTAACCTCAAGAATATGTGTGTAAAAGTGCGATATTAGGGACCTCTACAGGTCTTAACCATAAGCTTATGCTTTGGATGAAAAGAGGGGAACCCTTCTTTACTTCAACCTACTTTCTATTTAAATAGGTGAAGCTGAAGCGGTTAGATCAAAGAGCGTGAAGCTATTGAATACTTCACTGATTAAGTCCATGTTTTTTATTACACATTAATACTCGTGAAATCTTTCAATTTACAATGAGTCAATGGAAAGATCTTAGAGTTAGAAATCTATTACACTTGTGGTTAAGACCTGTAGAGGTCCCTAATATCACATTTTTACACGCATATTCTTGAGGTTAAAGTAAATATTACTTAAATAATGAAATTATAAAAGAATAAATATGAACAGTGATTATACAGAAAGTGGGTTATTGGTTTTTATGCTGGGTTTGGGAAAAAATGAGGGTTTTGATATGAAGGCTATGGAGTTGACAAAGACTATGTTGTGGAAATGTGATCCGGAGCAGATTATGGGAAAACTTAGGGTAGGGAATGGAAAGGAAAGGTAAAGTGACTAACAGGTTTCTCTGGGTATAGTTGCTGAGAGATTCCTGACTCCATATAAGAAGTCACAGTGCATCACATCATATTCTTGTTAAATTTTGATTTTTTAAAAAATGTTTGCTTTGCTTGATTAGATGGTTTAACATCAAAGATTCTAAAAGATAATAAATTAGCTTTGAATACTGTATTTGTTTATTTAATTTATCATTTCTGGATCATTTCCTGCATATTTGAAATTTAATGTTATTACATCAACCTTCAAAAAGATAATTCCACACTTATGAATAATTATAGACCAATCTGTACTATTTCGATAATTTCTAAACTTTTGGAAATTGTTGTTAAGAATAAAATATTGCCGTTTTTGATTATAAATAATATATTGTCTGTCTAGCCTGTATGTTTTTATTGTTGGTAGAAGTAGCCTGAATACTTTAAATAGTCATGTGCATAATCTGATTTCATCATTTAGATAATCATCTCAAGATATTGACTACATTTCTAGAATGATTAAAGGTATCTCGTCAAATTTTTAATTAATCATTCTTAGTCATAGGGTTTTCATGATTCTTTTGATCTTTGGTTGGGGAATTATTTAAAAACTAGTGTGATAATGTAATTATAGTTAATCACAAAGCTCCACAGAGTTCAGTCTGTGATCTCTTTTTTTTCTTCATTGAAATTGGATTCAAATATTTATTTAGGCTGATGATATTGCCTTTATTTGTAGTGCTGCTTATTGTAGTTGCTGTGAAAAAATAGTAAATGAAGATATAGTTTTAATTACTAAATGGTTAGCATATAATCATCTATCAGTAAGCCTGAGTAAAGCAAAAACAGTTTTTTTTCCTTAACAAATATAATTCATTTTCTCACAACATTACTATTTATATTAAATATGTGTTGCATTTTAATAATGCATGTACTTGTATTATTATCATTTAGAAATTTATATTTATTCCAAATTATCCTGGTTAAATCATATGTAACTTTTCATTTACACAAATTAATTTATCATCATCATCATCATCAACCATTATCATTCCATTGCATGATGAAGGTCTCTCTAAGTTCAAACCATCTTCTCCGATCTTTAGCTTCTCTTCTCCACATTACCCTGCACACTTTCTTATTTCATCAATTCATCTCACCTGTGGCCTCTTTCTGGGTCTTTTACAATATCTTGGAATCCCGTTTATGATTTCAATTGTTCATCTACTATCATCTCTTCTAGCATGTCTAGCCCAACTCCACTTCAGTCTTTTAATTTTTTCAATGAGATCAGTAACACCTGTTTATTCTCTTACCCATATATTGCATTTTCGATCTTTTCTCGTTACTCCCAACATTCATCTCTCCATACTTTGAGTGGTCTGAAGTCTCTTTATTGCTCTTCTATTAAGTGTCTAAGTCTCAGATCTATAAGTAAGAACTAGTAAAACATATTTATTAAAAATCTTCCTTTTCAAACGCATAGGCATATTTTCTTTTAGTATCAAGTTATTTCTACCAAAAGCACTTCAATCAAGTTTAATTCTATGATTAATTTCATCCATTATGTTCCCATCTGTAATAATAATCTGACCAAGGTATTTGTAACTGTTAACTTCTTCTAACTCATCATAATCAATCTTTATTTTCATATTTTGAGAAAATCCATCAAACATTATTTTAGTCTATTTAACATTTATCTTTAGTCCTACTTTCATCTGATAACTCCTACAACATTTCCTGAAGATCTAAAGCATTATTTGCAAAAAAGAACTACATCATCTGCAAAATCTAAATGACTTAAATAATCTCTATTTACTTTCACTCCTTTAGCTTCCCATTTTAATCCACAAAATATTTCCTGCAGCACTGCTGTAAAATTTTTTGGAGATATGGAATCGCTCTGTCTTACACTCTTCTCAATGTTGATTTCCCCATTATCATTATGTAATCTAATTGTTGTTGTTGCATTTTTATAAATATTCTTTAAAATATGACAATATCCTGGATCTATACCTTGATGATCCAATGCTTTAATCATTGAAGAAATGTTTATAGAATCAAATGCCTTTTCATAATTACAAATCCAAAGCATAATGGCAATTCATATTCATTTGTCCTTTCTATAAATCCAGCTTGTTCTCTTGGTTGGTGGAAATCCATTGTTCTCTGTAGACGAGTTGTAATTATCTTGGTAAAAATTTTGTATAAAACTGACAAAAGGCTGATAGGTCTGTAATTTCTAATATCTTCTTTATCATCTTTTTTAAATATTAATATTAATACTGCATTCTTCCAATCATCTGGTACATCTTTATCATTTAGACATTTGGCATATAATTTTGCTAAAAATTCTTCACCTGCTTCTTTTAATTAATATATTAATTATAATTCCATCATTACCTGGAGCCTTTTCTTTTTTCATACATTTAATTGCATGTCTCACTTCTTCATTTAAAATTCTGGGCAATTCTGAAGATGTAATAGATATAAGAGGTACTTGTTCTTTATTACTATATAATTCTTGATAGAAGTCTTCTACCCATTTCATGATGTCATCTCTATTTTTAGCAATAATTCCATCTTTTTTCTTATTGCAGATAGAAATTTCCTACCAATACCAAAATGTTGTTTTACATTCTTGAGACTTTTATTCTCTTCTATAGCTTTCCTTGCTAGTTCACAGTTATACTTTCTTATATCATTTTTAACTCTTTTCTGCACCATTTTACAAAATTCGAGGTATTCAATTCTTTTTAATGTATTATTTTTATATATCTTCATATTCTTTCTTCATAAATTCTCTAGTCTCAATAGAAATTTTATTGGTCAATTGCTGCTTTTTTCTACCAGCTATCTTTGTTGCTGTTTTTAAAAGTGTATCAGTTATTTTCATATTAAGTTTATTCAAACCTGAATCATGTTTAAAATCTACTAATACTTGAAACCAATTTGTAAGTTCTAATCTAAATTCATTAGAATGTTTTTGAAAATTAGGAATATCAACTGTAAATATTGTTTTTCTTAATAATTTTTGTCTCTCTAGTTTTGCAGTAACACATATCTTACATCTTACTAATCAATGATCACTTCCTGTGTTAAATTTATTAAGAACATTACAGTCTTGAAATATGTATTTTCTCTTAGTCAAAATATAATCCAATTCTGCTGTACCTTCATTTGGATGCTTCCATGTCCATTTTCTTTTAACATTTTTCTCAAAAAAAAGAATTCATAATATAAAGTTTTTCTTTTTCTGCAAACTCCACAAGTCTATGTCTTCTCTCATTTCTATTACCATAACCAAAATTACCTACATCACTTTCATCTTTCATTTGTTTACCAATTCTAGCATTAATGTCTCCCATAACAATTTTAAATGTTGTTTACTCTGATCAAAAGCCTTTTGTACATCCATATAAAAATCTTCTACTACTTCATCACTATGAAAACTTGTTGGGGCATAAACCTGAATTATCTGCATTTGGTATCTCCTATTAAGTTGTATAATTAATCTTGCCACTGTCCAATACACCATCAATCTCCACAATGTTGTTCTTCCACTTTTTATTTACAATGAATTCTACTCCACTTGTATTTCCAATATTTGTGACTTTATAATAGAGTACATGTCCACTTTTTAAATCGTCTCTTCACTCTTTCTTCTAACTTCACAAAGTTCAATAATGTCCCATTTAATATAAGACAGTTTTTTTTCTAATTCTTGCAATCTTCCTTCACTTGAAAGTGATCTACAGTTGTAAGTACCTAAATAAAAAGTCATCAAATGGCGTCGTCATCAAATGGCAGCCTGGGTATTTTATGTTATAGTATGTTTATTTGGGGAATATTCTTATATATTTCTTAAACTATTTCACAAAATTATACTTTGTGCATTATTTTTGGCTTTCTTGATTGCCTTCTGCTTGAGATATATTCAAAGTGTATAGTATATTTTATGTTGTGCACTTATATCAATATAGAGTTATTCTTGATGTTCATTGTTGAAAAGTCTTTCGTTATCCTAGCATTTCTAATCTCAATATTCATCCGTCAATTAGATTTCAATTGGCTTTAATAATTTTTTTTCAAGGAATTTTGTAAAAGAAAGTATGTTTGTTCTGGTCCTAAATTGTGTGTTTATTGTATTATATAAGGCTTTCAAAAAGTGTTTATCATTGGTTGCATAGTAAATGTTAATACTATTATATATGCCCTCTAAGTCTGTTTCGATATCACCGATATCTGTCACAACATTTCCAATAAAATCAGCAATAAAATGTGCATATCTCTTATTTTACATCAATCCCATAACTTATTTTGTTTTATATAGTCTTATTCTTATTTATATTGCTATCATGCTAAATCAGCTGTTTATGCATCAGTTTTATATAAGGTGGGACTAAATACTTGGAGTTATCATTCAAAATAATGATTTTTTTAATTTGATTAATGTCTTTCTATATTAAAAATATATATTTATCTCCCTTCTCTCCCTCTTATGATATTTTTCATGTTGTTAATATGGTAGAATGTCTTTCCCCCTAATAATGTATCCATTACATAATCATCCTCATCATTTTGCTGGTTTATTATTTAAACTTGTAATTTATTTATAACGTATTCTTTAATAAATATTTTTTACAACAAGTATTTTATTGTTTCATTTCTAATGGTTATTGGAGACATGTTTTTTGTATTTTGCTATTGATATTGTTATTACTATTTTTTATTTTATTTATTTTAAATTCATAATTGTTATAAGTTCTCATATAAGATTATTCTTGTCTGGAGTTTGTAACTTATTATTATGTTTACTTTATGAATATTTTGAATTAAAATTAAAATTTTTATTATTATAATTATTATTAATTTTTTTGGAGTTTGAATTCAATATTCAATAAGTTATAAAGTAAAAAGAATAATGGCAGCAAAATTACTAAAACATAATTACTTCTGCAGTACTATTAACTAATTTGTGTTTATCAGAGGATAACAAAATCCTGATAATGGAATAATACTCATCTCACTCTATTAGAATAAATTAATTGATTGCTTTTCCAAATTTCCCACTTTTTTAATCATTTGTTTATAAAGATAATCTCTTTTTTTTTTATTTAATCTAATATAAAAATGAAATTTAAATACTATATATTGCAACTGGAAATTATATCTATAGGGTAAATTAAGCCAAATAATATAATGATAGCTACATGTTGAAGAAATAAGTATAACTGTTCACATATTGACATTCAAATGGAATGGAATGGGTAATTTTATACCTTATATATGTATTATAGTATAATTCATCTTACATTCTATATTTTAAAAACAATGGAATGAAATTATGTCTTATATTCATGTTATCAGTCAATGAACATGCCCCTCTTCAGATCTTAACATTTAACATTAATTAAGTTAGTAGACAGTTGTTCTCCTATTGTACTTGGATAAGACATATAATTATAACAATATTTAAATATAATAAAATGATACCATGTACACGAATTAAATTACTGTTGATGATCAAAGTGAGTTTTCTGCATTATTCTAATTTATTCATTACAGGTTTTTCTGAACCATTTGTTACATTTTTAGATACATAATCTAAGCTCAAAAGATATACAACCTTAATTTTGAAATGAACCCAATGAAGACAATAATAATGAATGTTATCTTTAACTGAGGATCTACTTTACAAGCCTTTCAATATTTTTACTAAATCTCTCCTTTATTATTCTAGATTGCAGAAAACATACATACTGAGACTGATAGTTGTCCACAATAATTACCCTTATCTAAATGAGTATGAGAAGAAAAAGAGAATATAACCTAGATTAATGAATCAATAATATATTTCATGTAAATACAAATAAACTTGACATATATATATATAAGGTTTGAATGCATATATCTGCAAGATAGTTATTTAACATTAATTAAATTTCCTATTGTTCACTAATATCTTTGGAATTATTATCAACTATATTACAGTCTTGATAATGCCTGACAGACAAATCAAGAATCAAATTCATCTATGTAACTTAAATATCAATCAGTATTTTTTTAAAAAGCAAACACTTTTGCTCCATCCTTGCAACTTTGTGATATATTCCTCCAAAAAGTGATAGTATCTTTTTCACAATTTCAACAGAGAAAAAATCAGGAGAAAAAAAATAACAATATTATATATATTATACATCAAAATAGTTTTAGTATTGAAATCTTTTTAAATTGAAATACTTAAATTTCTTAATGGTATTTAAATGTTTAATGTGCATATTATTTCATGGTATTTTGACTTATTAGCTTCTTTCCTTACTCTGAAAGTCCATTATAAATTTCCAATTCAGTTGATTTTATTTATGAGTGTTTTAAATCACAAGAGTGATTTTCCCATTGGTTGAGTTGCATATTGGTTTTTAAAACAGGGAAAACTCTCCATACAGTAGTGCCACTCAGTAGAAGCCAGAGTAATCAATGGATGCCAGAAGGCTTGTGCATAAAATCCCTATCTAGTGCTTACTCATCCAATACCCCCAGACTAGCATGGAGAGGTTTGCCTGTTTTAATAACAGTTATGAGCAAGCATAAGAAATGGTGATCATATGATGTGTGTAGATTGGTTTTTAGATTTTCTTGGTTAGTCTTATATTTTATAGGTAAATATGTATGCAATAATGCAAATTATCTTCCCTAACAGATTACCTTACAGATTTTATATTAGATTTAGATAGATTGTACCTCTTTTATATGCTCTATATGATTGGAAGGCAATGAGCCAATGATGATAGCCTTTGGTCAATCATTTTTAGAAAACTATAATTCTAAATATAGTTTGACAAATACTTCCCTTACAGTTTTCACAAAGTACGATAATCACAATTATTTTTTTTTTGCAAATCTTTTTGTCTAGTAACAAGTTAATATTATATAAAATTGCATAAGTAATAGTAAATTAACATAACTAATAAATTATTAAAATATTTTTATTATTTTAATATTTTTTCTATGGTGGCAGATAATTGCATTCAATTAAAAATGCCTTCTTTACATAATACAAAAATAACTATTTCTGATATTTATACATTTATATTTTTGACATATTTGCTTGTGCTACTCTACCTTATATAAAAATTTTCCTCTCTAGGAGTAATTGATCATTAGCATCTGTTAATTTTGTTATTACCAGTGTTGTTTTTGTTTTCGCTATTTATTTATCAATGTGTATAATAATAATCATTTATTTTCTGAATTATTTATATTGTTCTCAAATGATCGTTATTTATTCATATGGTAGCAAATCTATGCCCTATTTTTCTGATCAGATTTTACATTTGATTGCTCAGTTGACCCAAAATCAACAATCTCTTGTACTTACTTTGGATTTGCTGAACACACACAACATATATAGGAAGCAAAGAAATAATTATAAAGCGGCTATGTGGATTAAATAGATATGCATCATTATTGTATTTGAATTTTACTGACAGATCTTAATTATATAATGCTCATAAGTAAAATTGGATTATTTACAAATTTCTCTGCATTATAAAATCAGACAAAAACACTAATGCCTTTAGATTTTCAAAAATAATTAAGATCCTTACAGCCTGTATAAATATTTCTGAACCACTTTGTGAGCTATAGGGATAGATTCCTCTGGGATAACAACAGAATTAATGTTTTCAGGGATTAGTTTGCAGTTTTCGTGTTTTCTCTTTACCCTAGTTTTGATGATTTTTTCAATTTAACTTAACTTTTTCTTTTTCCTTCAGTTCAACTTATCTGTTACTATGTTTGTTGCTTCTGAGAATGACTAACCAATTTAATGTGTTTATTCTATCATCTAGTTTTTTTTTCATTTCTTTTTTGCAGTAGAAAAAACTTAATTTTTTAGAATAGCTTTAAAAATAACAATTTAATTAAAATGTTAACATTCATTATTATCCTAATTTTATTGGATTATATCTAAAATATCTTAATTAAAATACATTATTATCCTGTATGCAAAATATACATTTTATTCCTTCTTTTACTTTAGATTTGTTCTTAATCCATTCTTGTAAGTATTTAGGCTTTTTTTTTTTTAATCTTTTTGCTATTAATAAATTTTTTCTTCACTGCTTTTTTGATGACAACCATTTTCCTTTTTTTCAATTTCTGCCTATGCTTTTTCCATGGTTGTTGAGTGAGACTTGTTCTGGCTCACTGTTTTTATCTTACTCCTTTCTTTCATATTGCAGTTTCTTCTATTAACAACATTTTCATCACAGTTGCATTTTAGAGTCACAGTATTGACATCACCTGACCAATCCAGCTAGTTCATATGTAACTAAATATTTTCAAATCCGACTTGTTTTGTGGATTGATTATAGAAAAAAAAAAAATCCTAAACCTGCTTAAGCATGTATAACAGATACATTAATCACTAAGCCATAAGATCCTATATATATATTTGCTATGCAATTGATATTTTTATAGAAAAACAAAGAGAGAAGGGAAGGGGGCGGAAAAAGATATTCTGCATAGGATTATTTAATTTAAACTATTTTTCATTAAATGTTATAATTTAAAATTATATTTCTATAAATAGTAATGAAAATTTTATTAATAGGCAGAATGTGCTTTAGTATATATAATTACATGGAGCCACTAGAAGCGCCTCATAACAATGGTTATTAAACAAATTTATGCCGATCATCTCATTTAATTATTGAGGGGGAAAGAGGCTTTTTAAAACGATTTTTTATTTTGTTAAAAAAAATCTGTACTGTCATAGATTTAAAAACAAATTTATTTATGCAATACGTTTTATTTTTTGTACATTTTTTATTTTTTCAATTGCTTCATAATTTTGACGAAAGATGGCAATCTTTATCAGTGTGACATTTTAAAAATGAAAATACCGAAATTCTACTGTCGTAAAATTAATAAAAAGATTATTTTAATATTGCAAATAAAGAATCGGCAGATGAATGAAAAAGATAATGATACATTTTCAATAAGTACAATCAGTGGCGCAGAAAATGAGTAAGGTAGTACATACAGATAAAATGGATATTAGAAAGTTTATTTATATAGGTATAGAGTTAATGTTATTGAAATAGCTAGAAGAGAGACAATAATTAATACAGAGACAATAGCAAAGTTAAATATGTAAATAATTATTGCTAAAAGATAAAAATATTGATAGATAAAAAAAGTTAGAAAGATATATTAAAAAATGGGTGTATGGGTATAATGTAAAAAAAAAAGATGCCCCCCCCCCCCCAATGATAACTAGATTTTAGCATATATACATAAAGCTAGATAAATGTTAAATGAAATAGATCATAAATATTTATTAAAAATCTTTTAAATGTCTGGAAGATATATTCGTAAATTTTATTTCTTAAATTTATTAATAACTCAGAATAATTAAATTATTGTTTTATATCATTAAAAAATAAAGTTGTCTTCAATGTCTTTCTGCAAGTCTTTCTAGTATTTTTTATCAATAGTTAATAGTAGCTGGCTTGATTATGTACAGATTGGCTACCTAGAAAAAAAAAATCTTATGCTTGCTTCAAAATTATTCATTATATGTTGAAATTGATCCGTGATTAGACAAAAAATTATCCAGTTGAATATTCTTTAACATGCAACAAGCAATTATCATCATCATTTTCAATCATTATCAATCCATTGCAATCTATCTCCTATCTGTAACCTGTTTCCTCCACATCCATCCCTCAATCTCTTGGAATCCAGTTTAAGATGTTAACTTTCCATCTATTACCATCTCTTCTAGAAATATTTCCACCCAATTCCATTTCAGTCTCTTAATTCTTTTAATGATGTCCATATTACCCTTTTATTCTCTTACCATGTATTTCATTTTCCATCTCTTCTTGTTACTCCCAACATGCATGTCTCCATACTTCTTTGAGTTATCTGAAGTCTGTGTACTGCTCTTTTGTTAAGTGTCTAAGTCTCATTTTTTTTTTAATATTAAGTTATTTCTACCAAAAGCACTCCAAACAAGTTTAATTCAATGATTAATTTCATTCATTATATTTTCATCTATAGTAATAATCTGACCAAGATATATGTAGTTAATTTTTAACTCATCATTATCAATCTTTATTTTCATCGTTTGAGAACATTTATTGAACATTACTTTAGTCTTTTTAACAGTTACCTGTAGTTTTACTTTCTTACTTTCATCTGATAACTATTGCAACATTTTCTGAAGCTCTGAAGCATTATTTACAAAAATAACATCATCTATAAAATCTAGATGACTTAAATAATCTCTATTTACTTTTATTTTTTTTAGCTTCCCATTATAATTCACAAACTATTTCTTGCAGCACTACTACAAAAAGTTTTGGAAATATGGAGTCACCCTGTTGTATACCTTTTTCAATGTTAATCTAGTATCATAATGTAATCTAATTAATGCTAGTTCATTTTTATAAATATTCTTCAGAATATGGCAATAGGCTGGGTCAATAACTTTGATGATCCAATGCTTTAATTACTGAAGAAATGCTTACAGAATCAAATGCCTTTTCATAATCTTCAAACTCGAAGATAATGGCAAGCCATATTCATTGGTAGTTTCTATAACTTCTCTCTCAATACTTGTATATGATCCATTGTACTAAAATCATTTTTAAATCCAACTTGTTCTTTTAGTTGGTTAAAATCCAATGTTCTCTGTAGATGAGTTGTAATTATCTTTGTAAATTTGTTTATAAAACTGACAAAAGACAGAGAGGTCTATAATTTTTAATATCTTTATCACCTTTTTTAAATATTAATATTAAGACTGCAATCTTCCAATTATTTGGTACATCTTTATCATTTAGATGTTTGGTATATAACTTTGCTAACTTTTTTCTATTTCTTCACCTGCTTTTTTAAAGATTTGCCATCATTACCTGGAGCTTTTCCTTTATGCAAAATTTAATTGCATGTCTCACTTCTTTATTTAAAATCCTGGACAATTCATAAGATATATTAGCTGTAGGAGTTACTTTTCTTTGTTCTTTATTACTATATAATTATTGATAGAACTTTTCTACATATTTCATGATGTTATCTCTCATTTTAGTAGTAGTTCATCTTTTTTTTTTCTTGCAGAAATAAGTTTCCCAACAATAGCAAAATGTTGTTTTACACTCTTGAGACTTTTATTCTCTTCTAGAGTTTTCCTTGATAGTTTACAAGTATACTTTCTACACTCTTGAGACTTTTATTCTCTTCTAGAGTTTTCCTTGATAGTTTATAATTATACTTTCATATATCATTATCAACTTTTTTTTTTGCATCATTTTACAAAATTTGAGACATTCAATTCTTTTTAAAGCATAATTTTTATATATTTTTATGTTCCTTTTTTCCTTCATAAATTGTCTTGTCTCATTAGAAATTTTATTGGTCAATTACTGTTTTTTCCTGCCAGCTATCTTTGTTGTAGTTTTTAAAAGTGTGTCAGTTATTTTTCTATTGATTTCATTCAAATCTGAATCATGTCCAAAATCTGTTAATTTTTGAAAACAATTAGCAAGTTCTAATTTAAATTTATTAGAATGTTTCTGAAGATTACGAATATCAGTTATGAATATTGTTTTTTTGAATGAGTTTTGTCTTTCTATTTTTATATTAACATATATTTTATATCTTACTTCCTGTGTTGAATTTATTAAAAATATTACAATCTTGAAATATATATTTTCTGTTAATCAAAATTTAATACAATTCTACTGGACCTTCATTTAGTTGCTTCCATGACTGTGTCCATTTAATATTTTTTTCAAAAAAGAATTCATAATATAAAGTTTTTCTTTTACTGCAAATACCACAAGTTTATGTCCTGTCTCATTTATATCACCATAATTAAATTTACCTACATCACTTTCATCCTTCAATTGTTTACCAATTCGAAAGTCTCACATAACAATTTTAAAATACTGTTTAGTCTGATCAAAAGTTTTTTGTACATCCATATAAAAATCCTCTACTACTTCACCACTATGAGAACTTGTTGGGGGCATAAACCTGAATTATCTGTGTTATCTCTTATTAAGTTGAATAACTAATCTTGTCACTCTGTTCAACACACCATCAATCACCACAATGTTGTTTTACACTTTTTATTCCACATGCACTTCAAATATTTGTGCCTTTGTAGTACAGTACGTATCCACTTTTTAAATCAATTGTCTCTTAACCTTTTCTTCTAACTTCAAATATACTGACATTTAGATATAAAGTTAATTTAAGTCAAATCAAGAAGGGAAATTTAGGGTTGAAGCATCAATTCATAAGAAGCATCAATTCATAAGAAAAGTAATATAGATAATACTATAACTAATTGGCACTCAAATATAATAAATACAATACATTCTAGAATTCCTAGAGCAGTAAATTATTGTTCAAGTAAAGAAGATTATGTTAAATAAATAGATTTAATAAAAGAAGAATTTATAAATAATGATTTTCCAAATAAATTTATAAATGATAATATTAAGTTAAAAAATAAGTTAGATTATATAAATAATAATAAAGAAAATAATAATAATATAGATAAAATTAATTATATAGATATAAAGACAAGAAATAACTATGTAGTTAAGAATTTAAATAAAGTTATAGGTAAAATTAATAAAAAAATTAATAAATATATTAATGTTAAAATAGTTAATAAAAAGAGAAAAAAATATGATTAGTATTTTAGAAAATAAATATATTAATAATTTTAATAAAAATTCAAATAATAAAATATATGAAATTAATTGTAAAAGTGTCAAATTAATAATATTCAAGTAAATTATGTAGGAAAAACAAAGAATTCAATATTATAGAAGACTATTACAATATAAATATGACCATTTGGTGATATATTTACATACATTAGAAACAGGGCATGATTTTGAAAAGGATTGTATAAAGATGATACAATTTACAAATAATAAAAGGGATAGAAAAATAAAAGAAGCTATTTATATTAATAATATTAAGCCAGTATTAAATAGAGAATTGGGCCTGAAAAGAATTGTGACAAAAAAAAAGATTTAATTATATAAAAAATAGAAAAGGAGAGCTATTAAAATATAACAAATTTAAAAGTTTGAATTTAGCAGTTAAGATTTAGAAATATAAGTAGAAGGTAGGTATAAAAAATATGTTAAAAAATAGTAATATAGGTTAAAAAAATTATATATATTGATTGTTAATGTAATGAATAATAGTAAGTGTAAAATATATAAGAATGAATATATAATGTTAAAGTTAAATATTAAAAAAATAATAAGAATAAAATAAAAAATAAATGAAATAAAAATAAAATCTATATACATGATTATAAGAAAATATAGAATATAAAAAAGATTTAAATGTATAATATATAAAAAGCTAATAATTATATAGAGAGGTATATAAAGATATTTATGGGTATATGAATAATGATTATAAGATAGAATATATGTATAAAATGTAAAAGTATATGTTCATGTATATGTATATTCATGTATTTGTATTGTGTTTGTTATAGTTCTGAAGAAGATTGCTGGGGCAATTGAAACTGTCAATAGTGGGTTGTAAAAAAATCATTGTAAAAAGTAATAAAGAACATAGATGATATTAATTTTTTAAAAGTTTATAAGTATAGACATTCTTTATGTTACAAATAAAAAAATAAATATTTGAAACTTTTATTTTTTATGAAAAAGCTTTAAAATAGAGGGGGGGGGTTTCTGAAAGATATAATTATGGAAATGTAATAAATACATTTTCATTAACAAATACACTACAAAATTAAATCTGAATGTTTATTTTTAATCACAGTCAAAATGCTTCTTTTTTTTCCTAGAGTGTTTATTTGATAGAATCAGAAAGCTTAAATAGTTAACTCGGTGCTGATATAGTACACGCTCGGTGGCCATTTTGAATTTGGAAACACCCAAAAACACTGCTGGCACATGCAAGTGATAAATGTCATTTTAAAGTATTTTTTAATTTTTAATGTTCACTTTTTTTTCTTTTCCTGCACCTTTTTTTGATAGTAGCACCTTAGGCTATTTAATGTGACATTTTCCCGCCATTTTTTTAAAGTGTAGTGCCTTCCCACAACCTTTTTTAATTATAGTGCCTCAGGCATCTTATTTTTTTGAAAAATGAGTGTTTCTAGTCAATGACATTTATCGTTTGCATGTGCCAGCAGTGTTTTTGGGTGTTTCCAAATTCAAAATGGCCACCGAGCATGTACTATATCAGCACCGTTAACTCTTTAAGCATGTGCTTTTCTGTCAACAGTATCCTTGGAGGGAAATGTTTGAAAATAGACAATCAGACATCATTTTGGTGTATTTGTTAAAGAAAATCAATTTTTTATTATATTTCTATGAATTATATCATTTACTATTAAAATGAAAATTAAAAAAATATCTATATTTGAAAATATTTTCAAATGAAAGTTCTGAATTGTTGCTTTTTCTTACTGATAATAATGAATATCTGTATTTTAGAACTTTAAAAATAGGGAAAATAAATTATCTTTTTATTCAATGAAAAAATTAAATTATTAATAAATGTAAAAACAGTGGAGATGCAACTAAGCTGTATCTAATTGCGTGATTTCAATTATATGCTATAAATTAAAATGTAAACAAACAAATAAAAATGTAAATAAATCAACAAAAAACTCATTAAAATTCACAAATTTTAATATTCAGCAGTCACTTTTTTTCTCTAAGCTTAGCACATAGAAATTACTGTACATAAAATATCTTCAGTTTATGTTAAAAGCACAAATATTTTAATCTTCCTTTATTTTTTCTGAATTTGATGGACAGTATTTTGCTTAAAATATTTTTTAAAAGTAAAAGTATCATTACAATTGTCACAGAAAAAATGGGGTAAAATTTTTTTTAGAATTAAGTAGAAGTTTTACAAGATTTCTTAATAAGTGAAACACAGGCTTAATATATACCATGTGTCTATATATGTAATATAGGGCATATGAGCACAGACTTTCACATGACCCACCACTCTCCACTCTATCTAATAACACTGATACACTCAAGCACATATATGCTGAAAAGATAAATAATCACCAATATACGTATTTCGAGCATTCCATCATCAGATTTTCAATTGGATGGAGGGTTGAAGAGTTGGAGTGTGTAGTAGATTGGAGCCAGTCCATTAAAGTATGAAGATTGTCTATCTTAATAAATATCTGAGCACTTACAGTATATATGTGTGGGAGATGATAATCTGGACCAACTGATGATTGCTGGTTTAGCATGAAATACGTATATTGGTGATTATTTATCTTTTCAGCATATATGTGCTTGAGTGTATCAGTGTTATTAGATAGAGTGGAGAGTGGTGGGTCATGTGAAAGATTTCTTAATATTCATTAAACATTAACATGCTTGGAGGGAGAGTAATTTCTTGAAAAAGAAATGAGTCTATTGTTTCATAAGAAAAAAAAAATATTCGGACCAT
The DNA here is from genome assembly GCA_028023455.1 of Epiperipatus broadwayi. Classification (NCBI taxonomy): domain Eukaryota; kingdom Metazoa; phylum Onychophora; class Udeonychophora; order Euonychophora; family Peripatidae; genus Epiperipatus; species Epiperipatus broadwayi. The sequence goes on from JAQFVV010012401.1 coordinate 7,412,689, forward strand.
ATTTTGCTATTTATTTTAAAGATAAAAATACAGGAGTTAGCTTTTTTTTTCTTATTAGGTGCATGAATGAATGAATACATTCTTTAAAATAGAATAAATATCCTCTCCATTTATTATTAATAATTATGTTATTATTTTATTTTTTTTTGTTTATATTGCAATTTTGATTTCTATATACATAACGTCTACTATATATATATATATTGAAAAGTATTATGTGCTTGCAGTTCAATAAAAAAACTCATATTCTATTCTAATCATTGTTTATCAACAAAAGGTGAGTCACTATTTCCTTTGAATGCGAGGGGGGGGGGGCTTGGAACAAAATATAGTTTGTGGTTCCAATGTATAATTAAATTTAAAAAGGGGGGTATTTACTTGTGAAATTGTATCAAGACAACAGTTATTTTAACATTGACAATGATAAAAAGTAACCCACTAAATAAAATTAGAAAATCATATACATCAACCATATTTTTATAAGTGCCTCCATTTCGTATTGGAAATGAATTTAAAATTTAGGTTTTTTGAAATGAATATATAAATTGCAAATCAGATAAGAGTATTACCAGAGACAATACCATAAGAGTGTGTAAATCTGATTTTAATCATTTTTGTCCTTCCTAAGATCACAGACATGAAAAAAGACGATATGTTATTGGTTATATGAAATGTAACATCAATAAAAAAAGGAAGTCATTATTTAATTTTATAAAATTATTATTTTTTAAATATATATTATACTTCCAAGTAATTACTAATGAAGATTTAGCAATTAAATTCAATGGTGTAAGATCCATTTCTAAGCATAAATTTAACTTTTAATGTAAAATTGTTGTTTGCAAGTTTTATATAAAAAATGATACCTTTTCTAAGTGCATTAAATTTGAAAATAAAATTGTACCAGAAAAGTTACAAACAAAAAAAAATGAAGATGAACTTTTAGCCCCCCCCCCCCCCTATTTCGTGCTTAATGAAAGGAGAATAATCTTAATTTTTTTAGTTTTGTTTCACATATAACTTAATTTTTCTGCTTATTTAATCCATACTTTTTATATTTTTAAATACATATATCAGTAGATATTAATACTTGTATTTTGCTTTAAGCATATCAATATCTAAAAAGAAGTATTCAGATTTAGTTTGTCTTATGAAAATTTGATCCCATCACATTTCTTGGAATCAATTACCCATCTTGAATGAGGACATCACCCCCCTTCCACCCCACACGCACACATTATTATTATCCGAATTTTAATCTTTTTACATTAAAAAGTTTTTATTTTGTTTGACTTTTGGTTATAATTATATGATTCTTTTATATGCATGCGGTCCTCTATTTTTGTATCCAATTGGGTTTTGAAATGTGTATGAAAGTTGAAATGTACAAAAGTAAAGCAATGTAAAAAAATCAAAAAAGGTTTTCAAAATTTGCATATATATATATTTAAATATTCTTCAAAATATGACAATATCCTGGATCTATACCTTGATGATCCAATGCTTTAATCACTAAAGAAATGTTTATAGAATCAAATGCTTTTTCATAATCTACAAATTCAAAGCATAATGGCAACTCATATTCATTTGTCCTTTCTATAACTTCACTCAATACCTGGATATGATCTACTGTACTAAAATCACTTTTAAATCCAGCTTTTTCTCTTGTTGGTAGAAATCCAATATTCTGTGTAGACAAGTTGTAATTGTCTGAGTAAAAATTTTGTATAAAACTGATAAAAGACCGATAGATCAGTAATTTCTAATATCTTCTTTATCACCTTTTTTAAATATTAATATTAATACTGCCTTCTTCCAATCATTTGGTATATCTTTATCATTTAGACATTTGATATATAACTTTGCTAAAAAATTTCTATTTCTTCATCTGCTTCTTTTAATATATCAATTATAATTACATCATTACCTGGAGTCTTTCCTTTTTTCATAAATTTAATTGCATGTCTCACTTCTTCATTTAAAATTCTGGGCAATTTGGAAGATATAATAGATATAGGAAGTACTTGTTCTCATATCATGAGGTTATCTCACTTTTTAGTAATAGTTCCATCTTTTTTTTCTTATTTGAGATATAAATTTCCTACCAATATCAAAATGTTGTTTTACACTCTTGAGACTTTTCTCTTCTACAGCTTTCCTTGCTAGTTCAATCATTTTCAACTCTTTTCCACACCCCATTTTACAAAATTCGACGTATTCAATCCTTTGTAATGGATCATTTTTGTATATTTTCATATTTCTTCTTTTCTTCATAAATTCTCTAGTCTCAGTAGAAATTTTATTGGTCAATTGCTGCTTCTTTTTATCAGCTATCATTGTTGCAGTTCTTAAAAGTGTATCCGTTATTTTTTTATTAATTTCATTCAAATCTGAATCATGTTCGAAATCTACTAATACTTGAAACCGATTTGTAAGTTCTAATTTAAATTCATTAGAATGTTTCTGAAGATTAGGAATATCAACTATAAATATTATTTTTCTTAATAATTTTTGTCTCTCTAGTTTTGCATTAACACATATTTTACATTTTACTAATCGATGATCACTTCCTGTGTTAAATTTATTAACAACATTACAGTCTTTAAATATGTATTTTCTGTTATTCAAAATATACTCCAATTCTGCTGTACCTTCATTTGGATGCTTACATGTCCATTTCCTTTTAACATTTTTCTCAAAAAAAAAAAAAAAAAGAATTCATAATACATAGTTTTCCTTTTTCTGCAAACTCCACAAATCTGTCCTCTCTCATTTCTATTATCATAACCAAAATTACCTACATTACTTTCATCTTTCATTTGTTTACCAATTCTAGCATTAAAGTCTCACATAACAATTTTAAATGTTATTTACTCTGAACAAAAGCCTTTTGTACATCCATATTTTATCACTATGAGAACTTGTTGGGGCATAAACCTGAATTATCTGTATTTGATATCTGCTATTAAATTGTATAACTAATCTTGCCACTCTGTCCGATACACCATCAATTTTCATAATGTTCTTCCACTTTTTATTTATAATGAATCCTATTCCACTTGTATTTCCAATATTTGTGCCTTTATAATAGAGTACATGTTCACTTTTTAAATCAATTATCGCTTTATCTTTTCTTCTAACTTCACAAAGTCCAATAATATCCCATTTAATATAAGACAGTTCTTCTAATTCTTGCAATCTTCTTTCACTTGAAAGTGATATGCCGTTGTAAGTACATAATGATACTATGAAAGTCAATATTGAGAAGGATGTAAGACAGGGTGACTCCATATCTCCAAAAATTTTTATAGCAGTGCTGCAAGAAGTATTTTGTGGATTAAAATGGGAAGCTAAAGGAGTGAAAGTAAAAGGAGATTATTTAAGTTTAGATTTTGCAGATTATATAGTTGTTTTTGTAAATAATGCTTTAGAGCTGCAGGAAAGCTGAAAGTAGAAAAGTAAGACTAAAGATAAATGTTAAAAAGACTAAAGTAATGTTCAATGGATTTTCTCAAAATATGAAAATAATGATTGATTATGATGAGTTAGAAGAAGTTGACAGCTACAAATTCCTTTGCCAGATTATTAATACAGATGGAAACATAATGGATAAAATTAATCATACATGGTTGGAGTACTTTTGGTAGAAATAACTTGATACTAAAAAGAATATGCCTATGTGTTTGAAAAGGAAGGTTTTTAATCAATGTGTTTTGTCAGTTCTTACTTATGGATCTGAGACTTGGACACTTAATAGAAGAACAATACAGAGATTTCAGACCACTCAAAGAAGTATGGAGAGATGTATGTTGGGAGTAGCAAGAAGGGATCGAAAATGCAATGTATGGGTAAGAGAACAAACAGGTGTTACTGATCTCATTGAAAAAATTAACAGACTGAAGTTGGAGTTGGGCTGGACATATTGCTAGAAGAGATGATAATAGATGAACTATTGAAATCTTAAACTGGAGTCTAAGATATTGTAAAAGACCCAGAAAGAGACCACATGTGAGATGGATGGATGAAATAAAGTGTGCAGGGGTGATGTGGAGAAGAGAAGCTAAAGATTGAAGAAAATGGATTGAACATGGGGAGATCTTCGTCCTGCAGTGGATTGACAATGGTTGATGATGATATATATTTGTGCTAAGTATTATGTCTGTATTTTTAAAAAAAAGTTCAAAGAATTCTTAATATGAAATAAATTTTTATACTTTGAAAATATTTTTTCATCTAAAATTTTTATACTTTGAGAAAAAAATGAAGCTAAATACAGTACATAGGCATGTGCAACATAATCATACACATGTAAGGTCTAGACAAATAATATTAAAAAAAGTTTAAAAACATAATGAAGATTAACTTGAGAGTGTATGAATTTGGAAATATTCCTTAATTTTGTTCTGGTTTTTCATGAACATATTGTCGATTGGCTTAAATTATACAAATGATTGATTGAAGTAAAAAAAAAAGCCATCTTCGTCTCAATCGTATGGAGATTATGAATCTTGATTTTTTTAAAATCCATATCAACACTGCTTTTTTACTCATGTTTATGTATTAATAAGGGTAAATTTTTTCACCAAAACAGAAATATTCATAAAATGATAGTCCACGTTTTAGCATAAACTGACGACAACTTATCAGCACGCGCTAACTCGAACCGTCCTTGCTCAAGACAACTGTGATGCTGAAACGTGATTAATGTGAGAGAAGTGGGGAAGGACTAAAAGGAGAATCATTACATCAAAGTACACACATTTTGTCATATATATCGCGTACAAAATAGCGAATTGTACAAAAGTAGAGAACAACATGTATACATATTTGAATAATAATAGAATATGTGATTATAAAGTTTAAATGAAAATGACTATCAAAAATAGTCAAATATTGATAACTAATAAGTTCAATTTCAATTATTAATTTTTCTGAAATAATAATTTTAATTAAATATTCAAGCATTAATAGAGGGCGCTGAATATTTATTTAGACATTTTGACCTTGGTGAGATAATTTTAAAAAACAGTGTTACTGGAAATGAATGTACCTCTAGTCCCCATCCACTGTACATTCATATGGTTCCACCAATTCTTGTAACATGCAAATAATCATATAATAGACCTGTATTTATTAAATATATACATAGTGTGTATGTAATTAAGATAATTGGATATTTTTATATTGATTTTGTGCTAATTCTGAGCTATACATGTGAAAAGTCTGATGAATTGGGTTTTCTTGTTATACTGCTTATTTCCTTATCAATCACCATTGAACATCAAACCTACTCTTCCTAGTCTTCAGAAACAATCTTTCCAAATTATTGATCAGATTTGCTTTTTTTTTTTAATGTATTTTTTTATTGGTTAGATAGTGATAGAAGAATATAGTCCAGCCATAGAGAAGTGGACTAAATAGTTAAAGATTCTGGGATATGTTTTTAATTGAATAAAAACAAGTTATGAATTGAATGGAATTGCTGTACCCGATCTACCGTTTGGATATGTGAATGTTAGGAGTCTTTCTAATGTGCATAAAAATCAAGTAGTTTTATTAAGCTTTGTTGCAAAATAACATCTTATTCTAGTTTTATTTTTATTGCATACTATTCTCACAGGGTTATATATATGTTTGCTCACTTTTAAGAGTTTATTGTTATTCAGAAAGTGCTGTCTTTTGATTGTTTTTTTTTCATTCGCAAAAATCAAAAAGCATATTTGATTTGACTTTTTTCTTTTTTCAGATTCAAAACAAGTATATGCACAATATGTTCTTATACTTTAATTTATAAACATGTTTATTTTTTTAAATCGTGAATAAATAAAATACATGTTTCTTGCAGCTGAGAATCATTTCTTTATAATCCTATTTCCGTTAGTTACTATCTTATTGAAGAAGTGAAGAGAAAAAAAAGATTAGCAATGTAATTTCCTTGTTATCTTATTCATTTTGTAATGGAGTGCTTCTCACAGCTGATTCAAGTGAAGTTAAACATATCTTTCTCAGCTGTAAATTACCTTACTAAAATTCTTTCAGTATTGTCTACATGCTGCCTGCGATTCTAAAAGAAAATATCAGAATTCAAAAAATTTAAAAGCTTTTGCTTGAGTAATGCATTTTTTATATCATTTAAATTAGAAAAAGCTAGAATTAAAACAAGTTACCTAGCACAAAATTGTATCCTTCTATTGCGTGTGTGTGTGTACATATGCATTCAAAAATGAAATATATATTTTTTATAAAGAAATTCATAATTTTTTAAAATAAATATTTATAAATTTCTAAATGTTATATCAAATAAAATTGGGATATACAAATTAATTTTATAGTAATTAATAAATTTGATATAGTCATTTTCAGCCGTCAATCTATTACAGAATGAAGAAAATCAATTCGTTTGTGGAAAGCATTAAGCTATATAGCATCATTCTTATATTACTCAAAACAATATTTGATAATGAAAGCTGTATGAATTGAAGATATATAATATATTATCATCTTAGAAAGATGTTTATAATCTAACAACAGTGTTTTCACTATCAAATAGACATGTCTTCCCCAAATGCTCAAGTAGTTTATAGGTACATTGTGTTCATGCAAAGTAAATATTTTACAGAGAATAGCATGACAGTATTGCCTAAATCAAAACAATTTTTCCACCTATTTTGGCAAATGCCAGAAATATATATATATCTAAATTTAATTCAGTTAATTTCATTCATATCTTCTTTTTTCCGTATTACTGCAACAATCTTTATTTCATCCATTCACCTCACATGGTTTCTTTCTTTTTCCAATTTTTTGAGTTCTAGTTTTGTATTTCAGCTGTCCATTTATATTATTTCTTTTAGCATTACGGTCTAGTGTATTAGATTTTAATCTATTTTTTTCAATTATGATAATATCTGTTTATTTTCTCACCCATGTATTTCATTTGCGCCCCCCCCCTCCTTACATTACTCCCAATAAAATCCGTTTATACTTCATTAAGTGAAATAATCTGAAGTCTCTGTATTGAACTTTTAAATGTCTCAAGTTTTAGATTATATCTAAAAACTGGTAAAACATTATTTTTTTTAAAAAAAAAATTAAGCATATATTAAATTATTTTATCAAAAGCACTCCATCCAAGTTTAATTCTATAATTAGTTTCATATTTTATGGTTCCATCTGTGTTAATAATCTGATCAAAATACATTTTTTAAAAAGATTTTTAGTCCTAATTTTTTAATTTTCATGATAACTTTTGCAACATCTGCTGCAGTTCTGAAGCATTTTCACTTCATTTGCAAAATGTTGATAACTTAAATAATTTATTTTTATTCTCTTAGCTTTTCACTTTAATCCACAAAACATTTTTTTATAAAATTGCTGTAAAAATAATTTTTTTCTTATATGTATTTACTCAAACATACACATTATGATTAGTAGTTCATTTTAAACATAAGATAATATGGATGTATATATATACATCCATACAAATGTTTGTCTGAAAGTTTGTAAGGTTGATATTTTAGTAGTAACTTATATAATGGACAATTCCCATCATTTAATATTAATTGTTAAATGTTTTTACAATAATTCTGTTTCTATTTAAACTTTTCAAATACATTCAAATATTATTAGTGGAACATAAATTAGTATATAATACAATATTTCATGTGGTATTATTTTCTTTTCTTCAGGTGTTACTGGACTTTTAGATTTGTAAATATTGAATTTAAAGTGACATTCTAGCCAAACTATTTTGTCAAAAGCAATACTCAGTAGAAATTTCACACATTTATGAGGGTCCTCCTATTTTCTCAATTTTTTCTTAAAGGCAAAATTAATGAATGGTTTCAAATGTTATGAATTATAATACTAGATTGACTTATGAGGTTATTTACAATTGCCATGTGAGCAGCTTTTTTGAATTTTTTTTCTTTGTACTTTTTCTTCTATCACCAATAATTTTGTCTTCCTCCAATGTTTATTGGTGCATATGTGGTCTTCTACTGTAGCTGCATCTATTTTTTTTCTTTTTGAATCATCACTTTGCATTGTTTTAATTACTTTTCAATGGACCTCTTCTACATTCTCATATTTTTTGTTTTTTAGCATTTCAAATTTAAGTTTTGTTAAAGTTAGAATCTCTCATATTGTGTTATGGCTTTGGAAAATTGTTTTGAATATTGATGGCAATTTTTTTTAGCTTGTCTGTTACCTCTGATATGTATTTATGCTCTACAGTACTAATGATTGTTTTTTTCTTTGATGCTTTTTTCTATTTAAGGTTTTCTTAATGATAGCTGATAGACAACCATTGTTAGCTGATAGACAACCATTGTTCATGAGAGTTTATTCTATGTAGACCATTTCTTTTTTCAAATTACTGATTTCTGAACAAACTTTTTGCTCTGTTTCATAATGATAGTATAATTCTATGTTTTATGTTTCTGTGATGATTGGATATATAATTAAATATTTTTTTTGCATGTGCAGATTTTCTATATATTATCATTTTGATTTTGTTATTACAAAGTATTATTCTGATTTTATTTTGAATTTACTTGAAGGAGATATGTTATTGATGTTTGTTCAAAATGTTTGTATTAGTAATTCCCATGTGGATTTATATAAATATAACATCAACATAGTGGAGTCAGATTTAGGTGGACGTGCAATAGCATTCATGGCTGTGGTTTTTTTCCATGTAAAATGATGCTAATCAAGCCCATAGCCATCCCTTGATTTTATTGGAAGAATTCTTTGCTGTCTTAAAAATATGTTGCTGTTGTTGTTATGCATAATATTAATAATTACATTATCCTATTAATATGAAGAGTTGCTTGACTTGTGAGCTAGTCTCATCATGAGGTACATTTTTGAATAAATTTTCCATATCAAACTTATGAATACATTTAATTCTTTTAATTTTCATTTTTCTGGATTAATTCCACAAAGTGTTTAGATTTCTTAATAAAGGACTATATTGTGTATGCTAAAGAACTAATGTTGACAAGTTTTGGCAAGATGAATTTCTAGAACTAACAATAGACTTAATGATATGAATTTATTGATTTTGGGTAGATCATAGAGATAAGGAATTTTGCTGAAATATGATACTTTTTTTTTTCTGAATTAGTGATTATGATATTTTTATAATAATTCTTATAAATGTTTTTTTTAGTCAATATCAGATTTTTTGTCATTTATTTTATATTGGCTAGTGTGAGGTGATATTATATTTTGATAGTGTAATCACTTGTATCCATTAGGGAGAATAATTATTGATTTGTTTTGTTTGAGAAATTTAATAGTTTTCTTCTCATTATAGGACATATTTGATTTCAGTTTTTGGTGTCTCTCAAATATTCTTTTTATTCTCCAGCATAATTCTGCTGTTTTTTGAGAGACAATTTTTGATTGACTTCTTCAGTTACTGGCATATTAGGGATATTAGATGATGTGATGACAAAGCTTAGTCCTTTCACATCTGTTTGATATTTAGAACTAAGATTTGTAACTGATGAACTTGATAGATTGTTTGGTGCATATGCCTATGTGGGTTTACAAGTTTTTATTTTAATGTTCTTTTATTTCATGCAATTTACAATAAAGCACTATTATAAAAAAGAATTAATATTCAAAGTTTTCCTTGGTAATATTGTAAAAAATAACCTTAATGACGAAGGCTTCATAACAATTTTTCAAGCAGTAAGATAATCATAATCTAAATTACATATCAAAAGAAACACTGTATAAATGTACATATAGTGTACCAAACAATTTTCCAGTTTCATCAGTTAAAAATCTTAGTTCTGAGATGGAATTTAAAAAGAGCAAACTGAAGTTGATATAGTGAAAGTATCGAAGAAAATATTAATAAAACTTTCTAATTTCTTCTTGCTATGATATTGCATAACACAAATTCATAATAATAGCTGTGAAGAGTCCATTTCTTATGAATATCAAGAGCAGTTTATTTAAGATTAGGAAAAAATTAATAGTGCTTTTTATAGCCAGTATTCATTTACCAAAGATACAGAAATTGCTGACAAATTTATTAAATCAGTATATCACTCTAGAAAAAAAAACAAATGGGGAGAGTCTATGGAAAAACAAAACTTTAAGTAGATCGAATTGTAAGGCCTTTTCATTTTTATGAAAGCTTGATAAATATAAAAACACCTCTAAAATAATTATTATTAATGAGATTGTCATTATTATATAATATACGCTTAACCCAACCTTAATGAAATTCATTGGAACAGAGAAATGCAAGCTTCCCTTTCACATAATTGCTCATGTCAATCTAATAAAACTCACAGATATTAGTAAAAAAACTTGCTGTTGATTTTTCATAAACCAGAAAAGGCTCTAGTTGTAGGTATCATATTTCCAAAATAATTAGGATGTAAATGAAAGTGTTATTGACAAAACTGTTCAGCATCTTTATAGAAGTTATAGTGAACAAGTTTATCTTTATCAAATAATATTGAAAAAGACTTAATTTCAATTTGTAATTCTGTTTAAAAAATGGTCTTCTAAAAAATTTTAAATTTATTAAGTACAATAAAACCATTAATTTATTTGACAAAATGTTTTCCAATAAAAAATTCAAGTAATACTAAATGATGATTGTAGTTGATAGAAAATTTTACAGAATAATCTACTATATCATTCAGTTCTCTTTTCTACTTTAATATATTCATTAGTTATCTTTCAAATATAGAATGCAAGAAATTTATTTATGCTGATAATATTGTTTTGACTTGTCAAAAGAAATCCTTTTCTGAATAGAAAAGATTCTCATAAGGATGTGAATAGATTGGAAATCTTTTTCAAAGATGTCTTATTCCTAATCCAGTGAATATCTTTGCTCAAATTTTTTTATCTAAACAATAACAAAATATCTTATAATCTGAAAATAGTCTTTCACAATAAGAGTTTCAAATGCAATCCTATCTCATGCTAGTTAGGAGTAATCTTGGTTCATAGCCTAATTTATTTTCTTCATTTATCCAAGGACAGCCTTGTTTTAAATCTAGCTGACATAATTTGGTATTACTTGGGTTGCGATTCAATTAATTTACAAACAGCTTCTTTAGCACCAGCTTATTCTGCTAGTGAATATTTGCACCTGTTTGGAGAAAAAAATTTCCACATTAAATCTCTAATAACTGAATTAAAAATTATCATAAGGAAAATTGCTGGAATAGTCAGATTTACTCCATTGCATTAGCTCTCTCTTCTTTTACATATTTCTTCACCAGAAGTTGCCTCACAGAAATATATAAAAATTTGTTAAGCAGATTGAATTTACCATTAACCCAGTAGTTTTACTTTACTTAAATTAACACCCCCCACTCTTTTGGATATTTAATGTAAATTGCAGAATTATTGAGTAGAAAATATATGTCTTGCATTGGTGGTCGAGAGGTCAGCACGACTGCCTTACACTTGCAGGCAGTTGCCCGGGTTGCGGGTTCGCGTCCCGGCCGATGCTATGACACTTAAAAAAAAAAAAAAAAAGAATTCATATGAGATTTGAAACATTTTTTTTTTCAAGAGCTAACAATAGAGGCAATTGAATTTGATCTTGGATGCAACTGCATTTTCAGCAACAGATTCAAGATAATCGATGGTCATAGTACTCATCCGCTTCATAAATGTAATTTTAACACAACTGATCTATGTAATATAGACAAATGTAAACTGTGAACCACATAGTTAACAAGTGTCAAATCTATGTTTATAGTTGCAGAGTCTAATAAATCTATCTCCTTGTTGGAATACAAATTATTTTGCTAATAGCTAATTGAGCTTTTTTTTTTTGAAAAAAAAAAAAATGTATGCTAAATAAATTATCAGTTGTAATGCTTCTCATATTTCCTCATGTACAATTATATAATATGAAAATAAAACTTTTGAGTATAAGATATTTTTAAACATTTCTCATCTATAATATAATATACCAAGAACTTATATTTTCGTGAATGTTTGCAAAATATTTTTATCTAACTGAGTTGATGTGATATATATCACTAAACATATTTATGTGAATTTTTTGTCATTTTTTAATGATGCCAAAATATTCCCTACTCTTGTCAAAGTATCATTTTCATATAAAAGATTCACATTTACTGATTTAAAAGTCATTATATTTTGAGATTATATATAAATAGAGATTTAAGGTGTTTCCATCTGCCAATCATTCTTTAGTTTTTTTATTAAGTCATTGAATTTTTTTATTTTACATTTCTGCATTGTTGATGACACTTTACATTCAACCAAATATGACATTTTGTTTTAATCAAATATTAATAACAAAGGAATAGGATTTATTTTTTAACGAGTTTAGTGTCAAAGAAACAATTAAGATTCTTCATTTTAATGAATCCAAAAACAGATTTTCTTATACTGTATGTTCATCACATGACAACTTTCTAATATCCACATTATATTATCAATTTAGGTACTTATGTATTAGACCTGCTGCATTTTTAATGACATTCTGCTGGTGCAAACATGGGCAGCAGGTATAATATGTAAGTACCCCAATTTAAAAACCCAAATTGAGAATTTCTAGTACTTATAGTTATGTTGAGATTAAGTATGAATAAGATGTTCTTAGAAAAAGTCATATTTATATTTAAAGTTATAATTACAGGTAAATTATGATAATTGATTCCAACTTGTTGAAAATGAAGAGCAATTTTTAAAAACTTAAATTCTTTATTTTGCTAATATAAACTAGTAGTAAAAATAACAAAAGCTATTTTTTTTAATTTAAAATGAATTTTTTAAAATTTAAATTAAAAAAAAACCTGAATAATTACACAAAATGATAATTAATATTGAAAATTATTGTCATAAAAAGCATCATAATAACAATTAGCATTTGAATTCTTCTCTTTTTACAAATTATCATGATGCACATGTTGGTATAAATAGTTTTATGTCTCCAATTCTTTTGGTTCTAATGTAATCACAAGACATTTTTCAGTGCTGATATTACTTGAAGCATTTTTTAAAAGTCTATTTTGGTCTCCATTATTCTTTAATTAAGAAGAGAAAAAAAAAAATCAAAAACAAAGCTAAAAATATGAATGACAGTGGTGGAATGTGCCATAATATATAGAGCTAAATTCCAAATTAAATATATAGAGCTATTTCTGATTTACAATTGACATACATATTAAAGTGAAAGGGGTCATCTTTTTAAAAGTCAACAATCAGGTTTTCACTTTTTGGACTTTTACTAATTATAGCCTACTTGTATTAGTAGTATTTCTGAAGAACAATATCTAACATTATATATATTTGGGGTACTGACTATTTAATGTCAGTGTAATTTTAACATTGGAGCATACTAGCATATAATCTATCAAATGCTTCTACTTATTTACTTAATATAATTACTGATCTATTTAAATGAGCACCTGTAATTTGATCTATTTTAAATTTTGTTCCAATTTTTTTACAGATTTATGAAACTGGTGTCAGCTATCTGTCAGATGTTTCTTGCTATCTTTTTGTGGGTTTTCCCATAAAAAAACTACTGTAACATTTTCATTTCATGCTAGATAATGTTAGATATTATTAAAGCAGGTATAATATGTTTAGAAATACTATATATATATATATATTGTATATTGAAAGAGAGAGAATAAAACTTTGGAAATAGGAAATGCTAATGACCATTATTTATTTTTTACATTCAGAATTCAATTTTATGTTAATTAAAACAGGAGGAATTGAAGTTTAACTATAACAAAATTTCATTTTAATTGAATATTTTATTTAAATAAAATGAAATTAAACTACCTATCCACTGCAGGAACTGTGTCCAAGTTTAATTCAATTTTTTTAAATGTATAATTTCTTTTTTCTACATTAATCCACAAAACTTTACATACCATCTCTTTTTAGATTTTTTTTTATGATCTCATATGGTCAGTTTAAGTTATATATCCATTGGTCAGCTGCTCTAACAACATGTATAATTAAACTTCATTTCAGCTTTTTAATTTTTTCAACGATATCAGTGATTTTTTCCACTTACACAATTCCTTGTTACTTCAGTATACTTTATTCCATATTTTGATGTGAGCTCAGTCTCTGTATTACTCTTGCATTAAATTTATAAGTGTCAGATATAAACATTGATAAAATACTTTAAAAGTCTTATTTTTCAACATATAGATATCTTTGTTGTTATTATTAAGTAAAGATATTTTTACCAAAAGCATTTCATCCATGTTTATTCTTTGATTAATTATCTGACCACACAAAACTTAAAAAACAAAACAAAAAGCAATTTATTCTTAACCCACACAATATATTTTTCAAAATTTGAAAAATCTGTGACTTGTATTGGTTTATTTTTTTTATTGAAACAATATGGAAAACAAAATAATGATGTCTGATATAAAAACAAAAGTGTGTCCTTTAATAGAATAGTTATCTATATTTCATTATTTATTTATTAATATATATTTAGTATTTAGTTTTATGCAAACAATGTAATTTAAAAAAGTAACAGCTTTCTGGTAGATGACTGAAAAAAAAAATGCAGCATTAGAACACATGTTTATAAAATGCCATAGGTTTAATGCATTTTAATAAAATTCATGTTACTAATTTTCTATTTTTATTCAAGACCACAGATTTTTTTTATATTAATCAATATTTCATGTCAAAGGATTCAAATTATATGTAGCAACATTTTTTTCTATATTGATTTTTACTGTAGTGAAATTTCTTACACATAAATTCAATAAATTTACATTAAGCACAATATGTTCATGAGATTCATTCTTCAGTTAGTCATATGAGTTTTGTAAGATATTAGAACTCTGCCTTCAAAGAATTTATTACCATGTATATTTCCATACATATTCAGTATGTGTGTACATATATGTTTGTGTGTGATTATAGTTGATTTTAAGAATACAGTAAAAAAATATAGTTTTAAAGAAATTTATCTGAAGTAATGTGTAGCATCTGCTATTTGGTCATTAACTAATTTTGTATTATATCAATAGTATGTAGTAATATTTATAATACATATCCATAAATTAAATATAGTTTTATTGGAAATGGTGTATCTTTAGTAGTCGAAAAGAAACAATTTATGATTTATAGTCAGTTATATCCGTTTATTTTAACATATATAATATACAATGCCAGAAAAATAAATGTCATGTATGGAAGCACATGTATAAATATATATAAATGTATATACATATTTGTAAATAATTCTTATAGCACATAATCTTGGTATTTATATTGAGTAATCTGTGGCAAAAATAGGTTTATTTTTGATAATGGCATAAGTATAATATACAGTGCCAGAAAAATAAATGTCATCTACGGAAACATATGTATAAATATGTATGTACATATTTGTAAATAATTCTTATAGCACATAATTTTGGCATTTATGTTGAATAATCTGTGGCAAAAATAGGTTTATTTTTGATAATGACATAGCTGTATATGACCAAAAATATTAAGTTGCTACATTCTTTATAGATGATTATGAAATTTATTTTATTTCAGACTTTAATTTCAAGAATTGCTTTATTCTTTTCAATACATCATTAATACTAGAACTTAATATTAAAAATAACTAATTAATTCTGTGCAATTGTCACTTAGAATTTGTTCAGTAATTTATATATTCAAACAAAGAATTTTACTTTTATAGATATGATTTATTTATATATTTTAAGTTTTACTACAGGTCATCATTTTAACATTTATTTATATGTAATGTTTTAATTTTCTTTTTCTTAATTAAAATGCATGCATGTAATAGTAGACCTCAATTACATTTTGACAGATAATATATTTAAATTTTTTCATATAAGAATACAGTTAATTTCTATATATTATGGATTATAATTAGTCATATAAACTTTCAGTAAATTATAAATAAATATATCAAAAATTATACTGTCATTGTTAAATTGTAAAATTATTTTTAAATCCCTATGTAAGAAAGTTGATTTTAGTGATTCTTCTATGCTTAGTATGTCTATATAATATTCACTTTTACTGTTTATCCAGATACATAGCCTAATGATCTATTTCCACAGCATATTATCAGATGAAATTAGAATAACGAAACTGTTCTGTGGACATTGGTCTAGCCTACTGAAGCAGTCGGATCTGAGTTCGATCCTAGCTTCATGACATCTAGCCATAAGCCCACTTCAAACCCTAGTACTAACCTTAAATTTCCGATGCAATGGGGCTTTATACATTCAATCCACGCTAATTTCCATAAAGAATAACTTATTTCATAAATGCGTATTAAAATTAATTAGTTTCAAATTTAAACTGATCAATTCTATTAATAAATTCATGATAGAATTATTCACGAATTTATATATTATAACTGCGTGGATTGTGCGTATATATTTGTAAATTTTAAATATATATAATTGTTCGAAAGTTTCATTGCGTCAGGAATGTTTGATTTTATTTTTAAATAATTTGCTAAAGTTTTATTGATTAAAAGCTACATTCTTTCGATAAGCTTTCAGATTTTCCCTTTCCAAAAACAACAGTTAAAGTTTTATTAATTAGAAAAAAAGATAAGGATTTCCTAATTAAAATCATTTTCTTATTTTAAGAATTCATTTTCTAATTAGAAAATGAATTCAAGTTAATGAGTTTGAAAGCCTTATCGAAGGAATGTATCTAAAAACAAACAGCAAATCTAAAAACATTGATAATGAAAGAAGCGCTAGCCTGAAGGCATCAGAGGACAGTATATATAGCTCGGAAAAGTTTGGAGAAGAGAGAAGCCATCTTTGTTGTAGAGAAGTGCAGTAAACTCTGTGCATTTTAAATAGTGTTTCGAGCATGGTAAGGGACTAAATGTCAGGAATCTGGCTATCGGTTCCTGAAGTCCCCTGAAAATCTTCAGTGGAGCTGCTGAATCTTTTCCAGATAAATCATGCTGCCAAAATCAAATAAAATGCTGTTCAAGTAATCAACTAAATGAGTGCCTATGTTTTTACCAACTCGGACGTGTAACCTAAGGATCCAGCCCAGAAGAAATGGGTAATATATTTCCACAATGAACCTTAAACTTTCTGGCCACATCCGAACTTTACTTTACACTCCCTTTAAGAGCTCTTTTCATTCTATAAATGTCATAATCTCTGTGTAATAATCTGTGTAAACTTACTTTTATTTATGCTATTATATCGTAATTCTCTCAACTTCTAGTCTTTAACTTTCCTTTCTTACGTGGCGGTTCATTTATTTTATTATGTATATTTATTGAGTAAATTTATTAATGTTGTTATTTTTAATGATAGGCCAATAATCCTTTGACTCAATGATCTCCTTCATTTTCTTTGCTATATACAAGTAATATAAACTTAATTCTGATAGTTAATTCTCACCCATTAGAACTAGATTTATACGGTTCTATCAATCATCGAGTCAAAAGAAATTATTAAATGTGTGTTATTTTTATAATTGGCTAATAATAAATTATTAGCTCCGTTTCTAATCTATGCCCCAGTTATTTGCTCATGTTCACTATATTTATTTATTCACATGTAATCTTAAAATGTTTTTATTGCAAAAGGGCCGATAAAGGAATCAAATATATTTTAATTCAAATTTCTGTTACTCGCTATTAAGATTCAGGAAGGGCACGATGATTGGGGCATAATTAATATGATTTACAAATACTTTAAAATAGTTTTTGTTAAAAGCTCGTTTGACTTTAATTAATGATCAAGTCATCACGTAGAGCATTCTATATGGGTTTTAGTATTCAAACAATGACTATCAAGTCATCATCTTCGAACGTTGCTGACGTAGGGCAATCTTCCGCTCCATTAGGCTGGTCGGTGATAATATTTCTCTTTTTTTAAATTATCGAGGAAGAAAGCACTTCCTCTCCTGTTCATATTAGTCAAAGGGCATAAGACTTGTCAGATGCAAGCCGCCATAGGACTTCGATCATTGACTAGCTATCATCTTTCAATTTCACTTCATAGCTCATAATTCGTCAGCACGCTCATAATTTGTGACGAAGTGATTTCAATTAAAATCGAACAAATTCTCAGTTATATTTAATTAAATAAGTTTTCCAATCAAGATTAAAGTTATGCCCTAAAATATGTATCTTGCTCTTCATGAATGGATTTGCGAATGTGAAAATAAATATCACATTCTTTCATATAAAATTAGAGTAATAATTTCCTTTACTAATGAATACCTTTATCTGCCTTTATTTTCTTGTTGGGGGCATAGACATAGACTTTCAAATATTGCGTAATACTCATTGGCATATAATAAGGACCGCCATCCTTATTATAATTATAAACTATGTTAAAGGCTGGAGGTGATTAATGTAATCATTATTTAAAATTCAAACAAAACAAATTATTATTATTAAATATTTTCTAAACACACACAAAAAAACATAACCATGTACCAGTCGAAAAACCCAACCACCTGAACCAAGTTGGATCCAAACTCAGCTGAATCAAACTGAATTCAAACCCAACTCAACAGTCAGATTAGTAGAAATCTAAATCAACGACACAGTGCTATGCGCCAAGAAACTAGCTTAATGGTTGGTGAGGATTAGAGACCCCTGAACTGACACTAATATTGGATAATTAATTAACGTAAAATATTTTTTAAGTTGAATCATATGTTTATGTTCGGGTTGTCAACACAGACAGCGAGTATTAACATTAAAATAATTATAAAAGAATTAAGAACTAGGAAACCAAGTGTGTTTAGAAAATAGTTAATAATAATAATTTGTTTTGTTTGAATTTTAAATAATGATTATATTAATCACCTCTAGCCTTTAACAGAATTTATAATAATAATAATAAGAGTGGCGGTCCTTGTTATATGCCAACAAGTATTACGCAATATTTGAAAGTCTATCTGTCTATGCCCCCCCCCCCCCAACAAGAAAATAAAAGGCAGATAAAGGTATTCATTAGTAAAGGAAATTATTACTCTAATTTTATATGAAAGAATGTGATATTTATTTTCACATTCGCAAATCCATTCATGAAGAGCAAGATATGTATTTTAGGGCATAACTTTAATCTTGATTGGAAAACTTATTTAATTAAATATAACTGAGAATTTGTTCGACTTTAATTGAAATCACTTTGTCACGAATTATGAGCATCAGAGCGGGCTTTACCGGAACAGAGAGGCAACGGTGCTGATGAATTATGAGCTATAAAGTGAAATTGGAAGACGATAGCTAATCGATGATCGAAGTCCTATGGCGGCATGCATCTGACAAGTCTTATGCCCTTTGACTAATATGAACAGGAGAGGAAGTGCTTTCTTCCTCGATAATTTAAAATAAGAGAAATATTATCACCGACCAGCCTAATGGAGCGGAAGATTGCCCTACGTCAGCAACATTCGAAGATGATGACTTGATAGTCATCGTTTGAATACTAAAACCCATATAGAATGCTCTACGTGATGACTTGATCATTAATTAAAGTCAAACGAGCTTTTAACTAAAACTATTTTAAAGTATTTGTAAATCATATTAATTATGGCTCAATCATCGTGCCCTTCCTGAATCTTAATAGCGATTAACAAAAATTTGAATTAGAATATATTTGATTCCTTTATCGGCCCTTTTGCAATAAAAACATTTTAAGATTATATGTGAATAAATAAATATTAGTGAACACGAGAAAATAACTGGGGCATAGATTAGAAACGGAGCTAATAATTTATTATTAGCCAATTATAAAAATAACACACATTTAATAATTTCTTTCAACTCGATGATTGATAGAACCGTATAAATCTAGTTCTAATGGGCGAGAATTAACTATCAGAATTAAGTTTATATTACTTGTATAAGGCAAAGAAAATGAAGAAGATCATCGAGTCAAAGGATTATTGGCCTATCATTAAAAATAACAACATTAATAAATTTACTCAATAAATATACATAATAAAATAAATGAACTGCCACGTAAGAAAGGAAAGTTAATGACTAGAAGTTGAGAGAATTACGATATAATAGCATAAATAAAAGTAAGTTTACACAGAAATTATTACACAGAGATTATGACATTTATAGAATAAAAAGAGCTCTTAAAGGGAGTGTAAAGTAAAGTTCGGAACTGGCCAGAAAGTTTAAGGTTCATTATGGAAATATGTTACCCAGTTTTTCCGGGCTGAATCCTTAGGTTACATGTCTGAGTTGGTAAAAACGTAGGCACGCATTTAGTTGATTACTTGAACAGCATTTTATTTGATTTTGGCAGCATGATTTGTTTGGAAAAGATTCAGCAGCTTCATTGAAGATTTTCAGGGGACTTCAGGAACCGATAGCCAGATTCCTGAAATTTAGCCCCTTACCATTATCGAAACACTATTTAAAATGCACAGAGTTTACTGCACTTCTCTACAACAAAGATGGCTTCTCTCTTCTCCAAACTTTTCCGAGCTATATATACTGTCCTCTGATGCCTTCAGGCTAGCACTTCTTTCATTATCAATGTTTTTAGATTTGCTGTTTGTTTTTAGATACATTCCTTCGATAAGGCTTTCAAACTCATTAACTTGAATTCATTTTCTAATTAGAAAATGAATTCTTAAAATAAGAAAATGATTTTAATTAGGAAATCCTTATCTTTTTTTCTAATTAATAAAACTTTAACTGTTGTTTTTGGAAAGGGAAAATCTGAAAGCTTATTGAAAGAATGTAGCTTTTAATCAATAAAACTTTAGCAAATTATTTAAAAATAAAATCAAACATTCCCGACGCAGTGAAACTTCCGAACAATTATATTTATTTAAAATTTACAAATATATACGCACAATCCACACAGTTATAATATATAAATTCATGAATAATTCTATCATGAATTTATTAATAGAATTGATCAATTTAAATCTGAAACTAATTAATTTTAATACGCATTTATGAAATAAGTTATTCTTTATGGAAATTAGCGTGGATTGAACGTATAAAGCCCCATTGCATCGGAAATTTAAGGTTAGTACTAGGGTTTGAAGTGGGCTAATGGCTAGATGTCATGAAGCTAGAATCGAACTCAGATCTGACTGCTTCACTACAAACATTGAAAATGCACCTATCCACTAGTGTTTGTATGAATTTTTATAAGCTAGTTGGATATGTAGTTAGATGTAGACTATATATGTGGATAATTTAACAGGATGGATACTTGGTTTTAAGCACAATAATGCCTTTTGTAAGAGTATTCTTGTGGGGAAAAAATACTTTAATAAGACTAATGTTCTTTAACATTATGACTTCATGTGCAAAGATGTCAAGTGCCGAGGGTTAGGGTACAATTGAAAAATAAAAAAGAAAGATATTTTCACTGATATTTATTTTGTCAAATTTTGCCAAAAATATATTTATTATCATAATTATTTTTAACTTTTATTGTTTTATTAGAAAGAAAATGTTTAGAATGTCAAGCATTGGTGGTTGAGAGGTCAGCACAGCTGCTTACAAGCAGTTGTCCCGGGTTAGCGGGTTCGCATCCTGGCCGATGCTATGACACATGAAAAAGAAAAAAAAAATGTTTAGAATCTTAAGCCTTTTAAGTGTGCATTTTTATATAAATGTAAAATTTAAAAAAGTTTCTAACTGAAAAAATAGTATTGTTTAAGTGCAAAATAGTATTGTATAATCACAATCTAACATATAAAAAATGGAAAGTCTAAAATGTTAACACACACATCTATAATAAAAATATCAAAAACCTATGTGATGTGCCTATGTGATGTATATATATAATATCAATGACCTAACTTCATTTTCAATATAAGAAATGTAAAATGTTCAATTTATGAAATAGACCTTGTGCATTTGAAAGCAAATATTTCAGCATTTGAAATATAAACTAGAAGCATAAAATATACATTATATAATCAAAAGCATAATATAAATGAAATATATATATATTTCAATACAAGAAATATGAAACTTACATATGCTAAAAGCAGGAAATCAAAGTGATTCTCTCTGGTATGAACTGAACTGAAATTAAACATTAATGTGAAAAATGAGCCTTTAATTTTACAAATTCTGCAAAAATTATGAACTGGAAGTTACTTATGCTAATAAAAAAAAAAGGGAATTGCACAAAAAGGTTAAAAACATGTAAATAAAAACAATATTTGCCCACTGATTTTTAAAAAGTGTATCAAAATATTTAAAAATAGATTTCTTGTAGAATATTTGTACAGGTGGATTCATTTGTCACTAAATCATTTATCTGATGTTACTTATGAAAGGTTGTAAAATAATCATAACATTTTGTTTTTATTTTAATTTATCAAATTGTATTCACAAATTTATTGTATTCATAAAAACATTTAATGACATTGATATTTACAATTTTTTGGGAAAAGGATTAACTCTTTAAGCTGGCGAAGCAGTCATATTGAATATTTAAAAAATTATGTTAAACCACAAATTTTATCGTAACTTAAATTTGTATTACTCAAAAATGACATAATATATATTGTTTGAAACATAAAACACCAAAGAATGTAATTAAGCTGAAAAAAATATAGTAAATGATATTCAAAGTAATAAAAAAAAAGAATAAAAATTAATATTTCTAATAATTATTTTCATATTATTTCATAAATTCAAAATTATCATGCATACAACTTAAATTTATACTTTTTTTAGTAGGTTAGTTGGATTCATCATAAAATTTTTTTTAAAAAAATGTATATAATAATACTTAACTAAGGCAATCCATTACTTGAAAACTTCGTAGAATAAAGACAGTACCTTTCATTTTTCCTAATAGCCCTTCAAGATATATTTCCATACAGGGGTTTGCAATGAATATGCCATCCCTAATAACATCCCCTATAACAATTATACCTGGGTCTCATTTTATGCGGTAGATAGGTTCCTCAGAAAATGTGCACAAAAAAAAAAAATCGCACAAAAATACACTTCCCTTGAAAAATGGGGATATGTATTGTAATTTTCAAAAATCACATAAAAGCAAAGCAACAATGTAAAATTACTTTAAATTTCGCATTAAAAAAAGGAAATAAAATATGTCTAATAAAAACTTCCAAATTTGAAAAAAATTGATACAAGACAAACTTTTTTTATTAACTACAGTATTTAATTTTATTCAAAACAATATGTTATTATGCAGTATTTTACATTTTTTTTATACATGTACAGTATTTTAATCATTATCGCTATTTGACGATATGCAAGTTCGTTTGCGAACTGATAAGACATTAGATTCGTCACAAAAGGAAATACAACTAGTGGCAACTTCATTTTTTTAAATTGCTCTTATAGTACACTTGCCCAAAGTAAAATGTTTTCCAATTGCTGTTGATCCTTCCCATTTTGCTATGCCATCTAAAATTGAAATTTTTGTTTCCAAAGAAATTCATTTTCTTGGGTGTTTTATTTCTCTCCATTAGAGTAAACTAAAAGTTTAAAATAAAAATAAGGACTTAGACTTATGATAATAAAAAGACACCTACTCACCACTGATGGGCAAATTTAATTAAAACTAACAATTAAAAATTAAATTCTTATTTTTGTCTTTAATTTTTTAATTTTCAATTCTGTTTAAAAATCAAATTTCATTGTTTCACATTACATTAATTTCAGATCACATTATGTAATTTTTAAATTGTTAAAAAATCAGATTTTAATATTTAATTGTCAAATTTAATTGTTCCCACTGCTGTTACTCACCTTTTAAAAATAAACTTGTGGAAACTAAATGATTAATTGATTACATACTCTTTTTAAAAAGCAAAAATAGAATGTGATTTAAAATGTGAAATCAACAACATGCATAATATAGGCATCTATAACGTTTGAACAGATTTACATTATAATCTTGTAAAATTTATTACTTGTGGACACTAAATGATTAATTGTTTACATACTCTTTTTTAAAAAAGCAAAAATAGAACATGATTTAAAATGCAAAAACAACATGCTTAGTATAGGCAACTATAATGTTTGAAGAGATTACATTATAATCTTGTAAAATTTAATGTGTGTATATAAAATGGGGAAATCCTGATTTTAAGTGAATTATGAACTTCTTTATTGCATAAAATCTATTACAGCACTATTATAAAGCGCTGAAAATATTGAAATTATTAGATGGAAGTTGAATTCCGATAATGCTCTATTACTTTAAATATGATGTGTGAGTGTGCAAGATTTATAATATTTAAAGTTTTTAGTGCATTATCAGAGCTCGACTTCTGATCTAATAATTTTTATCGCATAAAAGAAAACCGCATACAAAGATATTAAGAAGAAACATGAATTGCATAACTTCAAAATCGCATTAAAAAATCTGCTTAAAACGAGACCCGGATGTAGTTAATATTAATCAATAATTAGTATAATTTGAATATTATAATAAAGAACTTCAATAATGTAAATTACTACTAAAATAGTCACTATATCCAAAATAATAAAATAAAATAAAAAGTGAATGAAATGCTAAATTCATTATAGAATTAAGCTTGAGGTACATAAATTAATAGTTTAGACTCAGTGCAATGTAATATTATTTATCCTATCTTTATAGGTTTTGAGGGCTCATATTGCTTCATGCTACTATGACCATAACTTTAGTAATAGCTTCATCAACTGCCACCTATTAATTTTATCACTATAGATGATTAATATCAACAAAGAACTAGTAAAACTACACTATCAACCAAAGCAGGTGTAAGCACAGTTCAAATTTTAGCATACAAAAATCCAACTGCGCATGCTCTAATGTGAGCATGAATGTGAGAATACATCTAGCTTGAGAACCCAGCCTTATAACCTAATAGTAATCTTTGTTTGGTGTTGAAATTTGTCTGAAGTTTTTATAATATTACTGTAGAGACTGAAATGGACAGAGATTAGCCAAGAAACTATCATTTTGCAATGAATTATTTATATAAGACAAATAATAATTATGAGTATTTGAAAATTGGGACATACAATGGTCCCAAAAAGATATTTTGGGGATACTAGGACATCTAATCAAAAATAGAGATAAATCCTAAAAAACCCGGAATGTCTGGTTACTCTAGAAATACAACTCTTCTCAATACTAAATGAACAAAGTGTTCATTAAAACAAACATCTAACCTAAATAAAGCGGTAACAAAAAAAAAATACTTATGTTTCACTTTATTTTATATGTTAATTCCTCAACACAGATTATTTAAACTTACAAACACACTTTTCTTATTCAATATTTAATAAACCTTGCAGTTCTTAACCTTCATTTTTTACACATCTCTTCCTTAATTCTTTTATTCCTCAATATTTTCTAATTTCAAACTGCTTCTAAAGTAAATTGTGTCTATATTATTATTTTATTTTATGTAAGTATTACAAAGTAAGAAAAAAAAAATCTATTTACTAGAAAAAAAAATTGAAATGTTAATATTATTCTTGGAATAACAATATTAGTGTTGACAGGGTTCATTGAGTTTATATAAAGTCTTGCTACTTTTCTGTAGAAAGATATTCAGTCTTTTAATTTGCAATTTATATTGTGCAGAAAAGCGCCACTTCACTACACTAATATAATATTGATAAAAAGTATTTGTGACAGATTTTTTCTTTATTCTATTCCTGCATGTTTTTAACTGTCAAAATGTTTTTTATCAAATTACATTTACTAACTGAGACAGTTGCTTCAAATATTTTTATTTTTAAACAAATTTCATGTACTTGAAATTCACTTCATTAAATAAATTATGTATATATATATATATGTATTTTGTTATAGTTAGAAGTCATGAAAGTCCAGTTACCTGGCACTCTAATAAAGGTGTGACATCTGTAACAAGACATGAAATTTTTTCCTTATCAGATACTTCATAGAAGAGACCTATAGTATATATATATGTTGACATATATATATATAGAAGGGAAAACATTATTTCAGGCTGTCAAAAGAAATGATTAAATTTTTTATCCAAAAAATAATTCTAAAGCATATGACATCTTTATCAAGATGTTTAATTTTTTCAGAGTGAGATACTTCATAGAAGAGATCTATATTATATATATGTAGACACACATTTATAGAGGAGGAAACATTATTTCAGATTGGCAAAAAAAAAAAAAAATTTAATGTTTTATTCTAAGACTTTAAGGTATTGTAATTCTAAAGCATACTTCAACAGGCTTTCATTGAACTACCAAATACAATTTTATAATTCTTACTTAGTAATTTTAAATCATATTAAACACCATACTTTGAATTATAATATAGTTTACAAATCTACCAAATGCATTACTATTTTAAATAAACAACTTTTTATTTGGCTGCTAGGAGGAATTTTACAATTTCTTTCTATGCAGTTTTTAATATAGCAGCAATTATTATTAAAGGCTCTTAGTAAACTGTTGAATGTAATATACAATATGCTTTATATTAGAATATTTAAAAATATATATCTAAGTAAAGTATCACAATAGCAATTATTGTTAAGGGTCTAGTGTAAATTATTAAACATAATATCACTAAGATCCTTAAGTTCTGACACACAATAGAAATAATATAGTAGATTATATCTTATGCTATAGACACAGTTAAGTTCAGCAAAAAGTTAATATAAACAAAAATGAAGAGCATGAAATTTAGTTGATTACTCATGTTTGATGTATGTAAATTTGTAAATAAAAGGAAAAGTAAACATATGAAATTACTTAATGCAAGTAATATATTTTGACTTAATCATTTTCTTTGAGAATTTAGTTTAATCACTCAATCGGTAGGTTGTATTTAGTAAAAAGGCTAATTATACATATTTGGAGTTTTAAAATGTTCACACCTATGGTATTTTCATTAACTAATATATTTTTATCTCATATTTATATTATTAATTGTAACAGCTATTCATTACATTACTAATAAGTGAATTATTTAAATAAATTTTATAGAACCATTTTTTTTTTTTTACTTAAGCGTGCCATATAATAGCATAATGTTTATTTATTTATCTATTCTTCTTTTTGTGCATAATGTTTGCTTATCTATTCTTTTTGCAGTTTATATTGATACATTAATTTTAAGAAATTAAAATTGAATATTTTTGATTTTTAATTGAACATATTTTGAGAAAAACATTAAAACTATAGTTTAAGATTATCATCATTAGTTATCTTCTGAAAGGACATGTCAAAAACATCAATTTTACGCCTATTACATTATCCTTCAAACCATTTATTATTATTCCATTCTTTAGGTCATTAATCATCTTTATTTTTCTAGAAACCTTTCCAACATATTCTTTACTTAAGATGTGCAATAACTCCAAGAAATAACTATTATTTGAGCAAAAATAAGAGTTTTGGAGCAAAAATAAAGAGTTTTTAGTATTCAGAGAAGGAGGCTAAATGGCTTGCAAATCTTATTGATGTACAGATGGGAGGTGATTTTTTTTTTAATGTCTGTATAATGTGAATGAAGAAGATGAGATTAAAACTGAAGATTAGGATATATATGCGTTAATGCTAAGAGATGATTTGATAACTTCCTATTGAAAGGAAATGATAAGGGGGAACAAACAGATGATTTAAAGTTGTATATAAATGTTTTAGAGGGGAAAAAAGTGATAATGACTTTATTACTCTGGAATTTATAAGAAGTTTGATCACCAGAACTGTGAGCACTGAATTAATTCTGGAACTTCATAATCCCAAGTCTGACACTCTACCAACTGCGCCTAATCATGCAGTTTTAGAGGAAGAAAGTGCATAAGGTGATTAACAAGGTTTCTGGGCATATGGCCTATGCATAAAATTTCTGACTGGCTAAAGAGTTATTTTATTTCATATCATATTGTTCTTCCTTTATCAATTTTTTGCCACTCCCAAATTTTCTTAATAAATTTGACTTTTGTACATCTTTCCCCAATTTATTTATTTTTTTATTCTTTACATTTACAAGAAAAGATATTCCAATATGTTTATTTTCCATTTTTATAATCGTCTACATCTTTACTTCATAAAAAGCATGTTCCAAATAAAAAATAATTAACTAGTTTTTTCTTTGATCAACTTTATTAGAATTTTCATGCTAATATTTTTCTTACTATTTTTATCAGGCATTAACTAGTTCTAATATTTTTGCCTATCAATCATTTTTTATCTCTACTTATAACCATGTTTTGACTTAAATATATTGAAATTTTATTAATTGTAATTAATGTTTTGCATAGATTAGTTAAGTAAAAAACTTTTTCAGATATATCACAAACAAATGCATTTTATCTGTCATTAGAAAATGGATTCATTCTCTGAGGCTTCTTGGATCTCACAGAAATGTATTTAACTTGCTGGCATTTAGAGATTGTAAGAATTAATGTTATAACTTAGTCCTATATACTGTGACCAAGCATATTATGCAATTTTGGCAACACATGACCTCATGCCACATAGTTAGCCCCTAGCCTTTATCTGATGACCCTGAGTATGATTCCATATTGGCTTTGCTGATTATTGAAGAAGTAAGCAATTTATCATTATAGTGTCTGCAAACCCTACAAGGTGGCCACCATTTCAGGCTATAGTTAAAATTGAAGGATTAAGAAAACTGTGTTATTCACATCATAACTATAAAGCTAGTATTTGATAATGACATAACATTTGCTGCAAAACTATTTTAGAAATTCTGCTTTCATAATAACATTGAGCAGATTTTTAATTTCACCTTTTCACAATGAGAATGATGGACTACCTGAAAAAAATAATTCAAAAGACCAAAAGAGTTCTCAAGAAAATCAGTACAGCAGCTGGAAAACTTATGTTGCTAGAATGTTGCTTGCTTAGCATACTATTTTAAGAGTGGTTATAATAAGACTTCATTTGAAGTGCCCATAAATTGCCCATGAAGAACAGCTAGATCTGTTTTTATGAAAGAGTATCAAAGGAATATAGTAGAAAACTCTAATAAAGCTAATAACAAGTTTAATTAAAGACAAATTCAGTGCTGCATGTATGATGGAAATATTAAATATATTCCTATCATTTGGGCAAAGAAGGGTTATAAATCTTTACTGAAATAATTAATGAGAGAAATTTTTCATACAGGCATAAAGATTAATCGTGATTGGATTTCAGAACTTTAAAAAAACAAATATGAAGAACTTTTTTGGATTGTTCTGAAGAAACAGCCAACCCCCCAAAAAAGGCTTGGCAGAGAAAGTGATCCATGAAGAACCAGGCAAAAAACATTCTGGAAGTAACAGCTCAAACATTACCACAAAAGAAAATCTGATGTCAGCTGTTAAAAAAAGATATTAAATAATTTGATGTAATTCATGGTATTACTAAGACTGTCACAATATTTTTATTCTGACCCAATAAATTAATCTTGATCTAATTATGGAATGGGGAAAAATGGGTTGATATTCAGATTTTTAACCAAATCAATTTATAAGACTAGAAACAATGCAGCTGGTAAACAAGTCATAAGGAATAGACTTGCAATCCATTTAGGGTGAAGTCATTTATAGTGATTTCTAGTTAATTTTGATGTGTCTTTTTAATTAATTTCCATTATTATATGATTTATTTTTTCTTGCAAAATCTGCATTGCTACCAAAATTATGTTGGGCTTCTTTTACTGATTTCACCCTGGTTAAATCCAATTGTGGTAATCTTATAAGTTAAAGCCAAATACACTTGTAATATTAGACTTGCAGAATTTAGTGAAATAATGAATCTAAATTATTTTGTATACAACTTTGTTATTGTTAATTAACAGAATATAGGTTAATGTTCTTATGAGCTTTATATCTGTCATCAGATCCAATGATCATATTTTAAGTTCTATATTTTAATAATGTATCATTTTCTTTCTCTTCTCTATAGTTTGTACATTTTTATTATGGTCCAAGCAAAAATAATATCATTTATATTTATTTAGGATACTTTATTTTATAAACAAAGCAAAACTCTCCATACAGTATTGCCACCCTCTGCCAACCAGGGGAATCAATGAATGCCAGAAGGCTTGTGCATAAAATCCCTATCTAATGCCTACTCATCCAATATCCCCAGACTAGTTTCTGGCTTCTGGCCATCGTCAGTGAGGAACTTTGGATCTGAGAGCACTGCACCTAGATCTTAGGATCTAATGCAACCCTCCAGCACCCACCTTTTATCTCAACTACAAAACTATGACAATGAAAAACACAAAAATATTTTCAATCTAAGCTCAATAGCTTATATAGTCATATGGGTCTGAACGCAGTTCAGCACCCATACGTTTTGGTGTCTTTGGCTCTTTAACAACCATAGCCACCACTATCCTATTAGGCAGGATTGGTGTTAAACCATTAAGCATTACATGATCACTATCTTATCCTAGGACATAATTGTTTATAAACAAAGCAAAACTCTCCATACAGTATTGCCACCCGTGCCAATCAGAGTAATCAATGAATGCCAGAAGGCTTGTGCATAAAATCCCTATCTAATGCCTACTCATCCAATATCCCCAGATTAGTTTCTGGCCATTGTCAGTGAGGAGCTTTGGATCTGAGAGCACTGCACCTAGATCTTAGGATCTAATGCAACCCTCCAGTACCCACCTTTTATCTCTACTTAACTATAAAACTATGAGAATGAAATTGAAAACAAAAAAATATTTTCAATCTAAGCTCAATAGCTTATATAGTCATATGGGTCTGAACTCAGTTCAGCACCCATACATTATGGTGTCTTTGGCTCTCTAACAACCATAGCCACCACTATCCTATTAGGCAGGATTGGTGTTAAACCATTAAGTGTCACATGATCACTATCTTATACTAGCACATAATTGTTTATAAACAAAGCAAAACTCTCTATACAGTATTGCTACCCTGTGCCAACCAGAGTAATCAATGAAATGCCAGAAGGCTTGTGCATAAAATCCCTATCTAATGTTTACTCATCCAATATCCCCAGACTAGTTTCTGGCATCTGGCCATCGTCAGTGAGGAGCTTTGTATCTGAGAGCACTGCACCTAGATCTTAAGATCTAATGCATCTCTCCAGCACCAACCTTTTATCTCTACTTAACTACAAAACTATGAGAATGAAATTGAAAATAAAAATATTTTCAATTTATGCTCAATAGCTTAATGGTTTAACACCAATCCTGCCTAATAGGATAGTGGTGGCTATGGTTGTTAAAGAGTCAAAGACACCAAAATGTATGGGTGCTGAACTGAGTTCAGACCCATATGACTATATAAGCTATTGAGCTTAAATTGAAAATATTTTTGTGTTTTCAATTTCATTCTCATAGTTTTGTACTTAAGTAGAGATAAAAGGTGGGTGCTGGAGGGTTGCATTAGATCCTAAGACCTAGGTGCAGTGCTCTCAGATCCAAAGCTCCTCACTGATGATGGCCAGAAGCCAGAAACTAGTCTGGAGATATTGGATGAGTAGGCATTAGATAGGGATTTTATGCACAAGCCTTCTGGCATTCATTGATTACTCTGGTTGGCACAGGGTGGCAATACTGTATGGAGAGTTTTGCTTTGTTTATAAACAATTGTGTGCTAGTGTAAGATAGTGATCATGTGATGCTTAATGGTTTAATACTTTATTTTTTGGGGGATAGGATATGAGTGCAATTACTTTTGGACCTAGCATTTATTATTTTGATAAACTTTTCATTTATGAATAATCTAGAAATGTTTAGTTTTATATTGGGAATTTTATTTATTTTAATTAGTATTATTACAATATATTTTTGGTTATTTTAATGGATGTAAATATTTAAGTTTTTAGTTTCCATGACTGTATTTATATATAATTAACTCATGTAATTATAGCTAGTACTTTTTTATAATAATAGGTCTTTGATAAATGTACTTGTGTTTATTACTCTTTTTTTTAAGGTTAGAAATTATTTTATTTTTAAAATTTTATATAAACACTAATTTTTTTTAGTTCCCAAAATAATTATTATTAAAGATTATATTATTACATTAGAAGTTATTTGATACATATTTTGTTCAAAGTGTTTTCTCTTCCTTCATTTGGTTTTCCGAATTTGAGTCAATTACTCTTCTGTTTTCTTCTTTTGGGAGCATCCTGCTATTCTGTCTACTATTCTTTATAAATTAGCAGGACAATTTATTTTTTAAAACAATTATTTGTTTTTCTACTCGAATGCTTATATTATTTGAAGTTAACTATTATAACTACTATATTGACTAAAACTTGAAAATTATTTTCTAGCTTAAACTTTGTGATTATAAAGAATATATTATGTAAATATATATATTTTAATTTTGTAAAGATTTTATTAAAATTTTTGATTGGTTAATACATGTTATCATTTAACCATGATCCTAGTATTTTGTTGAAAGTAACATCTTCAGGCTGTGAACA
The DNA here is from genome assembly GCA_028023455.1 of Epiperipatus broadwayi. Lineage (NCBI taxonomy): Eukaryota > Metazoa > Onychophora > Udeonychophora > Euonychophora > Peripatidae > Epiperipatus > Epiperipatus broadwayi. The sequence continues at coordinate 7,445,105 of JAQFVV010012401.1, forward strand.
TACAAACATTATATATATGTGATAATTTATGCTAAAAATAATTTTGTATTAATAAGTGCAATTTATCTTCAAGGTAAAACATATAAATATACTTTTACATTACTAAAAAAAAAGTTACATTTCTTTTATGAAAATAATTTATCTTAAAACATTATATTTAATTCTTGATCTCATGATGTATATTCTAATGTATATTTATGAGAATGTGCATCAGTATTCAAAAGTCATTATTCATCAAGAATATTTTATTTCGCTGTTAAAAATTTTTCTTTTACAAATATTTATATTTAGATATAAACATAAATTTTGATTTTTATCATTTGACAAAGAATATGATTTTCTCTGTGCAAACTAAGAGTTTGTCATTATTCTTAAAATAAATTTAAGTTTATAGTGACAGTTTCAATTGCTTCCTTAAAGAAAATAAATTGTCATTTAATTTATTGGATGTTTTTAGTAGCTAAATGCTATTACACATTTGTTGAAATTTAATGGAGAGTCAAGGTCAGAAGAGCAGATTTAATTTTGTTCATCAGTAAGCTTTAAAGATTTTAGATAGTAGTTTAAATTCTAATTAGGTAGTAAAGATAATAAAAATTCAAAATTATTTTCACAAAATAATTAATTTAAATTTAAGCAATTTATTATTATCATCCAAAGCTAACGTGTTTTTTCAAATATTGCAAGTAAAGATAGCTAGCTCCTTAAAAAAAAAAAAAAATCTAACAAAATTAGTTAATTATTATGATAAACAAGTTTGGAATGATTTTTGCAATATTTAATTAATTCTTTTTTAAAATGTAATGATTAATAAAATAGTTTTTATTGATTATTTAAAACAATAAAATAGAGCGTTTCTTAAATTTACTATGGCAAAGGGTTTTTTTTTAATCACAATAATCATCCTTGTTCAAACATGTCTATAAGAGCCATTAAAACAGATATATTCAAGAGCTATAATTAAATTTTTGAAGTATATAACAGAATCAAATATTTGACTTATATATATTTTTTTATTAATATGATTTATTGATAACAAAATCGATAAAAAAATTGATTATTATTCACATGTGATTGCATCTGATTAACAAGAATGTTAAAATTTGGTGTATGTTTTGTTAATGAAGCACACAATAGTTCTGTAATAGGCATTGATTCATTAGTTGTGCATGACATTTTGGTTTTACAAACTTCATTGTTGAGTTAAAGTAGTGGAAATTAATGTTTGAAAGTCAAAGTAGAGGAATACTCTCAATGCTGTTTGAATTAAAATTACAAAAAAAATTAATGAATCTAAACCAAAGCTGAACTGATAAGTTTAAACAATGCTTTATATTTCCAGGAAATAATATCAATAAAATCATTGAAGTTGACAATATAATAAAATCATATTGCCATCACAAAAAAATAAAGCATGTATGGTTTTTAAATGAAATTTATATACTTCATGCTAATATTAATTATACCATAATTTTATAGGCTGCCTTGAACCATTAGTTTATGAGCTTTAGTTTTCACCATGTGTGACACAGATGATTCTTATGTTGGAAAACTTTTTTTTTTTTTTTTTACAATAAACATTTATTGATTTTGAATAAAAAAACTGTTATTAGGAATAAAAGCATACTATTTTTAAGAATAATTTATTGATTAGCTCTTCAATATCTCATAGATAAAATGATAAACAGCAGTTAATTAGTCCACTGCACAGTCCAACTGTTCATCATAGGAGAATAATGAAGAAGTAGGCGTTACTCATTTACCAGCTGGTGAGAGTCTATAATTTTTATCTCTGATTTATCTTTTAGATAATAATAATGGCAATTCCATTTTTATTTAAAAAAAAAAAAATTAAATGGTAAACTGCATTAGTTATAGCTTGCTGAAAGAAAAATTTTCAGTCTGATTGACATTTGAAAAAAGTCTCTTAAGTCATGGTTGGGTGTTGGATGCTGTTACACAGAGTCCTTATTTTTTTATCTCATATAATAAAAAGTAAATATAAAAATTCTTAAATGAATATGAAGATAACTGCAAATTAAAAGTGCTTCCTTTTATCAAAACAAAATGAATTATATAGTATTCAGTGCAGAGAACTTCTTATAAAATTTAACATTAAATCCAAGGTGATATAAAATAAATTAAAAGAATTAATGGAAAAACTGTTTAAAGTATTACACAATTCATCACCATTTTACATAGCCATTGAAAAAATAACAAATCATGGGTCTTCTTAAATATTACCATCTTTATTGAACATCTCAAAATCAAGTTAAACTGCATAAGCATTATCTGTAAAATATGCCATTGTTGAACTTCACAATTGCAGTTTAAACTGTTATTCTAGCAAACATTATGGGAAAAGGCAGTTAAAATCTATATTGTTTATCATGCAAAATTTCATTAATTAAATATGCACACATATAAAAAGTAAAGAATGGATTATGTTTGGAAATTCACAAAGAGTTTCAGTCCAGAGTGACATTTTTTAAAAGAGAGTTGAAGATTTTCTAAGATCAATATTTTTTTCAATAGATATTTTTAGTTAAAGACTAAATTAATTTTCAATGAGTTTTCAAATGAATATTAGTGTATTGATTAAAAAATAATCCCAATTCAGGTATAATATGATTTTTATATTTAGATGAGTGTGGTTAAAGTGGTAGAATCATATATTTAAAATTATTACTAGAAATAAAAAAAATATGGAAATGCTTGTAAGAAAATGATATATATTTGCAGTCATCATCATTAACAGACACTTATAATTAATTATGAAAAGTCTAATTTCAGAAAAAAAGAGAGATGAGGAAAAACAAAAAACATCACTTGCTGGTGGTTCTTGATCTGTTTATTTGAAATCTTATGAAGCTGTTTTTTAACTTCATCTACAGCAAACATCATAAATGTCAATATTCTGCATGATTATATTGATTATTGTATTCTGTACTCGGTTCTATTTTTCCAATGGAAATATTTGATGCTGCAATTTTAAATAATTTTAAACTTAGTAAGGGTAATTAAGTGAAGTTGTAGAATTTTAGATTCAGTATTATTTTATCTAGTAAATAAATGTTCAACATAATAAATGATTTCATGAATTTATTATAGTTTTAGAATATTATAGAACATTAGGCAATTTTTTTTTAATACATTTATATTTTATTACTAGAAAGTGATTTTTATACAATAAATATGTAGTAGTTACTTTGAAATAAAATCCTCCTTTAACTGGTTAAATATAGAAACAGCACATTGGATTATCTTTCTATCTAAAAAACTGTTGAGGTTCATATTTTGAAACTGATAACTACCAAGCTAAAATATGTTAAATATTTATTTTTTTTATTATTGACTTTAGCACTCTAACTTTTTTTAACATTAAATATTAAATAAGTTTTATTTTATAAATCATTTTTGAGTTGGAAAAAAATATTACTATTAATAAATTGTAATCTGAATAAGCCAACATTATTTTTTACTTTTAATTGGTTGAAATTAAGAATACCACCACCATATCTATCTCACAACTTGATATTTGCTTTATGGCCACTGATATAAAATGGGAAATAAAATTTAACACCACTTTTTATTTCAAAATGCTTCAGATTTTTTTATTTTCTGTTAACTTTTTTTTTTGAGTCAGAATGATAAAAGGTTGGTACAGCATAAGTTTTATTGAGCAGAAGATAATAGAATAAAATCTTTTTATAATGTGTAATTTAAAAAATAAATAAATGTGGGATTTAAAATTCAGCCATTTTCTTATTTTTGTATTAGATGTATAAATAGTTATTTTATTGCATTCAGTATAATTATAGTATGATATCATTATGCTAAATTTGAAATTCTATATTCACTTCTTAAATGTGAAATTAAAAGGAACCAGTGAACAAATGCACATACTGTGTGCAATAATTAAAACTTTTTTAAGAATGACTTCATTTAAAATTATAAAAACTCAAGGAAAAAAACATAGCATATAAAAAATGTAACAAAGTTTATGCAGATAAATTTAATCTCTGATAGCTAAGGACTATTACACTTTAAGCAATTTTTTAATTCAACAATACAAAATAGAAACTAATAATTGTATAACTTTACTTGGTTGTGCATGCATTGATTAAAAAATGTAATTGTTTTTGATTTATAAAAGTGAAAATCCTGATAAAATATTGTCAATCTTTATTTTCAATTATTTGGAAATCTAATAAAAAAGATGTCTATCACTATGTTAAAAAAATACCCCCTATATAAGTTTATTTTCAAATTTAAGAAAAATTAGTAGTTACTATATTATGGGGTGGGTGGGATGCAAATTTATATTAATTATCTTCTGTTTTTTTTTTTTTTTTTAAATTTTTAGTACCATGATTTTATTATAAATGTTATTAACGTAATTCCTATGGAAATTTGGATAGCCAATATTTATCATAAATTCTTTTATCATACATTTTTTTTGCAATCAATCCATCATAATGAGTGATGACCTTTAAATATATTTGCATATGATTGTGTACATAAACTTTTTACTATCACAATAAAATATATCATGTAACATGAAGTATGTGTAGTGGCATTTAATACTTTTAATAAAATAATTACTATAAAATTGCAAAAAATTTAGAATTTATACAACACTTAAATTGTGGGGAAAGCTGGAGAAATAGGAACAAGAAGGAAAACTACTACTGAGATTTGGGATAGAATAAAAGCTTTTATTAAATTAGAAAAAAAATATAACCACAATAACAACAACATGATTAAAATAAGAATGCTTTTTGATTTACATTAATGCATAAAAAAAAATTAAATTGGAGTAGCAATAATAGAAAAAAGATTTTTATATTTTGCCAATTGTATACTTCATATGCACAACATACACTATTTATTTCAGCAATTAAAAAAAAATCTAATTATAATAATAAAATAATTTCAAAACAATAAAACAAGGTAATATTCATAAAAAAAAAAAAAAAAAAAAACAACTTTTAAGCATTAAAATAAATTTCATAAATGAGTCCAAGAAGAATATCTGAATCTAATAAGAGTAATGAACAGATTAAAATATTTTGTAATGATAAAATATTTATTTATTTTTTTGTGATTTCAAATACTGTTGCTTCTCTTTTTCCCCCTAAAATTAACACCCATTTCAATAGTTATAAATAAAATAATTTTTTACAAATACATATTTTATTCATATTAAATTAATTTATTTATAGGATTTAATTCAATAAAAAACAAGTTTGAGAAAGAATCAAATGATATGATTTGTTATGTTGTTGTTTTTTAAATGACACTTTATTGAAAAGAAACAGATATGATTTAATTGATTATTACTTTTTATCAATTCTCTGTCATTTGTTGTAAGCTTTAGGAAGTAATAATACATTCCAGATGATAGTTCTTAAAAATCTCATCCAATATCCATCCCCAGACTAGTTTCAAGCTTATGACTTTCTTCAGTGAAAAGTTTTGGATTTTGGAACAGTAATTTGGGCTTTTCAAAGATCTAGTGCATTTTTCTTATAGTTTGCTTTTATTTACCTCTCTTTTATACTATTAAATCATTAGCCCAAACTGAAAAATCATTGTAAGCCAATTAGTCTATATAGTCATACAAATCTGAATTCAGTTCAGTTTCTATATATTATGCTATCCTCTTTTTTTTTTTTTAGTAATTACAGACACCTATATTTTAGGTCCAGAATTTAGTATAAACCGATAAAATATCACATGACCCCAGCTTACATGTTCAGGTGTATCAGTGTTATGAGATGGTGTGGAGAGTGGGTCATGTGAAAGTCTGTGCTCATATCCTGTCTATTACATATATAGATACAGGTATATATATAAGCCTGGGTATTTCATCTATTACATATTAGAGATGTCTGCCTATCCCTTGTATAATGGATTATATCCTGTACATGAGGGGTCAGATTGACCTTTAGGTCAACATGGGTGTGACAACAATCTCGGCCTAAGGGTGGCCTTTGAGCATTCCATCATCGGATTTTCAATTGGATGGACGGTTGAAGAGTTGGAGTGTGGAGTGCATTGAAGCCTGTCCATTAAAGTAGGAGGATTTGCTATCTTAATATATATCTGAGCACTTGTAGCATATATGTGTAGAGATGGTAATCTGGACCAACTGATGATTGCTGGTTAAGCATGAAATACGTATATTGGTGATTATTTATCTTTTCAACATATGTGTGTTCAGGTGTATCAGTATTAAGAGATGGTGTGGAGAGTGGGTCATGTGAAAGTCTGTGCTCATACCCTATCTATTATATTATTTTAATATTAATATTTTTACCATCCCCTATGCCATTTCCTATAAGCTTTAGTAAGTAATAATAGATGCCAAATGACAGTGCTTAATAAATCTCTTATTTTGTGCTACTCTATTCAATATCTGCAGACTAGTTTAAACATAGAATAGATGTGCCTATAGCTGTTAAAAAAGTAAGGGCATCATAATATATAGAAACTGAACTATACAAGCTATTTGGCTGATATTGAAAACATTTTTTTGACTGGGCTGGTGGCTTGATGTATAAAAGAGAGGTAAATAATAGAATCTGGAAAAAAAAGCCAAAAGCTTGAACCGGGTCTGGAGTTATTGGATCGGACAGCACAGAATGGAGATATTAAGCATCATCATCTGACATTTCTTATTTCTTATTACTAAAATTTACAGTTAAGTTGTAAAGAGATGATGAAAAAAAAAGATGAAAAAAAAGTATGTTATTAAAACAATAATATATAAGATCGAATCATGTGATGGTTTTTATTTATTTAGTTAATAATGTTAGACAGCTAATAAAAGCATGCAAAGAAAAAGTAAGATGGTCTTCTATATCAGAGAGACAAAGAATAAAATAAAAATATTTCATAAATATTTATTTTGGATTTTTTTTTAATGATTATAAAGTAGATACACAATAATGAATGTTCTAATAATCAGACTAATAAGATAATGAGACATCAGGAATTATTTTTTAATTTGCTTTTAAGATGATTGAAGTATGTAAAAAAAATTCAATTAATTTGAAAAAGAATAACAAAATTTATGAGAAAATAATAAATGGAAGGAGAAATTAAAGCCAGTGAAAATTTATAAATTTGAGAAAAGAAGATATATAATAGTAATATTGTTTTTAAGAAATGGAAAAGAAAAAGAGATAACAGTATAAGACATGAGTTATTCAAAAGAGAAATATTTAATACTCATGTTTAAGAAATAAGCAGATAAGAGTTTGATAAAATATCAAAACTTTTTTAAAGAACAATAAAAAAAGCAACTTTTTGTTTTAAATGTAATATTTAAATATAATTAATTATTTTTTACAATCTTTTTTATTTATTTGCATTATCATAATACTATGTTGTTCTAAAATTACAAATTTTATATATTGCTATTTTCAATGTCCTTAAAAAAAATTATTTCCAGTTGTTTGATTGGCCAAAAGTCATTTTCAGGGCTATAATGATAATATGGAATTTAAAAAATAATATATAGTGTACCGGTCGAAATTGTATGTTAACTCAACATGATTCACATCCTGGGTAAAAGTACCTCGAATCCAACCATACGCAAGATCAAAGATAAAGAATACTAATGGATTCTGCCCTGTTTACCCACTCTCTAAATCTGCCAACTAATTAACAACATTTTTGAGGCAAGCAATTAATCTTTTCTACACTCTGGCCCACTAGCATCAACGGTGGAGCATAAGTCTTAACTAATTCTAACGTCTAACTTTAATATTAATTCTAATTAGACCTATCCATTAACTTAAATATAAAAATAGTATGTATGTGACCTTCAGTCATCAGATAGCAGCACAATAATTAATTAGAAAAGATAATTTTAGAATGAAATGAATTGAGACGAACCACAGGTAGCTTAAATTCATGTATATATATATTTAATAAAACATTGGTATAATTTATCTAATGTCTCTCTATTTTTATTTCATTAGTTAGTTAACATAAATTTCTCATCTGTCATTAATTATGCCTCGAGTAAGGGAGCGGTATAGTTCATATGCCAATCTAACAGATGTAAACGATTAGCGTTTTATGGAAGACACTCACCCAAGTCTGAGGTATATGAAACAAATAGCAAATAGCCTATTTTAAAACATAACTTTATTACAGATGAAATTATTTTTAAGAGAGAAATAATTAAATCATATTTTGGAATTGGTTATGAAGAGAGTGACATGTTTAAAATATAAACGGATCATGATATTCGCAAATAAATATTTTAAAATAGTAAAACAAATAAATTAATCAGATCGTAGTCAATCCATCATGATGTGCTCAAAACAAAAAGTGAATAAACCCAGCATTCGATATTACATTACCACCATAGACTCAGTTCACCTGCCCGTTCCAGTGATGCCAAGAAATAAAGAAAGAATGGTCTGCGCCATTAGCAAACCTAAAATATTTCAGGTGAAAGTATGATAATCGCCAAGGCTAGCTAAGCTCAGCTTGCCCCAGTTCTTTCTATTTTGGCTTTCATATCTTGATAAGTAAATTCATGGGTCTAGTTCTGATCTAGCAATCACAAAGAACAAAAGACTAGTAATCAAGCAAAATGCTGGCAAGGCAAAATACGAGTACTGGAGAATATATTTTAGAATTTAACTCTATAATAGTGCTGAGCTATAAAGATTATACAAATGTTATACAGATTGACTAACATCAGACCAACAAAAATAAAATAATCATTAATTATTATTACGAATATCCTTGAATATCCTTTTACAAGTGACACATCTCTCCCTTCAACACAAAATCCCACCAAATTTCAATTAACACTTTATTACTCTCTTTATTATTTAGCACAAATATAATTTTCTAAACCCTCTCTTTTTCATTCTTTAAAATTGAAATAATATAACTAAATAAAATCTCATGCTTGAATCTAGCGTCTCCCTACAACTAAACTGTGCATTATAAGAGGGTTTCATCTCAACAAAACAAAGATTGCTTCAAGTATTAATCTTTCAGAGCTAGAGAATTATTCATTTTTATTTACCGACAAACGTTGGTCGGGAAATAGGCAGTAAAATATTTATTTAGATAAAGCTTTTGTCGAGATGGAACAAATTGGCATATATTCATTTCATTTAAGTAAATAATAATATTTCTAAACCGCATGAGAAGAAAGTTTAGCATTAAGAGGCATATCTTTAAGACAGATAGAATGAGAGCAAAGATATTAGATTTAAAGTGATAGCAAGTATAATTTACAGAAATTTAGTTAAACATTTACATTAATTGTGGGGATTTCATTTTAGAAGACATTAAAAGTAGCAAAATTTACATTATCAGGTCACTGGAGTTTTTAAGAATAAATTAGGTGGTTAGAAATAACAAATTGGAATATATTACCTAATTTATTCTGAGTTCTTATCCCATGACGAAATATGAATTTCCGCACAGGTATAGCTAGCTATGTATTTTAATAGGACAGTTCAGCAGTTCACGATTACACATTTTGATGAAGTTTTTCTGGCATAAGGTATTTGACGATCATCTTTGGGACAGCGGGAAAATGGGCAGGCTACAAAGGCCATCTACTCCATTACCATGCTTCTAAACATTTATTAAAAATTTAACCAGTGTGGGTTCATCAGGCAATCGCTGACAAAAACTATGACTGGCTGACCTCTATTGTTCTCCTGGGTTATTTATACTCTTTTCTGACTATTTTTGGGAAATTCCCTTTTTCATGTGCTTCTGGCTAAGTGGCTATGTTAAAATTCCGGTGACAGCAATTTTCGACCTAAAGTATATTTGCATTGTATTCCTGAGATCCACTCTCCCAATAAACCCAATGATTTAATTGTTTCATATATAATTTTAATTAAATGTAGATTTGAAGAATTTATATTTCAAATATCTTTTCTATTTTAATTTTACTTTAATTAGAAAATCCATTACCATTTTGTTAATGGATTTTTTTTTGTTTGACCCTACGGAATGTTAGTAGGGTTTATCATGAAAGCAAATCTCCAGAATAAAATACTTAAAAAAAATAGCATATTAAAATTTATTTATAGATTTTTATAAAAGTTTCCATCTGCAATTATATATATATGTATTTGTGCATATATATATATATATCTGGGTCTCTCCAATATTTATAATAATAACATTTTAAATAAAAATTGATATTTTAATCATTTATTTGCTGGACTAAAATTTAAATGTACTTAAAATGGCAGACGGAAAGTTTTATAAACATCATAACATGCATGAATCTGGTTTGATCTTAGTCTAGCAATCTAGAAAGACATGAAGCGTGGATCTGGTATACAGATTCATTGCTTCAATATATAGAACATTATTATTCTGATACCCATAAATTGAAACACTTTTTTAGGTAAGTTATCATAGTATTACTGAAATTAATAAATATAAAGGCTATAAATTATCATTAAAAAAATTTGTTAAAAAGGTCAAGTCATAAAGTGTTTATATTTGTAATACATATTGATTCTCAATTCTGCACCATAATTATAAACTCATAAATTTGCCATTCTATGCTAAAAATTTATTTTCAAAACAAATATTAGGGGAAAAATATTATGATATGGTAACTTTTCATATCACTATTCTGTTAGCCATCACACACATAAAAAATAAAAACATGTAGTCAAACAGAGTATCATATCTATAACATTTTCTTATGAAAAAAATTAATTTACCCATATGCTATGTGAAAAATATGTATAGATTCACAACTGTATATGATATGTAAAAGCAAAAAAAATTTGCAATTCTGTCCTAAAAATTTATTTTCAAAACAAATGGTAAAAGAAATATAGCAATTTTCTGAGAAAGACTAACTCAGCCAACTTGTAGCAAAAACATCTGGCAGAATTTAGTTGTTGTTTTTTTAAATAAAAGAGTTAATTTTCTATAAAAAAAAATCATATCAGTTTATTGATTATCAACTGTATACAAAATATAAAATTAAAAATTTTACAATTCTATGCTAAATATATATTCTCAAAATTGTAACAAAAAAAAATTGACAATTAATAGTCTATTATTCCATTACCACAATTTATGAAATTGTGTAAAAAAGATGCAACTTTTATTATGAGTTTTTTTTCCATATATACAATCCAAAATTTCCTTATAATCAAATAAATATAAGTAAGTAATGAATTAAAGCAAAATTTATTAATAAATTATCTTAAAATGCATTACATTTAATTTTGTTCATTTAATATTATTCAATTTAATGTTGTTTTCATTCAAATTTTCTTCAATTAATAATTTTTTTAAACATAAAAATAAAAATACTTTTTAAGCATTTTGTTCTATTATTGGTCACTTTTATGTAAGCTATAATTCAAGAAACAAACATACAAAATAATGCAATTGTTGCTATAGTATTGGATTTTATCACACAGAAATGCAAAATTTCTTCATAATCAAGTAAAGATTTTAGATGATTATTTATTTTATTTAATTAATTTTTCAAGCAATATTCACTAATCACATTTAAATTATGCCAATACATTACATTTAATTTTTAAGCATTTTGTCTTTTGACTATTAGAGTTGCAAATATGTATTTAATTGATTTCATTTGAATCCATACAATTCTCAAATTTAAAAGATGTTAAGAAACTGCAGTTTTTAAAAATCACTATGCAATTTACATTATATTATCATTATAGCACTGAAGAAAACTCCTAATGAAAACATTGAAGGAAAAGAAGTGAAAGACAGGTATTAAAAATAATAAAACAACAATATTATATTAAATGTAACTAAAGATTAATAGGGGAAAGGCCAATTTGAGAAAAGAATACATCAGCAAATAAATTAATCTTATGTAATATTATCAATAGTAATAAAAATAAAATAGTTTGTAAATTAAGAAATTGTATAATTTAAGATAAAAGTTTAACAAGTGATTAATTTAACTTTGTGATTACTTTTAAAAAGAATACATTATAGATTACATTCAATAAATAAATTCTGCCTGTAATAAACAATGAGAGAAAAAACATAGAGAATAAAAAAAATCTAAATATTTATAAAAGTTAGAAATTAGTGAGAGTATCTAAAGCAGTTAAGCCTGTAATAAGAATAATGTGTAGGAGAATTGTAGAACTCATCTGGATGCCTGAACATCTGGTTACTCGATTTAGTATCATTTTATCTCTCAGAAATGTAGTAGAGAGTGTAAACTTGTTCAAAGTTACTTCTAATGCAGTATAAACTAGAGAATACAAAAGTTAACATAATAGAAAACAAAAAAATCAATACAAGAATCAATTAGGATAAAAAAAGTCCTCTACCTAGATTAGAATAATTTAAGAGAACAAAATACATTTAGAAAGATGGATCCTCTTATAAAAATAATATTTAGCAAATACAAAGTGCAAAAAATTCCAAAAGTATGATGCTTAAGTCAATCCAGCTTTCAGTTTTTATGTGAGGTATGTTGTATGAAGATATTTTGTGATTGATATATTGTAATGATCATTTTTATTTTTTGCACAAACATGGTTTAAGTAAAAAACTCAGGGGGTATTTACTTAGCAAGTAGTAAGGTTTCTTGTAAATATAAACTGTCAAATATTCTTTTAACATATAAGCAAAGAAAGTAAAAGAATTTTATAAGAAATTCATGAATTTAAGAAATAGCAGTAATTTTTGATATTTGGATATTGTTGTATTGAGGTTAAAGTTTTGATGATGCACAAAAGATTTCTTAGAAAAAAAAGATTAGTCTCAAAAGTGTTAACTTATTAATTGAAAGTTTTTATTAGAAATTTATTCCAATATTTATATAGTTATGATTCATATGCATTGAAAGTGTTTTCGGTCTACTTAATTTCAATTAACATATTTGATCTCTGTTGTAGTATTTTACATTATACCAGACTGCACCCAGATTATGTAAAGACAAATGGTTTTGTTTTTAATTGGTTGCTTTAAGAATTTTTTTTTTTTGAGATTTAATGTAAATTAAACAAAAATTTTAATATTATATATTAAAAAACATGAGAAATGTAGCCAGCCAAAAGAGTGTCATTTCAATTTCAATTATACACTAACCAAAACTTTTTAAGATTTAATGTAAATTAAACAAATGATTTTAATATTATATACTAAAGATGAGAAATGTTGTCATCCTTAAAGGCTGACATTTTGATTTCAATTATATGTTAATGAAAATTAAATGTAAATATGGTACTAAAACTTCTATTTTTTTTCCCCCGTACTATTTATCATTTTTCAAACATGAATTTATGTATTGTAATCATATTTTTTCATGATTTAAATACTATTTTTTCCAAGCATTTTTATGAATTTTTCACATAAACAAATAATACGCTAACCAAAACTGAATGTAAATATTTTACTATAGCATCTGTTTTTCCCTCCACTAAATAGTCACATTTCAAACATGAATTTATGTACTATAATCACATTTTCTTCACAATTTAAATACTATACCTCTGTAGGTAAAAGTGCATGTTTTTTTCTGAGCATTTTTTTAATGGCAGAGACTGTTGTTATAATGGAATATAAAAATTCCTGGCTTTAAACCCATAGTTTTGTAATAATTGGTTGTTTAACAATTTTTTTTTTAAGATTTAATGTAAATTAAACAAAACATTTAAATATTATATAAATAATTAAAGCATTGTGAAACAGTAATAAAGTGCATAGATGATTTAATATATAAATTTTATTTTAATAAAGTTAAATTAAAATTTACATTTTTAAATATATCTGCTATATTTGATATTTACTGGGGCATCCTCTGAATAAAAAAATTTTTTTTTTTTTTTTTTTTTGATAGTTGGATACAACAATCATAAGTTTTTTTTAAAGCTCTCTATTAATAGTTACCATTTATTAATGTTGAAATACAAAAACATCATCGTTTGTGTAATTTTTTTATTATTAAATATAGTATTTGTAATTTTTTTTTTAATTACTTGATTTAACAATTTTTTTAACACTTAATGCAAATATTTTTTTTTATTAAACATTACTAATTTATAAAAGTTCATTAAACATTGCTAAGTATGAAAGCATGGAATGACAATGTAAAATTATGAATCTGCATTTGTGATTATTTCTGCATCTTTACCTTGAAATAGATACTATATCTCTGTGGTTAAAAGCATTTGTATTGATTTTTTCCCAGCATTTTTTATTTAATGGCAAATTATTTTTTTCACATAAATGTAGAGATTGTGAATTTGACATATGACATTGGACAAATATTCATTCATCAATCAGACAATAGAGAAAATACCGATTTTATATATAAAATATATAATGGTCGCATTGATAATTCGAATTCAATTTGCATTTCAAAGATTAAAAAAATCTCAGATTATGGCATGCCAGATATTTGTGCTAACTATTACACCATGAAAACATTAAGTATTTAGTATATGACTAATGAATAAAAATGAATATAACTGCTAAAAAAAGATTTAATTTTTCACTGCACACATAATCATGCAGGCATACATGCATGTTTCAAAGAGTTGATTTTATTCATCCTATTTACTCTTCTCCATTGCCATCCTATTATAAGTATGAATAATCAGTGGATATTAAATATAGTGCCACATCCAAATTCTCTAGATTAGTTTTTAGTTATTTCTTGCTCTTTCATAATGCAATGTATTTTATCATTTTAAAGCCATTTCATAATTGTTAATGAGCTCTTAACATCATCCTCATATAGATATTGAAATGAAAATAGGGGGGGGGGAAATCGTGTGATACTTATTTTGTTAACAATAATTACAGAGGTAAAACTGTATTACAACTTTTGATCATTGTTTGTCAAAGTAAACACATAAACAATCATGAGTTTACATATATATATGTATGTGGTCATGTATATCAGTTATATAAAATAGATTAGATAGATGTAGGGAGCTTGAAAGTTCGAGTTCAAGTCCTTATAATTACATTAAGTTTAGTATGGATAATACACATATATTTAAATATTATATATGTATATATAGAGAGAATGTCTAATATTAAAAAAAGATGATGTTATTAGCAGTAATAAATAAAATAAAAAAACATGTTTTATTGTAAAATTAATTTACTACATAATTTAGAAACACTAATCATATTTTAAAACTTGGAATATAAATTATTTTTTACTCCATTGATTGTAAATGTCATTTTGTCATTATTAATGAGAAAGTTGCCAATTATCTGATATACATTAAATTTTCTTCTCATTAAAAAGCTGCATTTATTTTTCTTATGCATAAGTAATTTTTAAATTAAATAAACTTGAAGATAAATTTAATTTTCATTTCACAATGATATTAAAAAAATATTTTATTAGTTATAATAATAATATTTAGCTGTAATTATATTTTTGTTTTTCTTTCACTTTTTGTAAAGTTATATAAGTATAGTAGACAGAGTGAATGGAACCATTCTACAGCATATCTTGCAAGTGGAAAGTTTTTTCATATGAAACAAATATATTCACTCAAAAATCTTACTTTTTTATGTGAATAACATCTGTTTCATGAAGTGAGGAATTAGTTATCAACAAAAAACATATGCCAAATAAATAAGAAAATCAAATGCTTCAACTTTAGTTTTTTCTAAGTATGAATAGTTACAGATGATATTTTTTTGATATATCATGTTCTGAATGATTTTAAAATTCAAGTAATATTTCTAGCAATAGCATCTCAAATTTGATTTTAAAGATATCTAGAATGATATATTCTATACAAGCTGAAAATAAATCATTGTAGCAAATTCTTACATTTTTTCGGAAATAATATAATTTGATGATCAATAAAAAAACAACAAACTGCAAATAGTAGAGCACATTTCAGGATAAATAACTTTCCATTTTTATGATTTTTGGTCGACAGTAATTTTTCTGAGTTGTAGTCATTTTTAAACATCACCAAATAAAATATAAGCAAAATTTTAAGTATGCTTTATCACATTGCATGTTATCTATAAGCATAAGATATTTCTGAGTACATTACTATATACAAAAAAATATAAAAATTATATTCTCAATAGTTTATTTTGAAAAGTAGAAAAAGTAGAAAAACACTTAACCTAATCCTTGCTAATAAGTGAATTAGGCACACTCTTCCTATCCTTAAATTCTTATAGTGACAAATACTGGTTCAAAAGTTATTTATAACATTTTATTAACACAGTTATATTTTATTAACATTATTATATTGCCTTGCAGTGGATTATGTAAATATTATTTTTTTAAATCTTTTATAATACTAAATTTCTTTTTGTAAATCTTTATTATTTATTAAATAAAAAAAGCATATTTGAAATGTCAATCATATTTTTAGAAATATTTAAAATAATAGTACCCTGTAATTAGCAATTTTATAATTAATAAATTTAATATATCTTTTTTTTTGTTAATTTTTTTTTGCTAATGAATGATTACCTCTCCCTCTTCCAATAGTAGTATTTTTAGTGATTTAGATTTGAATTTTGTCATTAGCTGGAGATACTGTTAATTGTAAATTTGAGGACATGATGCCAAATATATTTACATTGAGAAAAGGTTGGATTTTTGAATACAAATATTGCACACAAATTTTATAATTTTTTTCCCTTATAATTTGGATATGCTATCTATATATTTTGAAAAAATGATTACTGCTATAATTAATGGATGATAATACTAGCCTTTCTACAACAAAATGATATCTTGAATATTTTCATGATTAAATCTGCTTGTACCTGGAAATTTAGTTTGAGGACACAGAGATCACCATCTTTTATAATATTGTTTTCAATAACTTCTTTATGGGGCTACATTAAAAATTTGTTTGTTGTAATCATACTATATAAGATTTTCATAATTGTTTCTATCATTCCTCAGAGGATCTCATAGAACCTATACTACATTGATTTTATTTAGATGACAATCACATTGAAAATGTAAAAAATATTAAATTTTGCTCTTTTGAATAATGTATGATTTACTATATAGTATAATAGTTAAACTGTTTTGAAAAGTTTTTACATTAAATATTTTTATAAAAATTTGATTATGGAATTAAGGATATATTGAGAATTTTAAATAGAATTATTGCTTGTATTATTGTTTTTCTTGTTATAACTTTTTTTATATATTCAAGATATAATGATTAGATATAAAATTTGGATTTTTTTTTAAATATAAGCTCCAAGCAAGCTTAGGATTTTTTTTCAAAGATAGCCAATGTGTAAGCACCCAGGTAATCACTCAGTTGATTGCTAAATACATATCTGGCTATTTTTAGCTAGAGGATAAACAAGAAAGAAAATAAATATTGTCCTATTCTAACATTGTTTTTTTGTAAAAAGATGCTGAAGAAGTCTTAGCACTACAGTCAGATGTTTAAAGTTCTTTATCTATTATCTGTAAAAAAAAATCAGTTTTTTCAGATATAAATAACCACAAAATATGTATAAAATACTGTATTTTTTTTTAATGGAGTTTTTTGTTCCTATGATGATAATTACCATTGTTAGCCAATCCTTGTTTAGCATATTCAGAATTATCTACAATAAAAACCTGAAAAATTGAAAACAAAACAAAAATAATAATTGTATAAACAAAGCCAATTTTTATTAATATAATTATTATTTATTATTTTAATTTTTAATTTTATTTTCAATTTTTTATGCATCTTGCAATTTTTTTTAAATTTTTTTTGTAATTAATTCTGAAGATAAGAAGATGTAGTAGTGTAATTACATATTACAGAAAAAAATATTTCCATTCAAAAGAAGAAAAAAGAATATACTGCTTTATCTTTATATCTTCATTTCATTTTCAATCATTATTGATCTGCTGCAGAATGAAGATCGTTCTAAGTTTAATCCATTTAGTCTCTTCTCTTCACATTATGCCTGTAAACTTCTTTTTTCAGCTACTTATCTCATGTGATTTCTTTCTAGATCTTTTACAATTCTCTGGTATCTAGTGTAACACTTCAATTATCCATCTATTATTTATTTTAGCTATTTTTAAGTTCAGCCCAACTTCACTTACAATCTCTTAATTTTTTCAATGATGTCAATAATACTTATTTGTTCTCCTACATATGTATTTATTTTCATTCTTTTGTTATTTTTAACATACATCCTTCCACACTTTATTGAGTGATCTGAAGTCTCTGTATTGCTCTTCTGTTAAGTTCTCAGGTGTCATATCCATAAGTAAGAACTGATAAAACACATATATTAAAACATACCTTTTTGAAATACATGGGCACAACTTATATTGTTATTTCTATCAAAAGCACTTGATCCAAGTTTGATTGTGTGATTAATTTCCTTCATTATGTTTCCATCTGCATTAATAATCTGATCAAGGTTTATAATTACATATAATTTTATGTAATATATTGTAATGGTATATATAATTCAGAGTCTCACTTGGATGCGCCATATGTAACGGTATGCCCCTCTCAACAAGATAAGTTAAGGAGTCGCATCTCACTATAGTCAGATTTAAGGTCTTCATATAGGATGCCACAAATGATGTGATTTAATTTTGATATAAAACTATATTTGTTCCCAATAACTAATTTATTATTTTAAAAAAATTATTATATCCAACCACATCAAATCAATTTTCACCTTAATTAACTTTACTGTTATGCTCAGATTTCAAACTCAGGGAAGTTTAACACTTTACTCTCTTCAGGGGTTCCTATCAATATTTTAAAGTAATATTAACAACGAATCTCACTAACTCTTTAATTCAAATAAAACAAAATTGAAGACTTCATTTAATATAAAAAACATACTTATTTATTTAACACTTAAATAATTTAAATTTTACAATATATATAAAAAAATATTTATATATCTACCTCCTTATATTAAAAATATAAACATTCTTTTTGCTTACGGTAGATATATTTTCTAAACCTATAACACTACGTGATTTTACAATTTATTTAAAATATAAGTATCCTAATATTTAGACAATTATATTAACGCTAATTTACACTAATTAGATAATACAAATAATAATCCAATTATTTTTATATAACACCTTCAAAAATGATTGTCAGTCAAGTTATATTTATTAATATAAAAATACATACTTCACAACAATGTTAATCATTTATTTCTTTATCACACATTACATTTATTAGTCTATTTTGATTAGTATAAACAATGTAGTGTCATGTCATGGAAAATAATATGTGGATTCAAAAATTGGTTAATATCTTACCTCTAAGTTCACATTATCCCGTTCCCAAAATTAACATTTATTAACCGATATTTAAATCTTTATTAATCATAAATAAAAACAAAAATATTCTAAATTATTAATTCTCTACGATGATAAAGAAAATGAAATTAACTTTTCTTAATTATAATTTTCAAAAATCCCAAATGGCATTTATAAAAGTTAATGTTCCTCGCGAGAATGAAAATCCTTCGAAGACGCAGTTTTTTGATTCCTTTGTTGTTAAACCTTAAAGAGAATAATATTAGGATATCTTAAGTTGACATTTAGTTTCCTCTTTATATTCATCTTCTTAATATAAAGTTCCTTCATTAATATTTATAATTCCACTTTGAAGATCTAATTTTTATAATTTTAAAGCATTCATAATTCCATTTTGAAGATCTAATTTCTTTATAATTCTAAAGCATTTGGCAATGATGTTATTCCCACATATATATGTTTGATTAGGCAAGTGCACTTTATCTATCCCATGATAAATATTTGTGTTCTAGCCACTCTGCATTTTCTTTATAATGAAAAGTACATAAAATTTGAATGAAGTTTTTATAAACATGTTCTTTTTTTTTAAGACGCTGTTTAGATTTTAAAACGTAATTCAAACAATTTTTTCTATAAAACACGAAAATATATTTAGATTACTTTCATTGAACAAGTATAAGAAACTTCTTTTAATGAGTATTAAATTGTTTAAAATATAAACTTCAACTTACACTGTTATTTGTAATCAAACATAGTAAAAGTTTTTATGAAAATATAGCTGATAAAAATAGAATCCTAATTCTTCTAATAACAAGAATAGAAGAATTATTTCATGTCTCGCTCCATCAGCTCGCTGAAGCATACCCATTCTCATTGTTGCAATAACAATTAGATATTTTAACACTAAGTTAATTTCATTTCCTTTAATTCGATAAACTGTGAACCCAGAGGTCATTTATCACCTTGTCAACAGTCTTTTGTCAACAACGTCATTTTTCATTTTAAAGAATGAAAAATAGTAACTTAACAAGTTATATATTTATTTTCATAAGTATAATAATAATGTAAATATAATCTATACATATTGATTACATGTATGTATGAGTATATATATACTCCTACAATATATATATATGGTTTTCCACATAGATAAGAGATTTAAAAAAAAAAAATTAAACTCTTTTGTCAAGAAATGTATTGCAAATAATGCATTTAAATAAGAGATTTAAAAAAAAAAATTCAGGCAATTAAATGTTTTACAAATTAATCAATAAAAAACAAAAACAAAACAACTGTAGGATTATTCAAGTTCACAAGAAATAACACTTGTGTAAAATCAGTTTTTCTTATTGCATTTATTCTGGATTTTCATTTTACTTGAATAATATAGGACTTCATTATGCTTAGTGAATAAAATAAGGAAAAAAAAACACCATTTTCTCATCTAACCTGGACATCTGAAAAACTTGACATATTAATTTTGAGTAAGAAGCAATGCTTATTTCAAATTTCATGATGTTGTTAAAGTATATTATGGCACACGCAAACAGTTTAATACTTGCCATTGAGAAGAAAGCAAACTATGATTATCTTACTTTATAAGTTCTGTGTTTAATAGAACTATTTACACTTTATCTTAACCATTTTAAGTTTATATTTAATACTAATATGCTATTTGACTTATGAATTATTTAAAGCAGAAAACAAAAGTTTTTTTTTTTTAAAAAAAAAAAGGTTTAATTAAAGTTAGTTGCATTTTAATGCAGCTGAAGCAAAAAAAAAGGGTTTGTTCTGTATTGTATATATATATGTTATGTTAACATTTTGTAAAAACTTTTCTTATAATACATGTTAATCAAATGTTATTTTATAGAAATTGTCAGTTAAAAAAAATAAGAATAATAATGGAAGATATAATATTCATTTTAAATGTAATGTATCTACGCATAAATCATCCAAGCATTAAATAATTAGTATAAATAATTATTAATAGCTTTAAGTTAATGATTTAGTTGTATCCATTTGTCTCTAATCACCTCTACATTTGATTGATGAGAATTAGATTTTGTATAGGCGAGCATATAGAGTATATAAGAACTTGCTGTATTTTTATATAGGACTATTTCCATCATCTAATATGTGTGTTGAATGTCTTTAGAAAAGTTTAATTTTATTTAAATATTCCCAATGGATTCAACTGTTAGTAATATCACAGCAAATAGGTTGGTGCATATACTAACCTGTTTGCTGTGATATTACTAACAGTTAGTGCATATACTAACTTGTTTGCTGTGATATTACTAACAGTTGAATGCATTGGGAATATTTAAATAAAATTAAACTTTTCTAAAGACATTCAACACACATATTAGATGATGGAAATAGTCCAATATAAAAATACAGCTAGAACACCATCATCACAAACCTTCAGGAAAACATTATATAAGAACTTGTTTGTTCACTGTCGAATAGTTTAAATGTATTCATATCCGTATGGGAGAATTCATTCCTATTTGTTTTAATAAATTAGAGATGGGTCTCAAAATGAGCGATTCCTGTAGAAGTCATAGTTTTATTAAAATGAGATTTGAGCCTAAAAATGTACATTCCTTATAGTTATTATTGTAGAAGGGAGTAGCAGTTATGTTTATCCCATATTAAGTATATGCATGTATCTATACTAGAAAACTTATGAATCAAATAAATGTCTTATATTTATAGATTTATCCATACATAGAATTTTATTTTAAGCTTAGTAAAGCCCAGGGTTTGCAGTATGGCAAATGTACTTGATTAAGTAACTATATTAATATTATAGTATAATTGAAGATTAAGCCTAATTTAGCAAAGAAATCTTAGATATTTTATAAGTAATTATTATTTTCCTGCATGTGTATGAAATAAGACAATAATATATAAGATACTGGAGAAAAGGCTTTGTTAATATTTTATAATCAAACCATTGTTGTTATGATCTGTTAGCCTCTTTAAATGTAACATGGTAAGGTCTACATTCATTCATCAGGAATAACCTATATTCTTCATTACTTAGCCATATATTGCAAATAGGGGCTGTATGTAGTAGTTATCATTATTCTTTTTAATAAAAAAATTTGTTAAAAATACATGTACCAATCTATTTCCTCATTTCTAAAGTCAGGTGATGCCTGTATAAATTATATAAACTAAAAAAAAAAAGTTAAATCATTGAAATATGCTTAGTCTAACCATTACAATATATATATATATTGTAATGGTAAAGTACTCTTTCTGCTGCTTTTCATTGTAAATAAGCTCAGTAGTTTGAGTTAGAGCCCAAAATCATGATATATGCAATTTTTTTATAATTATAAATGCAAGAATATCCCACTACACAAATCCGTGTCTTATAAATCATGGTTTAAATCCACATCATTAAATTCAACTACAGTGATAATGATGGTTTTATGATCACAATCACTCAAGTATTTTATTTTGTCAGTTTCTATTGAAACTCCCAGTGCCAAAAGAGAATGTTTACTTAGAATTAAAGCCTATTGTTAGCTTTAGAAATTCACCATGTCAAAATTTGTTGAGATTTCTTCTTGAAGTTCTTAATCCATAGTTACCCAGGATGCAATCTTTCATCAAGGATTCTAAGCACTTTGTAGAATTAGTCAGGAAAGAACTGACATATTGGTAAGCTTTGATGTGGAAAGTCTGTTTACAAATGTACCATGTGATGAGGCATTGTCTATTGTAAAGAAAAGATTATATGATGATAAGTCTCCAAACTAGAATAACTACCTATTGATAGTGTAATGGAATTATTAACATTCTGCATAATACCAATATACTTTCAATATATCTCAGAATTCTTTCAATAAAATCAAGGGATAGTTATGGAATCACCACTGTCATCCTTGCTGAGCAATATGGAAGAACTTGAAACCGTTACCATAAATACTACTCCATGTCCACCTAAAGTGTGGCTTCAGTATGTTGATAATATATTTGTGGTATAGCCACGTGGTGAATTGCAATTATAGCCATTCTGGTTGCGCATATCTCCTTCATTTAAATTCACAATGGAATCAGAATGAAAACAAAAAATGGAATTCTTGGATGTTCTTGTGACAAGACTTCCTCAGGGCAAAGTAAAAACAAGGTGTATAGGAAATCAACACACACTGGCAAGTACTTGGCATATTAAACATGAAATTGTACTATCATTATAGAACAGAGCAAAGGAGGTTTTTTCAGAAACCAATGATTTAGAAAAAGAAAAGATTCACATAGAACAAACGCTTATGAAGAATGGTTATCCATCAGCGGTCATCAAGAAAATCTTTAATAGACAACACAAAGAGACAAAAAGAAACAATTATTATTACTTTAGTATATCCATATATACTAGGAATAGCAGACAAATTAAAGAAAATCTGCAGTCAATATAACATTAGAATAACTTTCCAAAGTCATATAACACTTTGAGGAATTCTTACTTTTACTGAGTCTAAACTGGAAATGCCGAAGAACAAAAACTGCATCTATGAAATATGTAAATGTGGAAGAAAATATATTGGTGAGACCTGTCATCCTGTTATATAGCAATTGTGTTCTTTAGTTAATGGATAAAAAAAACAGATGTGTCTACTACCATAGCAGACCATGCATGTACTAATGATCACATCTATGAAATATTTGTGAATGTGGAAGAAAATATATTGGTGAGACCTGTCATCCTGTTATATAGCAATTGAAAGAACACAAGTTAATGGATAAAAAAACAGATGTGTCTACTACCATAGCAGACCATGAATGTACTAATAATCATATGTTTAATTGGGATAATACAAAAATACTGGATAAAAAGGGGAAAATGCATAGAAGAAAATTCAAGGATGACAATGGAAAAATAATCCTATAAGTCAATCCAGTGTGACAATACAAAATGTACTCTAATTAATCTTGCTCTTAGGAAAAATTTTAATAAAAAAAAATTGAAGGACTCATGAGGATTTGAACCAACCTTCATGTATAAATATATCAAATTTTTACTATCTGCTAGCTGCCTTTGACAGAATAGCTCAGTTGATTAGAATGTTTGCCTTAAATTCAATATTCAAAAATCTAAAGGCACGTGTTCAACCTCTATGCAAATACTGTCACTCTGCTTATCAGGCCAGCAACAGCTGAAGAAGATTGGAAAATACTACTACTTGAAATGTTGTGTAATTACTAACCTGTGTTGTCTATTTGTGTGTTATTACTAATAAGTTGTTTATATTTGAAAATTTTAAATAAAGTTTAAAATTTTCTATACATTCAACATTCATTCATAGTTGATGGAATTAGTCCAACATATATCACATCTAATAATATACCATCATCACAAACCTTCAGGCAAATACATTTCTATAATATTTTAAGATGGAACAGGTATATGTGAAATCAAAATGATATTAATTATTCATCAGTGTTCAAAGTATTCCAGACAAAGAAATTCACAGAATTTTTTTTTAATTGTTGGGGACTTGAATGGCATCTATGTTACTCTGATTGAAATCTTTTAGATAGTACATCTATTAATTCACTAATACTTTGCATGCAATTACTTTTCAATCTTTATATTCAAAGTTCAGTTTCTTATTGCAGTCTCTTTTTTTTTCCTCAGATGGCAATATCACTATTTAGCTATTTTTCTGTATCATATTGTCAGTAATACTGTAAAAGAAAATTTTTGTTATTCTTCACTTAAGCAAACATTACAAGCATTATACCATGATTTAATTTTATTCTTAATTTTTACAGTAATATATATATATTGTTTACTTTTATTTTTTCCTAAAGCAGTTTGAAAATAGAACATTTGTTGATATAATATGCCAGCTGCTGCCAATCTTTATTACATTGTTTTTTTCATTGCCAGATATTGGAAAGATGGTAAAAGAAGGCAACAAACATGTTAGAAGGATAGCAGATTAAAAAAATAACATAAGGATAAGAAAGATTAAGTTGACCAATACAGTATTTTTTTATGAAATAGGATTAGAGAGAAAAAATGAAATTGCCAACCTAAAGACGAAAAATATAATCTATGGATGATTATAGTTAACTATAGTTTTTGGAAATGATTACTTATACTTTACAGTTGTGATCTGATGAAGAGAAAAAGTATCTTCTCAGTTTTTTTTATTATTATTAACCTTCAGTTTTTATTTTATTCTTTCATTACTATTTTTACTCTCACTTTTAAATTCTCTTATTATTTTTACTGTCAGTGTTCTGAAATATTTAAATAAATTATGATATAAATCTTAACTTTAAATGTATGCAGTTTTAAGTTTTATGCCTAAAGACTAGCTGAATTTATTATGATCAGAGTATTGCATTAAAGCAGAAAATACAATCATCATTGTGATAGCTTGTTATTCTCTTAATATTTTTTATTCTAGCATTTTAAATATTTGTAGTAGCATGTGCAGTTTAACACAGTAATAAAATGTTGATTTTAAGAGGTAAAGGTTTTTAGAACAATTTAATGAAAATAACCCTAAATCAGTTTGATAATTGCTGCTGTCACAATGTTTGTTATTATTTATAACTATACTATAAATTTTAATGAGCTTCTGATATTGCTATTGTAGATTTTAGAAATTATTTTAAATTTTGATAGCATCGTTTTTTTGAATATCTATTTTAAGAATTTATTAAGAACATTTAATTGTATTAGAAAAAGTAAACTTGATTAGCCACTAGATTGAACAAAGATTTGAGAACTTGAATTTTTTTAAATAAATATTTTTATTTCGAATTTAAAATATTATTGTAAAATAAAACCTTTAATTCTGTAGTTATAAAATCTTATCTATTCTAGTTTTTATTTTTTCTTGTTCCTGTGCTTGAAACTATTTAAAATGCTTTTGGTACAATTGATTTTAAACCAGTTTATTAACAGACAGCTGGGCCTTAAAATCTTTTTTTAGTGACAGATTCTGTTAGTAAATTTTGGAATTTAATTATGTTAATTTGGTCAAGGGATTTCAAAAGGTCAAATTCTTATAAAAATTGCCTTTTCTCTTTATCTTAAAGAAAAATGTTTTAATAACTTTTTTACAAATTAAGTAATTTTTTAAAACTAAAACTGTAAATTTTCTATATATGGATATATTTTAAGCCGTATAAATAATCAAATTTTAATATTTTTATGTTAGTTAGCAAAATGGAAACTAAATATCACACACACACACAAATCAACCAAGTTATAAATAACATATATAAAAGAAACAATGTAATATTATAAACAGTGAGGATTGCCAATTCCTCTACAAGCTTTATGATAAATGCTTAGCCAGACTGTCAGGAAACCCTCCCCAAACCCCTGACCATGGTTTCGTGCTTTGGCACTCCTCAGAGAGGTGTCAGGGTAGGTTCAGACACTAGATCTAAAAATACCAACCCCAAGCTAAGCACTTAGCTAAAAGTTATCTATTGAGTGGAAAATCTGAAATTTTCAGACATCTACATGTCTTCAAACCCAGCTATCCAACTCAAATAGCTATATGGGGCTGATAGATCTTCAGCCATACCATATATTAGTAGTCATAGCAATATAAAATTGCATAAGACTTTTGGCAGAGACTATAAATAGTCAAAATAAGAGTCATAGATCAATTCATAGATCACATGACCCTATCTCTTAAGCTTGTAAGTTATAAACAGTGAGGATTGCCAATTCCTCTACAAGCTTTATGATAAATGCTTAGCCAGAGCCAGCACTTAAAATATCTCTGTCAGGAACCCCTCCCCAAACCCCTGACCATGGTTTCGTGCTTTGGCACTCCTCAGAGAGGTGTCAGGGTAGGTTCAGACACTAGATCTAAAAATACCAACCCAAAGCTAAGCACTTAGCTAAAAGTTATCTATTGAGTGGAAAATCTGAAATTTTCAGACATCTACATGTCTTCAAACCCAGCTATCCAACTCAAATAGCTATATGGGGCTGATAGATCTTCAGCCATACCATATATTAGTAGTCATAGCAATATAAAATTGCATAAGACTTTTGGCAGAGACTATAAATAGTCAAAATAAGAGTCATAGATCAATTCATAGATCACATGACCCTATCTCTTAAGCTTGTAAGTTATAAACAGTGAGGATTGCCAATTCCTCTACAAGCTTTATGATAAATGCTTAGCCAGAGCCAGCACTTAAAATATCTCTGTCAGGAACCCCTCCCCAAACCCCTGACCATGGTTTCGTGCTTTGGCACTCCTCAGAGAGGTGTCAGGGTAGGTTCAGACACTAGATCTAAAAATACCAACCCAAAGCTAAGCACTTAGCTAAAAGTTATCTATTGAGTGGAAAATCTGAAATTTTCAGACATCTACATGTCTTCAAACCCAGCTATCCAACTCAAATAGCTATATGGGGCTGATAGATCTTCAGCCATACCCTGACACCTCTCTGAGGAGTGCCAAAGCACGAAACCATGGTCAGGGGTTTGGGGAGGGGTTCCTGACAGAGATATTTTAAGTGCTGGCTCTGGCTAAGCATTTATCATAAAGCTTGTAGAGGAATTGGCAATCCTCACTGTTTATAACTTACAAGCTTAAGAGATAGGGTCATGTGATCTATGAATTGATCTATGACTCTTATTTTGACTATTTATAGTCTCTGCCAAAAGTCTTATGCAATTTTATATTGCTATGACTACTAATATATGGTATGGCTGAAGATCTATCAGCCCCATATAGCTATTTGAGTTGGATAGCTGGGTTTGAAGACATGTAGATGTCTGAAAATTTCAGATTTTCCACTCAATAGATAACTTTTAGCTAAGTGCTTAGCTTTGGGTTGGTATTTTTAGATCTAGTGTCTGAACCTACCCTGACACCTCTCTGAGGAGTGCCAAAGCACGAAACCATGGTCAGGGGTTTGGGGAGGGGTTCCTGACAGATATTTTAAGTGCTGGCTCTGGCTAAGCATTTATCATAAAGCTTGTAGAGGAATTGGCAATCCTCACTGTTTATAACTTACAAGCTTAAGAGATAGGGTCATGTGATCTATGAATTGATCTATGACTCTTATTTTGACAATGTAATATTAAACTTAAAAAATATTGAATTAATCATCTAAAAGAACATGAGTTCTGATTTTGGTGTTCTTGAATCTAGATACTTGTCTAACTGGGGGTGCGTGACATATTTTAAGCATGTAGCTAAGCCTGTTATAAATTTGCATATTAATTTCTTAAAATAAGATGGGCAAGTGAAGCAATTATGCATTCAGTTTTTTGTTTATTTTTGATAGATTCACAATCTAAACTTTGAATGGTTTCTGTTGTGATTTCATTTTCAGAAACATTAAATTCTTGATTTGACAGACAAAAATATTAAATTATCACCAATGACTAATGACTGATAATAGATTCACATTTGTATTTGCTCACTAGTAACTTTTTGTCCATTGATGAAATTCAGTTGTGGTCAAAGTCTTGAACTTTCAATTATTGGATATATATTCTTTTGACCATTCTTCTGTGGAGTTATTAACTCAGGAACTTTTGATAGAAGTAATAATTCAGGAAATGTCTTTTTTTTTAAATGACGAAATTAAAAGACTCCAATGAATTGTTTATGGAAGGAAAATATTATGCAGCAACCTCATACCAATTTTGATGTGATATGAACCATTGTAGCTTCATGTAGTCAATAAATTCTGTTTGTCTTTTCTGAAGCCATTTTTTAATAAAAAAATGGTAATGCTTTTTTAAAGAATATCTTTATTTGGGGACAATTGCTATTTATCGATATAACTTTAATTTTTTTTCTCTAACTCTTACCTACTAATGATTCAATTTTTTTTCATGACATTGTTTATGACCAACACATAATTTATTGCTTATTATTGCCAAATACTTGGAACAAATACATTTTGAATTGTATTTGAGATATCAGATATTATTAATCTACATTAGTATGTGTATTTATTTTATTCAATAATTAATAATTGACGGAAAAATAAATTGAAAATCTCTTTTTTGGTTTGGTTGAACATACCACATGTCAGATGGATGGAAATAATGATCAAGAGTTGTAGTGATAACAGCTATAATTGGCATATTTTTCCATATCTGTCTATAAGTAGTATAATTATGAATTCTGTTTGGTATGATTCAGTTTTAGATAAATATCTTGTTGAAATTAAAACTGAAATGTGAGCTGGTGTTATTGTTCTATTCTTCTTCCTCTATATTATTTATATGATCAACACATTTTATCTGGTATATCACTACAAAGCTATTTTGTCAGAATCTAGCATTTGATTATTATTTAAGCACCACTAATCACATTCACTTAAGACTTATTTTAGCTGACCTATATGTTTGTCGTCTACTATTACACTAAACAATTAGAAAGTTATGTTTTGTTTTTAGGCTTTAAACTTTTTTCAATTAAAATTTCAACATTTTTTTAGGTTTTACTTTTAACTCTAACACTTTTTAATTATTTATTTCATTTGAGTTGAAAGTTTAATGTTTCTTGCTATAAGCTTTCATGAGAATGTTTCTCTTTAATTTTGTATATAGTTACACTTTCATTTTTATTGTTAAAAAGCTAAATATATTCTACCATTTGTTCTCTTTTCTCTAATTTGTTAAAGCAATACTAAGCTTTATTTTGATGCACTTCAAATTTCTTCTGCATTTATTGCATTCTTTGCTTGTTGAAACTATGTTTCATTTCCATTGCTTTTTCTTTTGTTTGAATTTTGTTAAAAATTGAACCCATCTCTATTTACTTCTTCATCAGATATCGATTTCTCCATACTTGATGTGACTGGGATAAAGTCATTTTATGTAAAATGTTATAATTTCAATATATGTATTATTATTTCAAACTGACTTTCTAGCAGCAGCAGTCTTAACTAACAACTTACTTTATTATATACTGATATTTATTATAAATCTTGACCATTTATTTAAAATACTGACAAATTGTTATATTTACAAATATTTTAATTAAAATACTGACATTTCCAGAAGCGAGGAAGTAGATGGCTGTCCAAAGGAAATGCAGCAACAAATTAGTACTAGCCTTTTGTGTACTGATGAAATGGAAGAAATCACAGATGATGAAGAAATAAGCTCACAAGAAGAAAATTTTGAAGAAGATTCGAACAGGAAAGTGATGGAAATTCAGAAACAGTTTAAAGCATGAATTCCATAGATGTGGTTTATACAAAGATATGGCAACATGGATGAAGTTCTAAGGATCTGTGAATTAAAGGATTTGCAATTCAAAGACTCTTATGAATCAATGGAGAAGACTAGGGTTATTGACTGTGGTATGATCTCAAGATTTCTTTAATTAAATGTATTTACATCATGTAGCGGGTGATCAGTCACCTGCATTTTTTTCCTTAATAAAAAAAAAATACTGACAGTTTTTATTAATTGATGTAATATTGACCATTTATATTAGATGCTGATATTTTCTTATAAATATTGACCATTTATATAAAAAATGATTAAAAATGTTTAAAAGTACTGATTCAATAAATAGCAGCAATTGAGCTTTTGTTATATTTTAAATAAAATTAATGATTATTGCATACTAGGATAATTAATTAAATAAATTTAAAAAAAAAGTTATTTCAGCAATAAACAATCCATCTTTATCAAGTCAATAGATTTTTGTTAGTCACATGTAATCATGATTTGTGGGAGGGCCTTAGAAATTTTTATTTTAGGCCTCAACAATTTTAAATTTAGTTCTAGGTGTTGAACCAATATTTGCCTGTGCAACTAAGTGGGATGGAGTTTTATAACATTTGAGCAGTATCTAATTGCACATTAATCAGATCATCATATTGAAAGCTCTCAATTTTATATAATAGATGTTAGTGAAGTATATCAACCATTTGGCTCTTGTTCAATAATGATTAACAATATTTAAATGTCACCATCATATCCTATAAACCATATGTGACTGCATTTCCATTTTTTAAAGGGGAATTCATAGCATAATGGTTATCACATTTTACTATAATGCTTGCATCCTGGGAATTCACTCAAGTCAATGAAATTTTTTTTTTAGATTACAAAAAGCTTTTTTTTTTTTTTTTTCAGGTGACTAGTCCTAGCCTATATCCAGATAGATATAACTAATAGCAATTGGTAAATAAATAAATATTCTTACTCTTAGCTAAAGACTAAATAATGATCTAAATTGGTCAAGTAATCACATATGTGTTAGCTGAAAAAAGACTGATTGTATTATGATGCAGCCTTCACTTCTCATGAGAAAAGTGTCATGGTCTTATTGACATAGTCCATAATACTGGTATGTTACTTTTACCTTGTAGGATTTACGAATTGGGTATATTATCATCTTAGAATATGACAAAAGATTTCTGGCAATAATGCCTGTTTCATAAAATGAATCTAGTCCATCATAATGTTCAAATACTCAGCAACTTTAATAATTAGACAAGGCAATGCTGTTTAAATCTACCACTATGTTTCACAGTTGGGAAAAGGAAATTGAAGGTTAACTTATTTTCGAAATCGCCAAACCTAAACATTTCTATAGTTTGGATAGGTATAAATAATGGTTTGTTTAATAATAATATGTTTTCAGGCATCCATTGTGCTTTAATTATGCTTGTAACACCTTTGTAATAGCAACTGAGCCATACATATTCTGTTTAAGAAGCTTTCAACTGATTGTTGTGATATACATTGAAGTGGTGTAATATAAGTATGCATGAAGTAGTTTGATGTTTGTGTGCTAACTTTTGCAGTGATTTGCTTTTTGTTGCTTTTGTGTTTGTGGCTTTTACCATTTACAATGTCTCTTAGTATTCTTCAGTAAAGAATGATTTCTGACTCAATTTACTTGGTTTTCTGCTCTTTCCTTAATGAATAAAATTGTAATTTAGTGCATTTATCATCCTTGATAGTGTTGATCTTAAATCATACAGTATTTTTCAATACTAATAACTAGGCACTAATATTTTGATTCATAAAAAAACTCAATTTATTATAAAACTTATTCTAACTTTTTGTCAGATGCACTTTATATTTTTCTCAGTAATCTATATGTAAAAGGAGAATATATATATTATATTTATTTGTTATGTCAAAATATAGGACTAATAAGATAAATATTTTCATTGTTTTGTCCAACCTGAATATATATATTTTTAAAGGATTGTAAAAAATAATAGATATAAAACACACAGTTTAAATTTATATCCAGGAAATGTAAATAATTTTGAAAGCATGTTAATGTAAATACATTAGCAAAATGAAAATTTACAAAATATTTTTAATCTCAAACATGGTTTCATTATTAGACAAATATATTTTACAAAAACAACATAAACATCTGCATATATAATTATTACAATTCAAAGGCCATGAAAAATTATCTCAAACATTAAAAGTTTTCAAAAAAGTGGTAACCTTAAATTCAAAATGATTAATCAAAAAGTCTATTTTGATTTTTTTAAAAATTTCATTATACTAATAAAAGATACAATCTTTGTGTTATTTTATGACTAATACCATGTTCATGAATAGATAAGACTGTGATACTGATGTGAAATATTGTTCATACAAAAGTTATCTTTTATAAATGTGAGATCAAAAGAAAGATCAAGGAGATTCCTTAGATTAATCATTTTGGGTCTAAGGCCATCAATCATGCGAGAACTTTTAATATTAAGAGTACTTGACAATTGCCTTTAAATTGTGGCAAATTATACGTGTGTATATATTTGTTTTCAGTTTGTAGTTTTCACTTGGGTAAGTCTATTGGTATCTGATAGATAAACCCACGAACTGAAATGAAGAAAATTTTGTAAATTTTGATTTTTCTAGTATTTTTTTAAATTTAATTCTTCTTTAATTATATTTATTAGTATAGCGTTAGATAATGTTATATTTAATACTTGATGTAATAAACGCAAACAATTTGAATCAAAACGATTAAAAAAACAACAACAAATTTATAAAACTCAATTTGGAGATCGTCCCTTTTGTTATAATCAAAAATGTAATTTTTTAAACTTTGGATATGACCTTTTTATTATTATCATTATTTAAAACCCGTAGACAAAACTCTTCGGAAAAAACATTTACCTTTATTGTAATGGATTCTTCCATTTTAATTAATTTAACTAAGTTATCACCGATAAATTTAATATATAAATTTTTATTAACTGCTGTTACTTTTTTTTTTTTTGTAAATATCACATCAAACTCACACTCAATCGTTACTCCCTACCCTACAAAGATCTCTCTTTACACCTGCGTAGATGTATTGATATATAGAGTTGCTTTTTTTTTTTTTTCAAATGACATTTATATTTAGAAAAAATTACGACGAATTAATCTTTCTTTGATATAAATTCCAATAGTTAAGAATAATAATAATAAAATTATCTTATTTGGTTGCCATGGAAACGTTTAAAAGTATCTTAGCAGAAATAGTATTTAAAATATATATATGAACATTCAATTTATGGCTTGATTATTACTAATACATCTAATTGTTATTAGCCTTTAGAAACCAGTAACCACCTAAATATACCAATATAGATAGTAATCAATATTTCTCACTGTTATTGTTATTATTTAAGTTTTATATAAAATTAAATTTGCAGACTGTTTGGACCAGACCGATGTGATACGGCTTTTAAGAAAAATATAATGTTTATTTAAACTGATGTTTTACAGTTTGATTTTATGTTTAAGTTGGTGATTAAAAAAAAGTGCACAGATATGAATTAATTGTTATGTAACAAAGAAAATTAATGAATTAATAAAATCAAATTATTGCAATCCTATTGAAATGGAAAATATTGATTATCTGTAATATATTAGTAAGGAAATTCTATCTAGTTATCTTTAAAAAATACCATCATACATTCGTTGTATATATAATGTTATTTGTGCATCATAATAAAGATGGATATAGCACTAACAGTCAAAAGTCATTAGCTATGATTAACACTGTATTTTTTAATATTATTTTATTGATATATGAGCCAGTCACTTAATGATTAGCTTCTGATAAACAGGTACAGGCACATATTTTTCATATTCCTATAGTTAATCTTTTTAAGATAAATTGGTCTATTATTGAATCAGTGATCAGTTATTATATATATGCAATGGAATATGCTTAAGAGATATGAAAGAAAATTAAATACTGCTTAGTTTCTCTAGATTTTGGACTCTACTTTAGGGCTAATTTTTTAAGCTTTAGTAACATATTGATAAATCTGATCAGAAGAGAGTTTCTGAAAGGGATCTCAAGCCGGACATGTAAAGCCTTCCACCCATTTAATCTTTTTCATGGTAACAAAATCATTTTATTATTATTAACACAATAATCAATGACATACATCAGTAAATTGGAATTAGAAATATTTTGTTATAAATTTTTATAATTTATGGATGTTTTTTTTCTTTCAGATAAATTCAATTTACTTTGTTTCAAAATGAAAAACTGATTATATTACAAATTGCTGTTGTCTGAAGTATATTTTTTATCTTTGGTATTAAGAATCATGACAAATTTATTGAATCTTTACCATCGTTTTTGCATTAATTTTTATTTCAATGTTAGTTTTATTGTGACAGTGCACAAGGTTTATTATGCAACCAAATATTTTTCTACTTTTTTTTTATAAATCTCTCTATGTATGTATATATTTTGAAATTTAGCAGAATTACTAAGTATTACATTTAATTTAGAATTTTTTTTTCTTAATAGAATGCTTTTTAATATTTTTCCCCCATTATTATACTATTAAATATTATTTTATTATATATATATTTTAAAATTTTTGTGTAGTATTTGTATATTATAATCATTCTTCTGACTCACAATTAATATGTATAGATATCATATGCTGTCAGGTTCTGAACTCAAGTTATTGATGACTGTTTGTATGGGCATGATAGAATGACTTCAGATTATGAGACATTATGTTTAACTAATAAACAGTGGAATATTAAAAGTAACTGACCTTGATGGATAAACGTTGGCTCCTAAATTAAAAACTTTATTTTCTTTGTGTGTTTTTTTCTTTTTTTATCCTTTGCTGTTGTTCATATATTAACTATGATACTGGAATTATATATTTGTGCAACCACATTTCCATTTTTTAATCCTATTAAGTGAAATTTTTATTCCAATACTTTTTTTTTGTATTTGAGAATTTACAGAACTATGAAACATTTCATTATTAAGACAACATTAATTAAAAAGATTTAGCAAATAGGGTATCATTAAAAGTAATTTTACACAAGATAATAACAATCAATAATGAGTTCTTTTTAATACTGGAT
Organism: Epiperipatus broadwayi; assembly: GCA_028023455.1. Lineage (NCBI taxonomy): Eukaryota > Metazoa > Onychophora > Udeonychophora > Euonychophora > Peripatidae > Epiperipatus > Epiperipatus broadwayi. The sequence goes on from JAQFVV010012401.1 coordinate 7,480,729, forward strand.
TTAATTAGAAAATGATTGACTATTTAAAAGAAGCTCTATTTAGAGACTTTCCAAGTAGTCTTTAATAGACTGATTTACAAAATCTGATGATGTTATTATGGTGGGCTTAATTCTCATTTAATTTAAATGTTAAAAAAATAATTGTAAGATATTATTAAAGGTGATGTCAAAGCAGGAAATAGTATTGTAATAAAAATAAGTATTTTAATTTTTTGAATATAGGTTCTTGGAATGTGAAAACTTTGAGTAATGGAATTCTTGAAGACCTTAACACTGGTGCACCTCATATCTAAAAAATTTCCAAAGTTTAAGATTGATATGGCTACTGTTAAAAAGGATTATATTTATATAACCAATCAGACTGCAGATAAAATTAACACAAATTAACAAGCTAATAATAGCTAAAAATATATATTAAAATATTAATTAGTTCTTAGTTTAAATAATACTAATGTGAATAACTTTCTGAATACATACATTGTTCGACAGAGTGTGTATCTTTCTTTCTAAAGGAATAAGGCATTTATGCCTTGCTTGCAATCAGCACAGTTTAGCAAACAACTGTTTTCCTTTCCATTATTCATTGACTGCTATGACTACAGTTTTACTAGAGGAGACTTCTACCTTCTCTCTCTACTGCTATATCTTCACTAAGCTTTCTTACTTTTATGGTTATGCAAATGAGAGTTTATTTGCAATGCTCTCTAATGTTTTAATTTTAAAGTAATTCAGCATACATTCCCCCTGCAATAGAAGAGACCAATCGATAATATAACATTAACATACCAGCATGCTAAAAATCTAATCAGACATTCCAATCCTTTCCCCACTTCAAAATTAGTAGGTTTAATGATAAAGAAATTCTTCAAACTTATCCAGTTAGTGTATTCTTGAAGTTCTATGAACTACTATCAGAAATTGCTGCAGTAATGAACTCTCATTGTGAATCAAGTGTAGCTTCTTCTTTATTTGCTTTTAAATAGAGGCTACAGTCTGGATCAGTTACTATTACATTTTTTTTTAGCATCAGATTAATACACCATTCCTTTTGACCAATGTTGGGTATAGGATTCTCAGTGGTGAAGTAGACAATTTATATGCTTTCTAAATTCTTTACTATTTGGCAGTTTTACAAATCTTACTTGTTTTGATAGCAACTTTACAATTATTCCCTGTATCCACTGATGTTTAAACAAATCTTGGATTCATATTTGTTCACTTGCTACAAAATTTATGAAATTTTGATTTTTATTTCTCTTAATAATCATAGATAACAATTGAGACAATTGAGTATTGAAAAAGTGACACATTCACAATTTGGCTGGAGTACTTCCTGTTTTTGTACTTGGCATGAAATGTTGGCTATACCTCACCTCTCTCAAAATTTTATTTTATTTAATATATATTTTAAACATTGTACAGCCTTATCTGTCACTCCATTATTCTCAGAATGATAAGGAGGAGTAAAGGTATGCTTGATCCCTCTGTCATGCAGGGAATTCATAAATCTCTGAGATGTGAAATGAAGCCTATACTACTATCAGTCACAATGAGCTCTGTGAAACCATGGGTGGCAAAGATTTCACTTAATGCAATTATAGTACATTCAGTATTTGTATTAATAACCAACTTATATTCTGTCCATCTACCTTAGGCATCAACCAATATATGTATTAGGTATCCATTCATTGGACCAGTATGATCCAAATGAACATGAACCCATAAGAGTGGTACATTTTATCCATTTTTCTAATTGCTTGGGTGGTAGCAGTCTGTTGTCAATTTGAACATTTTTTTACTAAACTTTCAGTATCTCAAGTTATATTATTAATTCACCAGACATAAGAGCGAGTGAGAGCTTTCATTCTTTTAACTCCCAGGTGACCTTTACATAACAAATTTATTACTTGAATTCTTCTGGCAGGAGGCACTCATCACAATCAGTGTTCAATATACATCCACAACAAACTATGTCTATTTCTATTTATCAAATTTTATCTAATTCTGGGGGATGGCTATTTGGTCAACAACAACACTCTAACAATTTAATATTAGAGTAATGCAGCACACCCTCCCCCGCAATAGGAGCGACCAGTTGCTAATACACCATAGATATACTAACATTCTAAAATTTAGTCAGACATTCTAGGTATTAAGAATCATGACAAATTTATTGAATTACTTTATGAAACCTTTACCATTGTTTTTGCATTCAATTTTTCTTTTAATGTTAGTTTATTATGACAGTGCACAAAGTTTATTATGCAACCAAATGATTTGCTAGTTATTTAAAATAAACCCTCTCTATTTGTATTTATATTTTGTACTATTTTCATTATCTAATATAAGTATTGAATTTAATTTTATTTAAGTATTCTAAATACATTCAACTGTTAGTAATAGCATACAGATTAGTATATGTACAATGTTTTGGGAAGTATTATTTTCCTCTCATCTTCAGATGTTGCTGGTCTGACCAGTGACAGTACTAGCATGGAAATCAAACCTAGACCCATTGATTCTTGAATATTGTATTTTAAGGGTAATGCTCTAACCAACTGAGTCATCCTGCTAAAGGCAACAGTCAATAGAAATTTCATATAATTATCTATGAGGTTCCACTTAATTTCTCCACTTTTTCTTAAGAGTAAAGTTGATTAGTGTTCTCTATACATTATGTATAGTCATGGTACATTGACTTATGGCATTGTTTGCCATTGTCAGGAGAGCAACTTTTTTAAATTTTTATCTTTGTACTTTCTCTATCCAATATTTTTATATTTCCCAATTGAACATATGTTTATTGGTACATACATTTGTTGTATGGTCACATGTGATGGAGTATTACTACAAACTTTCTGGAAACACATCAACAACATATTCCCTTCAATTAAATTCACAATAGAATCAGAACAAGAATAAAAATTAGGATACATAGATGTTCTTGTGACAAGACTTCCTCGTAACAGTTTACAGAAAACTCCGCACATATAGGAAAATACTTAGTATATACATCCAATCACACCAGAAACACAAACATAAAGTTATACCATCACTATGGAATAGAGCAAAAGAAATTTATTCAGAACCAGTGATTTGAAAAAAAGAAAAGATCTATGTAGAACAAATTCTTATGAAAAATGGTTACCCATTAGTTGTTTTTAAGAAAACTTAGACAACAAAAAGAACCATCACAGGACACAAAAACAATTATTCGTATGGTAGTTCATCCATACATACCAAAATAGCAGACAAACCAAAGAAAATCTGTAATCAGTATTTCAGAAAAGCTTTCCAGAGGCATACAAAGCCTAAACTTGAAATGCTGAAAAGCAAAAGCTACATCTATGAAATAGCCTGTGAATGTGGAAAAGTGTATATTGGTGAGACAGTTGCCCCATTGAAAAGTGATTGCAATAACACAAATTGGTGATTAGAAAAGAGAGATGTGTCTAAGGTAGCAGATCATGTATATACCAATGATCATGTGTTCATTTGGGAAAATACAAAAATTTTTGACTGAGAAGAAATGGTACAAAGAAAATTTAAAGATGTTGCTCACTTGACAATAGTGGACAACCCTACAAATTAACTGTGGGGCTACACATAATGTAAGGAAACCACTAGTCCACTTTGCTCTTAAGGAAAAGTAGAGAAATCAGAAGGAACCTCATAGATAAGTATATGAAATTTCTACTGGCTATTGCCTTTGGCAGTATGGTTCAGTTAAAGCATTACCTTAGATTTCAATATTCAAGAATTTAAGGGTCCAGCTTCGATTCCCATGCTAGTACTATCACTAGTCAGGTCAGCAATACCTGAAGAAGTGAGGAGAATAATATTTTCTGAAACGTTGTGCATATACTAGCTGGTGTGATATTGTTAACAGTTGAATGTATTTGGAATATTTAAATAAAGTACAATTTTCTAAAAACATTCAATACTTATATTAGATGGTGGAAATAGTCCAAAATATAAAAACAACTAAAATACCATCATCACAAACCTTCAGGAAAAACCTCTCCATGTATTTATTTTGAAATTTAATACTTTAACAGCATGGTATGCCAAGCATGCTCTCGACTAATTGATATACATATCCTTAGCAATAGCTGTTCAAGAAGCTTATGATATTTATAAAAGAATAAACAATATCACAAGCTTCTTGAGCAATTATTGCTATGAATATAACTACCAAGTAGTCAAAAGTATGCTTAGCATCTCATGCTGCTAAAATATTAAACCATACTTTGTAATACATTTTGTATGTATTTATTTTGAGTATATGTTTTTAAAAAAATGTGTAGTATTTATATGTTCTAATCATTTTTGTGACTTCATAATTAATATGTATAGATATTGTATGCTGTCAGGTCCTGAATTTAAATTATTGATAACTTTCCATGTGGACATGATAGAATGATCTTCAGATATCATTATGATTAACTAATAAACAGTGGAATACTAAGAGTAACGTCCTTCTATTGCTTGATAGGATACGATGTTGGCTTCTAAATTAAAAACTTTGTTTTCTCTTTTTTTTTTCGTTTATTTATTTTTTACTTTTTTATTCTTTTTTTAATCACCTAAGTTAGTTTAGAACATATCAACACGTACTTCTCATGCCATTAATTATTAAACTGGAATTATATATTTGTGCAACCATATCTCCATTTTTTAATTGCTTTGAGAGAAATTTTTAATCCAATACTTTTTTTTTTGTATTTAAGAATTTACAGAAATATGAAAAACTTTTATTATTGAGATAGTAGTAACTAAAAAGATATAGGGTTTCAGTAAAAGTAATATTACACAATATAATAACAATCACTAATGGGTTATTTTAATACTGGATCTAATTGGAAAATGATTGCATGTTTAGAAGTTCTATTTAGAGACTTTCCAGGTAGTCTTAAATAGCCTGATTTACAAAATCCATTGATGCTATATCGTAAGCATAATTTTCATTTAATTTAAATGTTAATAAATAATTGTAAGCTCATTAATAGAAGTGATGTCAAAGCAGGAAATAGTATTGTAATAAAAAATAAGTATTTTAATTTTTTGAATATAGGTTTTTGGAATATGAAAACTTTGAGTGATGGAATTTTTCAAAGTTTAAGATTGATATGACTGCTCTTAAAGAAACTTGGTTCCCAGATAATGAGAATTTAATTAAACATTTTAATAGCTACAAGATTTTTAGAAAATGCAGATCATGGAATGAAGTCAAGATTATGAGTATTGGATTTGCTGTGAAGTCTGATTCAATGTCTTCTATTTTTGGAGTTCAAAAAGATAATATTATTAAAAATTGTTTTGCACAATGATATATGTGTCATAATATCAGTGTTTATGCTCCAATGTTAGATTCAGAATAATGAAAGTTTTTATTTCTTGTCAAAGAATGTTATTGAATCAATATCATTAAAAGATCTTTTCATCATGTAGATTTTATTGAATGCATCAATGGAAATAGTAAATTTTGACCAAAATTATTTGAAATGATGGTATTTGTTCTGTGAATTCTGATGATATTAAAATTTTGCTCTATCATACCTTACAGTTTCTAAATTGAAAATAATTATATAGTTGGTAAGATCATATGATATTTGAGGATCCTAGTAACAAAATGAACATTTAACACTTCCTTTCAGTTAATCTGAGTCAAGTTGTTGTTTTTAATTACATTACTCAGCTGAGAGTGGGTTTTGGGACCATCAGCTCTGAGCTTATCACCAATCTACTAGGCTAAATTGCACAAGAACAGACTGTAAATTAGTATGATTTAAGATTAAAATGCTAGTTACATTAAAAAATAAATACTATTCAAAATTTTTTGATAGGAATTTTGATGTTAATTCTTTAGAAGCAAACAATACTTTCATAAAGTTTCATCATAAATATTAAAATTGCTAGTTTGTTTTTTATTCTTATGTTATTAAAGAAATTTAATAACAGAAAGTCAATAATTGGATAAAAACTTTTAAGTGCTTAACTGCAAAGAAAATATAACCTTTTGCTGACTGCCTTGACTTTAGGTCTTTTTTTTTTAATATCAAAACTAATAATCACTTATACAGGAATTAAATAAGTGGATGCCATTTTTTCATGCTATAATAGTGTTTCAAACATATGGAGAGTTTTTTTTTGTCATCCTTTCTATAACAAAGCGAGAATTTACATATCTGATTTTAGTGATATAGCTCTTCTAACAATTCAAATTTAAACAGAAATATTCGACTTTAATGAAGATAAAACAGCTATTTATAAACTTAAAAATAAAAATATATAACTTCAGAACTACTGGAATTTTTAGTAATATACTGATTTATGAAGTTAATATTTGGATGTAAAGAATAAATTTGTTGTTCTAGTTTATAATTCAACTATAAATTATTTTATTCTTTTCTGAGCTAACATAATAAATGACTGTTAATGAATACATATGCAGAAAAGATACATTTTATAAAAATATTCAGCTTTATTACTGCCTGACATTTTTTCAATATAAGCTTTGAATATGATATACATGCTATATCAAAAGCATGCTAGACAGTAATAAAGCTGGATATTTTTATAAAATATACCTTTTCTGCATATGTATTCATTAGTAATTGTTCTACTTTATAAAAATAAAAGAAATAGTCATTATTATCCATTATAGCAAAAGTAGTTAAAAGGATTTTATTGAATAAGTTGTTTCCAATCAGATATGTTGTTGCCAGAGACTCATTGAGATTGTAGAGAATCAAGAAACACTATAGAAATGGTTTGCAGCTTCCAAATGAATCCAAGATAAGTTTCATGAGCAGAGATTTAATTTCTGTATTATTTTATAGATTTGATTAAAGCATTTATTTTATTTAATTGAAAAAAATTATGACAATGTTTTAAAATCATAGGTAATATATAGAAGTTTAATCATATTATTCAGATAACATTTGATGGAAAATTTGAGATATCTGAAATGAAAAGCAGTATTAAATAAAGATATGTACTGCTCAATTTTGTTTTTCATTTTTTTATAACAGTTTATAGGTCTGTCATGAAGCAATGATTAAAATGTGATGAAGATTAAATGGTAAGGTATTTAATTTGAACTAATTAAAAAACAAAATATCACTTTCTCATGTTCTGGATTAATAAATTTATTGATGATATGTATATATATATGTATTGCCAATTCAAATGTTTTGAATGCAACTTATAGGGATTTTGATTTAGTTATTATTCATAAAATTTAGAAGCTTTATTAGCTAGTGATAGAAGGAAAAAATGAGTTTTTGCCTTAGCTGATTGTTAACTTGAGAATGGGAAATCAATTTAAATATCTTAGTAACTTTTTAAGTAGATTCATGGACTTTGATGTTGAAGTATAACACTGAATATAATGTGCTGAATTTAGCAAATTAAAAGATAATGAACCTCTTGGTGTCAATCTGACTATAAGGAAATAAAATATGGATATTCTACTGACATAATAAGAAAGGTGAAAAATTATTTAAAGTTGTTTTCGATGGCAAGATTATAAGACCAACTAATAGGTTCTTCAACTTTCTAAATATAATAATATTTCCTCTACAATTGTAAGGATATATCTTTATAGGATTAGATTTATGAAGCTCATAATTATTAATAAACTTCTTGCAAAAGTATTATATGGTAAACTAAATGCTTCTAAGGAGGGACAGAGTTAGTCTTTTTCAATAAAAGATATGGTTGAGAATAAAATTAATAGAATATTACCATTAGTCATTTTCTGTGGTTACATAAAAATGCTACAAACACAAATCAAAAATGATCAAAAGCAACTAAATGGCAGATATCATCTGTCCATTTGAAAATGCAAGCCATGTTAAATGATCAGCTTAGAAAAAGTTTCAGAGTTCAACAATGACGTCATAAAATGCTGGTCTTTAATTTGCTATTTTCTTTTGCGATTTATATATATATATATGGATGCATTCTTAGGAAATGTCAGTATTTATTAGACAGTTTATTTTAACTTTATAAAAATTAAGTATGCTTGAGTTATCACAGATTTTATTTTTTTTTATTTTAAGTTAGTATTATTTTTTATTTGTTATATGACTTTCCTTTTTTTTTTTTTTAATAAAAATTTTTATTTTTCATATATAAAGAAAAAAATACTAGTACTGTTTTAAAATATCTTCACATTTAATGATAAAACTTTCAATATATATAGATGATCAAAACTAAATACAACATAAGAATAAAAAGTTACTATTATTGATAAAGGTATAAATAAATCAAAATAAATATTTGTTAAAGTTCTGTAATTTACATATAGAAAATTGTATCTAATATTCTGAGAATATGATAGTCAGATCATAAGACCAATCAGTATTTTTCAGCTGCTTGTTATGATGATTTTGAATCTACAATTGCAAATGCATATCTTTATTGAATTGGGTATATATATATGATGATACAGAATAATAAATATGCTTAAAAAGAATTTTTTGGTAAACATATGGTTTTTATAGTATCATCATAAAGACATTCTAAATATTTATAATATTGATTGCTATTATTGGGAAATATATAACTGAAAATAAAATGTATTAGAGAGCTACAATTAGGTTTTGAAGTTTTTCAAAAAGTTTTCTATAAAAGAGGTTAAAAGATATTATAAACAAAATATTAAATAAACAGAATAAGTGATCAGTAAATAATATAAATAGACATGTATGATTATATATTCTTCACAAAATTCAATTATTTTTTTTGTATTTATCTAATAATGTTTTTGCAAGGATGGCCATTCTCAAAGATACATCTTATATATACACATCTCACTCTTTTAAGCACTGAATGCATAAAACAAACTTTATAATTTAAATAATTTTTCTTTATAATTGATGGTGAGCCTACAAATATCAGACTTTGACTAGATCAGTTGTAGCTAACATAATGTTTTTATACTTTGTTACCATAATTATAGTCAACTCATCACTGAAAATAATGAAATGTAGGCTATAATTTTATAAATCATATATTTTAGCATCGTTTTGAAATATTCAATTTTTATTGTTAAACAATGATATTATTAATAAATAAGTGAAAATCTTTTAAGTTTGTAGTTTGCAGCAACCATCATTCTCATCTTAAAGATATATACCATCTGGGCAGCATTTAAACCTGCAAAGTGCTTCCATATTTTATATTGCATGAATCATATCTACAAATGTTTGATTATAAAATATTTCAAATATGTAAATAAGAATATTTGAAAAATTTAAATTTTAGGAATGCATGTTAATGATATAAATAATAGAAATGTTAAGTTGATTATGTGAAGTTAAAAATATGAAAAAGAATTGTTAGAAAAAAATACATTGATTGTAGAAACTAAAAAAAAAACTTGTATTGAGTTGATAAAGTAACAATAGTTTCATAGAGATATAAAAACTGAAAAAAGGAAGGAAAGAAATAATAGACCTAAATAAATGTGTTAGAAATGTTACAGCAGGTGATTTGAAAATTAATTTTAATCATAAAACTAGTAAAGGATAATTCATATACTTGGAGTTTGAGTGCAATATAGAGGATTTGATCACAGATTTTCAAGCTTCCATCAGGTGTCCACACTATCTCATATAACTGATACACGTGTGTGGCCATGTGTATCAGTTATATAAGATAGAGTGCTAGCTAAAGGGAGCTTGAAAGTCTGAGTTTAAATCCCCTATATTATATTAAAACTAATAATATGTGAAAATATTTCCAATTTAATCCTACTGAGATGTTTCTTGCTAGAATGTTTATACATTTGTCATAAGTTTATAAGAGAGAAAAAATGTTGAAATGAAAAACACAAAATTATTTTATTGATATAGCAGAAAGATCTTATTAAATGACTCTTATTAAATGATACTTTTTTAGCTTATTGCTTAGCTTTCTATCAGACAGAGAATTTAACATATGGTTAATGAAAAATATATATATAATTTGCTGCTTTTAACATGAAATTGCAAAAGAACATCTATTTTATTAATTTTACTGAATAGCTTATTTTAATATACTGACAAAGTATGTTTTAAAGTAATGATTTATTTGTATTTTTATTAGATAATTACAAATGTCATCTTTATAAAATTATGCAGTTGAAGTATTTTTGTAATATTGTCATTCCATAACATATTAAATGATTTATTTGCATGTTGTACATTTCCACTCGTACTGAAGATTTTTTTTTTGTAATTTATTGAGTTCTTTGATTAAAATAATGTTGAAAATATAGAAAATTATTTGCAGAAGTTGTTAGTTAAAAAATATTATGGTTGTCAGATAATTCCTATAAAGAGGAACAAAAGTGACGTCAGATTTTTCAGAGTCTTTGTTATAGATGAAATACACAGGCTTATATATACCTGTGTCTATATATGTAATAGACAGGGTACGAGCACAGAATTTCACATGACCCACCACTTTCCACACTATCTCATAACACTGATACACCTGAACACACATATGTCGAAAAGATAAATAATCACCAATATACGTATTTCATGCTAAACCAGCAATCATCAGTTGGTCCAGATTACCATCTCTACACATATATGCTACAAGTGCTCAGATATATATTAAGATAGCAAATCCTTCCACTTTAATGGACAGGTTTCAATGTATTCCACACTCCAACTCTTCAACTGTCCATCCAATTGAAAATCTGATGATGGAATGCTCAAAAGGCCATCCTTAGGCCAAGATTGTTATCACACCCATGTTGACCTAAAGATCAATCTGACCCCTCATGTACAGGACATAATCCATTAAATACATATACAAGGGATAGGCAGACATCTCTAATATGTAATAGATGAAATACACAGGCTTATATATACCTGTGTCTATATATGTAATAGACAGGGTACGAGCACAGACTTTCACATGGCCCACCACTCTCCACACTATCTCATAACACTGATACACCTATTAAGTGGAAATTTCTGTATTCAGATTGCTATTGCCATTCAAAGAGAATTCCAAAATTGATAAGCTCAATTATACTTATTGATTGCTTAACATTTTCTTGTAGCTTGAATGGAGTTATTTTTATAAAGATATAATAAACTCTTTTGATGTAATTAAAAAATTAGAATATGTAATTAAATGTAAATGTTCATTAAAAATGTTTAAGTTTATCTAACTTAATAGTTTAGTGTGAAGATTTACTAGTGTTTGAGATAGACAGCTGTTATGTGTCTTATTTTACTATTAACATGTTTGTTGGAAGTTTGTTATGACTTGGTTAAATTTTTTTTATTTTAATTTTTTAAATGGTGAGCAATTGATACACTTATTTATGAAGCCTTATTCTTAGATGTTGTTACTAGAACAACAAACAGTCTGTATAGTTTTTTCCAGTAAAGATGGAAAGTAAGATTGGAAGTTGAAGCTTTGTATCGATTCAAAAAATTCTGATTCAAAGTAAATTATTCACAACTTATGCATCTTCTAAATTGACAGGCTGACATTATTTGATCACAGTGAAAGCATTCAATATTAACATCACATGACCACCTCCTCGTATGATTGTGTATAACTGTTGTTAAAACAGGCAAAACTCACCATATATATTGCCATACACAGCAAACTAGAGATCCAAGGCTCCTCACTGATGAAGGCCATAAGCCAGAAACTAGTCTGGGGGTATTGGATGAGTAGGCACTAGATGGGGATTTTATGCACAAGCCTTCTGGCATCCATTGACTACTCTAGCTTGCTGTGTATGGCAATATATATGGTGAGTTTTGCCTGTTTTAGCATTCAATATTATTGGAAACTCATTTGTAAAGATTTTATTGAAGAAATTGCTCTAACAGATATATATTTTTTACTTTCATTTTTACAATTCAGATAGTATGAGAAAGGGATTATCTTTATGTTCCAGAATCATGCAATATCTTTAAATTGTGATTACCAAGTCATAAGTGAGTCAGAATGAGTTGAACCATGATTATTGGATTACTTTGTTATTCAAGTAATTTTTTAGTTTGTTTAAAGGCTAATAAGAATTAATTTTGATAAACAGAGCAAAATTCTCCATACAGTATTGCCATCTGTGCTAAACAGAGTAATCAATGGATGCCAGAAGGCTTGTGCATAAAATCCCTATCCAATGCCTACTCATCCAATATCCCCAGACTAGTTTCTGGCTTGTGGCCCTTGTCAGTGAGGAGCTTTGGATTTGAGAGCACTGCATCTAGATCTTAGGATCTAATGCAACCCTCTAGAAACCACATCTTATCTCTACTTAACTACAAAACCATGAGAATGAAATTGAAAACACAAAAAATATTTTCAATCTAAGCTCAATAGCTTATATAGTCATATGGGTCTGAACTCAGTTCAGCACCCATACATTTTGGTGTCTTTGGCTCTTTTACAACCATTGCCACCACTATCCTATTAGGCAGGATTGGTGTTAAACCATTAAGCATCACATGATCACATTTCCTATACTAGCACATTAATTGTTGATAAACAGAGCAAAACTCTCCATACAGTATTGCCACCTGTGCTAAACAGAGTAATCAATACTGTATGGAGAGTTTTGCTCTGTTTATCAACAATTAATGTGCTAGTATAGGAAATGTGATCATGTGAAGAATTAATTTTCTTATTTTTTTGCTGTATAGTTAATGATTTTAAAGATATATGGAAACAATATGCTTAAGATATCCAATTTATTTTTTAAAGATGTTTACTATGAAAATCAGTTGATTCTGGTGTGAAAAAATAAATATATTGCTAATTTTAATTTAATAATTGGAATGATTGCTGGCATAATATAGTTTTTTAAAAACTTTACTAATTGATATTAGTATTTGTGTATAATTTGTGCTTTTTCTGAATTTTTGGGATTCATAAATAAATTCAACACCAATTGCATCATTTGTAATGCTTTTTAGGCAATATTGTGAAATGTCTTTGTTTAAAAAATTATCACTTAATTCTTTTTAAATGCTGAGAATTCTTTTTAAAATTTTTTTTTTTTATTAATACACCAGAGTCAGTCAAAAATTATCTGGCCACACAAACTTTTCAAAACCCAAGTCTGTCATAGAGTATTGCATATGCAAATAATGTGCAAATGATTTGCTATATAACCCATTGTTACTAGTCTATCCATTAGAATCAGTTCATATGACTGCCCAATGTTGTCTTCAGTCATGAATGTGGAATCTGTCCAACTTCTTCATGGTTGATATTTGTGTGATCTTCCTTGAATTTCACTATCCATTTATATATACTTCATGATAAAACATTTTTTCCAAATTTTGCATAAAGTTTTTGATAAATATTGGCATCCAGACCACAAAAAAAGAATTGGGTATACTACTCTTTTTTCATACAAATCACAAATGGGCATTTGTTGCTTCTCATACTGCAGTCACATTTGAAATAACAACACATTAAAAACTGCATAACAGTGATTGTGGAATCTTATATGGAAAGCACTGATAAGTCAGTGCAGACCACAGAAGTTTTAATATAAACCATAGTGTGGATAATTTTTGATAACCCATGTATAAATTGTTTTACTTTACAGTTCATTATTAAAACTTAATTATTACTAATTTATTAATTTGTGTGTTGTTTTGAAATATTAGTTGTAGTTATATTTTATTGAGAAAGAAGTTAAGAAAAACCTTTGGTTGAAACTTTTGTTCCATTAAATTTGCTACTGTTACTGATAAATAATTCAATCTTGATAAATATAATGACATTTACAATCATTTTTGGCTATAACTATTAAATTTGTTTTTGTTGTTCTTGTTGTTGTTTTGTTTTTGATAAAACATCCAATTAAATTGTTTATTGAATTTTCCAATCTTAGCATAGCAAAGTCTTCATTTTCAACAGATTTGAATTTTTTTGTTAATTTTTACCTTGTTTTTCAGACACTAAAATTTTGATTAATCATCATTTTCTAGTGTCAGTTATAACAAGTTGCAAAATAATTATATCATATAAACTAAAGAGTCACATAAACCAATGATTAGCACTGATATTTAATTCGGTAGAATGAATCTTTGAAAAATTTTTAGTCACAATTTTTTTTTTCAGGAGCATTGTTAATCGAATATTGGTCATTAGTATGTATAATATAATGCTCCTCAGTTAGTTTAAAATGCTCAAGTGAGTGTTGATGCATTCATTGTAAAAACAAAGAAAAAAATACCCTGATTCTGTCTCCATCATTAAGCTCTTAAAAACATTGAGATCCTGGGTTATTTCTTAGTATACAAATTTCACCAAAAGTGTTTTAAAAAATCATTTATATGTCAAAATATAAAGTATCAAAAAATAATCTTCATTTAAACAATTATGTTTATAAGTATTATTATATGTGTAATTATCATTTGAGATGTCTGTTTAATAATTATGAACTATCTATTAGCCATGTGTTTTAATATAAAAAATAATTGTATGTCTGAATATTTATAATGATATTTTACTTATAGGTATATGCTGGATTACTTCCATCATTTAGTTTTATTGTTGAATATTTTTTAGAAAAATTCAGACTTTATATTTTTTTTACATACAATCCAAACTTTATACTTTTCTAAATACATCCAACTATTAATAATACTAACTTGTGTGTTTTTACTAATTAGTTAAAAGAATTGAATAAAGTATAGAAAAGTTTTAAAACATTTAACAGTTAAATTACTTGGTGGAAATAGTTTAACATGAAATTATATTATTAGATATGTAAAAGTAATAACATTTTTATATAATGTAAGTTAATAATGCATATAAAAACCTATTATTCTCAGTTTACTTTTAACATTTATATTAGGAACAGTAATTTATTCTATTATTTTAAATTCAATGCTATCTATTGTAAATTTGAATAATCAATGAATCCCAGATGATAATGATAATCACATTTTCTAACTTCTTTAACTATAGCCTTCATCAGTAAGAAGTGTTCAGTTTTTTCAGACAATCATCTTTATTTATATTATCAGAGCTAATGATTTGAGATTCAGACATTCTAAAATTTTGAACTCAAGTTAACTTACTTGAATAGCTATATAGATTTGATACTAGGTCAGCAATTATATAGTTTAATAATCTCATCTTATATGCTAGCTATAAATATGTTTGACAATTAAGTGAAGTATAGTTATTAATCAAAGTATTGTATGACTCTCAACTTATTTTCAATATTTGCATTAGGAGCAATAATCCACTTTATTATTCTATTCCTGTAATATTTATTATAAGTTTAAATTGATCAATGGATATACTAAATGATAGTATCAAAAAAAAATCCTAGATTGTTGTGCAATGATTATCAAGAATACAATACATATCTCCATAGAGGAGATTAATGCTCTATTGCAGGTGTTGAAAATAAAGACACTCATGTGATGCTTTGACTGATATATATATTTTTCCAAAGAATCCAAAATACCTTTAATTACATTTCTGAGATCATGTAAATATATAGTTGCTTTTAATAAAATATAGTTGTTTTTAATGGTAGATGTCATTATTTTCAACCATTATGAATGCACTGCAAAATGAATGTTTCTCCAAGTTTAATTCAGCTACTTCAATCCCTAACTTATCCACAGCATACCAACAAACTTTCTTATTTCAGCCATCCATTTCGCATGTGGTCTCTTTCTAGATCTTACAATCTCTTGAGATCTAATCTATAATTTTAACTGTGAATTTATTATCATATTTTTTAGAAATATGTCCAGGCCAGCTCTCTTCATTTTTTCAATAATGTCAATGATACTTGTTAATTCTTTCAATTATTTATTATATTTTCGATCGCTGATTGTTACTTCAAACACATACCTCTCAATATTTTATTGCACCTGATGTCTTTGTAAGTTCTTTTGTTAAGTGTCCAAGTCCCAGATTCATAAATAAGAAATGGTAAAACAAATTTCCTTTTCAAATACATAGGCATATTTGTTTTTAATATTAAATTACTTCTACCAAAAATGTTTAAGAATCTAATCAAGGTATTTGTAGATGTTAACTTCTTTTAATTCATGATTATCAATTTTTATTTTTTTTTCTTCTGAGAAATTTCATTGAAATTACTTTTTTTAGTATTTATTTTTAGTCATATTTTTCTATTTTTATCTGATAACTCTTACAACATTTTCTGAAGCTCTGAAATATTATTTGTAAAAACAATCACATTATCTGCAAAATATTGATGACATAAATAATTTTCATTTACTTTTATTCTGTTAGTTTTCCAATTTAATACACAAAATACTTCTTGTAAAACTGTAAAAAGTTTTGGAAATATAAAATCTCCCTGATGGATACCTTTCCCATTATTACTCTTCTTAATATCATTATATAATGTAATTATTGCTGTTGCATTTTGATTTCAGACTATGACAATATCCTGGATCTACATTTTGATGATCCAATGCTTTAATCATTGTTGAAATGTTTGTAGAACCAAATGTCTTTTCATAATTTACAAATCCAAAGCATTCCCCTCAATACTTGGATAAAATCTACTATGCTAAAATCACTTTCAAATCTATCCTATTCTTTTGATTGGCTAGAATTTAAAGTTTGCTGTAGATGAGATCTAATTATCTTGGTAATGATTTTCTATACAACTGATAGAGTGCTTAATTTATAATATCTTTATTATCATTTTTTAAAAAATATTAATATTCTGCATTTTTCTAATCATCTAATATATCTTTATCAATTAAATTTTTGGTATATAACTGTCAACATTTTTTTTATTTTTTCACTTCTTTTTCTTGAAGATGCCAATTATAATTTCATCATTTCCTGAAGTTTTTGCCCTTTTCATAGATTTAATTGCATGTCTAATTTCATTTAAAATGCTGGGCAATTCAGATGTAATAACTAGAGGAGCTACATTGCTTTTTTTATTTTTTATTATTATATATTTTTTTATAGAACTCTTTCACTTTTTTTTTTGTTGCATCTTTTTTCTTTTCTTTGCAGAAACAATTTCCTTTCCAATATCAAGATGCTATGACATTTTCATTCTCTTCTACAGCTTTCCTTGCTAATTCACAATTATATTTTTTATACTATTTTAAAAAACTATAAATATTCAATTCTTATTGGATCATTAAAATTTTATATATATATTTCTTTTCATCATATATTTTCTCATCTCAGTAGAAAATTTACTAAAAATTGCTGTTTTGTTTTTTTTTGTACCAGGTATCTTTTTTGATTACTTTATAGAACATCCGTTATCTTCTTACTGATTTCAGTCAAATCTTAACCAACTTCAAAATCTTAATATTTTAAGATGATTTCTAAATTCCAATTTAAATTCATTGGACGTTTTCTAAAAATTAAAAATAGTAACTGTTAATAATGACTTTCTTAAGTTTTAATTTCTCAAGTTTTGTGTTAACAGCTATATTATGTCTCATTAATAGAGGATCACTTACTGTCTTGAATATATTAAAAACATCACAGTTTTGAAATACATATTTTCTTTTAGTCAAAATATAATCCAATTCTGTTATACCTTTATTTAGATACATCCATGTCTATTTTCTTTTAGCTTTTTCCTAAAAAAAAAACATATTTTATTTTTCTGCAAATTCTATATATCTGTGTCCTCTCTCATTTTTGTCATTATATCCAAATTTATCCACAGCTCTTTCATCTTTCAATCACTTATGCCAATTTATATTAATATCCCTCATGACATTTGTAAAATGTTTGATCTGATCAAAAGCATTTTGTACATCCATATAAAAACCCTCTACTTCACCATAACTAGAATTTATTGGACATCAGCTAGAAAGTGTTGGAACATAAACCTGAATTACATGCACTTGATATCTTCCATTAAATTGAATAACTAATTTTTTACATTATCTGTTATGCCATTGATCTCCACAATGTTTTCTTCCATTCTTTATTTGCAATGAATCTCAATTCACTTGTACTTCTAATATAAAGATAAAGAATGTTATAATGGTCTCTTCATAATTTTTTTCTAACTTCACAAAGTTTAGTAATGTTCCATTTTATAACAGACAGTTCTTCCAATTCATGCAATATTCCTTTATTTGAAAGTAATATGCCTTTATTGGTATCTAGATTTGGTCAGCATTAGGAAATTCTTACCCTCTAGCTTCAGCCACAAACCACTGCCTTGGCTGGTTACTTCACATGAGATTAAGGACTATAATTTAGTTTATCTGCATTGATGATAAATAATATTTAAAAAGAAGATTCTTGATCTTAGATTCAAAGCTAAATAACCAATAAACTCATCATATACTTGCTGATGCATGTTAGGAGCAACTATCCATGATTGTTTTTTGTTTTTTTTTTAAATTAAAAATTATTTAGATTTTATTTTGGAATTCTATTTTACATATGGTAATATGATTAATCATATAGTAATAATATTTGCAATCACAATAATCTATGGATATTTGAAATTTGCCAGGTTTGGTTTTTTTAAAGGCTCAAAAGAAGAATCAAAGTCTCCTTTCAGTTAACAACAAACTCTTTTCTGCAGCATAATAGATTGAATTAGATTGAAAATCTCAGGATGTTTGAATATTTGATTGTTAGCTTAGATAGTATATTAAAGATTGTTTCTGGATATGTATGTGCAAAAGCAATGCTTTTCATTGATAGAAATCAGCTATAAATTTATTGGGAATTTGGTTATTATTACCTTTAATGAGCATTAATTAATTAAATTTATAATAGATGATACTGGAGAAGAGTAATAAAATGGCTTTTGATTATATTCTGACACCAAATCTGATCTTGTGTTGAGTTGCCTAATGTTTTTTTTTCATAATTTATGTTTAAATCTTTGATTTGTGTAATTAAATGATTGATATGTTTAATTATTTATTACTTCAACAATGCTTATATTTTTACATAAACAAATTATTAATTCATTATCATAATTTGGATTTTGAATGAAGATGATGGTTATTACTACAACTGCTGATTCTAACATTATAATTAAAGTTTAATTTTATAATAAATTCTGAGTTTTTATTAATTGTTTGTGAGATTTGCAGACAAAGTTAATAATTTTCTTGAATGAAAATTTAAACTTTTACTAATCCCATATGATTGGAATTTATGGTGGGCAGCATCTTGATGAAATGCATCTCTGATATAGTTGTAAAATTTAGTCATTTAGTTATAATAATTTTTACATGATGGATAATAGAATAGTTCAATCAGTAATTTATTATAATTATTTCAAATTAGAGCCAAATAATAAAATAATAAAATTACCCATACCAATATAATGCATAATATGATTAATATAAAAAAAATGCAATTACTTTAGAAAAGGAATTTATCTCAAATAAGACGTCTTTGTTCATTTGCTGTAAGATTGTTTGATATGTAGGAAGAATATTTACGACATTGATGGTTTAGTTCTTTTCAAAGCATAGAATTTCTATTGTTGAAGAAATTAATACATAGATTGATCTTTCCTAAATCTTATTTTAAAAGTTTTGTTTGTGTTTTCATTTCTATCATACTTTCTAATCTTTTTTTCCCTAAAAATTTATTTTAATCGAAATGATTTTTAACAGTATGTAAGTCAGCATGATAAATAGGATTGATTTTATTATTTTTCGCAATAAGATTTTTATTAATAGTATTTTATTTCTTATCAGGAACATTTTTGAAATGAGGATTGACTGAAAAAGACCCAAATGGGTTTATTAACATTGTTATACATTCTAAAAAAAATAATCAAAGATTATTTTTAATCTAGACTATCTTTTTTTTATACACCATGAATATATATGTAAATAAGCACACACATATATATATACATTTAATTTTCACTAGTTTATTAAATGGAAAAATGCTGAGAGAAATTATAATTTGAGTATTATTAGCACAAAAGATTCACATGACCTTTCTCATAACTAGGGATTCAGGTAGTCAGTCCATGTCCAATCTAATTATAACTCCAGTATTTATCAATAGATGGATATACAGGTAGTTCCCTAGTTATGAATTTAATTGGTTTCTGACGTTTGGAATTTGAAATTGTTTGAAAGTAGAAGTATGTAAAAAAAAACATCAAAAATGGTTTTCAAAAATACAGTATTTATTTTTTATTGATTAATATCTGGAGTTTTGTTTACAAATTTATCAAGAGGTAATTGAATTGTATTTTTTTTCTTCTCTTGATAAAGAATTCCGTAACATCCTATGTCTTTTTCTATTGCTCTTCATCATGAGATGTAAACTCTCCATTGGGATCACATTCTTCCATGATGGTCAAAAATTTGTCAAGATGCATGAGGGCTTCATTCATATTCTTTATTGTCAAACTCTTAACAATAAGTTCATTATCAGTTTTTTCTTCATTTTGTATTTCATTCATCTCTTGTAGTTTAATCAAGTCTTCATTTGACAGGTTCTGAATGAGATTGCATTAATTCATCAATATCTTCATCAGTGACATCTAAATTTAATTCATTCATTATATTGATTATTTCAGTTGTGATATCTGCAGGAGTTTCTTCAATGTCCATAGAAGCATTCATCATTTGTGGATATATATTTTTTCCAACAACCTTTCCATTGTTGACTCTTTTATTTCAGCCCACACATCCCCAATAATATTTATTGCATTCTGTATGTTATAACTTTTCCAAAAATCTTTTGGTCCACCTTCCTTGTCAATTGCCTTGATTGCTTGAGTCATTAATCTTCTCATAATATATCGTTTAAAAATAGCTATCATAGTTTGATCCATAGGTTGTATTTCACTTGTGGTATTGGTAGGGATAAGCACAATATTAACTTCTGGATATAAATTTTGCAGGAATTTTGGATGTCCAGGAGAATTGTCTAAGAGTAATAGTGTTTTAAATGGTAAATTATTTTCACTATAATATTGCCTAACATAAAGCACAAAATGATGTGAAAACCAATCTTGAAAAAGCTATGCAGTAGCCCAAGCTTTAGTTTTTGATTTCCAAATGATTGGAAACATTCTTTTATCTTTTCCTTTCAATGCTCTAGGATTTTCTGTCTGCTAAATTAGCATTAGTGTCAATTTAAAATTATCAGCTTAATACCCCCAAGAAGCAATGTTAATCTGTTTTTAGAAGGTTTATGCCCAGGTGCAATTGATGCAGGTATATTTTCCCAAAATAATCCTATCTTATCTATATTGAAGACTAGGCATGGACAATAACCTCCATTGTTAATGATATTAGAGAAAGTGGCAATAAATTCACTGGCAGCTTTCTTATTTGCACTGGTACCTTCCCCAGTACATTTAATATTATGTAAAGAATATCTCATTTTAAATTTGTGACACCAGCCATTGCTTGCTACAAATTCAACAGCAGAATCTTCTTTTACTTTTTTCTTCCAATCTTCATGCAAACTAAGACCCTTAGTTTGAATAATTGATAAACTCACTAGGATGCCTTTTTGATGTTGATCTTCAATCCATAAAGTCAAAGATTTCTCTATTTCATCCATTACTCTGCCATGTCTTTTTGAAGGAATCTTTGATAAATATTTCCACAATTTGTAACATATTGCTTAATTTTGTTGTTGCTTTTCACAATTGTATATATTGTTGATCAGTTTAAATTACATGACCATGCGATTGAAGCAAAAGTTCACCATTTTCAGAACATCTAATTATATCCATTTTTGTCTTGATCATTTGGGGTTTATGATAATCTGATTTCTTTTTGGTTGTATCAACACTGCTGTTTTTTTGTTTCGCACTCATGTTTTTAATTAATAAGAATGAAAAAAATTCACCAACATAGAAATATATACAATGTATATGTAACGTAATCGTGCACAAACTACTTATCAAGACATCCTCTTCAAGACAGTCTGTGACAATGCTAAAAATAAAAGTAATTAATGTCAGAGAGATGGGAAGATTTACTGTATTTTATATAAGTTCTTATTGTTCTCTAAAATATACTTTTAATTATTTTCTAAATTCCGAAGTTTATTTTTCTTTAGAAAAAATTCAATTATGAATGTATGTAAATAGTTTTTTTTATTATCAGATATTGTAAATTTATAGTGTTAATTACTAAAAGACATTTTTTAATTATTAAAGTACTAAAATACTGTACAATTTTGAATACCTATTTCTTTTTACAGTATATAGTATTAATTATACATGAAAGTATGTGCATAGATAAAGATCTAACGTCCCAAAGTGATTACATAATAGCGAAATGTTTATAAAACTCAAGTGTTCGTAACTAAGGGACTTCCCTGTATAGCTATCAATATTTAGAGTAAAAGCCAAAATCAAAGCAATTTATGGTTATTGCACTGATCATAAATATATAGACCCAATTGTAATTTTATCCATTTTCACCATCTTTGAGAAAGAAGTTATGACATTTATAGTTCTGAATCCTTAATTAATCTTAACTTTATTATTTAAAAAAATATTTGTTTATTTATTTTTCTTGTTAGAACTTCACATCTTACAACAAACTAATTAAAAATTGCATCTAACCAAATCACTGTATATGAATAACAAGTATTTCAAAGTAGCATATACACTCATAATAGTTGTGAAAAGAAATAAAAGCATTAATTTTTAGCAGAAATGTTAATTTTAATTTTATAATTAATTATTTAATTATACAATAAAATTCATTACTTTCAGAGAAGTAATTCATTATATTTACTATTTCGAATTAAAGTAATCAATGGGTGCTAGTTGGTTCCATTGATAAAATCCCTAGTCAGAAATTAATTTGAATTTTTAGATATAACACTATAATTTAATGTTTATTGAATACTCAATTTAGCAATAGATAACTTTGATGTAAATAGATAGAATCATGTAAGGAAGTGCATAACTGTGCAAAAATAAAATGTTTTAAAATCTAAATAAAGAAAATATATTTGTTTACTTTACACATAAATTAAATTTTATTTTTTATTAATATTATATGAAAAAGTAGATTATTAATTTTTTTTCCCCGATAAAATGTTTTTTCATATATATATTTACATATTGATTTGAAAAATGAACATATACTTTACTATAAAGGCAACTTGTATTGGAAGAATGGGATTCATAAAAATTGAAGAAACAATATTGTCAAGGTTGCTGAAAAGTCAGAGTTGCAAGATTAATTAATTATTCAATTTAATGGAAAATCCCAAATTGAATATAATTTGGATTTATGTCTTAACAAATTTTCACTGTGAAGAAGTAGAAGATTTCTATATAAATGGATAAAATGATTTTGATCAGACAAAACATTTTAAAATTATGGGTAAACACATTCGTGAAATTTGCAGAAAAAAAAACAATTCTACATTATGAATTCTTTTCTTGAGACAAATGCTAAATGGACATGGAAGGATCCAAATTAATGCACAGCACACTTGAATTATACTGTGCTGACAAGTTAGATTCGACACAGGAAATAATCATTTGTTAGTGAAATAAATTATATATATTAATGCAATTCTTCAAAAATTTTCCATGAATTTAAACATAAGAAATTGATATATTACTAAGAACTGCAACAGAGATAGCTGATACAAAGAAAGAATAAGAAAGTATTTAAAAATATCCATTAAAAAGAATTGCATATTTGGAATTGTGTAAAATAGTATGAAAAAGATAAGAAAATATAAGTTTGTGAATTGGCAAGGAAAGTTATAGTAGAGAATAACAGTTTGAAAAGTATAAAACATTATCTTGGTATTAAAAAAAAAGTTATTTTAGCAATAAAAAGAAAAGATAGAGCTATTGCTAAAATGAGAAATTATATAATGAAAGGCATGGAATAGTTTTACTAAACATTATATAGTAATAATAATAAAAAAACAAATTAATAAATCTATTAAATTGATAATCATTTTAAATGAGGAGGTGAGACATGCAATTAAATCTATAAAGTAATTGATGGAATTACTATAAATATCTTAAAAGAAACAATGAAAAAATAGAAAAAACATTAGTAAAAGTACATACTAAATATCTAAATGATAAGGAATAATGCAATAATAAAATTGATGTTAGTGTGACACAAGTATTTTGATTGGTATTATTCTCCACTCTTCTTTAGATTTGTGAATACTGATATTAAGATTTTACTGTAACCAATAGGCAATTTTTCTAAAGGCCACATTCATTAGAATTTTTTTTTTTTTTTAAGTCTAGTCTTAAGAATATTTTCCAAACACTATAGATTATCACACTAGATTTATTTAAGAATTATTTGCCATTTAAACTTTTTTTTTCTTATTTTTTTTAACAGAATTTTTTTAAAAATATATATTTATTTTTCCTATAGACAAGATCATTGTGTAAGACATTAAAAAAAAAAAAAATTCAAATAAAATGAAGGCGCGAAATCCTCAAAATATTAATGTCTAGTGGTAACAAGTTGATAAATTATTAGCATTTTTTAATTTTTAATGTTTTTCTGAAAAAATAATAGCCAGAAATTGTAATCTTTCAAACTATATTATATTGTACAAGGAAGGCACTTGTGATATAATGGTTACCTGCTTGCAGTTGAAATTCAAATAAAACTTGAAAGAAATTTTTTGGTAGGATTTCAATCAAACTATAATTTTTTTTTTTTAGATAGCTAGACTATAGGCAGTTAATGAGGATAAGTCAAAGAAAGTAAAATCTAAAATTTTTTGTTCTGCAGTTGGATATTTAAAAGCTGATATATCTTTATGTTTTACAAATGTTTTTTCTTCTCAAATAATCATAAACTGAGGAAAGATAGAATAATTTTTATTAAAGGGTTATTATTGAAAAGCATTTTAACCATGCCTTCATAATTTGCATAATTAGTAGAAAAAGTCTATTGCCTAATAATAATAGTTATATATTCAAGACAAATAATATCCCAGCACCAGAGTGACAGGTTCAACACAATAGTTTTGTTCAATTGGCCTTTTAGATTTTTGCCCCCCCCCCCCGTAAGTATAACTATATAAATGACAATCATTTTTAGCAATTCTAATCATCTTAGATGCAATCATTCTAAAAACTAATTTCAAAAAAATTATATATAGTACTTCAATGGAGATTAATAAGTAGATGGTTACATTATGATTTGATTCTTTATTTGCTCTATGAGAGATATGTATCAAATTTGTTTTATTTTAATCAAGAAAAAAAAATTGATTAATTGAAATTCAAATCAAATTTATAGTTTATATTTCATATTGTAATTTTGTATATTAATGGTAATTTATTGTGGTTAAAATAAAAGAGAATTGTCAAAAATGTCATTTTTATTAAAACTGCAATCAATTAAAAAGGCCAAAGCAGTCTGTATTTTTACTTGACTCTATAATATCAAGATTGTAAAATCTAATCAGAAAGATAATTAACTGCAAACATG
Organism: Epiperipatus broadwayi; assembly: GCA_028023455.1. Taxonomy (NCBI): domain Eukaryota; kingdom Metazoa; phylum Onychophora; class Udeonychophora; order Euonychophora; family Peripatidae; genus Epiperipatus; species Epiperipatus broadwayi. Next base: position 7,506,141 of record JAQFVV010012401.1, read on the forward strand.
TCAGAGATAATAATAGAAGAAAAAATTAATGATTATTAAAGTATGAATTGGTTTAGTTTGAAAGTGAAGTATAATTTTATATTAATTCACATTAGATTTGCGATTTAGACAACTCATTATTAATGCTCTGTGAATAGAAGTTTTTTTTATTTATAATAACAAAACAAGAAAACTTTTTGTTTTCAGACACAATTAGTTGAGGGTTAATCAATTAGAAGATTAGTTTGTCTAAAGAGATAACCTATTAGAAGAAATTATCAATGAAGATGTTTATATTAGACATCATCAAATGCTGTACATGTTTAAGATATTTTTTAAAAGTGTCTTATAAATTAATGTGAGTTTTAAGGAAGGATTGATGAATGTAGTGAAACTTAACATAAAAAACTTTTTTTTTCATTGAAAATATGCATTAATTATAATAAAGATTAGTACTTATTTTTTAATCCAGGTCCTTTAGCGTTATGTATGTAAAATATATTGAATAGTGATAAATGAATGATTAATTAAATTTATTTTTCCTTTATTTAAAAAAAAAAAAAACATAATTAAAATGTGATAAGCCTTTCAAAAGGCTTAGTAATGAATTGGATTCAATGGATTTTGTGTGTGTGTATATATATATGTATTAAAAAATTCTTGCAGAGATTGCATTAGAAAAATCTCTTAAAAATATGTTAAACCCTGATTTCTATCTGATATGAATTATGTAATTAAGGAAGGAGTTAATAGACAATTAGTATGAAAAACTGTGTTATCTGACTGTAAATGCTGTTGATGTCAAAATTTAATACATGAAACTTAAAAACATGCATTGATAAATATGACCCCCTAAAGATTGAACTTAGCAGCATTGAAATCTTTTTTGAAAAGACTTGGTGAGAGGTGAAGAAAGATTTGGTTACAATCTCACTATTATAGTCTCAGATGTTCAAAAGATAAAAACTTGGAATATTTATTTTTTATATTCAAATAGTGGTTTAAGAAGAGTAATATTAAAAGTTCAGTTAAGAAGAGTTTGATTAGTAGGTCATTAAATATATTAGTAAGTCAGAGTTTCAGTAAAAGAATGATTTTGTTGGTTGTTAAGAAAGTAGTTAAAATTTTGATTTCAAAAGAATATGATATATATATATGCTAAAAGGGTATCCACTGGCAATGAAACCATAAAGCCTATGGTGCAAGTTCTGTCATTTATAATGTAACTGATTACTGATATGTGCTGATGGGGGCTCTTTAATTGGAAAGGACATTTTTTCTGGTTTCTTTAATTACTAATTAGTAATCTGATTTTAACATTCTATTGTTCAAAAAATTAAATATAATTATTCATACATATATATTGCTTACAATAACTCCCCCCATATATACTTCAATGAAAAATTTTTTTTAATGATTTCATTAAAAAAAATTGTGCATTGAAGTGTATATGAGGGGAGTTATTGTAAGCTATATATATATGAATATATGAAGAAATTCAAAGGAAGTAAAAGGAGAAAAATAAAAATAATTATTCATTTACTGTTATAAGTGAATGGTGACAATAAATCCTTTAAGTTAATATTATCTCCACACTGTTTTTTTTTTTTTTTGAATTTAAGCTATTTGCATATTATTCATAGACATAAAGTATAGTTTGAAGTTTTGATTGTAAACTGATTCACATTAGTTATAGGTAGATGAAAATCAAAATACAAGTCTTTACTGTAAAATATTTGTAGCAGAGATAGAGATTCCAAACAGAGATAAATCTAGAAAAATAAAATTAAAATTTTATTTCATGGTAACCAGTCTTATTTACAAATAATGTGAAGAGAGAACTGTGAGAATAGTAATTGACTGTTGTGAAATATGAATACAGGTAAGTAATTGAGTCAGCATAGTTTTATGATCCCTAAAAAGATGCTGAAAATTTTCAAAGATATTATGATCAGCAGTTTCCAGTCACGCTAATGATGATTGGCATCATTTTTTGAAGTAAAGTTAAGTAATGATGCTAAAAGCTTAATTTTTTTTGGGTAAAATTGGAGAGTTTTCAAAATTGCACTGGATGGAGAAAATATTGTTGACTGCAGACAAAGCTTTAGCTTAATGGATTAATTGAAAATTTTTTTATGATGGGAATCACATGCGGATTTGTGTCACTATTAAACATTAATTTAGGCAACAAATTGATCCAATTTTTTTTAAAAAAAAAAAAAAACAATTTTAATTTGCACTCATTATTTATCACTTTATTTTCTATATCAAGTAAAATTATCCACATGATCAAATCAAGAAAGAAAATGGGTTGTTTTAGATCAGTTTTTTAATAAATAATTACATCATTGTGGAAATTATTCATAGAAGTCACTCTGCATTGCCTTTTAGTATCTATTGATTTTATTAATTGTTTATATTGTGGCCTCTGGAATTGGAAGAAAAATAACACTAGGGTCATCTGGAAAGGAGTCAGCCATTGCAGTTTTTGATAATAATTCACTAAATGCAATTATTTATCAGACATAGAGGCACAAATTAAAAATAATTATTTTTCAAATAATAAATTAAATGCATGCATAGTAAACTAGCCACTAAAGCTAATATTTATATTTTCTTCAGTAGCCATTATAGGATATTATGCGATGTAAAGTGACATTTCTTTAGGTGAAGTTAGAAGTTTCTGAGCATAGACTATATACCAGAAACCTTTTCAATAAAAATATTTCCTCTCACTGTTGAGGTTAGTATACATCATATTATCACTTAGAATCAATAAAAATTAAAATTATATCAAACTCATGACTATCCAACTGAATCTTATTATGTCCGTTGATTACTTATGATCACACAGACATATACACAAACATACTATTTGATATATTCTTAACATTTTAATTTTATTCAAAATATATTTTTTTAATTCGAAGATGCACTCTTATGTAATTGTTCTATTGCATTATGGTTTATTTTGTATTGATGAAAATGATGAGATTTATATGCCCAAATGATATTGGAAGTTTGATAAAATATGAACATTCCTGATTAATATTGATTGTTATCCAGACTAGTTGCACAGTTCTAATTTTTTTATTGTATTTTTTGCAGAGTTTCCAAATATTACTTGGAAAGTTGTTATTTAAATTATTTGTAGATTGTGGTTATTGAGGAATGTAAATTTTTTTTCTCTTGAAATTTTGTTGATTATTCACAATTAAGAAATTTATTTACCAAATAATCTTTGTGTTATTGATTTGCTATTATATTAAGTTAAATATATAAATTAGATTCTAGATTCAGAATGGGTTGAGTAATTAGGTAATTGGATATTTTGACCAGGTGATAACTATTATTATTGATGTTTGCCATTATATTAACCTAGTTTACTAATATCCCAATATTAAACTTACATTATAAATTTCTTATTTTTATGTGCAACCTGCAATTGGTTATATGTTGTTGTTTTAAGTTTAAATAAATGAATTATTGTTGTTTGCTGCTGTTGATATTATTAATTACAGAGGAGATAAAGTTGTCTGAATTGTTTCTGAGCAGAACAAAAGAAAAGAAAAATTTCACTTTAATTAATTGAATGGAACTTTTTTATTCAACATATCATTTGGATCTTGAACACCATATATGTATATAGTATTGTTTAATTGAATTATTTATAATTATGTTTTTTTTATAAAATTAAAAAAATTATAACTTATTGAAATATAAATGTTATGCTTTTTGTATTTCAGGGTAGTTATTCTCATAGCCAAGTTTATCATGGGACTATTGCTGCATTTCCCAGTTTTCAACCAGAAGCTGATGCTAAAACATTAAGGAAGGCAATGAAAGGAATTGGTAAAACTTTTTAATAATTAATCCTGAATTAGATTAGAAAATGGGATAATTCTATTTTTATGAATAAATAATTTTATAAAGCCTATGATTAAAAATTTTTTAAAATGAGAGAATTCAATCTTATATATTAGATTATTAAGAGAGTATACAAAATTACTAGATTATAAATAGAGGTTTAGAAAAAAAATTTAAGTGTACATTTATTAAGTAAATAAATGGTGATAGCCTAAATTATTTTAGATAATGATAGCTATTTTTGGTTATTTTTGCCAAAACCTTTACTAAACTAAAATCAATAATTTGTTAATAATGTTCAGTCAGATTAAAAATAAATTTTAATAAAATTAATGTCTAACAGTGTATTACTTTTGGGTTATTGAAATTGTAATTATTATAGTTTTTAGACAAATTAGTTTCAAATAAATCAAGTGAAATTGAAGCAATAAATAGAAAAATAAAATATTATGGACTGCATTTGCTGTACTGTTATTATATGTAAAGACTCCTTATTTGCCTTTATACTGTACTTAAAAATTTCAATGAATCTTACATGTTTTAACTTACAAATTACAGATTTGACTTTAAAAATAGTCCAAATATTTGTGAATGATATAAAGTATTATAAATAATAAAAAGCTATAAAAAATAAAAGCATTTCTGTCTATTCATGTAAACTTTGAATAACTGAGTTTATTCTTAGCTAAGTAAAAAAAAAATCCCAGTTTAGGCAGTTAAATAGAACAATTGAGTTAACGCTGATATTTGAGTGCTCAAATGTCAGCATGGCCTCTTGAGCAACTAATTATGATTTATTATTATTATGAAGTCAAATCACTTGATTCTATAACAGATTATTTAAAAAATAATTTTGAAATAAACAATACACTCTTTTAAATTTATCATTTTGATTTTGAACATTGTTGGAAATTGACATTGCAGTGGCATTTATTTTTGATATTGATCTAAAAAAATTTGTTAGTGATAATTATGTTATTTTTTTATTTATTCTGATAATGATTCAGACACATTAATATAGGAAATACTTTTATTCATAATTAAATAACACAATTTAATGCAGGTAGAGTGATGAATTCGAGCTACATTTTTTAATCAAGAATGTTTAATAACTGAGAAAAGTAAAAAAAGTCTCAGTTTATTTATATGAACAAAACTTTTTGCACACCTGCCATTTGGTTGTTGGATATTACATGACTTGTCAGACAACTACTGATTTAATCAAGAACTGCACAGTGATAATATTTGCCTCAGAGTTGTAAGTAAGCAAGTTGAGAGCTGGAAATTTAAATCAATAATTTATTTAATGTAATATGAATAAAATGGTCACTTCATGTTTCTGCTTGAATGAGTGCCAATAATTATCTGTAAAGTTCTTTTATTATTCCAAAAGCACATCTTTTGTCTAAATTAATACTTACATAAATGGTTTCTAACAGAGCCAGAGAATAGTATGTATCATTAGCTTAACACGGGTGGGCAAATAGCAGCCTGAGGGCCACATGCGGCCCTCCAAGACAATCAGAAAAATCCACCTTGGACTGAGATTTCCTTCCTGTTGCATGACCGAATATTCATCTCATATTTTCCACTAGAATGGCCACATCAATATACATGCGCAGTGTAGATACGATGTGCAGTGCTTTTCCAGTTGATCTGATTAATTTCAATTTTGTCTTTGCATTAGCAAATATATATTTCCAACTTTTGTGAAACCATGAATGCTCCAAAAAAATGTAAAATTGGTAATGAATGTCTTGTGTTTAATGAAGAATGGACAAACAAATATTTCTTTGGTAATACAGGGAATAAAGCGGTGTGTTTATTGTGTCATGAAAAAAAGATGTGACCCTCCGTTAACCTTCGCTTCCACAAAGTGGTCCCCGATGGGCCCTCCACCAACCTATGTGGCCCCTGAGCCAAAACAATTGCCCACCCCTGCATTAGCAGATAAGTTAATGGAGCTATGCTATTCCAAATATATTTGTTTAAAAGTGAGGTTATTTTATAGAGTGTTTTTTTTTTTTCAAACAACTTGTACTATTTTGTTTATTATGTGCCAGCAATAAATATACATCTGATTTTTGGGATCTAAAAACTGTGAGATATAGTAGAGAAATTATACAAATTAGTGTGTTTGGTATATTATCCTTGGAGAAACACATGAAAACTTAATATCTGGTTGTAGATTGAATATAACTACAATCTGGAATTAAGATCTCACTTAAGAGTAAGTTTAATATTTATTTCATAAAAAATAGTAGAAATTAACATTCTTTTATTATGAAGTATATACCCATTTGAAAGTTTATGAATCTTTTGTCTGCAAAGAACATCATCTAAAGTCATTTAAGAATAGCTGCTGATAGCCTGTTAGAAGGTCAGACTTGCCCAGCATGTATCAATATCATTTGTATACGTAAAATAACAAACATTTAATATAACTTCCAGACATATATAATATGATATCAAATAAATCTATTTAAACTTACAGAATTGTTGATTGGAAAACCAAAATATACCAAATCCACTTATATACAGTATATTTTGGATTGATTCCAGTTCTGTTATTTCTGGCACTCAAACTTCTTTTAAAATTCTGAGTAATGAAGCTATTCAATTATATATTTATAATGCCTTTTTCTATTATATTTGTGTGATATAATATATGGATTTATAAGCTCATTGGATTTACAAGCATAAAGACTTGACATTCTTCCTACCTCTGTTTGAATTTAAATTTGAGAAAAATTTTCCAAGTTCCAATCAGACTTAGGATTTTTTTTTTAGGTAGATGGCTCATTATTTAATATAGGTTGTAAATATGTACTAAGCTATTTTTTAACCAGAGAGTAAAACAAGAATGAAAAACAGCCCAAACTTTCAGTAATTATATCTTTTTAAAACAGGCAAAACTCACTATATGTATTGCCACACACAGCAAGCTAGAGTAATCAATGGATGCCAGGAAGGCTTGTGCATAAAATTCCCATCTAGTGACTACTCATCCAATATCCCCAGACTAGTTTCTGGCTTGTGGCCTTCATCAGTGAGGAGCTTCGGATCTGAGAGCACTGCACCTAGATCTTAGGATCTAATGCAACCCTCCAGCAGCCACCTTTTATCTTCATTTAACTACAAAACTATGAGTCTTAAACTGAAAACACCTTAAAGTTTTCAATTCAAGCCCAACAGCTTATGTAGTCATATGGGTCTGAAGCCAGTTTAGTACTCATACATTTTGGTGTTTGTGGTTCTAGTCTGGGGATATTGGATGAGTAGGCACTAGATGGGGATTTTATGCACAAGCCTTCCTGGCATCCATTGGTTACTCTAGCTTGCTGTGTGTGGCAATACGTATAGTAAGTTTTGCCTGTTTTAACAACAGTTATACACAAGCATAAGAAGTAGTGGTCATGTGATGTTTATTGGTTTAATTATATCTTGTTCTTCAATGTTCCTTTATTTAATGGAGCAGGGGGGAGGCTGCTATAAATATCTTATCTATGTATATTTGATGAGTCTGGGATGTTTTTGTCAGCAAATTTGTGGCCTAATAATTTAAATCATTTATTTGTATCAAATATTACTTTATTGTTATGATTCAATCATTTATATGCTTTTCTTTAGATTTAATAAATTAATATTTTTAATTTATAAAATTGTAAACCTCTAAAAGGTATAATTTATATTGCTGCATTATTGAGTTTAATATTGATACATTATTTAATACTAATATTATTTTTATTTATAAAGGGAAGATTTTTAATTCTTGTTATTTTATATGTAACTGAGATTGTTTTAATGATGGATATTTTCGATATTTTTTCCTCAACCTTTTTGACATCATTTCTGCATTATTCTTTTGAATATTTATATTAGTTTGAAAATTCAGATTTCAGACATCCAATCAATAACTAGAAAATTTTGCTTGTTGAAAATTAAACTTACATATATATATATATCATCTTGATCATTGACTTTTCAAACACCAAAAAAGAATGAATTACTTTTTTTTGTTCCTAAGTACAAAAAAAAGATATAACACTTTTTTTTTGAATTGACCAATGCCATCTATCAAAATGAACTTACAAATAATGCCCACTATTTTTTATATCAATGCCAATCTATTGGTCAAATAAAAAATAATAAGATAAAAAGTAGATTGGTATTGATATTAGAAAAGGTAGGTTTTTCAATTTCATTTAAACAATTCTTTAGAGAAATCTGGCTTGTGAATTGTCATATCATGGCTTAAAGATTTATGAAAAAGTGATTGTTATTTACAAGTTCATTTAAATGATTCTTTGGGAAACTGACTTATGAATTATCATAATAATGATTTCAGATTCAGCATTACTTATTTGACAAACTATATGTTATACATAGGCTTGTTAAGATTGGTAAAACTACTCATGATAAATATAAACATATGAAAAAGTGTTGCTCTACATTGAATGCAATTAAACTATTACATGGTTTGATACATTATTTATGATAACTATCCTAAAAATTCTTGATACAATTAAAAATATTACTTGAAAAGTTAAACCCTATATAACTATAAATATAAGATGTTTCATGTCTATATAGGAAAACTTTAAGCTAATTATCTTCTACATTCTGGCATTTTAAAAATAACAATATATTTTTCATTTACTTTGTATGAATGTAAAATCATAAATATAATAATTACCAATTCTATAACCTTATGCACATTATATGGGTTTCCATGCAATATATTCTAATTTCATACAAGTCTTTGTACTATGGTTTATCAATCATATCCATAGATAAATAAATAAAAGAGAATCATAAGATATGAAACTAATTGGTATATTTTTTATATGTAAATTATATAGGGAACATATGCATTAATTTTTAAATATTCTTGTATTAATATATTTATATGTATTCAGATAGCTTTATAGTTTAAATTTTCAATTAAAATTTAAAATTATAATTCTTATTTTTAAATATATGTATATTGTCTATATTAAATGTAATTATAAGGGACTTGGAATTCAAACTTTCAAGTTCCTTACAACTATCCAATCTATCTTATATATCTGATATACACCACATACATGCAAAAAAGATAAATGATCTCCAATATATGTATTTTGTGCTGAACCAGCACCCATCACTATCTCCCACACACATATACAATAAATGCTCAGTTCTATTAAGATATAAAATTTTTAAATTTTAATAGACCATCTTCAATCATCTCCATTCTCCAACTTTTCACTCACCAAGGATGGACTGTTCAAAGCCCTTGTTGATGCTAACATTATTGTCATGCCCATGTTGACCTTAAGTCAATCTGACTCCTCACACATAGGATCTTAATATAACCATTTAATTTTACAGAAGAGGAATGGGAAGAATACAGGGTGAATATATAATATTTATATATGTATATTGTCTATACTAAACTTAATGTAATTATAAAGGACTTGAACTCAAACTTTCAAGCTCCTGTCAAAGACTTTGAGCACATCATCTTCAGATTTTCAATGAAATGGATGGCTGAAGAGTTGGAGAGTGGAGAAGATTGAAGCTTGTCCATTAAAATTTAAAGATTTGCTATCTTAATATAAATTGAGCATTGATTGTATATATGTGTGGGAGATGGTGATCTGGACTAACTAATGAGTGCTAGTTCAGCATGAAATATGTATATTGGAGATCATTTATCTTTTTTTGCATGTATGTGGTCATGATATCAGTTGTTATAAGATAGATAGGAGTAGAGAAAATTGAAGCTTTTCCATTTAAGTTTAAAAATTTGCTATCTTAATATAAATTGAGCATTGATTGTATATATGTGTGGGAGATGGTAATCTGGACCAACTGATGTGTGCTGGTTCAGCATGAAATATTTATATTGGAGATCATTTATTTTTTTCACATATACGTGATCATGTGTATCAGTTGTATAAGATGGATTAGGTAGAGGTAGGCAGCTTGAAAGTTTGAGTTCAAGTCTCTTATAATTTTTATTTTTATAAATGATATACTTTATATCATTAATATTATTTTTTTATATAAATAAACCTATACTATGATAAATTTCAGATAATATTTCAAAATTTTATTAAAAAAAAAAATTATGTAATAGTATTAACTAAAATCAGATGCAAGATGAAAAATGTGATTTTACTTGTTGCTCTTTTTACAGTTACATAATCCACTCATGTTATCATTGTTCACGCATAATATGGGCAAATAACTGTACAATAAACACATGTACTTTTTGACATAACACATCAGTCATGTGTTATCATTATTATCAAAAATATTAATCATCCAAATATAGGCAAGTATTTTTTAATTACTTTCAAATATATAAAAAGATTTTTATCTGTATTTAATATATTTTCCAGTCTTACCAATTTTAATAAGTTAGTATTTTTCTTTCCATAAATAGATCGTCAAATTAATATTATTTGATAACATTGATTTTATATATTTCAATATATGGAACATAAGTCAAATATTAAAAATTTAATTTATTTGTACAAAACAAATCATTTGTTGTAACTTTATACATTTTCTACTTTTATATTTCAAATAATATAAAAAAATACAAAATATAACATAATATCGATATATATATATGTTCAGGTATGTATTAAGAATATCATTTGTTTTTGCAAAGGGTGTTGGCACTAAAAATGCATTAAGGTTATATTTAATATTCTTAATATTTTTTCAATGAAAGAAGCATTAAAGTAATTGCATATAGATTATTATGTAATATCTGTATACACAGATAATATTTATTATTAAGGTGAATGTCTTTAAGAATTTCATATATAAACTATAGATACATTATTTTGCCAAATGATTTTCCAAGGATGGTAAATGAAGGGATTTCCTCCAAGAAAAATCTCTAAAGTGATTGAAGAAATACTTCTTGTTATTTAATAACAATTTAAAAATCTGTTTTAATACATATATATCAAACTATAGATAATACTTTTTTTTTGCTAAATGACTTTCCAAGGATTGATTATCAACAAAGTTTTTTTCCTAACTTCTCTAAAGTAATTGGATAAGTGCTTCTTGGTATTGAATAACAATTTGCTTCTGTTGGACACTGCTTTAATTGTCACCATGTTAAAGAGATATGAGTCAAGGAGAATGTCAGGTTAACTAATGACAGTTAATTGAGCTGATGAACTTTCTTTTATCCTTATAAGATGATTCCTAGACTAATTAAATTTTTAGCAAAGTCTGCATTCTGGTTCTCAAGCAAATTTTTAATTTTTTTTAAAATTTATAATTTCAAATTATTTTTACATTACCCAGATATATTGTTACCTTTCTAAAAAATAAAAGAAATGAATAACTGAATTGCATTTCATTAACATGCAGACAATATTTACGAAAAATTGCATTTTTGCTATTTTAATCATCATCATCATTTTCAATCATAGGTCTCTCTACATTTAATCTAGTTTCTTCACTTTATAGCCTCTCTTCTCCATGTCTAACCAATAAACTTCTTATTTTTTCTATATCATAATCTTTATTTTTTTCTGAGAAAAATCCATTGAACATTAGACTTTTTTTTTGCATTTATTCTTGATCTTACTTTCATTTGAGAACTCTTGCATCATGTTATGAAACTCTAAAACATTATTTACAAAAATAATCATATTTTTTACAAAATTTAGATGACTTAAATAATCTCCAATTACTTTTCCTTCATTAACTTCCCATTTCAATCCATAAAATACTTGTTGTAAAACTTTTGTAAAAAATTTTGGAGATATGGAATAATCCAATATATACACTTCTCAATATTAATTTTCTTAGTCTCAATAAGTTATTTGATTATTGCTGTCACATTTTGATAAATATTTTTCATAATGTGCTAACATCCCAGATCTTAATCATTGAGAAATTCTTATAGATTCAGATGCTTTTTCAACATTTACAAATCCAAAGCATAATGTAATTCATGTTTATTGATTCTTTCTATTACTTCTTAAAACATGGATACAATCTATTATGTTAAAACCACTTTTAAATCCAGCTTCTTTTTTTGATTGGTGAATCCAAACTCTGCTGTAGATGAGTTGCTATTATCTTAATAAAGATTTTGTAAATAACTGTTAGAAGATTGATAATTTAATTTCTATATCTTCCTTTTCATTTTTTTTAAATATCATTATTGCATTTTCCAAATTAACTAATACATCTTTATCATTTAAAGATTTAACATTGAAAATTTTTATATGCAAAAACATAAATGATAGGCAAAAATTATGAACTTTATTCAGATTTTAAGCATATCTTGTATATTGTTTTTGCGTATTTAAAGATGTAAATAATTTTACCAACAATTTTTTTTAAATTTCTTCATTTGCTTCTTTTAAGATATCAATAATAATTTGATCATTTCCTGGAGTTCTTTCTTTGTTCATAGATTTAATTTCATATCTCACCTCATCATTTTAAGTACTTGTCAATTCAAAAGTTGTAATAATAGTAGGGTTTTTATTATTTTATTCTTTATAATTATTTCTTTTTTTAGAAATAGTTCCAGCTTTTTATTTATTTATTATTGAAATAACCTTTCTTCCTATACAAATATGTTGTTTTATGCTTTTGAAACTTTTATTCTGTTCTATAGTTTTTCTTGCTAATTCACATTATATTTTTTTGTATTATTATTAATAATACTGTTTTGTGCTGTTTTACACATTCAATTCTTCTTAATGGATTATTTGAAAATAATTTCATATTTTTTATTTTTTTCATACATAGTCTTGTCTCAATTTGAAATTTTCTGGTGAACTCTTGCTTTTTTTAAAAATACTATCTTTGTTATTGTTTTTAATAGAATATTAATTATTTTCTTATTGATTTGAATAATATTCAAAGTCTGTCAATACTTTAAAACATTTAGCAAGATTTAATTTAAATTCATTGGAGTTTTGTTTAATGAAGATTAGAAATATCAATGGTCAATACTGTTTATCTTAATGATTTTGTCTCTCTAGTTTTGCTTTAAGATGTGTCTTACATCTTACTAATTGGTAATTATTTCCCTTGTTGAATCTTAAAATATGTATTTTCTGTTAGTCAAAATGTAATCCAGTTCTATTGCATCTTTATTTGGATGCTTCCATTTCCATTCAACATTTTTTTCAAAGAACAATTATTTTTTTTTTGGGAAAATTCATCAAGCATGTATCCTTTCTTATTTTTGTCATCATAACCAAATTTATCCACATCAGTTTCATTTTAAAATCATTTTTTCAATTTTAGCAATAAAGTTTTCCATGACAATATTAAATATTGTTTTATGTAATTAAAAACATTTTTTACATCTATAGAAAAATTCTTTACTGCTTCACAAAGAAAACTTCTTAAGGCATAAACCTGAATGATATCTATTTGGTATCTTCTATTAATTTGAATAAGTAACTAACTCTGTTTAATATATCATTAGTCTTTACAGTATTATTTTTGAACTTTTTATTTACAATGAATTCCAATCCTCATGTGCTTCCAATATTTGTATCTTTTTAGTAAAGTACATGTCCATTTTCCAAATCAATTGTCTCTTCATCTTCCAATTTCATGGGTTCAACAGTCTATTTAATATTTGACAGTTCATTTTCCAATTCACATAATCTTCCTTTATTTAAAAATGATCTATAGTTAAGTAACTAACTAAAAATTTATCATTGGGTGACAGACTGGGTTTGCAATCAAGAGATTCTTAGCACTATCTGCCTTCAGCACTAACTACTGTTTGGATGCTAACTTTACAGTCTTTTATGAATTAGAACTATAATTTAATTTTGTTTGTTATGATTGTAAGTATCTAAAAAAAAAAGATTCACATTTATTCGTTCTGTCATCAAGAAAAATTCAATTGAAGTTGCAACTGAAAAGGAAGACCATGGTATTTTCTTGGTGTCACATTTAGAGATAAAAAGCCAATTAACTTATTCTTATGTCTGATACATGTTGGTGAACAAACCATCTGTGTTTGTTTATCATATAAAAAACTGCACAAAATTATCAGTCACCGTAGACAAGAACATGTAGAATGAAAATTATGAATTTCTTTGCTTTAGTTTCTTTAGGGCATCAAAGAAGAGAGAAAGGTATTTTGTCAGTTAGAAGCAAATTTTTTTCTGAAGCCATTAAATTAATACATCCAGTAAAATAATAAAAAATAATTTTTATTTATTTCAACACGTTTTTTACATTAAAGAAAATTAATATGAAAATAAAAAGAATGTTATATAAATATTTTGTTAACATTAGTATAGTTATTTTAATTTTATTGTTTATTTAAAATTATAAATTATCTTGTTTCTTAAATGTTAAAAGAAATAAGATCTATAATATATTTTAAAATATGAAAGATTGTATTCAAGTTTCATCAGATACATATGTTTTAGCAATTGTTTTCAAGACTAGATGAGAATATTTATGTTTAACATTCTTAGATAAAAGGCTATCATAATTAGCTTTAGCACATCTCCTTACAATGCCTAGATTCAGAGATCCACACTAGTCATTATTAGGTAAACAGTGAAAGTCAGATGAATGTCTATGTGCTTAACAAAGGCATAACTAATTATTTAACCCATTTTACATTGTATTAGAAGTTTATATTTTTTGTACGCACTCATGAAATGGGAGTTTTTATATATTTTTTAATTGCCCAAAATTAGAATGTTGTTTTTTCTTTTAAATAAATATAGAATTTCAAAAGAATTGCTAGTTGATTAGAATGTCATCTTAAATTCATTATTCATGAATCTACATATTCCAAATTAGATTTATCTGCTAGTACCATCATGGTTAAGTGGAAGAGAGAATAATACAATCTGAAATATTGTGTTATATACTAACATCTTTGCTATTATTAACCATTGAATGTAAAAGATTAAATAAAATTTTAAACAAATGTAACCAATGTTTTTCTTTTCAAGCAATGAATAAAGAAAGCACCTTTAAAACATAAAATTTGATTTTTTTAAAAAAATTAATAATTAATTTTAGATAATGGAAATAATTCAATATATAATTATAAATAAATGCCATCACTTCCAGGAAAACATTATAGTATAGAGTTTATTTTTCTTTGAATGCATTCTTGTATATATATTTAGATTCTTTTTAATAATTTTTTTCTTATTTTTATTTATATAGTATTGTTTTGATAAAAATATTTAAATGTTAAAAGGAAGCACTTGTTTTTAAATCCTATAATTTCTGAACAGAATTTACTTAGCTTTCAGCTGTCAGATGTTAAATTATATCAGATCTATCTGCATGATGTTAATTAAGAAAAAGGGCTTAAGCTGTGATTTGCTAATGTTTATCTAATCTCCTTAACAGTCTCTTTGGAGTCACAATATAAATATTCAATGAAAATATTATACAGGTTCACAGAATAGAATAGTATTATATATAGAAATGTAGTTTTTTTTTTTTAATATTGAGAAAATTCAATAATTAATATAAAAAATATTATTGTCAATTATTTTGAAATGAATGTTACTATATTAAAATTCATAACTCCCAATTATTAAATTAACAGGGCTTATTAAAATCATTAATCTTATATTTAGATTTGTAGAGGTCTCTACTGTCACATTTAGGCACCTAGTCTTAAGGTTATAACCTTAATATATATTACTTATGTAATGAGTATGCACTTTACAAATTATTAATTTAAAAATTTATAATGTAACTCTAAATACAAGATGCTTTATTAATTATGTTAAGGAGACAACAAAAATAAAAAAAACTATCACCAATAATGATAAAAGAGTATTACTAGCTTGATCATAATATCTTATTGCTTCGATTGCTGAATCTGTCTTTATGTAGAAAATATATCTATTTAATGTAAATATTAAAATTATTATAGCCATTACTAAAAATAATTTTTAATCTCAGCAAGTAGTAATGATGAATGAATTACATATATATGTTTTTCCTAATAATTTTGGATTTTGATTACTACAAGTCTCTGGAATAACGAGAAATATTTAATTTTTATTTATCAAAAAATCATGAGTGAATTTATTATTTCATTTTCATTACTAGCTTGTATTTATTATGTAAAAATAATTAAAATTTGATGTATAAAACAGTATTACACTATAATTCAAATAATTTTTTTAATTTTTTTATTAAATTGTTATTTTATTATAGATATAATTTAATTATTTTAATCATCTTCATTCTTATTTAATAACATTCTATGTAGAGAACATCTCATATATTTAAATAACATTGCAATAAGCATTGTATAACCACAAGTTTATTTTATTCTCCATTGAAATAATGATGATTTTTTTTCTATCTAACCAACTAAACTCAGCAATAATCAAGATAATAGATACCAGATGTCAGTACAATAAGACTTATGGTATTCATGGTAGATATAATTCTTGTAAAAAAAAATATTTAGTACTTATTCAAACTAATAATTTGTTAGCATTACCAGAAAAATTTCCTGTATGTATGCTTAAAACTAATTCAGCAACAATGCATTTTAGTGATTAAGATCATTAAAATTTATAATTATTGAACTACAAAAATAACTACAAGATTAGAAAATTATGTGACATTTGATTCAGTTAATTTTATTGCTTGACTCCACTGGCCTATTATTGCAAAAACAATTACTCTTGAAACAAGCATATTAATTTGTAATTTTGAAATGTTCACATCTTTGACTTGAATATTGTAAAAGTTGATATCATTATAAAAGTGAATGCAATAGCTGAACATTTTTTATAATGAAATACAATTTTATAGAAAGGAGTCCAAGAAATATATTTGTATTGCCATCAAATGCCTGCCAGTTTTCTCATTATATCATCTAGGCAAAATAAATGGACAAGTACAAAGACACAATAGTTCTTTTAAAATGGGAGGTGGGAATGTCAGGAAGAATTTCACCATTTTGATTTATTTGAGCACCAAAGCAATTAATAAAAGTTGGAAAAGAATGAATCAAATGGGAGAGGGAATCAAAATGGGCTTAAGAGTGTGTATTGCCCTAATATTAAATGGACACTTAGATATAAATGCTACAACAAAGATTTTCATATGGAAATGATGTAAAATAATTTTTTGAGGTTTTTATATATATTTAAAATTACTTACTATTATGGTACCAATATTTTGATAGCAGTTGCTTATTGCTATAGAGCTAATATTTTGTTTGGATTTCACCTGCCAACATTTAGATCATATTGGTAGTTCATTAATAGTTAATGTTATTAGAATCATATAGACCACTGTTGTAGTCTTAAATTTTGCGATCACAACTTTTTAACAAGATTTATTTTCTTGACAATATAACCAATATAGTTTTTTTTTCTAAAGCCATTGTTTTCTTTGAGTAATTTTGAAAAGCTTCCATGGTAATTTGTTGTTTTTTCAATGTGGGTAATTATATATATATATATTATTAAAGTGAATTTTAATGAAACATTTATTACTGTTAAGATTGTTTGCATTTTTATCTCAACCAAAATATGATAAATATTATATAATTACATTTTTAAAAGTGAATATTAAAATGTTTGAATAATTATTAATTATGTTGAGTAATTAAATATTTGTGTAATTTAATGTAGACTTAAAAACTAAAGAATAGATTTTCAGCTGAATTAAAAATTTGTATAAAAATGGAACCATAGGGTTCAACCTGCCATTTATTTGTATGATAAAAAATCATTTGGTTCTTAAGAAACATTTTTATTTTTGCATGAAGATGTAAGAAATATCTAATTAGTTGTACTTATTATAATAATTAGATAATTTAATTATTTTAAAACTAATTTTTAAAGAAATTCTTATTCATTTAAATTTTATTTTGAAGAATTATTAAAAAATATATATTTCATAAAATTTAAAAGGCAATGATTTCAAATCATATAAGACAATTTTTTAAATTAAGTTAAATAATATTTTTAAAAAATGTTGAATTTTTTAAAAAAAGTTAAAAATTAAGTTTTGATAAATTCCCAGAACAGAGTATCAATTAACAGGTGGAACTTTGATTCAAGAACTTTGGCTCTAAAATTCAGTTATAGTATCATTGCATTTAACTAAATCAAAGCTTTATTATTTTGAGATACCCTATACCTTACACAGAAAAGTATTTTTTGAATGAGACAAATCTAGTAGTTGACATTGTAAATCTACCAAACTTTTCTCAAGGCGACTATCAGCATAGTAATTTTTCTGATGCTTTTATTAATTTATATTTATGTTACTAAATACATTGGTTTAATATATATATATATTAAAAAGTAAATAAACCAATAGTAATTTTTTTTTTTTGTCCTAATTTTTTTTTTTAATTAGGTAATTTTTATTTTTAATATCCATTTGACAATTTTCTTTTAAATTTTGTCCATGGAATATCTCTTTTTAGATTTCATGTTTCTTGAAAACACTTTTATGCCATGATAAAAAAAATTCTGAGTTCCATGATGATATTAAAAAAAAAAGATAATAACTTTTTAGAATTAATTAATCACATATTCTTATTTCTTGAAGAGTCTAATTATGCCATTATTTTTATGAATATAATAATAAATAAGCATCAAGTTGCAAGCCAGCCAAAAAAATATTGTCCCATCCCCCAATTTTGTAGTTATACTTTTGATATTGCATTTTTCCTTAAATGTATATCAGTTCATGTTTTAATATGACTCTTTTATTCAGCCAAAGGCAATGGCTCAGTTGGTTTCAGGTTAGATTCCCATGCTAGTATTATCATTGATCAGGCCAACAACACCTGAAATAAAGAGGAAGCTAATACCACTTGAAACATTGTATATATTTTATTACTAACAATTGAATGTAATTGAAAAATTTTAATTAAGTCATTTAATATTTAATATTAGATGATAGAAATAGTCCAACACATATGAGTACAACTATTAAAATTGCACCAAGCAAAAACAATAAATGATTTTAATAACATATGCAAATTTATTATGGAAATAGAAAATATTTAAATTGATATAAATTGTGTTTATATCAAGACCTAATAAGGTATGTTATTTTTAAATTATATTTTCTTATAAGACATTTAGATGATGAATCATTATTATTCTATTAAAGGAAAAATGTAGAAAGAGATGGAAAAAAATTCCTTACTTAAAGGAAAAATATAGAA
Source organism: Epiperipatus broadwayi (assembly GCA_028023455.1). Taxonomy (NCBI): domain Eukaryota; kingdom Metazoa; phylum Onychophora; class Udeonychophora; order Euonychophora; family Peripatidae; genus Epiperipatus; species Epiperipatus broadwayi. The sequence goes on from JAQFVV010012401.1 coordinate 7,525,177, forward strand.
AGAGATGGAAAAACATTCCTTACTATTGATATTATTTTAAAATATATATATATTTAAACCATCAATAAATAATTGTACTATTACTGCTCTTAGAGATCTTGTGATTTTACAGCAGTTATGTGACAGGTTGATTATAATAATTTAATTCCAACCAAATAGAAATTTTTATTTTACTTACTAAAACATCATTCAGAAACTTTGGGTTTTGGGTCCACATCTGTATTGCTACAAATTCAGTAGTTGTTTGATAATCCATTAATTAATAATAGATTATGAATTGTCATAGTTTTTGTTATTAAGTATTCAATATTATATTTTTGCTAATTTATAAATATTTTTCACAACTAATAACAAGTTCAGTATTAATTCTTAATTAGCCTAATCAAAATATATGTAAATTTTGTAAATATTTACTTAGTAATCTTAAGATTTGAAATACAGACATTCTTCATATACCTTGAGCTTAATTGTAAATATAGGGGATTTGAACGCAGACTTTCAAGTATCCTTCAACTATCTGTACTATCTCATATCACTGATACACATGACCACACACATGTAGAAAAAATAAATAATCATCAATATACCTATTTCGTGCTGAACTAGCACTCATCAGTTGGTCCAGATTATCATTTCTCACACAGACATAGTACTCAGCTTATATTACGATAGCAAATCTTCATACTTTAATGGACAACAATCATCAGTTAGTCCAGATTATCATCTCCCACACACATATATAATCAGTGCTCAGCTTATATTAAGATAGCAAATCTTCATATTTTAATGGACAGGCTTCAGTCTACTCCGTTGGAATAGATTGAAGCCTGTCCATTGAAGTATGAAGATTTGCTATTGAGTAGATTGAAGCCTGTCCATTAAAGTGTGAATATTTGTTATCTTAATATAAGCTGAGCACAGATTATATATGTGTGTGGGAGATGAGGACCAACTGATGAGTGCTGGTTCAGCACGAAATATGTAGATTGATGATTATTTATCTTTTCTACATGTATGTGACCATATGTACCGGTAGTATGAGATAATATGGGTAGCTTGAAGGATGCTTGAAAGTCTGTGTTCAAATCCCCTATATTTAGTAATCTTAACTAAAATAATAATTTAGTATATTTTTTTAAATAAAAAGCTTCTTCACAAAATTATTTTGTATTCAGTCTTTAAAATTGAATTTTAAATTTGATAAAAAAAAAAAGATTTCATAATGATGACTGCAGTGAAAAATATCTGCTCTTATGTCAACTTATATATACATAAAAGAGAAATGTCATTAATTTTAGTTTGAAAAAGACTTTTTTCCTTTCTGATTTTTATTTTAAGTAAATTAAAAGAAAAATGATTGATCAGAACTGATTTTTTATTTTATTTTAAAGTTTAATGATTTGTCTTAATGAAGATATTTTCAGTTCATTACTTCAAATAGAAAAAAATAATCTGAATTATTTTTGACATAGACAATTTTCATTTTTATTAGGTACTGATGAAAAAGCTATCATCGAAGTAATCGCTAGGCGCTCCAATCGTCAGCGTCAAGAGATTGCAAGAACTTTCAAAACTATGTATGGCAAGGTTTGTAAATAGTTCAGCTTTGGATATTTATTATATGTTTTATTATTATAAAAGCAATAGTTTCCAAATTAAAGATCATAGTAAACAATTAAATTTTTATTAAAAGATTTTGTCTTTTCATAGTGCAAGCTATTTAAAAAATATCAATTTAAACTTTGACCCCTCTTCAACCTATCAAAAGTTCATATACTTTTATTGCATATGTATATAAACAAAAATATAATTATGTCAGGATAGTTGCGATTCTCTGAATATCAAAATTATTAACCTCTATAGTAATTTCCATCAGTAATTATGATTTCTTACCAATAGTTTTTCAAGTTATATAAATTTAATTTACACTAAAACAAAGAAACACATTTTTTTTGTTTATATTTGTCAGCAATCATCTACTTTACTTTATTTTTGTAAGCAGAGTAATCTGAGATACTAGATATTTGTGTTATGCAGATTCTTTTAAATAATTTATAGCTTTTGGTCTTTCTTACTTCTTTCCTATATATTTTAGTCAGTGCAACGAATTGTTTTTATTTTATTTTCTTACAATTTTGACTGCCTTAGCAGTCTTTGTTAAAGCTACAAAAATATTTATAATAAAATATATTACAGAAAATGGGGCATGCATTGAATCTAAACACGAAGACATGAAAAATTATTATTATCCATAAAAATTTAATAATTTATAGTAGTTCAACATGAAAATCGCTGCAATGTAATATAACAACAAATAATAGACTATTCTTATGATGTACCATGAAAATATGATAAAAGCAAATACATTAAGTGTTAGAAATAATAATAAAAGAGGAATGGAAATAATAATAAAAAAGGAATTTACCAGTTTACTTAATTCATTATGTGAAAAACAGAATTATTTTTTAAAGTCACGCATTATTGAGAAAACAGTCATATTATTCCCATAATGTCCATTTTGTAAAATCCATATGTGGGCCAACACAATCTGACTGTCATGATGTGCATGCTATCAGATCCTTAAGAGGAGAATAGCAGCATGTTCACCATTATACACATAATATCAAAACCATATATGGAAACATAGCAATGTGAGTATTAATACATGCATCTGACAAATATATGTATAGCATAGAGTGATACGAACCTTAATAGTATTGTGGAGTTATTTGGCCATTAAATGCTTATTTAATTCTCTAGAAGTGGGAAAATCAAGGTCTAATTGTTGTTATTTTCATCAGGTGTCATAAATTTTCAATTGCTGAGAGATATAAAGATAAAGCTTATGAAATAACTAAAATTTTAATAATAATATTAAAAAAAATTATCATTATATGTTATTGTTTTATATTGTTAGAAATTTTAGTGTTATCATTGAGAAAATAATATTGGTTATAATTTGTTTTTGTTTTTACTTTTTGTTGAGAATACTGGTGTGCTGAGATATCCAAAAATTATCATAATTAATAAATTGCTCTATGAACATACTTTGCAAAGAGTCAGTATATTAATAGCTGAATCATCTTTATCTACAGTAGTGTCAAATAGGATTTTTTTGTGTAATTAATATCTATAAGCAAAACTATATCTGGCACCATTTTTATCACTATTTTGCCTTGCTACTGCACTTTACTTTATATCACAATATTTGGAAATTAGTAGAATCTTAACAAAATTATTAGGAACTTTATAGCTTTTTCATTTTAGTTTACCATTTATAGCTTTTTCATTTTAGTTTACGATTCAACCAATGGTTTATAAAAATGTCAGATGCAAAATTCCTCTCTATATAGTATTTTGTGACCTCATCTTTTCCATTTGTGTAAGCTGACTTCTGCATGATTGCTTAAATCTTTTGCTGATATTATGTTGAGTCTTTGTCTCATATTTTGATGCATAAATCCACCAAGTGCTATTTTATTTAACATGTTATTGCTGAATAAATTATTTTGAAAATATTTTCTGTTGATGAATAAAACATATTTTTATTTGAAAATGCAAATACTTGGTAATTCACTATAAATATTACTACAGACCTATATATTTTGTAACCATCTTTACGTGCAGATCTAAGAGATAATAGTCATTTAGATATGCATCTTGGGATATTTTAATAGCTCTTATACAAATATGGTAAAAATATTTGTTTGTTTTTTTACCTTGTAAAAAATCATCCCATTTAATACAGTGAAGTTCACACAATTTTCGTCAATATATTAAAATTTTGTTTTTTCATGTTATGTATAATCATAAACTTCTAGATGATCATTATTTATTTGGAACAAATGTATACCACCAGAAACTTAATAAAATAAAATATTAAAAAAATACTAATTTAAACATAGTGAAAGCTGACTCTAATAGTTTAATAAAAACAATAATACAACAACAAAAAACTTGTAGCAACTAAGAAAATATTTTAAAAAGTTAAGTTTTGAATTAATAAGTACGTCTGGGTCTCATTTTATGCAGTAGATAGGTTCCTCAGAAAACGCGCACAAAAGAAATCACCCAAAAATAAACACAACTTATCTTGACAAATGGGAGATATGTTCCAGTAATTTTCAGAAGTTGCATAAAAGCAAAGCAACAAGAAAAAAATTACTTTAAAATTCGTATTAAAATAATAAGGAAATAAAGTATGACTAATAAAAAATTTCAAATATTTGAAAAACATTAATACAAGTCATACTTTTTTTATTAACTACAGTATTTAATTTTTCATTTTTTCATACATATTTTAATCATTACAGCTGTGACAATATGTGTTCGTTTGTGAACTAGTAAGAAATCAGATTCATGACATGATGTACAACTAGCGCCACTTTCAGTCTTGAGCTGTGTTAATGGTTTTCTGTTTCTATATTAAAAAAATGAGATCGCAGTCAAAACAAAAAAATTATCATTAGAAAGATTATTTTCAGTTTATAAAATCAATAAAATCTTTGTTATTATTTATTTTAAAAATCTAAAAAAAATATTTATTTCTGTTAATATCTAACAAAATACGGTTTAAAAGTTTAAAATTTTTGAATATTTATTGTGATATTTTTATATGTACATATAAATTTATTATTATTATTTACTCATTAGTATAAGTAGGTTATTTACATAGCAGCTAAGATTCTAAATACATTTTCGGGCCATATTCACGCTAGCTGCTAATATAATGTTATATTTTTGAAAAAAAAAAAAAAAGTATTTTAAGTCAAAATAAATTATTAATAATTTAAATTTCTTGATATCTAGTGAATATAGTGAAATATGAAAGATATTAGAAAGAAACATGAATCGCATAACTTCAAAATCGCATTAAAATAATCCACATAAAACGAGACCCAAGTGTAATGAATAATAGTAAAATGATTTATTAAATATTATTATTGTTATTATTACTTCTACTGTTACTATTTTTAGAATATCAAATTTTATGACCAAAAATTAAAAAAAAAAAAGATTTTTTTAAAAGTATTTAAAACATATAAATAAAAAATATTAAAATACTGTATAAAGGCATATAAAACATGTTTTTTTTTTTTTTTAAAAAAAATAAATGTATGCTGACTATGACAGGTTTTCTAATAGTTATGATATATGTTGATCATGTCTGTTATGGTCTTCAATATTACTGGGCTCAAATTCTGGAGTGGAGAGCAACACTAGCCTGATTTGTTGCATAAAATATTTTTTATTGATTCTAATCAGCATTTAGATTATATATTCTAGTTTGAATGCTATTGTATCTGTTTGAAATGGACATCCTTAAAAAATTAAATTCAAAATATGAACATTATATTAGGAAAATTAAGATATTATATATTAGGATTGGCTGTAGAATGATATTTTGAGATCCAAGATATAGAAATTAGATTTTAAAAAAGAGGATATTATGGATAAATGTTTTTATCAATGTTATTTAGTAATTTACAGGAAGTGATGGAACTTGATAAAAATAATTGATAAATATAATATTATTTCTAAACTTTGTTATGGATAAATAATTCACAGAATAACAACATCGAGTGTAGAACTTTCTGCAGGGATATGTAGTTTTTAAATATTCTTCATAATGAGTTACTGAAAAATTATTTAAATGTTTCTGTTGTTAAATAATTGTTGTTCAAGAAATTAACTAACATTCAAACACCAAAATGATAGACTAAACACAATAGTTTTATTCATTTGATTGTATTCGGAAGTCTTGAGTCCATTTATCTCATAACTGCACTAAACTCTGATGGAACTTCTGTTATTGTTGTGCTTTACTTATATTCTACAAGTCTTTATTATTATTATTAAGTTCAATGTTTTACTGATTACTTTTAGTATTATAAATAACTAATTTTGTCCTTGCTAAAAAAGAAAGCCATAAATAAATAATATTAAAGCAAAGGTTTTGTTTAGTCAAACTTACTGTTCCTGTTGTCTAATGATTATAAATATGCTTAATAGCATTTACAATCACTTTAGTTCTAGTATTGTTTCTATTTTTTCCTCTTATTATATTTGGATAATTTGTTTAATTATCTAAAAGTTATATGGAAAAAAATTTAAGGTATAAATTCTTGAATTTTTTTTTGTAACAATTTTTTTCCTATTGATCAAAATGCCACCATTTTTTTTTTTAAAAAGAAAATGCAGTATTTTTTTATTTTTAAAGAAATTGCTAATAAAATATTTTTTGTTTAGTTTACTTGGATAGTTCAACTTAAAATGATCTTATCAAGAATACAAGTAATTTACACAGAGGCTAAACTATCCATACAGTAGCTCATTCATTAATTTAATTGATTAAATGTATATATGCACACACATACAGATTATTATAATACATAACACCACTATAGGGTTGGATCTATCTTAGGTGATTGAAAACTTAGTTGCTGCATAAAATAAATTCACCTCTGAAGAGAGCCAAAGGCAATGTTCTTCCTGGGTTTGAATACTGAGACATAATAGAATCCGAAAGAGGGGTGAGATATGGATGAACTAACCTAAATTATATTTAGATTTAATGAGTAAACCAATAGCTAGCCCACTGGAGGTGGATATGATCAGTGGTTAGTTACTTCATGTCATTCACAGTATTCTATCAGATGACCCTAGGTCCAGCCGTAGTTAGATGCACTCCCCCTCTTCTAGTGGAAAACCTGGACCATTACATAATATTCTAAAAACCATTCAGAATTGAGTCCACTGGAATAATTTTAACAATTGAATACAAGTTTATTAATAACTATAAAAAGTGATATTAAATTCTTTAGAATATGGCTATAGACTTACAAGCCTTTTGATTTTGATTAATATTCAAAATAAAACATCACATTGTGATTTATATGATTAATATACAAAATTCAAGTTATTATATTGTGGTTTTCATATATGTTCCATTAGGTTACTTAACACCCAGTCAGCATACAGACATGTGGCATAATAATTTCTGAACATATTTGAATTGTCATAAAATATAAAAATTTTGTTATATGCAAATACAATAATTAGAATTTACACATAACGTGTATTGGTATTTGCACATAGATATGCAGTACAATTAAAGACTATATTTCAATCATCATACAAATACAATAAATGATTAAATTTTACATATGTGTTTACTTGACACTCATTGATATCTATATGTGCACACTGACATTTGACAATAATTTTTGAACATATTTGATTTGCCATAAAATAAAATATGCCTAAAAATTTTTAACTTATATATTTTTAACATTTTCTTAGTGCAGCATAGACTCAAACATTTCAGCATTTTCTGAATTTTTTTTTTGTCTCACATATCAACGTAAAATATTCAATGATTATTACTTATCACAAAATAATAAATTTGACTTCATTTGATAAATATTTTTGTTTACTACTGAAATAAATTTTAAATGTTCACATTTTGTTTCTATAAATATTAAAAAAAATGAGATCGTAATCAAAACAAAAAGATTACACTTCATCATTTCAGAAACATTATTTTCAATTTTTCAAAATCAATGAAATCTTCCTTATTTCTTATTATTTTTAAAAATGTAAACAAATATTTATTTATTTAGCCTATATCTAACGAATTATGCTTTAAACATTTAAAATTTTTGAATATTTATTGCAAAATTGCGATATTTTCAGATTGCTTAGGTAGAAGCTAAGCTTGTAAATTGCTTCAGGCCATATTCATATTAGCTCTAATACAACATTATATTTGTGAAAATAAAGTATTTACAGTCAAAATAAGTTCAAAAAATTTATATTTCTTGATATCTAATCAATATAGAGTAAATTATTGTAAAAAAATTTATCTAAAACTGTATTAAATTTGCAAATAAGCACGTTTTTGGTCTTTGGGCCTATTTTCTTTAAACAATATTAATACACCAAATGTTTTACCACCTATCCATGGAACAATGGCTGAATATATCTGGGTGGGGCTTATGTCTATTTTAAGAGTGTTTTTTTAATTTCCCACCATCTATCATAATTTTTTGAACAAAATTTTTATATAATAAAATATACAGAAAAATAAGCATTTTAACATATAAAACTTGCAGATAAATAAACCAGGGGGCGAATTGACCAAAAATGTAATACTGTGTAACAAGATGGGCGAGAAAGGTAATGTGGTATGCAAAAGATTTGGATAAATTTAGAATTTATATCGGTATATTTGTACAAAAGATGGGATGATTGTGTTAAGAGGATTGTTGAGTGTTCTAGTAGTAAGGAATAGGATAAAAGAATAGATTTATTAATAAAGAAGAGTGTTCTAGTAGTAAGGAATAGGATAAAAGAATAGATTTATTAATAAAGAATAGGGAGTTAGAGAGATGGAGAAATAGTATGGAAAATAAAAAGAGTTTAAATATATATAGAAATAAACAGAATTTTAGGTGTGTGAGTTAATATATGATAATAGTAAGGAAAGTAGTTTATTATTTAAGGCTTGAACAGGATCTTTAGCTACAAGAGAATATACATGTAAATGGAAAAAATATGGGTGATTTATTTTATAAATTATGTAAGGAAGGAATAGAAAATATTAGGCATTTGTTAATTGCATGTAAATGCTTGAAAACAGAAAGAATACATATAATGAAGTTATGGAAGAATAAATATGAAAAAAGTGATTATACAGAAAGTGAATTATTGGTTTTTATGCTGGGTTTGGGAAAACAAAGTGGATTTAGATATAAAGGTTATAGAATTGACAAAGATTATGTTGTGGAAATAGGATGGAGCAGAATATGGGAAAATTTAGAGTGGGGAATGGAAAATAAAGTGGCTAACAGATTTATCTGGGCATAATTGCTCAGATATTCTTGACTTAGTTTAAGGAGAAGCCACAATACATCACATCACGTAACATCACTGTGTTATAAAATTATGGAAGGTTAATAATACAAATTCCTTATGCTAAGTTTAATTAAAACATATATATAATTGAACAGACATATGATATAATAATTTATTATGTAATATAAAATATTTAAATTGTCATAATCTATAAGTGAAATTTAATTTTATACATAATTTTTACAACATATTTAGCATACGTGTGTGTCCACATAGAAATGCATATGCGCACTGTCATTTATACCATATTTTAATTTATTAAACTACATTATTAAAATTTATATTTTTCACAATTAATTCAGTGTTAAAAATATATAAATTCCATTTGTTATTTTGTAGTAAATTTTAATCTCTGCTTTGATTTCTTCTTTCTTTTTTTAACATCGAAAAACTACTGCGTAGTAAATCGAAAGATTTCATGCTGTATGTTTGTAATTTGAACTTAGAGTGTTGAGTGTGAAGACATTTAAGATTCACACTTTCAGATCTAAGTACTTTAGACTGGCTTGGATATATAGAAAGACAAGTAAAGAAAAAGGTGGAACCACCTTTTTCTTGTTAAATTCTCTGTCTCAGTGCTTGATCTGATTGGCTGGTGATAGTCATAAGTGCTTGAGAAGTTTGCACTCTCTCAGTTTAATTTTTTTTTTTAAAAAAGTACTTTTTACTTTTTTTTTGATAGTTTAATATTAATTAAATAAATGTTTATGCATAATGCTCTTGGAAATTTCTTTTAATTCAAGCATAATTATTTGTGTTACTCTTTTACAAACTTTTTAAAAAATAAAATTTAAAATATTCTTTTTATATAGATATCACTATCACAGGTTGCTCTTAATTATAACATTTAAAAATTTAAAAATATAGATTTTAAGTGATTTAAAATAATATTGTTTTGTATATGTCTATCACTTTTAAATGAATTATTTAAAACAAGTCACTTTATATAAAAACAATGTGATGCATTTATCATTGGGTTCTTGCATCTAGATAAAGCAGCATATGTATAACAATTTCTTTATCAAGCTTATGGTCTTTGAGAAAGCTGCTAGACTGGCTTGTAATCATCAAAATAGGTATAATCCAGGCAATTGTCACTTTGCAGTGATCTCCATTCTCTCTAGAATTGGATAGGCAAGCAAACTATCTTCTAGAATACATTTGTGGTTACGACATTAGAAGTTGACCCATTTTCCTCCAAGGCTATTCAAATTTCACCATCATGAACTAGTAGAAGCTGCCTCTTCTGTCTTGACTTCAGTTATATCTGATCCATGGCAGCTATCTGTATAGCTCTGGAGACCAGCTAATCAACTACCAACTGCTTCTCAAAAATATTAGTCAATTCTATTTAAAAACTATTAGCAAACTGAAACTATTTTTTATCAACTGTTTTTATATAGTCAGCTAAGTGACAAAAATTATAGTCAGCTGAGGTGACAAAAATATTAATTAAAACTTTTTTTTAATCTTTTCAAATCATTTTTAATTAAAAGCTACATTTTGGAATTTTATCACATGTATGATCTACAAAGATTTTTAAAAAATGATAGAAGTGTTTACAGTTATCAGTTTTATTTTATCATAAAACATGCTTGTTTTTAATTTTAAAATGAGAATACAATATTAATATTTATTTAGATCTCTTTATGTTTAATTTATAATAAGCCCTTATTTTAAATCCAAAATTATTTAAGTTTTTACTATGATTATTTTATTCCATAAAATATAGAAAAATATCTATAAAACTTTTCTCTGTTTATTTTTGCTTTTCCTTTTCCGTTATATATATATATATTGTACCTATATTGATATAGGCACATATAATTTTTATCTAAAATTATTATTAAAGTAATCTTTCATAAAAGAAAAACATAAAATTTAATGTTGAAGAGTTTATTCAGTTTGTTTTAGAAAAAGATAGGAATTAAATAGTTTTATTAGTATTCGTAAAAATATAAATATACAAATCTCTTTTCATTCAAGTTTAATTAAAGAAAAAATAATGTTAAAACTAATATATGTGCGATTGTCAACAATAAAATAAATGTTATTATAAATAAATGGAAGTTAAAGAAGATTATCATTAAAAAACACGGCAATGGCTATTATTAATTAAAATATAAAACAACATCTCTGCATGGCTATTACTAATTAAGCAATCTTCCAAAACACGTTTATCAAAGGATTAATTGATAAGGAATTTGACAACAGATCTTTGCCGGAGATATCAGAAAGACAACAAGGCGCAGGTATAAATAGACTTTTTTTATCGGACAGTAATTCAGATTCCACAAATTAATTGAGTTGAGACAATCATCAGTTCACAAAGTTATTGAGAGAGGCAGTTCAGAAATTAATTGTGCAGTGAACAAACAAAATGCAGTGTTGAGAAGATCTTGGGAACGCACGTTTATCTCCAGCCCAATGTCCGATGAAAACAGCAGATCTGCCCGTGAAATAATGTCAGCTTAACATCGTAGGAAATCTCCGTCCGCATCTAATTGTCTTCGATAGCAATAATCGTGAAAATCAGGAAACTCAGCAAGGAAACGTCCCAGCCGGCTGGAAGCATTCATACTGGAACCATTCATCATGGAAGAAAACAAAGTGTTAAATCTACGTTCAAAATCCTAGGTAAAACATTTGCTTATTTTCGTTTATACTGTAATAGCCATTGCATTTCATTAATTCATGCGAATCCTCCAAGAGTCTAATTATATGAACTCGATATCATACATAAATGAACTATTGATATGTGTGTGATTAAATTTCAAATGCTATGTAGTCCGTTATTATCATTATTATGTGTGTGCATTAGTTAATATGTGCGTGATCATTCTACCAATATTTATTAATGAAATTAGAGTGTTCTGTTATTGAATCTATAGGAATATTTAGACTATTTAGAAATGTTAATTTAAAATATGCGTGTGTTTTATTAGAATTATAAAATGTTTAAATTTAGTAAATAAATGTTAGTTAATAAATTATCTTTAAAATTAAACTTTATTTGTCGGTCAATTCTTTTTATCAATTCCTTTTATCAATTCTTTTACAATTCTTTTTATAAATTCTTTTTAACAAATTCTTTGTCAAGTCTTTTAACCACTAATTAAGTATAATCTATTAGTGATTACAAACAACTGAGCTAGTCGTGGATTTAGGCGTTGGGTTAGTTGCCACTATTCAAAGTGCGTTGTTTATTCTTTTAGAATAAGCAGCTGGTGCCCGTGTTTATACACGAACAAAAAAAGTGCTTTGAACTTGGTGTTGAACTCAACAGTCGAGAAGAGGTTATGTCCTGGAAATGTAACGTTAGTTATATACTTTATAGCTATCGTTTGGGCATACATACTCTCCGAGTATGTTCTTCTCTGCCTAAGAGGCCGGTGATTCGAATACACATAATCGAACTAGGTTCAAATGGCTAGACCCAATCGTGGGGCTGAACCTAAGAAACAACAGTAATGAGGTACTTTGTTTCTTGTTTGAAAAATTTGTTTTATACAAAAGTTAAATTACGTATGTAAAAGTGTTTTAATTTAAAAAAAAAAAGAATTGACCGAAACTTTTTTTTCGAAATGAAAAGAGATTTTGACATTTATGCTATCAAATCAGAGACAGTTGATATTTGGGCGGAGTTAAAGCATTAGATCGGGTAGAAAAATGGACAAAAGGGGTGGTCAGCGTGTGTTTCCGTTTTACTCAGAAATAAATAAATAAGCCATATATTAAATTTAGTGAAATAAAATATTGTTTTAAAAATGGAAAAAGAGAGTGAGTCACAGATGATGATGAAGATGTTGATGAAGTTGGTAATAGGCATGGAGGAAATTAAGCAGGGCCAACAGGCAATGAAGAAAGAAATTAGTGAAGTTAAACAGGGCCAGCAGGCTATAAAGGAAGAAATGAAAGAAATGAGACGAGAAATAATGGGAGAAGTAGAAGAAAGTCAGGAAGTAGACGTCATAAAAGATATAGAAATTGAAGTAGCACAGGATAGTGCTAAGACAGGGGAAAACATAGATCAAGAAATAGAAGAGAGACATAAGTTCAAGGTAGAAGATAGCGTTGAAAAGTTTTTACAAAAATTTAAAAAGGTTAAAGTAAAAGTCGTGTTCGTTTTAAACGGAGATGTAAATCAAAGAGAAAGCGCAAGGAAAAATATTCACGGTTAGGAAAAATACAGAGGTCTGTGAAGCTTAAAAGTTTTCTAATTTACAAGGCAGAAAATAGAACGGAGAGAGAAAGAGATAAAGCAGCAAACTTTATAGATGTGAGGATATGGAGCATAATTTATGTTAGTGAATTAGTAGAAAGAAAGAAGGAACCACCGGACATATTTAAAAGATAGTAAATGGGCGGAATAGTAAAGGAAATAAACAAAAAGGACCGGAAATGGACAATGAGCAGGAATATGATTATTCTAATGTCAATAACTTAAGAAGTTTAAGTCTGAAACTTCTATTTAAAATTAAAATAATAAAATTAAAAATAACTGAATAATAAATTAAATGTTTGAGAAAGCAATAATAATAACGGAGGCTTCGCAAAATAAAAGATTTTTTTTTCTCCATGCACATATTAATTAAGGAAATGTTCGTAAATAAACAGTTCAAATAAATAAAAATCAATAAAAATCAAGTTAAATAAATGGGTCAAATTAAGGATTTAGAAATAATGTTTGTAGAATTAAATAAATGAATAAAATAACGGAAATACATAAAATAAAAACAAGTTAAATAAATAAGTATAATATATCTGTAGAAAATAAATCAAATATTCATAATAAAGCAAAATAGTTTTTTGTTCTGAGTACACGCACGTTAATATATCAGTTAAAGTAATGGGTTAAAAGTAATATCGTAATATAAATAAATATGTTAAAGTAATGTTCATGTGTATTTAAAATAATATTGTAGGATTAGTGATAAATAATATAAGGTCAATCTAAGTTATATTAGGAGTGTATAAGGGTTTGAATCTAACGGGAATGAGGGTAGTATAGAAGTGTTTTAGTTAAGGTTAAGTTTAAAGCTCTCGACTGGATAAATTCTAGTACCCATAACGGATTGGCCGGGATCATTCCTCTTTTTAAAAAAAACGCACTGGCAACAACCAGAGTAAGTCGTGAGTCACTTTTCGGGGGAGAATCCCCATATCTCGTACCTCGTTTTCCAAAGCGTAAGTCGGAAATGGACAGTTGAAAATTCCTGCCATTGTAGCTGCTTAGTCAAAGTCCGATCAAGAGAATCGGCAATCGTTTTCCAGGGCGTAAGTCGAAAATGGACAGTTGAAATTCCTGCCATTTGCAGCCACCTTTTCTTAGTCAAAGTCCGATCAAGAGAATCGGCAGCCGAAGCTTCGTTTATAAAAGATCCCTGTGCCACAAATTTAGTTTGTCCTCGTGGTCATTATCCAGGACGAACATTGTAAGCAATGTTACCAGCATAGAAAGAAGAAAAGCATAATTGGAGATTGCCCTTAGCATAGAAAAGATAAGATACCAAAAAGCAAACTTAGAAAGAATAATAAATTAAGATTTAATGTTGTCAGAGATAAAATGGTCAAAAATGACGCATTTTACTCTCAAAAGGAAGGGCGGTGTAATGTACCTATATTGATATAGGCACATATAATTTTTATCTAAAATTATTATTAAAGTAATCTTTCGTAAAAGAAAAACATAAAATTAAATGTTGAAGAGTTTATTCAGTTTGTTTTAGAAAAAGATAGGAATTAAATAGTTTTTATTAGTATTCGTAAAAATATAAATATACAAATCTCTTTTCATTCAAGTTTAATTAAAGAAAAAATAATGTTAAAACTAATATATGTGCGATTGTCAACAATAAAATAAATGTTATTATAAATAAATGGAAGTTAAAGAAGATTATCATTAAAAAACACGGCAATGGCTATTATTAATTAAAATATAAAACAACATCTCTGCATGGCTATTACTAATTAAGCAATCTTCCAAAACACGTTTATCAAAGGATTAATTGATAAGGAATTTGACAACAGATCTTTGCCGGAGATATCAGAAAGACAACAAGGCGCAGGTATAAATAGACTTTTTTTATCGGACAGTAATTCAGATTCCACAAATTAATTGAGTTGAGACAATCAGTTCACAAAGTTATTGAGAGAGTGCAGTTCAGAAATTAATTGTGCAGTGAACAAACAAAATGCAGTGTTGAGAAGATCTTGGGAATGCACGTTTATCTCCAGCCCAGATGTCCGATGAAAACAGCAGATCTGCCCGTGAAATAATGTCAGCTTAACATCGTAGGAAATCTCCGTCCGTATCTAATTGTCTTCGATAGCAATAATCGTGAAAATCAGGAAACTCAGCAAGGAAACGTCCCAGCCGGCTGGAAGCATTCATACTGGAACCATTCATACTGGAAGAAAACAAAGTGTTAAATCTACGTTCAAAATCCTAGGTAAAACATTTGCTTATTTTCGTTTATACTGTAATAGCCATTGCATTTCATTAATTCGTGCGAATCCTCCAAGAGTCTAATTATATGAACTCGATATCATACATAAATGAACTATTGATATGTGTGTGATTAAATTTCAAATGCTATGTAGTCCTTTATTATCATTATTATGTGTGTGCATTAGTTAATATGTGCGTGATCATTCTACCAATATTTATTAATGAAATTAGAGTGTTCTGTTATTGAATCTATAGGAATATTTAGACTATTTAGAAATGTTAATTTAAAATATGCGTGTGTTTTATTAGAATTATAAAATGTTTAAATTTAGTAAATAAATGTTAGTTAATAAATTATCTTTAAAATTAAACTTTATTTGTCGGTCAATTCTTTTTATCAATTCCTTTTTATCAATTCTTTTACAATTCTTTTTATAAATTCTTTTTAACAAATTCTTTATCAAGTCTTTTAACCACTAATTAAGTATAATCTATTAGTGATTACAAACAACTGAGCTAGTCGTGGATTTAGGCGTTGGGTTAGTTGCCACTATTCAAAGTGCGTTGTCTATTCTTTTAGAATAAGCAGCTGGCGCCCGTGTTTATACACAAACAAAAAAAGTGCTTTGAACTTGGTGTTGAACTCAACAGTCGAGAAGAAGTTATGTCCTGGAAATGTAACGTTAGTTATATACTTTATAGCTATCGTTTGGGCATACATACTCTCCGAGTATGTTCTTCTCTGCCTAAGAGGCCGGTGATTCGAATACACATATTCGAATTAGGTTCAATATATATATATATTTGTGCACACATACTATGTTATTGTGTGCCATATATTTGTATATGATAGAAATTTTCATAGACTTTAAAGTTATAGATATTGAATGTATAACAGGATTTTGTGATCTCGATTTCAATTGCCAATTTTAATTGTTTTTTTGTCTGTTTTAATATAATTGAAATTTATAAAAATACATGAAAATTATCATTAGCCTTTTAATGTATATAAATATAGAATTTTTTGCTTTCTAAATCATTAAACTGATATTACATAAATTTAATAAAAATTAATATCTATGATAAAATTAATTATAACTTTTTCAAATATATTAGACAAATAACTATATTTGTATTGTCATGAATTTTATGCTATGTATATTAATGATATATTTTGCGGGTTTATTTGTGTTTGATTTTTTATTATAAACATACCAATGATTTGGTATATTTAGGTAATTTTATTTATAGAGCAAAACAAAAAGAGAATCACCACTCACCAATTGGCTATAATAGACAGTAATGCCTTTTCATTCATCATGATGGACTGTTGAAAAGGTCTTTATTCTATGCCAATTTAGTTAGAAAGATTTTTATTTTATTACTTTATATATGCACTAAGTTATCTTATATATATAAAATATTCATAGTTGAAGAACTATATATTATATCAGCTGTATTGGGTTTTAATAAAAATAAATCTACTTGATTTACTTATTTCAATTTTTGACAGCTAGGAATATTTTTGAAGTTATAAAAAAGGAAACAAAAAATCAATTTTAGATCGTTGTTTGCATTCAACTTTTTGAATACTTTTAATCAATAAAAAGATTATGATATAAAATTCAAATAAATATAGCCATCCATAATTTTTTTTTAATTGATAGGGGAAAAAAGATAATTAAAAGACTAATTAAAGAAGAAAGTATTTATTTCTAATTTTTTTAAATAATTTTTTTGTATTTTTATATGATTAATATGTTGCATACAATATATAAATCTCAGGTATGTGTGTGTGTGTTTTTTTTTTCAAACAATTATTCTTTTTTTTTTTTTTAAGAAAAAATCATGTGATTAATTTTGTATCTAGGATTTAATCAAGGAATTAGAAGGAGAGCTGAGTGGTGATTTTAATGAAGCTATTATGGCACTTTTCACACCTACAACATTTTATGATGCTTGGTCACTTAATAAGGCTATGAGGGTAATAACATTTCGAATTTGTAATTACATATTTATAATTTTTAAATTAAAAGCATATATATATTATTCTATTGTATAGGAACTTGGAACCAAAGAAAGTGTATTAATTGAAATTTTATGCTCCAGAACAAACGCAGAAATTAGAGAAATTGTTCAATCCTATAGACAAAGTAAATAGTTTGTTTAAGTATTTATAGATTTCATTATTTGTTATTGCATATATGCATGTGTGTATGTATATTTGTCAGATCAGTGTAAAAGGCCTTATATATTTTAGCACAGTGGATAAAAAGGCATATTCAAAACTAAGATTTCTTGATCAATTCTGAAGCTATAAGAAAGTAGAGAAAAACACTTGATTATTTGAATAGAACTGTCAACTCATTCAGTCACTTTCATCCTCAAAACATAATTCAACTTCATGAACAGTTCATTGTACTTTTTTATTATTATTATGAAATAAAATATTAAAAAATTTCGCACACACACACATAAATCAAGATATAATAATAAAATATCTATAAAACTCTTCAATTTTTATGTAAATGTTTAGCATAAAGGTTATGCAGAGCTTGTTTTAGGAATAAAAAATTACTATTCAAAGCAATGGTCATTGTTTATAACAATAATCAGCTAATGGTTCACTTCAGAGTTTAAACTTATAACTAACTAATCAAACTTGAAAATTATTAGCACCTAAGGTTTGACTATATTGTTAGTTACATCGATACACTTTTTTCAATAGTTCTTTCTAGCATTTCACAAATCAGAAATTTTCATTTTTTCTGCCATGTATAAAAAGCACTTGTATTCCAAAATTGATATGTTTCTTAGTTTTTCAGAATAAAATTTGAAAACTTTATGAGTATAATAATTTTTTTTAAAGATAGCTAGCAAAGTTGTTTTTTTTTTGAAGATTGAGTTAACAGAATTATTAAAGATTATTAATTTCAGAAAATGGACCAGTTTAACTTCGAATGAATAGAATGAATAAAATGTTTGGATTAAGTTCTTTCAAATGATGGAACTGACAAATTTCTTCAGTATTGGTTTTGAAATATGTAGTGAAAAGAATAAAATGTAATAGGATCATATTATGACATAGTACTCAATCATGTTAATGGTTAGAATGAAACATGGAATTAAAGTTGAAGCAAAGCTACTTTAATCATCATTATGATTTCAAAAATAGAAAATAATTGATAAGGGAAGCACGATATGATCAAATATAGCTTAAAATTTATTTTTCTGGCAGAAATGTTATAATCTTTGCTTTTAAAGCTTTTGACTTTTAATAAGTAGATTAAAAAAACATATTTTAATATCTATACTAAAAAAAAATAGTATTAATGCATAAAAAAATGATGCAAATTTTCTGCAAAAGATTTTATCAAAAAATTATTACAAATATCTCAATATTCAAAATGTTAAACTTCTTTTGGAACTTAAGATTATAAAGCTAGATGCATGCAGATATGCAAATGGCAAAAGTCTGTATGCATGCATGATTTTTATATTACATGAAAATGAACATAATACAAAAAAATAATTGTAGGATTGAAATTACTTTCTAATGTTGCTTTTTTAACAAAAGCCTACTATACAAAATAAATTTGTCTGGAATTCTATAGATCCTATTACTGAAGTAAATCTGCTCTTTATAATATATGTATTGTGATGAGATCACTGTAATTATCACCATCATCATAAGTAATGCTTGATATATGTCTAGGTTTGGGTCTAACATTTTGAAATTATAGGGAACTAAAGCTATGTTTAAAATGATAAACTTATATACATTGATTGGCAGATATTTTTTTTGATCCACCATATTATAATATAGATCAGAGACTAAGTATTTTGATTATATAGGAAAATAAAACTTAGGAAAGAGGAAGTTTATTTAAATGGGATGTGGATTTTATGTTTAATAGCTAATATGTAATGAAAATGCTGAAAATGCTTGTTTGTTATATAAAAGTCATTACAAATTACCCTGAATTCATTTTGGTATCTCATTTTAGATAATAAGGTACATTTGGTAGTATGTAAAGAAAAATAAAATGTATATTGTTAATGTCAGTTTTTGAACTCATTTCCATAATAAGGTTGGGTTCAAATTCCAGATTGACAGTAAAAACTACAGAAAATAATCTTGCATCATTTTAAAGAGAATGAAAATGTCTATCTAGTGGTACATATTTTATTAATGAGACCTTCAACACTGAAAATGATATATTGTTTCAAATTTAAGTTGCTTTGAATTTTGATATTGTGTTTTGTAAATGTCTTTTGTGCAATGATTAAAAATAAAAGAAAGAAAAAAGAATTAAATCAGTGATTGAAAATCTTTAATTAAGAAAATTTTATTGCATTTAATTAAGAAAATTTTATTGCATTTAAAGAAGAGTTAATTAAGGGCTTATCTAAGATAACCCAGGTATTTTGTATTGTAATATTAATTAAATATGAAAGTGTTTCAAAGTCTACATAAGAGAGCATTAATAAATTTATTTTAGAGAGGGTATTGGTCAGTCAATGAGTTGTGCAGAGGATAGTTAAAAGAAAAAAAAAGATGTATAGAGAAAAACCAAACCAGTGTTCATGGATAAAGGGACTTGTAAGCAGTGTATAAAATTATTCTTTTGTATCTTCCAGTTAATTTGACCATGAATAATATCAATTCATTCATAGTGCTGTTCATTCCTCCTGATATATGCTACCAATAAGATTAACCGAAGCAGCAGAAAGTACTTAAACCTGGACAATTGCAAAGCTGAAAAGTCAGCTTAATATAATGAACTGTATGGGACTAGTAAAATATCGTTAAGCTTATGAATTGTTGTAAAATCCATGATAATTTTTCTATATATATGTATTATATGATTACATTTAATTTTTTTTTTGTTCTTTATTATATTATTTTCTAAAATTTATATCTGTTCTGTGTTATAATGGATATTGGGTTATCAATTAATGTATTAAATTATTAGTTAATATTTTATTTTCTATTGTTTAGATTTATTTGTCTCTCAGGGAAGTAATACTAATCAGTGTATCTGTAATTTTATGATTCTTATTATTTTGCTTTTTTTTCTCCAATAGTTAGATAAATAAACTTTGTTATTAATATAATAGAAACTATTTAGTTGTGTTCTATCTTTAATTACTGTCTTATTTTACAAATTAATTTAGTATTCAGATAAATTGTCAGCATTATCTGGACTAGACCAAGTCCATTATTTAAACTATGCTACTACCAGAATATTAACAAGAATGTTATTAGAATTGTAATGCTGAGGTCTCTCTTGCTTGTGTTCATTGTTGTCTTTTCTCTGATGGAAGAAGGTATCCTGAGGCCTTGGTCATTACCCTGAATCTCTAAGTATTAAACTATCAGTGTGGAGTGGTTTTGGGATTGATCCTCAGAAAGATGGTTGACAAAACAATGATGATCAGAAAATATAGTCTGTTTGTAGTGAACATATAGGCAGAGTGATAGAATAGATACTTGCTTGATCATTGTCAGCATTCCTAAATATGGTCATATGTGAAATAACAATTATAAGTGAGTTGTGGTTAACATTGATAGTTTCATGGATATATATATATATATATGGACAATAGCAATAAGTTATATCCATTTTACATTATGCTATCTATATTGTACCTTTTACAATTGGTACAGATAATTAGGTAGGGTTGGAAAAATATCTATATTAAAAAAAAATTAAATTTAGGTTATTTTTTAGCATATAATTTTAATATTATAGGTAGTAGGGGTTCAAATTTAGTAGATATGAGCTTATAAAGATATATTATATAGTTTGAACTCATTTTGAGATGAATTAAGTATAAAATGATACAATAAGTTGTTTAAAAGATAGTAGTAATTATCATTTATTATATTGAAAAAGATACTACAGAGGTAGAATATCTTTATTATAGCAATAAATATTTTATATTATAGGTTTAAAGTAATTATTTTGTTTAAAATATTATTTAAAATGATAAGTTAATTTAATATTAGTTTAGAATGTACTGAAAGTATCACATGATTAGAGGTGATTGTGTGAATATGTAGGCTTACAAAAAATTAAGGAAAGAAAACTTTAATATTAGCTTGTTAACAAAAATTTACTATATAATAAAGTGTAACAAATATTAAGTCTAGAGATAATATTACTAAAATAATAATTAAAATTATTTTATTTAATTGTAATTATTTTATTTTAAGTCTAGTTTAGGTCATTAGAATGTTAAAAATTGTTTTAATAAGAATATTTAATTTCTAGATAAAAATATTTAATATTTAAGGTATTAAATAATTTGATAAAATTTAAAAATTAATGACTCATAGTTTTAAAATTTAATTTTAAAAATGATATTGATGTGGTTATGTAAATTAGCAGATTTGTGCAAGGAGTATTGACCAATGGTCATTGAATTAAGACCAGTGTAAAAAGAGAGGTTGAAGCCAGTCTAGACAGTGATACAGTGATGTGCAGATTTGGATTAAGACAGATTTAGTTTGAAATTTGTAACTAAATTTTTTTATATTGTGACAGCAGTAATTTTTTAAAATAATTGTTCACTAAAACACCAAATTTCTCTGTCAGTCTATTCTTTGTGAAACTTGGTTTGGACCTCAATAATTCTATGGAATGTGATAATTGTTACTTAAATATAGGGACAATGAACACCAAATGTCAAGAAATATACTACAACAAGACCGGAGAAGATTTACGTAAAAACTTTGAAATTTTTATGCATAGTATGCCTGGGTGAGTGAACATTTATTTACAATAACTTTATTATATTATAATGAAAATAATTTATTAAAGTCAATTAAGAGGAATTGCATATTTATTAAAAATGTTTATCATAGTGTTAAATTTGAAAGAAAAGGGAATTAAGACTCTGTATTTAAGTTTATAAACAATTTAAAATGTTTTTATAGTATGAAAGAGTGGCTGTTTATTATATAATTGATAATAATAATTTACATTTAATTTGTCCTTAAAGTAATGAAAATAGACTTAGGTTTAAGCATGATGTGACTTTTGAATATCTTTTATGCTTTTAAAAGGACTTGTTATTGATATATACTGTACCGGTTAAAATTGTATGTTAATTCAACACGATTCACAGTCTGGGTAAAAGTACCTTGAATCCAACCATACTTGAGATCAAAGATCAAGAATATTTATGGATTCTAACCTGTTTACCCACTCTAAATCTAATAAGTAATTAACAACACTTTCGTGATAAGCAATTAATCCTTTTTTAATTCCGGCCGGCTGCAACAGCTGTCGAACATGAGTCTCTGGGATTTCTAATATTTAATTCTATCATTCAATTTAATTTAGCATATGAGTGAGTTGATATAATAAAAATGCATTTGGAATGTGTGTGTGTGTGGGGGGATATAGAGGCTTCAGATAGCAGCACAACATTAATGGATAAGTAAATTTTTTAAAATAAAGTCAATTAGAAATGAACCACAGGTAAATTAAGTTAAATTCAGACATATTTAATAAACATTTATCTATAATTCTCCAATGCCTCATTACTTAATGTTCCTGTTTATTAATAGACAATTTTGTGATTATAAACTTAATGGGTATGTCTATTTCAAAATAGCGGCATAATTTATATGCCAATTATCTTACAAATGGTTGATTTCAATTCTTGGGTGACGCCACTTCAAGTATTTACAGAAAAGAGACAATTATATGTCATGACCTTTGCTTATTATTATTAACTTTCACATGAACAAAAGATTTTCCAAGAGAGAAATTATTTGGCTATGTTTAAGAAATGGTTTAGAGATGATTAACATGCTTGAATATAAGTGTCTTGCGATATTTGCCAATGGCTATGTTATATTAATAAAAATAATAAAATCTAACCCAACCAGGGATCAAACCTCCATGAGGTGTGCAATCTGGAGAAAGTGGATTATATCCAGCTCCTGTCATGTCACCGACATGAACTTAATCTCACTGCCCCAGTCCAGCAATGCCAACATTAGGAATGAAAATTAATTTGTGTCATTGGCAAATTTAAAAATTTCAGGTGAAAACAAAAGAATCTCCAAAATTCGCCAAGCACTGCATACCTTGGATTTTTTTCTTTTATTGTTTTCAAGTCCTGATCGACATTTTATTTAAACCAGTGAATCCATCATGTATCATTTTCAGGCAAAAAAAAGGTAGCAAATCAAGTATATTGCTGGATAATGTAAAACAAATACTAGATACAATTTTAAATTATTTAACTTAAAATTACATTGAGCGACATATTACATTAACTAATAGTGAATTGACCCAGATTAGATTCCAACAAATAAATTTTTAATATATGTGAATAACATATTTCAGTTTAGACAATACATCTCTCTCCTCCCAACAAAATCCCAACAGAACATTTTAAATTCAATATTATTAAACTCTCTCTTGAAAATGATCAATTAATGAAATTTTTCCCCTTCCCCCTTTTTATGTTTAAAATATAATTAAATGGACATATTTGACCCAGCGTCTTCCTGAAATAAACCGTTTACACATAAGTTAAATTTTCTGTGTATAATCAAATATAAAATATAGTTTCACTTCGACAAAAAAGGAAAAGGTTGCTCTGATTAATCCCTTAGAGTGAAATCTTATTTTTTACCTGCTGACAGACATTAGTCAGGAAATAAAGAATACATATTTTAATTAATTCTCTAATATGAGAACATGGCAGGTAGGAATTTGTTGAGGTAAAAGCAAACTGGCATATATGTAAGATTTTGAAATCAAATATAAATTTAAATGACATATTTATATGTAAATAACAATTATCATTTATAGATCACTTGACTAAGAGAAAACTAACTTTACATTAAGATAGATATAATTTAAAGGCAGGAAATATATTTATAGCAGAAGCATTAAAATTCAGTAATAGAAAGTCAAGGTTACAAAATTAAAATAGCATTTAGATCAATAAAGAGAAATTACATTTTTAAAGGCACTTATTTACAAAGTACTTAATTATGCATTCAACTGGAGACAAATAAAAAGAATGTTACCTAACATTTTTCACAGTCCACTTTGAAATCCTGGTCCCATGATGACACTAGGAATTTGAAATTGGCTTCATATTTGAACATAGGAATAGCCAGCTATTTATTTTTATTCAGAGTTCAACATTTTGGCAGTCCAAAAATTAAACATTCAAAGAAAATTTTCCGGCTTCATAGCATCTGCAATTCTATTTGGGACCAAAGGGGACCTAAGCAGGCTATAATCTGTTTACCCCAAACACATATTGATGCACTTCTTTAGGTAAAATTTATATGAAATTAGCATGTCTATCATCAGAATCAGTGCAACTAACTTAAAGCTGCACTCAACTGTCTTAAACTTAAAAATTGCGTTGAATTCCAAACTGTATTGCAAAAAGAAAACCAAACACTAAATGACTCCCATTGTTTTCATCTATTTATACATTTTTAGATCACATTCCACAATTCCCCTTTTGCAATTGCCTGGAGCAAAATCCATATTTTGACTCAGGGAATTTCCATACTTGATCTAAACTATTTGAGCATTGTCTTCCTAAGATTCACCCTTCTGATAAACCCAATGATTTTATGGTTTCGAGTTTAAATATAGATTTTAAGAAATTTTCTTTTACTTTAATTTAATTAATATTCATTAAGGCTATAGCCTCAATCACATGCGTATAAAATGCGATAGTAGGGATGCCTACAGGTCTTAAACCACATGCTTACTCTTGGAAGAAAAGAGGGGAAGAGTAAGCATGTGGTTTAAGACCTGTAGGCGTCCCTACTATCG
This sequence comes from Epiperipatus broadwayi, assembly GCA_028023455.1. Taxonomy (NCBI): domain Eukaryota; kingdom Metazoa; phylum Onychophora; class Udeonychophora; order Euonychophora; family Peripatidae; genus Epiperipatus; species Epiperipatus broadwayi. Next base: position 7,550,371 of record JAQFVV010012401.1, read on the forward strand.
CATTTTATACGCATGTGATCGAGGCTACAGCCTTAATGAATATTATTTACATAATGAATGTGCGTTTAAATAAATTTTTAATTTAATTAGAAAATCCATTATTATTTCGATAATGGATTCTCTTTTGTTTTATTTTACAGAATGTAATTAGGGCTTATTGTAAAAGTGAATCTCCAGAATAAAATGCTCCATTTAAAAAAGAAAACCTATTATTTTCAAATTTATTTCTTAATTTATTTTAATTTTATTACACGGTTTTTATTTTTTAATTCTATATGCACATATCTGCATGCATATATATATATATATATAATATTTAAAATCACTACTTAAACAAAATATTCGAGATTTTATTAACTAATTCTTTATCTGCAGATCAAATACATACAAAATGTCAAATGGAAACCCCAATAATAATAATAATCGTTTACAAACTTGATTATATTAGCAATATTAAAAGACATGAAGCATGGATCTAATCCATAGGTCAGGATTTTTTCCTTCAATATTTTAAAAATGATTTTATCTGAACATAATGAATTTTGATGTTTTTTTTAAACAAGATTAAACTTATTTCAGTTAATATATGCTTTGAATGATATAGCTGTCATTTTACCTGGAAAGGAAAAAATATCTAGTGAAAAGATACACATTTAAAAGGATAAAAATGGTAAATCTTTTAAAGAAAGAATTATTTTAATTCATAAACTATATGTCTGCTGATAAATGTATTAAATTATTAACATTATATTATATAATGTTTGTACTAATGTGTTTGACTGATGGAAATAGCAATTATTATTTATATCATATTTATTGCAATATATCTGCTATATATAATTACCGAAGTCAAGAGATACTGAAACAGTAAGGTCTGCTTTGCAGATCTTCGTTTCACCTTTTCTCACCTACTTCCTACCCTCATACCTTAGTTTGAACCCCAATCTATCGAAGTGTGTCTGCAATACACTTATATACCGAAAATCCCGCCTAATTTTAAACCATGAGCACAATGCTCGTATTATATATCGTAGTGTGTCTGCAATACACTTATATACCGAAAATCCCGCCTAATTTTAAACCACGAGCACAATGCTCGTATTATGTGCTCGTGGTTTAAAATTAGGCGGGATTTTCGGTATATAAGTATATTGCAGACACACTACGATAGATTGGGGTTCAAACTAAGGTATGAGGGTAGGAAGTAGGTGAGAAAAGGTGAAACGAAGATCTGCAAAGCAGACCTTACTGTTTCACATTCCCTTAGTGACGGAATAAAAAAAATTATTAAAAAAAAAGATCTTACAACAAGTGTCCACCTATGAAGCCTGCATAAAAAAAATTTACAAGATAACCCATAATGTACAGGATATAAATATAATGAAGAAACGAAACTGAATTATATACCCGGATCATATTAATAAATCTACCATCTAGCGAACATTTTTTAATATTCCCCCCCTCTTTCAACAAAATTTTATTTAAAAACTAATCGTTTAACACTGTTTATATCCGATCTCCTTTTTATACTATTCTGTGACGTGTCCATTTCTTTTTTTTTTTGTAGTGTTTTTTTTTTTTTAAAAAAACCTACTATAATCCTGGGTCTGGTGGGTAATAACTGCTTTTATAATTTGATAACTGCAGTCTCGGATTATCAGGTCTCTTTACCTTGTCTGGCGGTTCTTTAGCCCAGAGACTGAAATCCAGACTGGTTAAGAATTCGGCCACTTCCTTTACTTCATGCGGTTGATATATTTTTGCTATATCAGGTGGGATATTTTCCTTGTGTTTTTTATATACTTTGATATTGGTGGTAAGCTTGGTTAGCTGGGTTTGAGGCCATAGGTTTCGTACATTCTTGGCTGGAAATATCTCGTCTAAATACAGTTGTGGACATTTTTTTATTTCATGAAATATTTTAATATTGATAAGCTTGGTTAGCTGGGTTGGATGTCCTATGTCTGGTGGATCTGGAAGTACTCTTTCCAAATAAAGTTTGGGACATTTTTTTACTTCATGGAATATTTTAACGTTGACAAGCTTGGTTAGCTGGGTTTGAGGTCCGGTGTCCTGGACATCATTTTTTTCATTTGCCGAATCATTGGACTCTAATTTCTGGTTCAGGGATTCATCTGTTAATGACCCTACCGAGTTCAGGTCTGTTCCATCTTTTCTTGGTTCAATGACCCTTTTATCGTTCTTCCTGCAGCATTTTTCAAATGCCAGTCGGAGGGCTTCCTGTCCCTCTCTCACTTGAACCAATTCATGGATGAGTTTGGCCAACTCTTTACATTCCTCAGCTCTCCTGCGGATTTGCTCTTCTTCTCATCATCTCGCTCTTTCTTCATTTTGCTCCCACATCTCTATAAGATTCCGGAATTGGATCTCATTAGTATCCGTATTTTCCATGGCCTTGGATGTTACCGTGATCGATGAGGATTTTTTTTCCTTTTATTTTATTGCTAACTATATTACTATATCCTAAAAACTCTTAAACACAATGTACAGCACTGATAAAGAAAATGTTTAAACTGTTTTACGTTGAGCTTATTAAAACTAATACGGTAAAAAAAATACTCTTATTATTTTTCCTTGTTTAATTCTCTGCGATTATTACGTTTAATTACAATTTTATTAATGGCTAATAGGCTATCTCCCTCTCGGTTCTGTTGGCCTAATTGCTGCTTTTACATTTATCACCAAAACCCCCGACTACTACCCTTTTATTACTGCAAAATTTCTTGTTTAACTCTGCTGCCAACATATATATTTTTAACTGCCCGTATATACAAAATCTATTAAATTCTACCTGTCAAAATATTTCGCTAAAATATATTTTTAAACTCAAGCAAATTTTATTTATATATGTTAACATTCGCTAGATCCGGGTATAATTATTTCGTTCCTTCTTATTTAAGATTTGCAAACATATATATTTATTTACATAATTATTGATCCGATTCACGTCTCATTATTTGGTCTAAGAAAAATTTACACACGTTAAAAAAAACAAATTTCATACAAAAGAATTGAGCCTGGTGACAAAATTTATTTTAGAAGTAACTCCGTTTAGTGAAATTACCCTTGGGCGCCATGTCACCAGTTAAAAATATCCATAGACTGTTAGCTTTCCAAAATTAATTTTAATAACTATTCCATTTAACTACGGGCACTCGTTAAACATTCGCATTTTTTTTTTTTTTTATTGATTACAACATTTGATTTATAATTATTTCTGAATTCCATACGATAGCCTATTATATCTAGGTCATTACCGTACAAAATTATCATTATGCTATATTGCGCGTTGAGCCGATAAAACTTTATTTTGATAGAAAAATACAATATTTGAAATCTTCATAGATTGTCACAATATTCACTTGGGACAATATTTAAGTAATTTACGCTATGCGTACATAGCGTGATTTAAGTGAAACAATAAATACAGATAATACAGATGGCTCGTATCGCACTATAGCATGTTTGGACAAGTTCTGATTATATAGGATAAGTAATTGAATGCCCGAGTCAAACAAAATATATGAAATATACACGCAAATAGATAATATAGAGTTTGAAAAATATTATATACCAAAATATAAAGGATTTGAGTGATTAAATACGAAAAAAAAATGCTAAAATTAAGCTACAGGGATGTGGGTGTTTAAATAATTAAGATCTACAGGGATGTGGGTGTTTAAATATTCGAGGCTCCACGTTTGGGCAAGCCATGGACCCGGAAAAAAAAATTTACTATGTAACGGTCAGAATCGTCTATCTCGCTAACACACTGCATAATTCAAACCCCAGACACTAAACTGAACATTCTAGGAGGGGTTGCCTTCTAGATATACTAAGTTCGAATCTAAAGTCCAAATTTCACAGCGCCACCTACGTGATAACGCATCTGATGCTACAACTAGTATAACCTTTTACCGGTGCCTGGTGGTCAGGGAGAAACAAAAGACTCTATACTAAGATAAGTTTGGGTGGCTAATTAACGTCTATGGATTTACAAAAGAAATGCAGAAAATATATATATATAGACCGAGACAGTGATAGGAATCAAATAAAATAAGAGATCAAATTTAGTTTTAAATAATTTCACACAATTTATTTATATAAATATATATATAACGCCACTGTCTGCTTATATGAGACATGGACGCGTATTAAATAATTGTTGGCATTTATATTTCAGTAATGACAAAAGATTTTAAAACAGAGTGATATATTCTATTCCTCGGGCTAATAGCGTTACGATAATGTGCTTGACAAGATAGGAACATGTGCGAGGTGCTTTGAGTAAATAGACAAGTTTAAGACAATATTTGAAATTAAATGTTCTAAAATATTTATTGATTTCGAGAATAGTAACGGACTAAAGCTTACTAAGCAAACGTGGGAATGGGATCAAAGCATTTATTTGAGAATAATAATAGATTTGTATTGGGAGGTCAGTATTGCTGATAGTGAATTTATAAAGTTGGAGGGTGTGACTCGTTTAAGTCACGGATGCTTTGTAAAATAAATATAAAATGAAACAATATTGAAGATCCGGAATAATTACGGAGGGCATCTCGCCGCTAACCCGTAGGAAAGTATTTTGACGAACAGCCGAAACTTAGCGACTGTGTGACGATTGTGTTTAATTCCCAGGGGTGTCATTGGTGAACACCCTCTGCCTGGAAACTTGCAATAAGCGAAAAGAACGGACTTTGCCGTGTAAAGAATCCTTGGAAAAATAAAACAAAGCGGTCTCAACAACCAATTCATGTACCAGCAATACGAGACTAGTGTATATAAAAACATACTAAATGGGTTTTACTTGGATTAAGAGAAATGCCCAATCAAATTCCCCGAAATTCATTTAAGAGGGTCCGCACATTCTCGACGTCAATGATGAACTTTATAATGAAAGTAGAACACGGTAATTAAAATAGGAAAATGCATGCTTGCGGGTTTGAAAAGTAAGTATAGATTTATATACGCAATCATGCATTTGGGGACACATTTAATCATTGACTTCGCACATACTCTTATATTAGATTAAAATCAATAACATGTAGATTTTAAACTATGTGATTATATTACATTAAAGAAAAGAATCGCCCTTGAACGAGTGATTTGCAAGATAATAAAATTGGAAAATTATAAATTTAAAATATGCCTTAATAGCGGCGTCTTATTTTCAATAGAGGGAATAGTTCACTCGGTCAAAGACGATTCTGACACATTATCATAATAAAATAAAAGAAAGCTTTATAAATAGAAAATATTAACCCAAGGATAGAGAGCAAAATGTTGAGTATATTTAAATACATGAAATAAATACATAATGAAGTTGTGAAATATAAGAAAACAATGTTAAATAGCTATAGCATGTTAGTTAGGAATCACAAGAGCTCTTGGGTTAATTTGGGTTACCTCTGGAAACGCATTTGCAGGTAGATGTTCGGCAGGTTTTATAATTCAGCAGCAAAATCTGGAATGTTCATATTTTGGCGGCGGCAGCAGCAGTTCCGGGGTCCGTGTGATAATTTTTTGATGGTATGGAGCAGCGGCTGGCTATTCCGAGGGGACATAGCCATCTTAAACGCCTCTACTTGGACATGTCAAGGTTAGCAAATTATTAAAATCTTAGAACAACTCAGAAACCTTTAGACAACTCAGAATTCTTTAAAAGCTTAGAATAACTCAGAAACCCGGAAAAAAAAAATTTACTATGTAACGGTCAGAATCGTCTATCTCGCTAACACACTGCATAATTCAAACCCAGACACTAAACTGAACATTCTAGGAGGGGTTGCCTTCTAGATATACTAAGTTCGAATCTAAAGTCCAAATTTCACAGCGCCACCTACGTGATAACGCATCTGATGCTACAACTAGCATAACCTTTTACCGGTGCCTGGTGGTCAGGGAGAAACAAAAGACTCAATACTAAGATAAGTTTGGGTGGCTAATTAATGTCTATGGATTTATAAAAGAAATGCAGAAAATATATATAGACCGAGACAGTGATAGGAATCAAATAAAATAAGAGATAAAATTTAGTTTTAAATAATTTCACACAATTTATTTATATAAATATATAATGCCACTGTCTGCTTATATGAGACAGGGACGCGTATTAAATAATTGTTGGCATTTATATTTCAGTAATGACAAAACGTTTTAAAACAGAGTGATATATTCTATTCCTCGGGCTAATAGCGTTACGATAATGTGCTTGACAAGATAGGAACATGTGCGAGGTGCTTTGGGTAAATAGACAAGTTTAAGACAATATTTGAAATTAAATGTTCTAAAATATTTATTGATTTCGAGAATAGTACGGACTAAAGCTTACTAAGCAAACGTGGGAATGGGATCAAAGCATTTATTTGAGAATAATAATAATAGATTTGTATTGGGAGGTCAGTATTGCTGATAGTGAATTTATAAAGTTGGAGGGTGTGACTCATTTAAGTCATGGATGCTTTGTAAAATAAATATAAAATGAAACAATATTGAAGATCCGGAATAATTACGGAGGGCATCTCGCCGCTAACCCGTAGGAAAGTATTTTGACGAACAGCCGAAACTTAGCGACTGTGTGACGATTGCGTTTAATTCCCAGGGGTGTCATTGGTGAACACCCTCTGCCTGGAAACTTGCAATAAGCGAAAAGAACGGACTTTGCCATGTAAAGAATCCTTGGAAAAATAAAACAAAGCGGTCTCAACAACCAATTCATGTACCAGCAATACGAGACTAGTGTATATAAAAACATACTAAATGGGTTTTACTTGGATTAAGAGAAATGCCCAATCAAATTCCCTGAAATTCATTTAAAAGGGTCCGCACATTCTCGACATCAATGATGAACTTTATAATTAAAGTAGAACACGGTAATTAAAATAAGAAAATGCATGCTTGCGGGTTTGAAAAGTAAGTATATGCAATCATGCATTAAGGGACACATTTAATCATTGACTTCGCACATACTCTTATATTAGATTAAAATCAATAGCATGTAGATTTTAAACTATGTGATTATATTACATTAAAGAAAAGAATCGCCCTCGAATGAGTGATTTGCAAGATAGTAAAATTGGAAAATTATAAATTTAAAATATGCCTTAATAGCGGCGTCTTACTTTCAATAAAGGGAATAGTTCACTCGGTCAAAGACGATTCTGACCCATTATCATAATAAAATAAAAGAAAGCTTTATAAATACTTTCCTATGGGTTAGCGGCGAGATGCCCTCCGTAATTATTCCGGATCTTCAATATTGTTTCATTTTATATTTATTTTACAAAGCATCCGTGACTTAAACGAGTCACACCCTCCAACTTTATAAATTCACTATCAGCAATACTGACCTCCCAATACAAATCTATTATTATTCTCAAATAAATGCTTTGATCCCATTCCCACGTTTGCTTAGTAAGCTTTAGTCCGTTACTATTCTCGAAATCAATAAATATTTTAGAACATTTAATTTCAAATATTGTCTTAAACTTGTCTATTTACTCAAAGCACCTCGCACATGTTCTTATCTTGTCAAGCACATTATCGTAACGCTATTAGCCCGAGGAATAGAATATATCACTCTGTTTTAAAACCTTTTGTCATTACTGAAATATAAATGCCAACAATTATTTAATACGCGTCCCTGTCTCATATAAGCAGACAGTGGCATTATATATATATTTATATAAATAAATTGTGTGAAATTATTTAAAACTAAATTTGATCTCTTATTTTATTTGATTTCTATCACTGTCTCGGTCTATATATATATTTTCTGCATTTCTTTTGTAAATCCATAGACGTTAATTAGCCACCCAAACTTATCTTAGTATAGAGTCTTTTGTTTCTCGCTGACCACCAGGCACCCGTAAAAGGTTATACTAGTTGTAGCATCAGATGCGTTATCACGTAGGTGGCGCTGTGAAATTTGGACTTTAGATTCGAACTTAGTATATCTAGAAGGCAACCCCTCCTAGAATGTTCAGTTTAGTGTCTGGGGTTTGAATTATGCAGTGTGTTAGCGAGATAGACGATTCTGACCGTTACAATACATAAGAAATATTTTCATGAATGAATCCGTAAATTATTTACTTTATGGAGATATTACATGTCTGAATAGATGCCCAGAGGAAAAAATACTAGAATGAACAATTATTTCTTTAGGATGATTAATATTCTTCTTGGATTTTACTGGATTTTATTTTTATTTATACATTTCTTTAAATGGCACCAAGACAAGACTATGATTGTGCACAAAGTCATCCAACTGTAACTAGGCAATGGGACAAGATTCCTGACAAGTATTCAGCTTATGAGCAAGAGGAGAGAAAAAAATCTTTTCGCAACTTTAAAACTTTATCATTTTTTTTTTAAATATTAAATCTAACATTAATATTTAGAATATTACAATTTTTTTATTTTAAAACTAACTTTTTGTTATTATATTTTAAATTTAATCTTAAAATAGATTAACTTTATTATTATGTTAAATATAAAAAAAAGGGGATACTTAGAAAATAATTTTCTGAATAAGAAAAATTACGATCATAATTGTTTTGTTTTTTTAATGTCTGGTCCAAGAAATGGATCACCATATCTAAATAATGGTTGAGATCATTGGTAATTTCTTTTTATTATTTAGATTACATTTTGCTTAATAATTTTTTTAAAAAAAAAGATATATCCTAATTAGTATTTTAAATTAGTATTTCATATTCCTTGAATTTAATAGTAAACAATTAAATGAAACATTAATAGAATTACCATTGTATGTATTTTTATAAAAGAATTGATGACTGTCTTGAAATGCTTAAAGATATTTAAAATATTTATTTAATATGAATGCTTGAATATGCATACATTATATAACATTGTTAGGTTATTGATATGTTATTTTTCATGAATGTTATCTGTTGAAATATAAAGACCTAATACCGATCTCTAAATTATATAATAATATATTAGTTATAATACTTCACTCATATACACAAATTTTCTTAACCTTCTTTATTTTCTTACAGTTTCGACTGTCCAGCAGTCTTCGTCAGAGCTACAAGATTTGAACAATACAAATACATAATTATCATTTCAGATATATATGTATAAATCATATATAAATCAAACATATATATATCTCCATCATTCTATATATATGTATATACAAAACATACACATACATATCAAAAAATAGACATATATCTTCTTCATATATATACACATATAAATCCATATGACCCCCAGATACCTAGACATACCTCTTTTAAACATACATCTATATACAGATATACTTACACCTATAGACACATATGCAATCCTCATATATCTTTACTAATACACATCTATATGTATATTTTTTGATATGTATGTGTATGTTTTGTATATATATATATATAGAATGATGGAGATATATATATGTTTGATTTATATATGATTTATACATATATATCTGAAATGATAATTATGTATTTGTATTGTTCAAATCTTGTAGCTCTGACGAAGACTGCTGGACAGTCGAAACTGTAAGAAAATAAAGGTTAAGAAAATTACTTGCATTAAAGTGTATATGAGTGAAGTATTATAAGTAATATATATGATTATATGAAGATATGCAAAGAAAGCGAAGGAGAAGAATAACATAATTATATAATAAGAAATAAATAAATGTATAGTACTGATATATGTATTTATCAAGTCATTTGTGCTTGAAAATTAAAAAAAAAACATCTTGAAATGAATTTAGATCTTTGTTATTTTTTAAATATTGTTTTGGAAATTATTTTAGAATGCTGTTTGTATATTTTATGATGTTAAGTTAATTATTCAGTATAGAAGATATAGGATGGTGATCAGAAAAGTAATATTCATATGAAATCCTAGGTGTTAGGGATATGTTGAAATCTCTTATATGTGAATTAAATTTCCATACTTTAAAGTTATTAAAATATACACATAACATAGGGCTGTGTATCATTTTGCATGGACAGTTGCATTTCCTTATCAATACGTGCTATAATAGAGCCATGACTTGAATCTTAGGTGTGCCCAATAAATATGGACCTTATATTATGATTCTGCACTGTATCTATGATGATAAATTTTATTCATTTGAGTCATTCTTGTTATTATTGCATACCCTATAATTTAACTGCTATCTATTACCACAGGAATAATTGTAGAGGATAGTTTTATAAGTTGATAAAATAATGACTAAACCATTTGAAGTTGATAATTTTGTGAGAGGGCAAGATAAAATATATAGAAATTTCTTTCGCAAATGATGTTGACATAATTGTCATAATATATAACATAAGTGAGGAATGGTTGATATTCCAACAAGTAGTAGAGATCACTTAGCTCAAACAGATGCATATTCAAATTGGAATGAAAGTGAGAACAATGTGAGAATGATTTTGAATGATATGATGAATGTAAGAGTGTAAAAGCAAAAAATAATACAATGGTCAAGCAATATAATTTATGGATAGTTTTTTAAATTTTATTATAAATAATTTAAACCCATTTAAGGTATAAAAATTTATGAAATTATCCCTTAAGTGTTTTGCATAAATAATTAATTTTTTATTGAGGGAGATATTCATATTTTTATGTAAAATTTTTTGATATTCAAATATCAGGATGATCCTTTGCTAAATTCCAAAGAAAGTCTTTAATAATTTTGTGAAAATATTTTATTTGTTGAATTTTAAGAAGTGTATTTTAAAAGATATACTTATATTTATGCATTACATTATAAGGAATATATATATTTTATAATAGCATAAGTGTAATATTAACTTTTCTTACAAATTGGAAAATTTATTGTATCTGTTCCCAACACAAAATAGTAGAATGTAATTTTTATTGAATGAGGATTACTGTTGTTTTTATTTTATTTTGAAATGGCCAGAGTGAATGCTGTCTTATTTTATTTTTTCTCATTTATTGATAAGATTTACTGTAAATTTGTTTTTAATGTTAAATAATGCCAATTCTTATTTTATTTTTTGTAAATATTTTTTTTATATTTTGTTATAATTTTATTGTTAATTGGTAAATAAATTTGTTTACTGTTTTAAAGCCTATATCTTAGACAAGTTGGGATTTATCTGTATGTTGTTTATTTGATATTTCATTCTCCATACATGATCCACAGAGATTAATAATTTGAAATATTACTTATTTGTCACATGATTCATAAAGATTACGAGATATTACCTCTATTATAGTTGATTGATTAACAAAGTATATTATTATTATCGTAGGAGATATGATCATTGCTAATTATTTTAAACTGATACAACACCAATGAGAGATATACTTGAAAATGCCACAATATTCAAATACATTATATTTTTTTAAAATGCCACATTAAACAAAGAAAGATTTACAATGTTTTTAATTAAAATTTTATTATATTTATGTTTTATTGCTAAACTTTAATCATTAAATAGATTTAATGTTGAGAGTCATTAAGTTATTTTAGTTGCTTATTGTTGTATTTATTTTGAAAGAGTAGTTAGATATCATGCAAAATCCCCCGTCATAGTTAACTACAGGGTTAATTAATTAATTCATTTTGTTATTAGTTTGTTAGAAATGAATCTGAGATTATTATTATTTTAGGAGAATTGAAAATTTTCCATTGAAAAATGATAAGTAAGAAATTATTAGTTAATGTTAAATGTCCAATTAGTATTTTATTAAAGGAATATTAAGTAGTTTATTGTTATTTCTGTAGCAAGTTTATAAATCATATTTTAGGATTATTATGTAAGTGTCTAAGACATGAGAATATTACATAATATTTCTGTTATGTGAATTTGTTGGGGTAATATTCTTATGCCATTGGAAATGTATCTTTAGAATGTATTCTCAATGTTTAAGTCAGTATAACTTGCTGAAAGTTTCATAATTGTATTTGTTATTTTGATAGAACCATATTTTATTTATAATCTTGAGCTAATTATAAGTCGAATTTATTATTGAAATGAACAGATTGAGTATTCTAATTGGAACCCTAATTATTTGTTATGAACCTAAATATTATGATATTTCAATTTAATAAGTTTTCTTATATTTAGTTATTGGAAAAATATTGTTTTATTAGATATTGTATCTTAATAATGTATCGTGAGCTAGTCAGAATAGTATTATTTACATAGACATTGTTTATGTAACCCAATTGCAGAGTAATATTATCATATCCTCGTTAGCTGGATTCTTTTGTTCAGAGGATTTCTCGTTTAGGTAAGGGTACAATATATATATATTATAATAAAAGCTTCAAATAATAATTAAAAGTGGAATATAATTATATTAGTTTCACATATTATTATATTTGTTTGTGAATAATAAATAAGTTTCAAGATCATGAGCCTATAGGCAGTTGATTTGTTTGACTTATGATAGTTATACATTACTGTTATTTGTAATTATATGTTGGACTGTTTTTAATCATCTAATATCAACTGTTAAGTAGTTTTAGAAAATTTTTTTACATTTTTAAAATTTTTCAAATATATTTAATTGTTAGTAATAACACACAGATTAATATGTAATATATTATTTGGATGGTATTATTCTATCTTTTTCAGATATTACTGGCCTGAGTAGTACTATTGTACTATTACAACAAAAAAGTTGAACATTGAATCTTTATATTCATGAATATTGAACATAAGACAAAAATCTAAACAACTAAACTATTTTGTCATGGCAACAATCGTATCCTTCAATCTTCATTAAGAAAACTTTGAATAGAAAACAAAAAGGAAACATTAAAAGAAAAAATACAATTATAGTACTGTGCAATATATATAAAACCAAAACTGCCTAACACTATACTAGCAAAAATAAAAATGCAAAACCATAAAACAATATAATACTAGATTAAATCCAAAATTTTATCAAAATTTTTACACAACCATGGTTTCATCTACTACAAATAAACCTTCTCAAGTGAAAATCAAACTAAAAGAAAATTACATATATATACAAACAAACAACCTTCCCATAATTCATTTCAAACTCCACCTTCCCTTAATATCAAAGAAGTCTTCATAAGATTAATAGCCTCAGAATCAAGAAGTTTTATCATCAGTCTCCTTTATTTTTTTTTTTAACTCATTCTTTTCATAAAAAATAACCGAAGCATTGTCAAACAATATTCTATGACCTTTATTCAATTCATGAATATATAAAGCTGAGTTAAGATACCTATGTTCAACTCTATTTATATGAATCTTAACCCTTTCATTAAGGCTAAACTTACTCTGGCCTACATAAAATTTACCACAACTACATGGAATCTTATAAACAATACCAGGAATAGATCTACCATCAATAGACTGCTTTGAACCATTAAGTAACAAATTCAAATCAGAATCTTTCTTCCATGCAATCTTCATTCCATCTAACAAATGACTATTCCTATAAACCAAATTATATATTGAAGCCTTAAATGGTAAAGACATATAATCATTATCCTTACCATCAAAATCACGACTATAAACATTATTATTAAATACAAACTTTTTTAATAAAAACATGACTATAACCCAATTCTACATATTCAGCAGCAAATTGATTTCTTTAAATATCAGCATTATTATTAAAATTATTAAGCCTTCTATTCCTACAATAATAATAATGTTTATAATCGTGATTTTGATGGTAAGGATTTTGTTGGTAGGAATAATGATTATATGTCTTTACCATTTAAGGCTTCAATATATAATTTGGTTTTTAGGAATAGTCATTTGTTAGGCGGAATGAAGGTTGCATGGAAGAAAGGTTCTGATTTAAATTTGTTACTTAATGGTTCAAAACAGTCTATTGATAGTAGGTCTATTCCTGGTATTGTTTATAAGATTCCATGTAGTTGTGGTAAATTTTATGTAGGCCAGAATAAGTTTAGCCTTAATGAAAGGGTTAAGGTTCATATAAGTAGAGTTAAACATAGGTATCTTAACTCAGCTTTATATATTCATGAATTGAATACAGGTCAAAGAATATTGTTTGACAATGCTTCGGTTATTTTTTATGAAAAGAATGAGTTAAAAAGAAGAATAAAGGAGACTTTTCTTGATTCTGAAGTTATAAATCTTATGAAGACTTCTTTTGATATTAAGGGAAGGTGGAGTTTGAAATGAATTATGGGAAGATTTGTTTGTTTGTATATATATGCTATTTTCTTTTAGTTTGATTTTCACTTGAGAAGGTCTATTTGTAGTAAATGAAACCATGGTTGTGTAAGGATTTTGGTAAGATTTTGGATTTAATCTAGTATTGTATTGTTTTATGGTTTTGCATATATATATATATATCAAGGATTGCAGTCAAGTTAAATAAAATCTGCAATCAATATAACATCAGAATGACTTTCCAAAGTCATAGCAGTCTATGAATAATTTTAACCTCTACTAAACTTAAACTTGAAATGCTGAAAAGCAAAAACTGCATTTACAAAATATAAGAAAATAGAAGGATGTATATTGATGAAATCAGTTGCTCCATTGAAAAGTGATTAAAAGAATACAAACTGATGATTAGAATTGAAAAAAATAGACATATTTAAAGCCATATGTGTATCAATGAACATATGTTCTATTTGGAAAAGACTAAAATATTAGACCAAGAGTAAAAAACATAAAGAAGACAATTTAAAGAAGCTGTTCACATAACATTGGCAAACATCAATAAGTCAACCTATTAGATAATTCATAATATGTTGAAACTATTCATTAACCTTGCTCTTAAGAAAAAATGGAGAAATCAGGAGGACCCTCATAGATAAATATAAGAAATATCTGTTGATTTGCTTTTGATAGAGTAGCTTAATTGATTAGAGCATTTTCTTAAATTCAATACTTGAGAATATAAAGGTCTCTGCTTCAATTCCGTTGCTAATATTGCACAGCTCAGGCTAGCAAAACTGCAGAAGAGAGCAGAATAATATTACTTTAAATGTTATGATATACACTAATCTGTGAGCTATTACTATCAGTTGAATATATTTGAAAAGTTTAAATAAAATTTGATTTTTTTTTTTTTAAACTTTTAACAATTAATATTAGATGATGGAAATAGTCCAAAAATATTTACAGCTACAAAATCATCATTACAAACTTTCAGACAAGTGTAACTGTTACTTGTGAATTTGACTGATGAATGTTTCATTATTTAAATGGGAAATTGGTAAAAGTGAAGAAGTAATCAAGATGAAAATGTAGCTATTAATATGAATAGTTTTTGTCTAATCATGTAATGAAATAATAACTCACATTTATTGACTTATTTTATAATATCATTTTTGATAGTTAATATACATGATGCATTGATAATTGACAGAGTTAGAAATCTGTAGCAGTTGATGCAGATTTAAATCAAATATTACTTGATCCTTCATGTAGTATGAGAATGCTGCTGATAAATATCTTGATAGACTTATTAATTTACTCAAATTTTTGAATATATTTTTTTATGGGAGATTTGTTACAATTCAAGGAAAAATACTTATAATTTTGTATTGAAGTTAGATGACATTATACATATTAATAAAAATTGGATTGAATAGTTGATGTTTGAAAATGAAAATCTAAGGAAATGTTTTAAAAATGAAAATTCTAGTAGTAATATAAATATTATCTAGATCACATTTGCAGATAAGTATTTTTTTCAAAAACAATTATGCTCAGTCCAGATAAAAATAAAGATGAAGTAGTCTGTAGAAGTATAGCATTCCATCATGAAAAGAATAGGATTAATCATAATTGCAATTGTATTTTTATTTTGTAGTCAGTGTATAATATGTACTGATCTGCTGTGTGAAAATAGCTATGATGTTACTATAGCAAGACATGCAATAATAATAATTAAATAAATCCCTCAAATAATGACTATTGGCCATTTATTATTTGAATTAATTTGTTAATATTTTATGTATAATAATAATCTCAGGTTAGTATTAATTAATAATATACACAATTAATGTAATAGAATAAAAATATAAATATACAAATATCATTACTTCTGAACTTACTCATAAGATCTGAGGCTTATTAAAAAAATAGTAAGATTAGCACAACTTGTAAAAAGTCTAAGCCTTCCTTTGGACTTTCAATGCTGAGTTGCACTGGGATAATAGCCGCATCTGCTGAAAATCTTCCATTGCCTTTGATCTTCTGTCCAACTGTTTCAGCTATTGAATTTTTCAAACAGGCTAAATTGAATTTGATTTTTAGATTTTATATTAAATGAGGTTATTGTTTTCTGAAATCACTAATTGATATTTTAATTAACTTTATACATCTCTTTGCATTCCATAGTTTCTGGGTTTGATCTTGTCTATAATTAGAATTTATCTAAATAAGGATGTTGCTAGTTTTTTTTTTCTGTCAGGATTTTTTAACTTAATTAATTTTAATTTATACATTTTAACTTAAATTTTTTTTATAAATGTATATACACATTTGTAAATGAACTTGAGATATCTTGTCATCTAGATGATGTCACTCAATTTTGAATCCAGATCATAGTCATGCTAACAATTCTGTTAAAGAGTTACTTTATGTATCCAGGACTTTTATGATACATGCAAACAAATATTTTAGAAATGGTTGTGCCACTCAAATTGTATTCTAATGTAGCTCAAGAACTTATCATGCAAAATAAATATATCTACAATTCTCCTGATTTTGTTACTTAAATAAATCTGTTTGTATTTCTGAATTCAAATGCTTTCATTGAATATACATTTTCTTTTCAGTGTAGTAAAAAAAAATATTTTAGATAATAATTACTCAGAGACATCATTTTTAAGAAATACTTCATTAAGCACTATATATATATATTGTAACGGGCACATACGCCGTTACATTATTTTTTTTATTATTAAACATGAAAAAAATAAAAGTTCGCAAATAAAAACTTCTTTTTTAAGAATTAAAAATTAAAAATTAATTCTATCTTAAACTCGTATATATATAAAATCACACAGATGAAAAAAATTATTAAACGAAAACTTTATTAAAGAAAAAGTATTTTAAAACTAAATTTTCAGTAAAGATTTAAAGATAAAAATATATTTAAGTTTGTACAAAACAAATTAATTAATGTTATTGAAAAATGGAAATGATTATTTTAATTAGTCTAAGTGAACTAGCCCTTGGGCATTTAAATGTATAAGCAACGGTCAGATAGGAAAACAATAGAAACTAATAGCCAATGAAAGAAATCCATCGGGAAATCAGACCTCAACGGAAGGATCATCATCATCGATGATGTAATGTCCATTGGATCCGAAAGTTACATATAAAAGAAAAAGTTTGGAAATAAATTTTTAGTGAGTGAAGAAAGTTTAAGAGAAGATGGAGGTGTTAAGTCGGAGAGTTTGAGGTGAAGGGATTGAAAGACGCACTTTCAATTCCTTCAGTGGTTATAAAAAAAAAAGAAAAGAAATGAAACATTGTTTTTTCTATATTGAGGACCAGAGGATCATCGGGGGATTTAACACTGGATTCCAAACGGCAAGCAACGGATAAAGAGGAACGTTTTAAAAATCGTAAGAACTTTATGAACATTTTGAAAGCACTAAGATCTCTAAAATATAAACTTTCCCAATATTTAATTTATAGAAATAGAATCCTATCTGACCAACTTAATTTATTAATAAGTAATTTAATTTGATGTATTTCTTTTTTAAAATCATTTCCATTTTTTTTTTTGTTGTTGTTTTAAGTTTTATTTATGATTTTTGTTTTTCGTTAAACTAAATTATATAAATGTTAAACTTAAGTCGGGTGTGAATGGCTATATAGATTTGTAAAGTTTTATTAGGGGAGGGTAATCTTGGGTTATTCATTTCATGGTTGAATTAGGTCAATGGATTGGATATATTGGTGTAATTAGTAGATGTAGTACGAGGTTCGCTACATGCAGAATCGAATTATATGCCGCACAACCTCTTTTGCCTATGGAATGCGATCGTAAGTCGGCAAAAATGACCACAGTCCTTTCCTATGGAGTTTTTTTTTATTGCTCTTGTCAGATAGATGTAGTATTCCTATCTGGATGAGAGTCCATTTTTTCTCTTAACCCTACTGCTCAGATGTACATTACTGACAGTATGGTATTTCGTGTTGTCGTATTCATATTACATTGAATACATCGATATATCAGATGGATTGAAGTTGGTTTAACTACGAGCTTTTGGCCTAAGGTTAAATAAGGATAGAATTTTTTTTTTTTCAAATACAACTCATATTTGATCAAAATATATAGACATTCGGTAAATAATGATACCTTATGGTGAGTATCTAAAATGTATTTATTCAGATGTCTTTTAAGTTATTGGTGTCAATGTGGCATCTTATGATGAATGCCATTGGGTTTCTTATAAATTTCCCTCTGCATTTCCATCAATGATTTTATATTTTGATAGTTTATTTTGGAATGTTTTTAAAATCGTGTAATCTATGTAACCGATCTATACTCAACATTATAAAACAAACTTTTATAAACCCATCTGTGCGAACTCATAAAAATTAAAATGTAAATCTATAAAAATTAAAATGTAAATTAAAATCTAAAATCAAAGTTAAAAATGTAAGTTAAAATTTAAAAAATGTAAAACTGATACTAAAATGATTCAAAATTTATATGTGCGTTAATAAACGTTTGTATGTATAATTACTGGCAGTGGCTTATTTTATTCTTTTTTTTATATATCTTAGATAAGAATTTATAAAATATGTCATTGTGAAAACTTATAGAAATATTTTAAGTCCCTGCTACTCCATGAGCTAGTGACACTGGGCTGACGGTCTGAATAAAACATGTAAAGTGTGAATCTTAACTTATGTATCTGCCTGATCTATAAATTTTCTAGGTTCTAAGTAGCCTAGTGGCGCCCTCGTAATGCAGATTACGATAAGTCTAATTTCGGACCGTTATAATATATATATTAATATAATCTTCAATAGTTTCTCTTCCTCTTTCCTCCTTTATATATATATATATCTCACATTAAATGTTCTTATCATTATTAAAAAACATAAACTAATGATGAATTTAATAAAAACTTAGTACAAAAATTAATGAAAATCTAAATACCTCATCACTATCTGCAAAAAATTGTTTTATTTTTTTTATTATTCATATAGTAGTAAATAGTTAATTCATTACTGTGTAAATTATAAAATACAATTTATTGTTGACAGCCAGAGTTTAAATTATTCTCTGTAATAATAAATAGGTTGATATTTGGACAGAGAATTTTGAATAATTTATTAAATAATATTTATTTGAAATTTCAATTTTCAGTGCAGCTGATCTGTTTCGTTCCATAATTCTTTTTTTATTGTTTATTTTAATAAAACTATTCTAATGTATTAATTTGTAATATAAGTAAATGCACAATGTGTTATTTGTTCTTTTCTGATTACCTTAATGTTGTCTTGTGGGGAAAACAATGATAGTTATGCCCCCCCATCCAATTATTTTTTTATCAATCCATCTTCTTTTTAGCATTAATCAAATAAATCTGTCAATTTTTTTCTCCTGTTGCTTTTATTACTCTTTTTATACTTTGATTCACTGGCAGTATGATTCAGAGTTTTTCTGTTACTTGTTTAATCAAAAAATAAAGAAATAAAAATAAACAATAGAACCAGCATTAGTAGGAAAATGGTGCAGAAGGGATCATCATAGTACAATTATATTTTTTATTTCTACAATCAATTTTTTTTTGACCAATCGAGATTAATCTTTGACCTTTTCTCTCTATTTAATATCTTGATACTTGTTTACTGACTAATAATTGGATTACTAGAGGATTAGCTGGAACTGGTATGGGCTAACTACATGAAAGAAAAAATTCATGTTTATTTATGGCTCGAAAAAAATTTATTGTCAGCCACAATAGATTTGAATCTCAGGCCATGACAGTGTTAAGTAGATACAGCAATCATTACCAATTTTAAACAAGGAAAGTTTGATATCATATTGATCAAGATTGAATGTAATTTGAATGATAAAAAGAATTAAATAAAAGTATGAAAGTTGAATAAAAAACCGATTGAAAACATTTCATCAATATTTTTTTATAAATGTAGAGTTTTATTCTATTGATAAATATTATAATGACAGAATCTTTATCACTTTATTTTAGTTCTAAATATTAATCATCATTATTAATGTTTATGAAATTGTAATCAAAGGGATAGCAAACAATGGCAAAGTATGATAATGATGATTGTAATATTATATCTTTTGCTTAATCATAGTATAGTTGCTTCTCTGTAACTGCAGGCACATCATCCACAATTTCAGTAATCCATAGTTTGAAAAAATATTAAATAAAAAAGAAAAATAATATGATTGAATTTATAAAGTTTGCACATGACTTCTGCATGAAGGTTTTCATGAATTATTTCTCATTCGGATATTTTCTTATTTCATTTTGTTATGTGGTTACTGGCAAAGTCAGAACATTATTTTATATTTGATATATTACTGCTGTTAATTATTAATTTGACCCCAAAACTAATAATTATGACAATTCTATATGATAAAATGAAAATAATTGATTTAGTGATAAAAAAATAGTCTTTACCAAGTTAACACAATTATACAAATATTTATTTACTAGATTCAAATGCATGAATATGGAAATGAATTTTAATAAGTACATTGGTTTATTTTTGAAATTATTTTTATTGATGTCTTAATGTGCATAAATTTTAAATCATATTATATCATATATATATACATGTTAAATATGTATATAAGAATAAGTACTATTCATTGAAAACTTAATTCCAAATATTTGAAGATACAGGAGTACAACTGTACTTTTTTATAAATTTGTTGGATTAAGCAGTGGCTTGATTAGCATGATTTAATTATATTATTGTTTTTTATTTGTCTCTTTTTTTTGAGTGACTACTGATAAACTAATAAGAATCATTATCTTGATTATCTCCAGTTGTAAATTTTGGAGATGACTAATCTAATATAAAATATTTAGTGCAGTTATTTATATGAATAGAAACTTATGAAAACTTATATAATTTGATTTTTATATATGAGACTTTCAATAAGCAGTTTTTTGGGGTTTTTTTTTTTTTGCAATTTCTTTCATATCATTAAATCATTCTAGCTTTTTTACTATTGCAAAATGGAGTTTCATGAAAGATACATGTATTCTATAAAAGAATGTAATGGCCAAGAATTACCAATAAAAAACAAATGAATTTGGTTTTAGATATATTCTATTAGAAGTTTTTTGTAATAAAATTCTGAATATCCATCATAGTTTGAAAATAATGCTTTGATGGAAATAAAATTAGCATTATATAAGCAACATAAATTAAAAAAAAAAAGTGACTGAAATAAAAAAAAAATAATTTTTTTTTACACAAGATTTTTTCAAAGGATTAGATGTTATAGATATTGGAAAATGATAAAAATGGAAACATTTTTATAGTTTTCCCATTTTTTGGAACAGTAAAAGTAAACAATTATGGTAAAAAAAAAATGTTATTTGCAGAAACAATGGAAAAGATGCTTCACTTTATATGAAATAATTTTTCTTTTGTAGTTCAACATGCTATAAATAAAAAAAGTCTTTTACTCTCAGTAGTGCTAAATCTCATATTTATGGCTAATTTTATCAAAACTTTACTGCAAAGGAGCATTTATCTTATGTTAGGTAGTTTTGGTTATTAATAGTAGATTTAATCACAAATGAGATTTGCAGTTAAATAAAATTTTATAAACTATATGCAGCATCTATTAATACAGATTGAATTGAAACTTAATACTTCTGAGAACAATAATTAAATTATATCTGTCATTAATATATACATGTAAGCATGCACACATAATACTTATCAAATAAATAACAAAATAAAAATAAATTTTATTTTTAAAAAATTATTTCTAAAATAAGTAAATCTTATTAATAAAGTACTTCAAATTTTAATGATAAACAATATTCAAAATTCAATAATCAATAACTTATAATAAACTTTGCAAAATTATTTTTTTAAACCACTTATTTAATTTAATAATAGAGAAACACTATTAAGTTTTTGTTTTATCTTTTAAAAATATTATTTAATATTTGAATTTTTTTTGTTTCTCTTTTATTTTTTTAAAGGTCACTTTTTAGAGGGTTAAATATTCTCTGAGCCTTGAGAACTATAAAAATTCCAATACTGTTTTTTTTATTATTATTATTTTCTTATAATTTATCTTTAGATAAAGTATAGTTGTCAAAAAAACCTTCTACTTTTTATTAATTTGTTTATTGCACATCTTTTGTTTTTTTCCTCTTTTTTTTTTGGTGTAAATATTTATTTTTAACACTATATGATTTTATTATATATTTATAATTACAATATTAATGAACATATGTGTGCATGCATATAATATTCACATATATATATATTGTACTCTGCCAATAGGACGATGATCCCTAGAAAATGACACCTCCCTAAATTAAGCAATATTGTTATCTTCTCTAGGTACAATTTGGTACTCTTAATTATTTCTAAACTATGTTTAATTAATATTAGCAATTATGAGACCCACTTATATGATTAACAAGATTATATACCCTTTAACATTAAACAAATATGGAAGTATTTGTTCAATGGCATAAGAATATCAAGACACTCCTCTTTATTAAGTATCTAAATATTCCCATGACTAACAATAATACTTAAATAAATATAATAAAACATCAGTAATTATTAAACCTAAGTTAACCTAATTAATAAGTTATATTATCATTTTATTGTATGTTGATATTTTATTATCACTACTTTTATAGGATTATAATTAAGGATAATAATAAGGAGATCTCAGGATTATCATTGATTTTAAATTAGCTATTCATTCCACCTATAAGATATCAAGAGCGATTTTACTTAACTTTATAGGTAGTATATAACTTTAATCTATAATTTAATTCATACTACTATTTTATATTCATGTTCTCTAATACTTAATAATAAATAACTATTGTTATCTAAATTGTAATTCATATTCTGATTTCCTATAAATAAACATACTTTAATAAATTTTCCCTATATTTTATCAATGACTTATATGGTCAAGGCAGTTGACAATAATTTAAGATCCCATTTAAGAAAGATTTTCCCAAATAATTGTTATACAATATCTTGTACTGAATTAATTTCTCATTCAAATCTCAAACTATGTTTTGGTTATGTGTATATTATGATTCATACTCTCTGATGATTGTATAGTGATTATGACTCCAACAAAAGAAATGCAACTCTAGTTACTTAGTTTAACTTTTAAAACATTAACTTCAACAATTATTTTAAACTATTAAGTAACTTAATAAATAACAATATTAGTAAAATTATATAACAATATAATACAGTAACATTGATACATATTTGAACATTTCTATTCCCCTTAATTACAATGAGATATTAAAAATAAAAATAAAAAACTCTTTGCTCATGGTGTTCTTGTGATCTTTAACTTTATTTTTTATATCACAAAATCATGTGTATTTATTAAATAATTCCTTTTTTTATGGATTTGATTTATACTCATTACCCCTTCTAGATTATGCTTTAAAATATAAGAAGATTCAAAATATGAATTATTATGTTATTACTTAACTAAAATACTTTAATTATAATATTATGAAATATTACATATTTATCTTTATTTATGTTTTATGATATTCACCATTTGATCTCTCTCTTTATCTTGCACCAATAAGATGTTAATACAATAATTATGAAATCATTAATTTGTTTTTTGATATCACACTCAATTTTCCTATGGTCTTATTAACAAACTCTAAAAAATACAACAAATGAAACTTTTATACTTTACACTATCAAATACAACAACTTATCTCTTCCTGGATTAATTTCCATTTACAATTTATGATATTAGGCTAAGTGTTGGTAGACCACTCTTTCATGCATCCTAAAATAAAAATTCTTATCTTTGTTTTATCCAACAACTCAGATCTAACCCCGGCTATTTGAAAGCTATATCTGTTTCATACATGTCTTATAAATAATCACCAATAAAGAATTACAAACTAAAATTTGCCATAACTCTATTACAGTTATATTAGAGCATTAATAGTTAAACATAAAATCAAACTTTAAATATTATCATTTATCATTTCAATATTATATTCGCACACAGACATATCCCCTCTTTTTATAATATATAGATGTAACTTTTTATGTATATATTTCACTAGCTCATTGTTCATATACATTTATTTTAACTATCTAACAAGATTTAATAAAATAAAAACTTTAAACAATTAATTGTATAGATAAACAAATCAAATTAATTATTAATTTATTTATTTATTGACTTATCCCCCTATATTGATAACAATTATTTTAAAGTATGAAATCAAAGTATATACAAATATTATGTTACACTTTTTTTTTTTTGAAAAATATAAGTTCATCTAAAAAAAAAAACTTTAAATTTTAATAGTATTTCAACTTTTACAGCATTAACCTTTCTCCCAATTATGCTCCTTTTGTTCTCGTGAGAATATCACAAAATTATACAATTTCAATGTAAATAGATGATTAATAATGGGTTTTTTTTTCCATTAATAATTTTAATAAATAATTCCATCATTTTGTAATATTTATTTTTTATTTTACATTTGCTTTGCATTACATCCATATATATATGCAAATCTTTTCATTATTATTCATTACTACTTTAGTTTTAATTATCTTTCAAAATGTACACTTAACTTTGTCATGAATAACTTTTTTTTTTATTCATCCATTGATTCCAATTTAATCTTGCATAACTGTTATGATAGTCAAAATACATAAATATTTTATCTTACTTCTTAATCAAATTATGTATTAACATAATACTCATGGTGTTTTCCTTAAGTTTAGATATTACTTGACAACAATTTGGCATAAATGTATGACTTTTTCTTTTCATTCTTCCAATATTTTTTTCCAATATAACAACTCCAACATATTTTTGTAAAATTATTAAATTGTTGAGGTAGCCAGCAGAGATTTAACTTTGTTTTACTCTTTCATGTTAACAAAAAAAAAAACCTTATAGTATATAGTTTTAAATTCTTAAGTAAATCATAATTACTTGTTTTAAAATAATAATACGATTTTAAAAAATTAAGCAAACTTTTAGAGGCAAACCACATTACTTCTCCCTATCTGTATTCTTTTTTTATATATCCAGTTTTCCTTCTGATTTTTTTTTTACAAAAAACCTCATCTGCTAGTTGTTAATTTATTACAAATTGTGCTTTCCCAATGATTAATTTTCTCACTTCTCTGATTTTGAATGTTTAATGAATTGCTTATAGTTGAATTATTTTTAAAAATAAATATCTCTTTAAAATATTTACTAGTAATAAAAAACAAAATCTTTCATTAACTTAACAAAATTATAATTTAAATCATTTTAATTTCATTTTTTATACAGACTAAATCCGAGACTAATTTTATGAAATCTTAATCACAAAATTCATAACATACATATTAAGTATTTATTTTAGAAAATAAATTAAGATTTCATTGGAAATAGTAATTATTTTAATACTAGATGCACACAGACATGATTATCTATTTATATAACACATTTTTATTTATAAGATTAGATTTGAACTTCATTACAATTTTAAATATTATCAAACGATTATAGTATCAAATATTAATTTATATTTTGTTACTTTATCTGTTATATATCTTTGAAAATAAATATTTTATCCAGGATTTATAGCATTTATACTACTTTAAATTATCTAAACCTAAGTTCAAACCTTATGATAAACTATAATGACTGTTATTTTTCATAGTCGAATAAGTAAATATTTTTGACTTTATAAAATTTAAAATTATACATCTTAAAATTTATTTCCAATTTGTTTATGAAGGGGTGTACCAATAAAAAGGGCACAATATATATTGTATGAACATATCAATAATAAAAGGATACTCAAAGCTATATCTAGCAATTTTTGCACATAAAGTATATGCCTCTACTTTTCTAAAAAAAAATATTATAGGAAAAATTATTGAATTAGGAATAAAGTCATATACAATCATTTAGTTTGAAATAAATTTTATTAAATTAAATAATAACTAAGTGAAATTGTAGAATGAAAAAAATAACCCCAGCTTCCCCCCCACACACAATAGAAATGTGCCTAATAAATAAAAATAATATATTGATAATAATGTTTGGAAGTTAATAATTATAAAAAAATACAATTTAATAGTATATGCAATAAACTTATCAAAATTAATTTTTTTATAAAAGATTTTATTTGCTAAAATTCCATTTACCTAGTATTGCTTTATATCGCTTACAATTAAAAAATATATATATTTACTCATTTTTGCACTCTTCTATGCCTTGCTTCGATATGACCGTGTGTTCTATATTTATTGACCATCATTAAGCATAGGATATAATGGGGTTGAGTAAATAGAAAACAGACGATTTTTATAAAAGCAATGCGCATTTATTAATGCAGTTAATTTAAGTTTATCATATATAAGTAAAAACAATTCAAGCAGTAAAATTTGCCTCTTCTTTATTCTATAATCAATTTTGAAAAATGGTTCATTATGTTTGTTATATTTTTAAAAGTTAAAAATGAAACTTTTATTTTTATATAAAGAAGTAATGTTAAAAAAAAAAATCGATATTTTTCTGCTGACTATTCAATTATTTTCTAAGAGAGAATATTCTTTATCTTCTAAATAGTTTCTAAGCCTGGCAGTTGTGAATGTAAACAGTTTTAAACTGGAAAATAGAATGCAGACTTTTAATACAATTTATTTTTACAGTCTTTTTGCAAAATTGCTCAGTTTTGACATTTGTCAATTTTAAATAAGATCCAGCAATAAGGAAGAAAAAGAACAAAAATATATTATGAAAATACGATTTTACAGAATTCAGAATATCTCTCTTTATATATGTATACTATCATATGGTTTGCAGCTTCCTCTTTAAGACAGTTCCAGGAGATATCATAAAAATGCATGTCATTCACTGAACGCCATATGCACCATAATTAGTTTTAAAACTGGATTGGAAAAAAATTGATGAAGGTCTTTTATTTTAGATATAATTATGTAAAAGTGTCAATTGATATTTCAGGATATTGCCATATTTTGAAGAATATTTATTTAAAATGCAACAGCAATGATTAGGCTGTATGATAAAGTAATTTCATATCTTCAAAACTAAAGTTTTACAAAAAGTATTCTGTGAATTAAAATTGGAAGCTAAGGGAATAAAAGTAAATGGAGATTATTTAAGGCATCTAGATTTTGCAGATAATATGGTTACTTTTGCAAATAATGCTTTTAGAGCTATAGGAAATATTACAAGAGTTATCAAATGAAAGTAAGAAAATAGGACTAAAGTTAAATGTTAAAAAGACTAACGTAATTTTTAAAGGATTTTCTCAAAAGAAGAAAATAAAGATTGATAATGATGAATTAGGATAAGTTAACAACTACAAATATGTCAGATTATTAATACAGATGAAAACTAATGTATGAAATCAATCTTAAAATTAAACTTGAATGGAGTGTTTTTGGTAGAAATAACTTAATATTAAAAGGCAACATGTTTATGTATTCAAAAAAAAATTTTAATAAATGCATTCACCAGTTTTTTTACCTATGGATCTGAGAGTTGGATATGAAGAACAATAAAGAGAATTTAGATTACTCAGTGAACTATAGAGAGATTTATGTTAGGAATAACATGAAAAGACCAGAAATAAAATACATAGATGAAAGAACAAGTAGATATCAATGTCAAAATTAAGAGATTGAAGTAGAGCTGGTCGAAATGTATTGCTAGAAGAGATGATATAGATAAAATTGAAATTTTAAATTGGATCTCCAGAGACTATAAAAAACCTAAAAAGGAAACATATATAAAATGAATGGATGAAATAAGAAAGTTTTCTGTTGTGATGTGGAGAAAAGAGGCCACAGATCTGAAAAACCAGATGAAAGTTGGAGAGATCTTCATCCTACAATCAATTGATTATGTTGAAATTGATGATGATTATGTATTGGTTTAACCTGAATACTACTAGTCCATAATAGAAATATCATGTGCACTTTAACCATACTTATATATGAATAACATGTAATGGATGTTGATAACTACAATGGTTCTGTATATAATTTCTGCATAGCAAGTGAGAACCATCTAATACATCTTCAATCTAATTTCACATTTTCTCTCAATTTGCTTTTAAATAACAACAATGAAAAAGAATGATATTTTAAGTGAAATTTAGTATTAAATCACTAAATATCACACGATCACCATTTCTTATGCTTGCTCGTAACTGTTAAAATAGGCAAAATTCTCCATACAGTAGTGCCACTCAGTGCAAGCCAGAGTAATCAATGGATGACAGAAGGCTTGTGCATAAAATCCCTATCTAGTGCCTACTCATCCAATATCCCCAGATTAGTTTCTGGCTTGTGGCCTTCGTCAGTGAGGAGTCTTGCATCTGAGAGCACTGCACCTACATCTTAGGATCTAATGCAACCCTCCAGAAAACACCTTTTATCTCTACTTAACTACAAAACTATGAGAATGAAATTGAAAACACAATAATATTCTCAATCTAAGCTCATTAGCTTATAGTCATATAGGTCTGAACTCAGTTCAATACCCATACATTTTGGTGTCTGCTTTTTTAATAGCTATAGCCACCACTATCATATTAGGCAGGATTGGTATTAAACTACTAAATATCACATGATCACCATTTGTTATGCTTGCTCATAATTGTTATTAAAACGGGCAAAACTCTCCATACAGTAGTGCCACTCAGTGCAAACCAGAATAATCAATGGATAAGCTAATAAGCTTAGATTGAAAATGTTATTGGGTTCTCAATTTTATTCTTATAGTTTACTAGTTAAATAGAGATAAAAGGTGGATACTGGAGAGTTGCATTAGATCCTAAAATCTAGGTGCAGTGCTTTCAGATCCAAGGCTTCTCACTGATGAAGGCCACAATCCAGAAACTAGTCTGGGGTTATTGGATGAGTAGGCACTAGATAGGGATTTTATGCACAAGCCTTCTGGCATCCATTGATTACTCTGACTTGCATTGAGTGGCACTACTGTATGGAGAGTTTTGCCTGTTTTAAATTTAGTATTGTTTCCTTTTTCTCTGATGATGACTTATTTCCATTAGTAATTAAATTTTCTAGAATGTGTTAACAAAAATATTGATTCATTAGCATATAGCAGGTACTCGTAAATGATGATGGCCATTTCAACCCCAAGGAAAGAAAGAAAAAAAGATCTAGAAATGGATTTTGCAATGAATATACAGTGCAATGTGTGAGTTACAAATATATCTGCATATTGAACATACTGGTCCACTTTTGTTTGTTTGTGCAATGTTTTTTTAATTTCTTCAACAGAAAACTTTTCCTTCTGAAATATTTCAACATCATATATAATCATATCTTTCCAATGAATTTTATTCTCTACCATATCTACCCAATGGAAATAGTCAATAATCTACTTATTTAAAATATCTTTGAGATAATCCTTATAATGTAGACATAGTTTACTTCTCCCAAGAAAACATTGCTCAATTTTCACCATAAAACATTCTTTTAGGAAGTCTTGCATTGTTTCATTTGGTTGTACATGATGAGTTCAATGTGATTTTACAATAATGGATTTTATAGTATCAGGCAAGTTAAAAATATATTGATTGATTTTAAGATTTTGTCATTGTATTTTCAAAAATTTGTGGATCATTTTTGAATGATTTTTTTTTTGCATTTATATTCCATTGATAGGGTATCCAAAGCTTTATATACAGCTTATTTAGTTGTAGCAATTATTTCCTTATTATGAAATATCCTATCTTAACATATTAAAGGTAGCATCAGCACATTGGCATCAGAGTTGTATCTCACTATCTAAATCCATCTTTCTATTTATAAAGCTCTCAAAATATTTAAATTAGTTTGCATTATAAAGTTGATAACAATCCAAGCTAAAAGCTGCTGAAGATTTTCCTTCTGTCACTGGCTGACAGAAAGGTTGAGTTTTTTTTTTTTGAACATTTATTATTAAACCAAAGTCTTTAAATGTTGCATTTAAAACATTAAGTACATCAGTAAATTGTCTTTGAAGTGGAAAAAATAGCTTCAGCTTGGGAATCCCAGAAGTTGAAGTTCTTGGTGTTTACTTTTAATCTATTCAAATTAAAATTTCCATAATCAAACTTGTATTCTTGATCCATGTTTCATTAAATTGCCTATAAATAGTTCTAAAGACAAAAAACTGGAAACATGTTCCAAGCAAGTATTCTTTTTTGTTTAATAGCAGTTTTTGTTTGAAATACTTCAGATTTTCTATTTGTAGCAGTAATATTTCTTTTCATTCTATTATGAAATTAATAAAACTAAATTTTGTATTAACTTAATGTAAACAATGCTATAAACTTATTCATTTAATTGAATCAAATGCCTTGATCAAATCAATAAAAGCAATATATAAATCACTCTTTTGTTCCTGACACTTTTCTTGAAAACAATGCTTTTTGAATCTCTAGCTTACATTGAGGTTCTGGTAACTATTTATCTGTGACTGGAAGCAACTTATTCAACAAAATTCATGAAAATACCTTCACAGTAGTAGATAACCATGATATTCCACGATAATTACTGCAATCTTGTACATTCCTTTTATTTTTAAAAATTGGAACAATAGCAGCATGCTTAAGATCAGGCAGCATAATTTATTAGGTTTATATATCCCCCCCCCCAAGCTGTATATTTGAGTGTGATATATTACCAACATATTCTAAAAACTCTCCAGGTATTTCATCATGACCTTCAGTCTTTTCATTTTTAAGAATATAAGGAGCTGTTTGACTTCATTAAACAAATTATCTTTATCTAAATGAGTAAAATGAACATGTCATAAAAGTCATCTTGATTTTTTTTATCACTATTTAAAGGATAATCAAAATACCTCTTTTCATTTATTCAAATTATCATTGTCATTATATATGAGAATGTCATAGCTAGATTTAATAGGATTATGATACCATTTCTCATATATTGCTTTCAATGTATAAAAAAATGTCTAGAGTGATCATGATTATTTGCTGTTTTATTCCAGCAATCATTTTAAAGCCTTTTTGTTAGATATTGAACTTTTGTTTTCAGATCTCAATATTTATTTTGAAGTTCCACATTTAATTTATTATTCTGCCAAGCAGAAAATACAATGTTTCCTTATAGTAAAATTATTACTAGTAAGATAATTATCAGAAAAACAGTCATGATTCTTTTCTTTTTAATGAATACAATAATATTATTTATTTACTTTTATCCATATCCCATTTTTTAAGAGAATTTCATGCTATAGTAATATGATAATCCTGAAGGTCAAATTTGCAATTTTAGTGTTCAATAACTGTTGAAATTTAGTCCATATAGTGGATACTTCTAAAGAATGAACATCCATTTTCTTGTGAATATGATAGGAATAAGATCTCTTTTTAATATATGTATCATTTAAATCTTGGAATGTACTAATCTCTAATCCATTCACCAATTTTAACTTGTTCATTAATAACTATTCTTAAATAAGTATAGTCATTTTAACTCTAGATAAATATATATATAGAAAGATGGAAAAAAAAAGATATTTATGATTATTCCTTTTGATTTCATTAAATGAATATTCTGGGTGTATAATTTAAATAATAAAGGATATCAGTAATTTTTGTATACCAAGTCCAATAGCAAAGAAAACTAATTAGTAGTTACTTAAATAGACTATATCTGAATTTTTATTTGAAGTTTAAATATCCAGTTTTGATTATATTAAAAGTATATAATACATGAAAATGTTGATTGTGGAAAAAAAAAAAGTTATGAAAGAGAATCAGTGATGGGAGTGGACTTCATCACAATAATAAATTTATTTATTTTTTGAGAAATCTAAAAATCAAATAGATAATAAATCATTTAGAAGAAACACTATCCATATAATAACCAGAATAGATGGCTTAACTCTAGTAGATAAGAAATATCTTGATTATTTATAAGATTAATTTTAATAAATTAATTTTTAACAAATTAAGGAGAGTTTTCTTTAAAATTCATGAAATAATAATCTCAGTAATAAATTTTATTGCAGGGGGATATATTTAAATTATTTAATTTTTTTGAGTAAAAATAGTAGAATAGGGATTGTCTTTTTCTTGGATTTTGTTAATTCTGGGATTCCAGGATAAATAAATGTTTGTTTGTTTTTTTTCAGGATTTTGTGGGATTACTCTAGTTGGAATTAAAATTGAAAGTTTCATAGCATTTTTACTCATTTATATATGTATAAACTACAAATTGAAATGAATTCAAAATTTACTTTACACAAAATAAACATTTTTTTTTTTAAACCATGATAAACTGCTGACTACATTGTTAAAAAAAAATATTTTACTTTTGTTTATTTTGAGGCTAATTTGGCAATTGACATGTAATATGAATGTAAGATTGACACAAGTTCGTGATTTAATTTTGATTTTTTTATATAAGTAAGTGGATGTGCAATTATCATTGGCCTATTAGCCTAATATTTTCCATAATACCCCATACGCAGGGCATGAGATCTTATGTATGATTTGGAGAGATTATTTGAAAAGAGTTTTGTCTTTGGTGTTATTTAGAAAGTTGTTGAGAGAAGGAAGTGATTGAATCCTACTTTGAATGAGTTCCTGCAGACTCTTTGTAGTTTTTTTGAAATATGAAGTATGTAAGGAAGGCTGATCCATGGTTTATCTGGATTGTTGTTATTGGGAACTTTATTAATGCTCTTGTAAAAATTTTTCTACAATTTTAATTAATTTAGTATGGTTATATACAATGTCCATTAAATCTCTAACATATAATTAGCTTTTCTGGCCATCTCATATTTACAATTTTTTTTTTCTGTGTAAGAAATGCTCAAGACCTGTCATTTTGTGTTTGAATGGAATATTAAGTTGAGGATGGATGATTCTTCTCACTTGAATTGGTTTTACATTCATTTTAAAATTGAGCATATCTGTATTCTTTTGGATATGTAAATTAAAAAATATTGTACTTTGGTTTATGACCTCATTTTCAGTAATCTATTCGAGAGGCAACATTCTGTCTAGTTTTGCATGAATATTAATAGTTTTATGTTCAGCAGCACATATTAATAAGTCATCTATATATCTAATATATATGTCGTTTATGAAAGGGTCCAGATATTTTGATAGGACAAGGCTTTCAAATTTTTGGAGAACCAGGCTGCTGATAATTCTCTTAAGTGGAAGTCCCATGGGTCATCCACTAATCATTTTATAAAACTTCCCCTTGGCTATTATTTCATTGTTATTCCAATTCAAAATCTCAATTATGAAATCTTGCCTGTGCTATAGTTTGCTGCAAAACTTCCTGTATAATGGTAATGGACAAGTCCCTAGGCATTAATCAGTAGAGTTCCTTTATGTCTAACAAGGCGAATTTATGATGTTTATTAATTTTTGATGTTTTTAACTTTTTCAACATATATGATGACTTGATGGTATAGGGACCAAACCCAAGATCTTTGACAAGCCAATCAGTTATGTTCTTCATTGCCTTAAAATAATAAGATCCAGTGAAATTGATCATTAATCTCAATGGAGAGCTTTCTTTATGAAGATTGATTTTTTTCAAAAATACAAGGTGGTATTGATACCAGTGGATACATAGCAAAATACTCAGCCCAGGGGTATGCATTATTACAGAATTTGTACAAAATTGTGAAAATGAATTTGTCTTTATTGTATTTTGCACTATATGAAATGATGTTTTCAAATTATAAATTTGCGATTTGTGTGTTCATTTTGAGATTGAATTCATCACCATTTACCAGGACTAATCTATTACCCATGTCTTCTTGCATACATATAATGTTATTTTTACATATAAACTTAATTTATAAATATATTTCAACCTATGATTCACTTTATTCTTTCATAAATACTATATCTTGTATTGGGAATGGAAGTATTCATTTATTATTAACACTCATGAAAAACGCATGCACAATTAACTTGAAAGGCTGATATTTAAATGTAAAAAAGTTGTTTATAAAAGTAAATGCTGTTTGAAAAGCATTGATAAATTGTACATAATTCATACATGACTATTGGAAAATATTGTCATAGCCAAGCCTAAACGAAAAGATTTATTCTGGTCAAAATTTATTTCAGATGTCATTTATATTTTTTTGTAATATTCAAAACTAATAAGTCTTTGAAGTCAAATGTAGTCATCAAAATAATTTTTGTAATATAAGATTATGCATATAAATGTTTTTCATTAGTTAGCTAAAATCAGCATAGTATATTTATATGGATTTATAAAATTGATACTATATTTGATTTTTAGTAGAATTTATGAAAGTAATAATTTATTTAATTTTTAATATATTTAAAGTCTATGTATAAATTAAAGATTTAATTATTTTATCCAATAAAGATGTGAATTGAAATGTATTTATAAATAAAATTTATATAATTGACTAAGATTTCTATTTTTACAAGCCAGATTACTTTATGAATTTGTAATGCTAACAGGTGATGCGCAATTTTATTTTACTTGTGATAGTAGGAACTTGCTATTGATGATATTACTGAATAATTATTATATTTCTCTAAAAGAAGTGATATATTGTTAATATTAATCTGCTTTCTAGAAAATCAGATTTTGAAATCCGTTATTTCTGTGAATAAGAATCATCTCACTTTTTTCTCTTTTCATTATTCATATTGAGTAATTTCCATTAGATGTTTCATAATACTTGAGTACAAATATATATTAATAATTTGTAAATGAGGTCTATCATTTCTTAACTATATATCATATAAGATGATTTTCTACTTCCTAATGATATATTTGACATTCTTCAACCTATCATTGTCATTTATTCTTCATATGAGAATCACAGACTTCTAAGATAAAGATTGTAAATATCCCTTTTTTTGAAATTGATACTTCATTTCGAATACTAATGAGATCCATTATTTTATTTATACTATTATAATTATTCTAAAATTTATCATTCATTAAATACCAGATAGTAAAATAAAAATATATAATAATAATAATAAGCAAAAAAATAAAAAGCAGCTTTTAAAAATCCATTGCAAGACAAAAGCCTTTCCAAAAATAATACAAAGTGTCATAAAAACAGCTTAGAGTTAGTTTGTAGAGATATTGTTTGAAAGGTAAAGTTTATCAAACTATATGTAACAAATACTTGAAAATTTAATATGGTTAAAAAAATTCACCAGAATTGACTATTAATAGGTCGTGAAAGTTCAAATGATTTTCCATTTTTGCTTTGTACTTAAGCTAAAAATATCTAAATGCACATTTTAATGACTAATATTGTGATGTTAGCATGATTGACAATAAGGCTATCTACTTGAAAGAAAAATTCTAAACTCAATTAAATAAATTTTCACCTTTATGGCAAGTGAATAAGCTTCTATTTCATGAGGCCCAAATTTTGATACTAATATGTAATTTAAAACCAGAAAACCAAACTATTTAAAAAAAAAGCTTCTATAAAAGGGAAATTGAGGGCTGAATTGCTATTGGCACTAACTGTTGTGTTTAATGCATGACTATATATAAACACAAACTCGTAAAATACGTTCAATATTTATTTCTTAAAACAAATATATAGTGCCTTATTTTTGATGGTATGACATTTTAATTGTATCATGCAACTATTTCTGCAAGCGATTCAGTTACCTTCAAGCTTTTAGCTGTACTGTGACAGTTTGCCTCAAGTAGTTATGAGACACTTACAGCTGTTGTGTGACAGCTTGCCTCATATTATGTGATCTATGTTTTAACAACTTCCAGTTCTAACATGAACTTGCCTCACTGCTTTAACTATATAGTTGCCAATGTTTGTGCTGCCATTAAAATTTGACAGTAAATTATTGTTGCCTTTCTTACTTCCAACTGGACTTATTATTTATAGCCAGATCCTTTTTATAATGAAAACAATCAGATTCACTGAGTATCATCATACATTGGCTTGTTTTTACTATTGGATATATGTTTTTCATTATTATATTTATTGATCCACTGTGATAGATATGCAATCTGTTAAAATAAGATGGAATCTGGACAAGTCAATTAATTGAAGGTAAATTGAAATATAACATTTCAATCACTTGGCTAAAATTAGGTTGTAGATGTCTTTCATCTTCTGGCTTCATTAGGTTCAGTGATATTATCAGCAGGTCTGGTCACTTCATTAATAGATCTGGTCATTTCATTAATAGATCTGGTAATTTTAATCTTTGTAAACTCATCACTGCTGGATGGTGATTCTTCATTGTTGGTTGGTGACTCTTCTCTGTTGGTTAATGACTTCATTGCTTGCTGATAACTCTTTACTGTTGACTGCACCAGCCATTGTGTTTAATGTGTGATTGTATACAAACACAAACTCATAAAATAAACAATGGATATTTACAATATATACAATGTTATAGCTTCACCAGATAAATAGTATAGGGTTTAGTTGCCAACTATTTCTGCAAGGAATTTCAAGTACCTTTCTAAGCTTACTTACCTCTTCCAGCTATGACAGCTTATCTCATGAGTAGTTATGATGACACTTCCAGCTGTTCTGTGACACATTGTCTCATATCTGATCTATGTTTTAACAACTTCATGCTCTAACATAAACTTGCCTCACTACTTTAACCTTATAGTGGTCAATGTTTGTACTGTCATTTAGGTTTGACAGTAAATTGCTGTTGTATTCCTTACATCCAATGGGACTGATTATTTATAGCCAAATCCCTTTTCATAATGGAAACAATCTGATTCACTGAGCATAATCGTTCAGTGTCGTGTTTTTACTATTCTATATGTTATTCATTTATATATCAATTGGTTCATTGCAGTAAATGCTCAATCTGTTAAGATAAGATGGAATCTGGACTAGTCAATTAGTTGAAGGCAAATTGAGATATAACATTCCCTTCCTTTGGCTAAAATTAGGTTTGGTGGATGTCTTTTTTATTTTCTGGCTTCATTAGATTCAGTGATATTATTAGCAGATCTGATCACTTCATTTATAGATCTGGTAACTTCAATCTTTGTAGACTCATCACTACTAGATGGTGACTCTTCACTGTTGGTTGGTGATTTTTCTTTGTTGGTTAATGACTTCCTGCTTACTGATGACTCTTCACTGTTGAGAACACCAGCCATTGTATTTAGTGTGATTTATATAAACACAAACTCATAAAATACATCTTATATTTATTTATTAAAATGAATATACAGTAAATATACAATGTATGCTATGTTATAGCTTCATCAGATACTATTGGCTTGGCATTAGTGTTTAGTTGCTGCAAGGGATTCAGGTACCCTTCTAAGCTTACTTACCACTTCCAGATGTATCAGCTTGGCTCATAAGCAGATATGGTGATACTTCCAGCTGTTCTATGACAACTTGTCTAGTCTATCATTATGTTGACATTTCCAGTTGTTCCATGACAACCTGCCTCATGTCTGATCTAGGTTCTAGCAGCTTACAGTTCTAACATGAATTTGCCTCACTTATTTAATGCTATAGTGGACAACCTTTATACTGCCTCTCAGATTTGACTAAATTGTTGTTGCCTCCCTTATTTTCAACTAGACTGACCATTTATGGACAGATCCCTTTCCATAATGAAAACAATCAAATTCATGCTTCATTATTCATGAGCCTGTTTCAATTATTTGATATATGTTATTCATTCATATATGTATTCGTCCATGGTGGTAAATGATGAGATCGATTGAAGTAGGATGGAATTTGAACTAGTCCATTAGTTGAAGATAAATTTTCAAATATATATGCAGGAAAAATCTTCAATAAAATGACTTTGATTAAAACTCAAATAAATAGAAAATATATATTTTTTATTTCAATCAAAAACATATTAGAGGTAAAAGAAAATATTTTTTTTAACATACTGTATTTGTGGAATATTTATTTAAGAAGTATCTAAATCTCAATAAAAGTAAAATGCAAAGAATAAATTTTAAATTACTAGACAATTTAATTTAGAATACAACAAAAAATAGTATTTTGCAGTGCATTTAATAGAGTGTAATTTCTGAATTAAACTGCCTCTATCAAATATTAACTTTTTTCCCAAACAGATTTATTTAATGTTCTTATAAGAGTATTTAAGTTATATTGTACTCCATTTAAAAATAATTTTTAATAATCATTAAAGAATCTTAGTATCAATAGTATTTTGTGGTTTTTCTGAGAGAGCTGCAGAAGAAAGTAATAGAAAGAAGTTTAATAAAAAATTTAAATATTTTTTATAGTTGCTTATTTATTAAAAATAAAGCCTGATGCATACTAATAATCTGCTTTATTTAGTCACTTATCTTTCAATAAAAGTGTCTAGAATGGTTATTTCCCATAGCTTTACTCCTTTACTTTTTATTTTAAAAGCAGAATAATGATAATAAGAATTTTTTTTTTTAATTCTTTTTTTATAGTTTTAACCAAAATCTATGGCAAAACGTAGTATAATTTCAAATTTTTGTGTTTTTTATTATTTAGTATGAAATCATGATGAAAATATCTTTTGTTTATTTTAGATTTTCGTAGAAATTTAGAAGATGATATAATAAGTGATACCAGTGGGCACTTTAAACGACTTCTTGTTTCTGCTTGTCAGGTATTATTTTTATATCAGCTATTGCTTAAATTATTTTATTTGTTAATATGTGTATTGATCTTGAACATCATATCAAAATAACACCAATTGCCAATCTTGGTAATAAATATGTTAATAAGAAGTGCAGTTCAAAAGATGTTAATAAATAATAGTATGTATAATTTAAATTTATCAATGATTAATGTTCATCACCTTAACTATTATCACACAGTATTCAGAAAAATTTGTGAAGACTAATTTTACTATCATATCATTATCATAGCTGAAGAGTTTACATTTCTTAACAAATTTTTGTACATTATTAGTTCTTGATCTTTGTTTATTCAAAAGTTTGAGTTGCCTTCTGTTATTGTGTACTCACTGAAAATAGTGAGAGATTAATTATTTCAGTAGTTTTTTTTAACTGTTTATATATACACTAATAAAAATAATAAATAGAATGGTGATTAACTATTATATACAGTCTTTCAATCTGCAGAATTACTTTTAGTTAATTCCTTAATCCTCTTCAACTGCCATTAATTTTTTTTTTAATTTAACAACAATTGAAAAGGTTTAATGAATTACTGAAAGTTTTTCTGCAAATTGAAAGCCTGCATATGATAGTTTATTATGATTATATTTATTATTTTTATGTATATATATATATATATATAAATGAAATATATTCTGCAAGAGTATATAGATAATTATCAACTATTATGGTAATAAATTTTTGGTATAAAACAATATTTATTAAATTGCTGAGCCAAGCTTTCAATACTGATAACTTTGTTAAAGCATAACTATAGCGAATATTGGCAAATGCAGTAGTATATCCATATGCATATAAACATACCTTAAACTAGTCATTGATTATTATAGATTTGCATATTTGCATGTGTAAATTGACTTAGCAGTTGGTTATGTCATTAGATTAAATGACCAATGTTTGCTGAGAGGAATGCTATTGGCTCTTATATTTATTGACTTTTAGAGCTGATTATGTGCCAAGCCTTTTTTATTTTACTTTTTTTTATTATTACTTTCTAAGCAAATAATTTTAGCAGGAGGCTTAAAGGAAAGTCCAGATTTTTTCTGATGGTCTGCAAACACTGAGCTATAAGTATGGTTGCATTTAGCTTTTATGTAAATGACCATGCTGAGTGATTCTCATTTTTAAGTTTGCTCATGTTTCTCTATAATATCTGACATTGCGAAATTGATAATTCAGCTTTAATCTTATCTTTGAAATTGTTGATAAGTCTAGGGTTGAGGAGCATCAAAACCCAATATTAAAATCTTTGTGCATAACGATGTTATTTTTAATGAATATTAGTCATGTAAGGCATGTTAATCCATTATTTGGAATTAGATTTTTTATCAAATTTATGTCTATTATTAAATTGTCTTACCTGTTTTTTGAGCACAACCGTAGAATAATCAACTTTAATTAAATCATTTTTATAACATTCTTATTTTTCCTCTCCACTTCAAACTTATATAGTTTTGAATTCCTAAACAAAAAGCTTTAAAGCTTGCCATTTTATATTGAAATAGAATATTTTTTTGAGTCTGGATGCAGATAACCTCTCACACTAAGAGGTTTTACAATCATTAAATAATCGATAACATAATTATGTCTTATCAATTTCAAGTCCAGAAATTTGATTAATTGGTTATTGTTCTCCTCCTTTGTTAAACATTTTTTGAATAAGCTTAGGGGAAGTGAATGTAATAAAAAATTTAAATAAATTTAAAAAATATATATTTTTTGGCTTCATCAAATTTATTAAAAATATGAAAAATACAAAAGTAGAATTGTTAATGCTACCTTTGGATGTATTATAAATAATAGCAATGCCACTATCTCAGGTCTATAAAATATAATTATTTTTTAAATATCTTCTACTGGGAGATGCAAATATTAATCAGAGGTTGAATTGAAGTAGAGTATATGTTTAATGATTTTGTTGATCATACAAATAAAAGATTGTTTTTTAGTTTGTTATGAAATTCATGTATAAAGTATTTTGCCATAATTAGGTTGAAACACTATTTCTCATATTTAATAAAGATCACTGATAAATTATTTAGCGATTGTT
This sequence comes from Epiperipatus broadwayi, assembly GCA_028023455.1. NCBI lineage: Eukaryota > Metazoa > Onychophora > Udeonychophora > Euonychophora > Peripatidae > Epiperipatus > Epiperipatus broadwayi. The sequence goes on from JAQFVV010012401.1 coordinate 7,591,306, forward strand.
TGGTTTGAAAAATAAGTTTGTTTCAATTATGGACATTTTTGAACCCTAATGGAAGCTCTAAGTTAATCCTTTATGTAATGTGATATTATGTCTAATTACATTTTGCTAGTAGGAAAATCAAATTAAAACAATATAGCTGAAATTATAATCAGTGAGTAGTTACACCAAGCTTTTTGATGAATCTATTCTTGTATAGCTAATTCAAAATGAATGTCAAATCAGAAAAGGTTTACTATAGATTAATGAAAATTGTCATAAGCATTATTAGAAATTATTTATAAATGAGTATAGTCACTGCAAAATTTTTTTAGAAAAAGACAAAGAACAAAAGGTTAAAGATGATTTATGCAGTGATTATACAAACTATTCATTCCATGAATCTGTGTGTATTACAAGCTGATTTTTGAATCTGTTTATATATCTTAAAGATGTATTGATTGGGAACTTAAAGATATATACTAAACAATCTGCAGTCCCTAATAAATTTTTTGTAATAAAGGAATATTCCCATTTTCCATTATCACTGAAATGCCATCATTTAAGTAAGAATAATAGCAATAGATATTTAATCTAGAAATAAAGATTTTTTTATTTGTATTTTCTCACTGTCATTGAATCACCCTTGAAATTTTTTATTTCAAAAACAGAACAATTTCTACTATTAGTATCAGTTTGTAAGATAGCAGTGATTGATTCATTCTTTATTTTACTCTACATGTGAGACATCTATGTAAACATCGTTATTTTTTATTTCAAAATAGCTTATAAGCATTGGTGGTCGAGAGGTCAGCGACAGCTGCTTTACATGCAGTTGTCCCGGGTTAGCAGGTTCACTTCCTGGCTGATGCTATGACCCATGAGAGAAAAAAAAATAGCTTATAAGACATTTATTAAATTCTGGAAAAATTTTAGAGCAATGATTTCATTCTTAAAACTTTTCATTTATAAGACCAAATGAAATCTATATTTTTTGTTGAGAAAAGTTTTCTATTTCATTAAGATCTTTTATATTAAGAATATTAAAATTTTTATAATTTTTTTTTTGTTGTTGTATTTGCTTAGTTTATTTAATTCTTTTACACATCTTCTGAACAGTTCTTGCAGTCAGTCCATTTGTCATAATTTTCTTGTTATATGAATTTTTGATTGAATATTTGGATCTTAATCTTGTTAATGAACTTTGTGTGGTGGAAATAGGGATGGCGTAATAGTTGGTACATTTACTTTTTATGTCAACTATTTGAGGGTCAAACCCAAGATGAATCAAATTTGGAAATTTTAACAGTTTCCAAACTAGCCATCTAATTATTAGTTGATTAATGGGTTTTATCTTATAATTTACTTATTTAATATGTAATAAATAAATTTTATACTAAGAAATGTTCCCTTTAATATGACTAGGTTTATTTAAAATACATGGATTGTTATCTTCTGAATGAAATGATGATAAATTAGCAAGAAATAAGGAAAACTATAAACCTTTACCATTTGGTATTTGACAAATCTAATGACTATTGCATTATTTTTTTTATAATTTCTTTGTGAAGAAATGCTAACCATATACCTTTTTAATCACCAAAACATATTATTTTTAATATGGGTACCTTTACATTTAAATAAACAGGTATTTTGTCTTCTAAATGAATTCTGATAATTCTGGGGCAATATCTGTTCCAAAATCATTTAATGATCAGATATTTGTTGACTTTTATTTGAAAGACTTCCACATAATTTTCCCAAGGTTTTCACCTATAGGAAGTTTAAAGCTTGTACAAAGTACTTTAAATATGCTTTATCACATATGTTGAATTTCTTACAAAACCAAGATTTATTCAAATGGAAGATTAAATATGAATTTAGAAATCATGTGTATTTTTTAAAAAGAATAAAAGACTTCTTTTTTTTTTTTTTGTTTTTTACTTATTTGAAGAATGTGAAGCATTTAATATTTGAGATCAAATATATTCCATGCTCCATGTATAAATATAAAAAGAAAAAAAAAATAGTAAAAGATTTCATCTACATTTGCTGGATGCTCTAAAAACAATGTGAATAATAAATAAGTTGTGTGATTTTTGGCAATAAAAAATATAAAACAAGCAAAACTCTCCATACAGATCATGTGATGTTTGGTGGTTTAATAAAAATTATAATTGTATTAAAAAACTTTAAAGATTGGAATAAATATTTTAATAATTGCATTAGATTCTCCCTCTCCCAATAATAGCAGAAATCATTGTCAAGTACTGGTCTGCTTACATGTGAATTAAGCAAACTGAAAATTAAAATATGTATTATTCAAGCTAAGAAAGAATTTATAAAAAAATAAATATGAAGATGTGTAACCTAAAATTTATGTATAAATAATTGTTTAAAAAAGGTATATATATATTTTTAAATTAAGGTTTTACTTAAGTATAATGAATTTCTGAAAAGATACAATTTTTAAAATAATTCACTTAATTTTTACATGATATGAATAATTTCTTACTTTAGACATTTTTTTGATTGTTTATTCATAATTTTGATTTTGAAGAATAATCTTGAGGATGTATAGGATTTATAGATTAATGAAAATACCAAGATTAGTAAAAGAACCATCACTGTGATCAAAATTTGAAAAGTTTTACATATGAGAATTTAATAGATTAAAAAATAAAAGATTATCTGATGATTATCCATAGCTTTTGAAATTGTTTTAATATGTTACTATTTCCTTTTATGAAACTAGGGATCACTTCTAATGTATCTGAAAAAGAATATAGGAAATTCAATTAATTATATTACCTGTTTTACCTTGTTTAAACCATTAGAAGTCAAAAATAAGATATGAACTGTACTTATCATTTGAAAATGTATTTTAATGTTATTTTCCTAATATGAATATTAATGATGTAAATTCTCATTTCTTTGAATTTTCTTGGCTTTATATTTTTCTCTCTCTTTTTAACGCAATTCAGTACTGAAGATTGCTTTAATATTTTTTAATGGTTTAAATCATGATGATGATGATGATGATGATGATGTAATAAATACTTTTTACAGAATTAATGATTGCAACTTTTTTTAATACAGATTTTATAAAATAATCATTTTATAAAAGTTTTTTAAAAATAATTTTTAGTCAGGTTTCATTGCAAAATTTACATAATCACAAGATTTACCTGTCAAGTTCAATTTTATGGGACTATTTTAAAATTATCATTTTTAACTATTTGAAATATTGAGCTGATAGATTTATTCAGGATCCTGTCTATGGATCATAATTGTTGTAGTAATTCTTTATATTAATTAAACATTGCTTTATTAAATTAAGTGGGAAGTGTACTTCTGCCATAGTTTTATGTTTCTTACAAAAGCGTCTTCTCATTCTTTTATATTGGTATAATTTTTTTTTTGTATTGAATAATTTCCATCTTGTGGTTTTTTCATCTTTAAAACATCTGAAACATTACACGAAGAGCAGAATTTTGACATCTAACAAGAGCATAACCACTAAAATATTATTCATAAATTTTCATCATGTATTTAAAATTATTGCCTCAAAATAAATACAAAAAAAGTTTATGATTCACATAAGTGTCTATGAAGAATATTTTAAAAGTAAAATGGATATTTCTTTGCAAGATGAATTATTTGTCGGTAATAATAATTTTAGGGTTAATTATTCATGAGATCATGTGATGTTTGATGCTCTTAATTATAAGTTGAGTTTAATATTCTCATTCAATTGATTGAATTGAGATTTTTTTATTGTATTTATTGTACCCAGTTGATAGTCAGTCCTGAAAATTTTAGCTCCAAGTCCACCACTCTGCCATTGTCTAAAGCTCACTTGGGATAATTAATTATTGAAAATATAGCAATTCTAGAGGTTAAGATTTCTTTGAAATTCATTTCTGCAATAAGTTTTAGTTTTGTCGGTAATGCAGTAAATGATTTATTATTAATTAACATCAGTGATATTTGGTGTGTTTCTACTATCAGTGGCATAAGTTACACTGTTTACATTTTAAGTTATTACATGATTTTGATAGAGAAAATGAATGGAAAGGTGATTATATTTGGTGTTTATATTATCCATCATCCTATTTTTTTGTAGATTATTGTTTTATTATAAGCAGTATCAAGCTTTTAGAAGGATAGCATCAATCCTGTTTAGATTGAACTTTACTAAAAAAAAACTTTTTTTTTGTTTTAAAACATAATTCAGAACTTCTGTATATGCACTTTTAAATTTTCTAAAAAATCTATTATGAAATAAGCTAACAGTAGTTTTGTTGATTTGAAGATGAGTATTAAATTTACATTTGAAGATCCTTGCAGAAAATGTAAGTATATATACACACATAAAATACAAAATTAGTACTCATTTTACATATATGTACAATGAACATTTATTATTACTTTTAAAGGGAAACAGAGATGAATCTCCAGCCGTTAATATGGACTTAGCAAGAAAAGAAGCACAGGATCTGTTTCAAGCAGGGGAAAAACGTTGGGGAACTGATGAATCTGTTTTTAATATGATTATGTCAAAGCGTCATTACAATCAACTTAGAGCTACATTTGAAGAATATATGAGAGTAAGTAATTACTTCATTTTTTAAATATCACTTAATTTTAAAAATGGCTTTTTGTTTTTAATATTTACATATTTAAAGTATAAAATGCTGATAACAAGAATAATTATATTAGTTAAATAAATATACATATAAAAGTATTGTTATATTAAAAAATCTATATTTCAGTCTGTATACTGTATTATTTATCTAACTTCTTTTGTTATACATATGAAGTAAAATTTAAAAATTTAATTAATGAACACTTATCAGAGGAAATCTCCCAACACTAATCCAAATACAAATTTAGAAAATGCTTTCATGAGTATATTGAATAACATGCATATATATGAGTCTGAATATATAAGAACGTGCATTGTGTATAAAATAATAGATAAGTAAATATTTCTAAATTATAAATATTGAATTAAATAATGGAAAGTCATGTGGTAGAGTGGAATCACAACCATTGTTCAATATTTAGATTGAGAAAATTAGAATTGTGAACAATGGATTCATATTTGCAATACAAATAAGAAATAAATATACAAAAAATAAAGGATAGATGAAATATAAAATAGAATTTGATAGAAATATAATCTGTATACATAATTTATAATAGAAAAACGTATATATTACTAAAATGTTCACAAATTGTACTTTAAAAGATTTGAGTTCTGCATGATTAAAAAAAAATCTCAATTTGAGAGTGAATCATAATTGAATATGTATTAACATAGCATAATAGAATTGTTGGAAATCATATATATATATCGCTAATTTTGATTATTATATTTATCTAATTAAGAATAGAATACTAATGTTCATCTTGCCTAATAATATCCACCATATTTTGTTCCATGCTCTCTTGTTTGCATTGTACATCATATATAATAATTCACATTTTCTTTTTCATATTTGACTGCAATAGAGCACTTATTGTTTAATGAACTGCACATTTACTGTATTTTTTAACATGCATGCATATATATATATATATATATAAAACATAGATACTTTTTTATATTTTATTTTGCTTGTATAAATTAAGATTATAAAATAATAAAGTAATAATAATTATATAGTTATTAATAATAAATTAAGAAAAGTTTTTACTATGTATGTGTGTTCACTTATTCACATTCACTCAAAAAATAAACTTACTATATAGTATTTTTAATTTTTAAATAAAATGAATAGTCAAATGTCAGATTTTCATTTCAATTTAACTTGCTATGTACAATATTCTTTTTTTTTTCAATAACCTTTTTCTTTCTATGTAAGTGTTGTTATCAGTAAACCATGATCTAGTTGTTTTGATGTTTTTAATGTATTGACTTCAGAATTTATACAGTTATCTCTATTTTAATTAATATTTCAGATTCTCAGTAAAACATTTCAAACTTGAAGCTTTCTTACTAAATATAAGACTGATTTAAATTCAATTTTTTCTCTGCCTATTCTTAAATCAATAACTTTCATTTTATGGCTAAGAAAGATAAGATATTGTATGATTTTTTTTTTTAATTTTGTAAAACTTTAAGCTTTACGTTTAGAAAACATTTTATTACATTAAATACTGTACTACATCAAAGGAAAGAATAAAATGTATGTGTTTCAATATAACCTGAAGAATGTGCTCTGAGATAGAAACATGGCTGCTATATTTTTTTGAAAAAATTATTGAATTTATGAATTTTAATGTTTCTTTAAAAAAAACTTGACCATGTACTGTACTCTGAGATGGAAAATTGGCTGCTTGTGTATCAAAAAATTTATTAAATTTATGAATTTTAAGGTTTTTTTTTTTTTTTGGTTTGTTTGGTTATTTACATTTTTTTTTGTTTATTTATATATATTTTGAATAGTATATAAATTAATAATCTGTTTATACTGATAGTGTATATTATAAATTCATTGTATAATACCATGCTAATTTTTGATTATATCTCTTATATTAATCAGTATTTATACTTTTTGTGTATGATATATTCATTTTGTATGTAAATAATGTTTCATACCAAGTATATCTTTACATGGGTATAATCCATATACTTTCTGTACAATATTATTTATAGTAAATAAATTTTTTAATTAAAGAAATAAATATTAATTACTTCACTCTAGGATTTTTCATCTCGATAGACCTGAGATCATAATGTATCACCTGAAAACAAAAACCTTAATTTTGGTATGAATGAATCATATTTAAAAGGAATGCCTAATTATAATTACATATTTAACAAACTATATTATAATGGTCTTTAAAATATGGTTGTAGTAAGTGTGATAATGATTATATAGGTTAATAGAAAATTAATTATAATAATAAGATTTTTCATTTCCGTGTAGTGACCTTAAAAAGTTTATCTTTTAATTCTGCAATAGTTTTCAGAGCCAATATATTGAGTCCTGACACCATATGTTTTTAATTATATCAGTTTATATTATGTATTGCGGTACTAGAGATTTTGGCAACCATCTGATATACCATGTATAGAATACTATCAGTTTAGTTGATATTGCTTGCCTGGATATATCCAAAGCTTTGTGTTTGTCATATCTAAAATTTTGTAATTGTGTGATCTATTCTAATAAATAGATAAGTTAATCTTGCTGATTATATTATGCTTATGATTGTAATTCTAGGTATCACTTTTCACTACATTCTGATCAAACATTATTTTATGAGGATTTTCTAATATTTTTTTGTGATATGTTACTTATCTATTGTCTGCTTAAATATAATTTTAGCTATTGATGTTTGTAAAATAATTATTTTGTGTTTAATCATTGATTTGAAGAATCCAACTTACAGTGATATAAGAGCACATTTGATATACTCTTTTATTTTATTTTTTTATGATTTGTATTTTATGATAACACAAAGGTTACTCATATCAGTTGGTTAAATAATATCTTGTTTTTATTTTTTCATGATTTGCATCTCATAATAACATAAAGATTACTCATATCGTTAAATAATATCAAATTTTAGGTCTGCCATTTTGTGGCAAAGTGTGAACTATGTCTAAGAGCAAGAGCCTAGCCTATTTAATTTTTTGTAGCAAGAAACAATAATGATATCAGTAATTTTTAAATTATTTTTAATATATTTTCCATAATATATTGTAATAATATTTACTAGTCCAAATTAATAGTTGTAAACCGAACTTCTAAGAAATTTTGTTGGTTTTTCAATATTGTTATTGTGGTTATTAATAATATTATTGAAGTGATACTAATGATATTGATAAGATTACCTTATAAGACAAATTATTAAACTAATCCAAGATGTCTTCTCATACTTACTTTATAAATATAGTGTTTTTGAATATGTGTGTCAAAAAAATGTTTTTATTGTGATTTATATTTAATTATAAAAACACTCATGCACCTAAAGTTAATTTTAAAAGAACAACATATAGAATAAAAAGGCATATCACTAACAATAATAATGATATTTAAAAATAGTATTAGTATAGGAATAACTATTAAAATATATATAAGATTGAAATTACACTTAATAATAATAGAAAGTTTTAACATAATATTTAAATATATGTGTATGCATGCACAAATGATTCTAGTTTTTGAATGTATTTAAATGTAGAAGGGTATAATAAAATATTTAAGTAAATTTATTATTATTGATATTAATATATTAATTATAATGAGAATTTAAAAATAAATAAAATAAAGTCATTTATTTTAATATTTACAATATAATATTTATTTGTAAAATGTTAATATGTATTTTTATTTTATTAATGTAATATGATATTTAAAATATTTTAAAAGGTATATTTTGTAATTTTAAAATAATTTTATTATACATTTGGTGCCATAAATTCTTAAAAATTTCCAAAGATCAACTGCTACATATCATATCCTGGCAACAATGATAAAATTTCCCTGTAAAAAAATCAAAAGAGTGAAGAATTTTTAATGAAGAGGATGATTTCATTAATCATGTGATACAAATCTATAAATCCACCTACATGATCATAATTATTTAGTCTTCTTTATTAACTGATTGCAAGTGAACTGTATTATATTTTGCAGCACCATGATAATGGAGTAGAAAACCAAATAAACATTTGCCTTGATGGCAAATGTAGTTCAAAACTTTCCTTAATGGAGAACTATATATCTAATCATGTTTATCATCTTGTAATGCATTTTAAAAGGAATTAAGCTTTAAAACCTGGATTTAAATATGAAATTTAAAATTATATGGGAATGCTACTTTTATTTAAACCACAGCAATCTAAAGTTTTCTGAATAAATATCAGTGTATTGGACAATTATAATTAAAAATGAATTTTTAACTAATGCATTTTATTTTTGTGAGGATAAACACTTTTATATTGGATAATTATTGTTAAAATAAATTTTTAACTAATGGATTTTATCTTTATAAATATTTTGAGAAAAATTTATAATTTATGAATGCCATCTCTTAAGAGATTAATAACAAGAAAGTAACACAATTTCTTGGGATTCACAGAAATAAATTTTAACTCGCTATTATTGGATTCAAAGGATTATTTATTATATACCACACCTAGGAAATAAAATGTCTCATTCTGATTTTTGGAATATTTTAAATTCATTAGTAATGGATTGTACTTAAAAAAGTCAAACTGTGTTACTAATTACTCTATCATAAGGATTAAATTTTGTTTCTTCTATCCATTAGGATTTTACTACCCAAAACATCAAAGGATTTAATCACTTTCAAATATTTTTGAAAAAGTGGGATAGAATATATATTTTGAATTTTTAAAAAAGACTTTGAATTAATTTTAAACTATAAGGATATATTTCTCAAATTTGTTTTAAGTGTTAGAATATCTAGAGTTATTTTGTTCAATAAAAGTTCTCACAAGAAGAAAGGTATGATAACAAAATATAAAGGTAATATATTAAATTTATGATTATTATTTAATATAAGGGTGTTATGATTTTTTGTATTATAGAGACTAGTTATTAACATTTAAAGTTAATCAATAATTAGTTATAGTTAAGTCATAATACCTGACATTTTTGTGTGTTTTATTAATTTAATAGTTGAAATATTTTATAAATATTGCTTTTCTTATTTATCTACATGGGTATTCTGAGGGTTTTTATAAAGATTATATTGTATATTCAGTTATACTTGTAGCGTTGAGACTTATATAAATATTATTGATCAGTTGAGTTGTTAAACTTCTGTCAACATTATATTATTATTTTATTTATAATGTGAGCTTGATAAGCCTCTTATGAAATGCCATCAATATCTGTTGGGATCAGATTAATTAAAGTCATACTTTAAGAAGAATATTGGAAGTTGTGTTAATTGCTTTTTTATGAAATAGCTAAGACACCTAGAGGAAACTGATTTTATTATTTAATTAAAAATGCAATAAAACATTCTTTTATTTTGCTTATTATTTATAATTAAGTCTTTTGAATAGATCTTAATAACTCTCTTCAATAAAATGTTTTGTTTTACATGTTGTTAAGATATACTACACATTTAATTAGTAATAAAGTAGGAATCATTTTCCAATAATTAAAAATGTTTATAATCATTGTAGAGAACATGTTATTTTGTTGTTTATTTAAATATTTTTTTAATTATGCTTTATTGTTAATAAAATAATTATATTTTGTTAATAGTTATTGTACATAATCTATTAATTTTATATGATCACATAATTTTATAATTATTATATATTATTTAAAAGTGTACTGCTTGATATGAAATATTATTCATTATTTTTATATATTTACACCATCATCATTTTAATATTTAGTTGCTTAAGATATGAATTAAATACAGTAAAATACCCCTTGTTATTTAATCCTATCAATAATAATAATTTATAATTTTAAAGATTTAAAATTTTAAATAATATTATTTAATATATAAATAACTTTAAATCGAATTTATGTAATATAAAAACTTAGAACAACTTGCTAGCCCAAATATAAAAATTGTTATATGATTTATTTATTCTTGTAAATCCATAGTTAGTAATAATAAAACCATGAGATATTGTTGTGATTAGTTATAAATACACATCTGTATAGTGCTTCCTTAAAGTAAATATTTGTTTAATATCAAGAGTTTAGTAAAGTGACCATACAAGTATTTAAAATGTTAAACTCAACCTTATGTGATTGGTAATTGGTCAAAATCATTTTATTAACGGATCAATTGTATCTATGGAAATTTATTTAATTGATTGTTGTGGAAATTATCATGTGAATTACAGATCAGCATGTTTTAACATCCCAGCATTATTGCTTTGATTATGTATTCTGATGGATGAGCACATAGTTTGTGCATCCAAATTATGTTTAAATAATTGCCCCAAGCTGGCAAGAGTTAGCCTGGTCCACAATAGTCCCATTTCAAATCCAATCACAAGATTGACTGTTGACTTATTTTATTGTTGATAACTCATGATGATGAATGAATTATACTTATTTTTTAATGCTGGTGAACTTAGTTAATTATGTGTAAACTTAAGATAGTTAGCTGTGCTGATCTCTTAGAGTGATCTCTCATGCTCATTAGTTTATATTTTATATTAAATATTGATAGTTAATTTTATATTTATTTTGAACTGGGGTTGATGATGATTTGCCATCACCCAGGTTCAATCCCAATAATGATGGTAGCATTACAAATGTCACCCAACTTGTGGGACCTCGATTTTCATACTGTTACAAATGAATACCCTGTTGTGGAACATTGTAACTGCAGGTTCTCCGTGTATTAAAACACAGTTTTCCAGAAACATTATAATATATATGTTTTATGCAAATGAATAAAGAAATGCTTAACTACCTCTTTAATCAAAGACATTGAAAAATAACTCTGATTAAAAATAAAATTTAGAAGGTATTAAAAAATTTTTTTCTTTAAAAAAAATACTCTTAAACATAAAACTTAATTTCTTTTTTTTTTAAAAAAAAAGATTAAAATTAACATTAATTAAATAAGGTATAAAAACAAAGGGAAAAAAATGTTTCTTTCCTTAGTATATTTTTCTAATTTAAATTAAAACTACTAATTAATTATAACTATTACTGAGGGAGAGAGAATAAAAAAAAAACTTGTTTACATTCTTTCACAATTCTCTCTCTCCCCTTTATAATCATTTATAACTTATTCAAATAATTCACATATTAAAATCATATTACTACTAATAAATTAAATGTTTGATAATTCTCACCATATGGGGACTTGAAAATATTGAGTTAAGTAATGACCTTTAAGAAAAATTAAATATTACTTTCCCCCATTAATGAAATAAATCCTCCTCCCCCCGTTAATGAAATAATCCTTTATATTGCCAACTATCTAATTCTTAATACCTTTTTCTTTTAGTTCATGTAGCCAACTTGTTACATTATATATAGAGAGAGATAGAGAGAAAGAGATTAAAAGTACACAACAGCTTTTAAATAACTGGCCACAACAGTCCTTTTTAAAAGCATTGTGAAGGGAAAAGGTTTTACTAATCAGTCATTGCAATTAATCAAATGCTGAATATTATTGGTTTACCTCCATGCTGGCTATTTAAAAGAAAAATCCTAAGCTTGATTGAAATCTGAAAAAAAATGTCAAATTTTATTTAGCCAGAAATTGAACTCTGGTTATAAGTATACTAGGTATTTACATTATCTGTATGCCATGAGACCTTTCTGCATATATACATATTTACAAGAGCTGTAGAAAGGAATCTTTATGAGAAATGGATGAATATAGTAACATGTTTGCTGAAGTATATATGAAAAGAATAGTTATGGTTTGGAAAAAAAATTGATTTAAATTTGAAAAGTTTATCCTACAAATGAATTGATAATGGTTAAAAATGACAATAGTGAACATCCTTTTGATGATATGTTTAGATATATATTTTAACAGTTTACAATAATGTTGGTATTCTTTCTGTAGGGATCAATCCATTTCCTATTTGTGATAGCCTTTTAATGAATATTATTTATATAAATTGTAATGGTACAGAATCTGGGGGTGAACCTAGGATAATGGAAAATCATTATTATCAATCCCAAGCCAACAAAATATAAAATTAAATGTAAAAAGAATGAGCATGAGCCTGAGAGATCAACACAGAACTAACTATAAGTAATTAAGACTAATTATAAGTTCACCAGTGTTACACAAAAGTAATAATCATTCATCATCAGGAATCATCAACAGTCAATCTTGTGACTGGATTTGAAATAGGTCTGCTATAGACCACACTAATCATTTAACCACTTCCAGTTTATGACAGATTATTTAAACAATAATTTGAACACACAAACTTAAGTGCTAATTCTTAAGAATATAACAATTAAAAAAATAATGCTGGAATACCAAAACATCACTGGGGATATTGGATGAGTAGGCATTAGATAGGGATTTTATGCACAAGCCTTCTGGCATCCATTGATTACTCTGTTTAGCACAGGTGGCAATACTGTATGGAGAGTTTTGCTCTGTTTATCAACAATACTAAAACATACTGATCATCATCAATGCTTTGGCCACTTAATACCATTAAGGTACTGGCTAACTATAAGCTTAATTTCTAAATAAATAATTAAAATGAAATGTATTGCATAGGTTTTAAAGGGGATATCCTTTAAAGGATATCCCCTTTGCACCATCCAGAATTAGAGAAGTAATGAAATTAATTATATATATATATATATGTATTTGCACATATATATATATCTGGGCCCCTCCAATATTTATAATTAAAATTTTAAATAGAAAATTTTCAGATTTTATTCACTTATTAACTGGTTTAGAAATTCAACACATACAAGATGGCAGACGGAAAGTTTTATAAGCATCGTTACGCACGTGGATCTAGTTCGATTCTAGTTTAGAAATCTAGAAAGATGTGGAGCGTGGATCTGACCTGCAGATGCATTGCTTTAATACAAACCTACCAGGAATTGTGGACAAACTAAAGAAAATCTGCAGTCAATATAACATTAGAACTGCTTTTCAAAGCCATACCACACTTTGAGGAATGCTTTTACTAAGCCTAAACTGGAAATGCTGAAAAACAAAAACTGCATCTATGAAATACTACGTGAATGTGGAAGGAAATACATTGGTGAGACCGGTTTCCCTGTTGAACAGTGATTGAAAGAGAACAAACTAATGGTTAAAAGAGAATAAATAGATGTCTCTACCATAGCAAATCATTTATGTACTAATGACCATATGCTTAAGTGGGAAAATGCAAAGATATTGGATAAAGAGGAAAAAATGCATAGCAGAAAATTCAAGGAAGCTGCTCATATGTCAATGGTAAATAATCCTATAAGTCAACCCAATGTGGCAATACACAATGTATTGAAGCCTCTACTTAATCTTTCTCTTAGGAAAAAAAAAATTTGAAGGACTCTGGAGGATTTGAAGCAATCCTCATATATAAATATATCAAATTTCTACTATATGTTGCCTTTGACAGAATAGCTCAGTTGGTAGAGTGTTTGCCTTAAATTTGATATTTTAAGAATCTAAAGGTGCGAGTTCAACTTCTAAGCAAATAGTGTCACTGTGCATATAGGCCAGCAACACCTGAAGAAGAGTGGAGAATAATACTACTCGAAATGTTGTGTAATTACTAACCTGTATTGTGTTATTACTAATAAGTTGTTTGTATTTGAAAGTTTAAATTAAGTTTAAAATTTTCTATACATTCAACATTCATTCATAAATGATGGAAATAGTCCAACATATCACATCTTACTACCTTCTGACAAATAATTCTTTAATTAATTCATTATTACCTGAATTTAGACAAGAAGTTTTAAAAGTAATTGATGTTACGGAGTAAAAAAAAATATTTTTCTCCAGTTATTCCATTAAAAATCAAACTTTTTGTCTACTCAATCAATTCATAATGTGTAATTATTACACAGCTCAGCATCTTTTATGAAAATTAAATAAACCTTAATTCTTTTTTATATACTCATAAATTGATTATATAATTCATATTATAGTAATAGAAGGTCAGAAATACTTTTGTAGAGATATTATTATTCAAAGTTATATATCTTATAATTATCTCTGTAGTTCACTAAACTTTTCAATGTAATATTTATTAAGGCTAAAACCTTAAGAATATGCACCTGAAAAAAATGACAGTAGGGACCTCTGCAAATCTTTAATACAAGATTTATTTAAAAGACAAGAGCAGCCACTCTTATCTTAACCTACTGTCTAAATAAATAGGACAATCTAAAGCATTTTGATTTGAGAGAGTAAGGCTTTTAAGTACCTCACTGATTAAGTCCACAAATTCTATAACACATTAACATTCGCGAAATCTTTACGAATCAGTGTTGAGATCTTATGCTTAGAAATCTATTAAGATAATATAAAGTTGTAATAATTATATTTATAAAGCCCATACTCGTTAAGGCTAAAATCTTAATAATATGCGCTTGAAAAAAACGATAGTAGGGACCTCTGCAAATGCGCTTTATAAATATAATTATTATAAAACTTCTCAATCTATGTTACACACTAACCCACACGCACACACACACATATATATATATTGTAAAGAAATAATAAAGGGTGATGATAAATGAATAAGAACTGGTTGTTCATTTTTGACTGATTTATGATGAAAAGAAAGAAGAGGTACTGGATGAATTACTGTCCTGCCACTGCTAGAGACGTCATTTCTGCAAAAATTGCCATCTAGCGGCTGGAACTTGCGTCGTTTGCTTTTGGCCACTTCTCTGAATATTTCTGCAATTTTTGCAGAAATGACGTCTTTAGCAGTGGTAGGACAGTAATTCATCCAGAACCAAAGAAGAAATACTTCAGCAGCCCAACTGCATGATATAGATCTAGAATAATACATAATTCATTATTATAGTATATTTTGGATTAATATTTTGGATCCTACAGTGTAACTGCTGTATTATACAAGCCATAAACGTATATTTGATATTCTTTTTAGTTTTGGATCAACCATATAATCAACTACATTCACTTTCTATTAACCTACTTATATATATCTGTTCTTAATTAAAAATGTTATGTATTCATATATTTAAGTTTTAATTTTATAAATAGATAGACAATAATTGACAGTATATTTAGTGCATGAAACAATTTCAATTAACTATATAGCAAGAAGTATATAAAACAACAGAATTTCTTTAATTAGTAAGTCTTTGCCTGTCTACAACTTTTTATTAATGCATTTCCATTTCATTTTAACTAAAATAAATATCCTTTTAAAACTGTCTTTAATACATGCATAAAATTGATTAATACGCATGTATCTATATAAAGAAATAAATCAATGTCTGACATTTTTACTGATTTTTTTTTTCGTGTATACATAATATTGATTTTAGACATTTACTCTGGTGTATATATACTGAATAATATTACCATCACAAAATTGATTAAAAACAAGTAATGATTATATGGTATTAACATAAATAAAAAAGTACTGGCTGATTTTTAGAACTATTTATTGTTCATTTTTACAGTCCAGATAGATTTTATTTAAAAACAATTTTAAAGTTGTTGTTTTTTCTAGCATAAATAGCAGTTATTCCAACCTAAGAGCATAAGTAAATTATTTTCTTCAATTCATTGTTTTGGTCAACGTAGTTGCACCCCCCCCCCCAATCTTAAAAAATACTTGAGTCATTATTAAGAGTAAATACTTTTGGATTGGTCCTCTGGTCCTAAATGTTACCTCTCACGTCTTTTCCTTGCAAACCGTTGTAAAAAGAAATTTTTCTGACAAAATGTCATTCCTGCTTTTATCATTTCTTAGCCTTGTTTTGTTTTTATTAAAAAACAATTTAATTAAGAACATTGTAGTTCTGCCAATTAAGAATTGTGCCTTTTCAAATATATTGCTACATTTTACTTTCAAAACCATTAAACAAAACGTTGAATATTAATAATTTGCCTATTTAGTTTCTAAATTATAGTTTGTCTTTTAAGGCTCTCCTATATCATTTTAACAGCTCGCATTTGTGAGGTTTTGGTTGCAATAGAATGTATATTGTTTATTGAACTATATAGGTACAATATATTTCAACATATATATATATATATGACATAGATACTTTTCTATGAATATAATCATCATCATCATCATTGTCAATCATTATTAATTCACTGTAGAACGATGATCTCTCCAAGTTCAATCCATCTCCAATCTCTAGCCTCTGTTCTCCGCATCACCCAGCGTACTTCTTTATTTCATCCATCCATCTCACATATGGTCTCTTTCTGGGTCTTTTACTATCTCTTTGGATCCAATTTAAGAATTCGACTATCTATCTATTATAATCTATTCTAGCAATATGTTTAGCCCAACTCCACTTCAATCTCTTAATTCTTTCAATGATGTCAATTATACCTGTTTGTTCTTTTAGTCATGTATTGCATTTTTAATCTCTTCATGTTACTCCTAACATGCCTCTCTCCATTGCTCATCTGTTAAGTGTTCATTAATTTCATCCATTATGTTTCAATCTGTAGTAATAATCTGATGAATGTATTAGTTGTTAACTTCTTTTAATTCATCATTATCAATCTTTATTTTCATCTTTTGACTCAAATCCATTGAATATTACTTTAGTTTTTTTTAATATTTACCTTTAGTCCTACTTTCTTACTTTCATCTGATAACCCTTGCAACATTTCCTGAAGCTCTGAAGCATTATTTGCAAAAACAACTACATCATTTGCAAAATCTAAATGGCTTAAATAATTTCCTTTTTTTTTCCTTTTAGCTTCCCATTTTAATCCACAAAATGCTTCTTGTAAAGCTGTTGTGAGTCACCCTGTCTTACACCCTTCTTGATGTTAATCTTCCTAGCATCATAATATAATATAATTGTTGCTGTTGCATTTTTATAAATATTCTTCAGAATATGACAATATCCTGGGTTTATATCTTGATAATCCAATGCTTTAATCACTGAAGAAATTCTTATAGAATCAAACACCTTTTCATAATCTACAAATCCAAAGCATAATGACAACTCATATTCATTGCTTCTTTCTATAACTTCTCTAAATACTTGGATATGATCCACTATACTAAAACTACTTTTAAATCCAACTTGTTCTTTTCGTTGATTGAAATCCAAAGTTCTCTGTAGAGAAGTTGTAATTAGCTGGTAAAAATTTTGTATAAAACTAATGAAAAACTGATAAATCTGATAATTTTTAATATCTTATCAGTTTTTTTAAATATTTATATTAATGCTTCATTCTTCCAATCATCTGGTACATCTTTATCATTTAGACATTTGGTATATAACTTTGCAACAATTTTTTCTAATTCTTTATCTTTTTTTAAGATATCGATTATAATTCCATCATTATCTGCTTCTTTTTTCTTCTTCATAAATTTAATTGCATGTCTCATTTATTTATGTAAAATCTTGGGCAATTCAGAAGATATAATAGTTGTAGGAGATAGTTGCTCTTTATCATATAATTCTTGATAGAATTCTTTTATACACGTCATCTCCCTTTTTAGTAATAGTTTCATTTTTTTTTCTTATTGCAGAAATAAGTTTCCTACCAATACCAAAATGTTATTTTATACTCTTGAGACTTTTATTCTCTTCTACAGCTTTTCTTGCTAGTTCACAATTATACTTTCTTATATCATTATCAACTCTTTTTCACATTGTTTTACAAAATTTGAGATATTCAATTCTTCTTAATGCATCATTTTTATATATATCTTGATATTCCTTCTTTTCTTCATAAATTTTCTAACCTCAGTAGAAATTTTATTGGTCAATTGCTGCTTTTTTCTACCAGCTATTTTTGTTGCAGTTTTTAAAAGTGTATCAGTTATTTTTCTATTAATTTTATTCAAATCTGAATCATTCAAAATCTGCTAATATTTAAAAATGATTTGCAAGTTCTAATTTAAATTTATTAGAATGTTTCTGAAGATTAGGAATATCAACTATTGTTTTTCTTAATAATTTCTGTCTCTCTAGGTTTGCTTTAAAATATATCTTACATTTCACTAATTGGAGATCGCTTCCTGTGTTGAATTTATTAAAAACATTACAATCATGAAATATATATTTTCTTTTAGTCAAAACATAGTCCAATTCTGTTGTCCCTTCATTTGGATGCTTCCATATCCCTTTTCTTTTAACATTTTTCTCAAAAAGAGAATTCATAATATAAAGTTTTTCTTTTTCTGCAAACTCCACAAGTTTATGTCCTCTCTCATTTTTATTACCGTAATCAAATTTACCTACAGCACTTTCATCTTTCAATTGTTTATCAATTCTGGCATTAAAGTCTTCCATAACAATTTTAAAATGTTCTTTGGTCTATCAAAAACCTTTTGTACATCCATATAAAAATCTTCTACTACTTCATCATTATGAGAACTTGTTGGGGCATAAACCTAAATTATCTGCATTTGGTATCTGCTATTAAGTTGTATAACTAATCTTGCCATTCTGTCCGATACATCATCAATCTCCACAATGTCGTTCTTCCATTTTTTATTTATAGTGAATCCTATTCCACTTGTATTTCCTACCCAATATTTATGCCTTTATAGTAGAGTATATATTCATTTTTTAAATCAATTCACTCTTTTTTTAATTTCACTAAGTTTAATAATATCACATTTAATACGAGATACTGTAGTTCTGCTTCCAATTCTTGCAGTTTTCCTTCACTTGAAAATGATCTGCAAATGTAAATACCTAAATAAAAGATCATAATCAAGTGGCAGCCTGAGTCCATAATCAGGGGATTCTTAGCACCCTCCACTTTCGGCCACCAACTGCTGCTTGGGCTGGTGACTTTACAGTCTTCTAGGAATAGGGCCATATTTTATTTTTGTCTGTCGTGATTGTAAATATGTATTAGAATTTTTTTTTATTCACACATTCATTCTGCCTTCAAGAAAACTCAACTTATGTTTCAGTTAAAAGTTATCAGGCAACTGAGAAGAAAGACTATAGTATTTCTTGATCTTAAAATTTAGAGGTAAAAAGCTAATAAACTCACCATACAGACTAATATGTGTTGATGAGCAGCCCATCCATGTTTGTATATTATATGAATAATCACATAGTAATAACAGCTGCAACAACAAAAACATATGGAGTGGACCTTAGGAATTTGCCTTATATATTGTGCCCTTTTCTATAGGTCAATGATGGTTATAAATGGTCAATTACTAAAAAATTTTAAAATTAATATTATATAGTATTTAAAATTATAAACTATGGTTAGGCAATAAAGGGTTAATATAATATATTTAATAATAAGTATTGTGATGGTGGGGATTGCATCTAGTTCTATATTTTTCTAAATTATTTTTCAAAATTTTATATAATCATTTTAAATAATATAAGTAGCAAATTTATTAATACAGATAAAACTAGACTAAACACCGGAAATGTCTACGTGACTGTCTGGAATATTCTATGTATAAGCACTAGTTTAAATTAATACTAATAATTAAAATATTTAAATAGTATATTATGGAACTGGATGGAATTGTCACACATTATAATAAAAAATAAGATTATACATCTTTATTAATTATTGTTTCAAAATTATTTTAAAAGTAATTAAATTGTAATAGATAATAATTAATTTAAAAATAATAATAGGTTAATATTTAAGTCTATTACGTCATGATTTTAAAACTTTAGAAATTGTTTACAAACCAAAGTAGGGAGTGACCAATAAAAAGATAGATCTTGGCAGACAACAAAAATTGCGCCAATTAATTATATAAACGAGGAGAACAAAAATGTGTTGACTCCAGAGCAGAGGTAAAATTTTAAGCTCTTTAAAATTTCTTTCTTTCTTCAATTTATTAGTCAATTTTATTATAATTTTAATAAATATCTATTGAAAGAAAACTAACTGACAATTTAAAATCTTCCGAAGAGAATCTAAGAATAAAATTTTAAAAAAAGTTCTCATAATAATGTTTCACTAACTCCACAGTAACCTGCCAGTGGATTCTATTAAAATATAATCTGAATTTTCAATAAAAAATGGATAGATTCTGAAAACCAAGTTATATAATATTCCAAAAAATGTTAATGTTGTTCATTGATATAGTTTGTATAGCATATTACTATGAAAACTGCTTTCGTGCGTATAAAATTAATGAAAGGACATTGTGCGCAAAGTTAATGAATATAATGGAAAATAAAAATAAATATTATTCATATAAGAATAAATGGAAAAAAAAAAGAATTTTTATGAATTGCTTTCTTTGAGATGACCTGAGCAAATACTCCAGAAATAGTTAAAGATCGAAAATGTTGCATATAAATTAATAATGAATGAAAGTGAAATTACCAAGGAAAATACTTGCCTAAAGAAGGAAAAATATTTTACAGAGAAATAAATATAAAATATTGGATCCATGGAAAAACACAATTGGTACCGTAATGATTAAATACTTGTAATTCTGCTAGAAATAAAGATGCATCAACGCGCCGAGGTAATATTCGCCCGAACATTAAAAATTTCGTGGGATAACTAAATAAATGTTTTTTTAATAATTTTGAATTAAACATTAAAACTAAAGATCGTCTAAATAGTTTACTAAATGAACTAATTTATTTAAAACTTTAATAAGCCGAAAGAAGAACATTCGGACAAAGAAGAAATAATAAATATTATGGGACTAACCAAGATTTACCACCAGAAAAATATGTGATTATGGTTCAAATTATTTTCTTTATTAATCTAAGTTAAACATTAAGTTTTAGATAGCGATAGGGAAACAAATACATTAATTCGCAATATAACATTATATAAAATAATATGTTGTGATTTTGAATGTTCAAATAAAATTGTATGTGTGTGGAAATTTTGTATATTTGCGATGCTCGAGGAGAAGGAAACCTACTACAAACTCTAATAGAAAGGTAAAAGATTATTTTGGTACATTTTATGGTTATTAATGATATAATGTATGTTTTATTTATTTAGATCAGCTGTGAATCGAATGAATGTAATGCAAAGTTTTATTGTTATAATTATTGTAAAACGCATTTTTGAAAAAACAACACTCTAAACACTTTGAGATGTGATTAGATTTTTTAAAAATATGCATACAATAATCATTTAATGTGTTATTAATATAGTTCAATATAACCGATGGTTATGTCATATTTTCTGTTAAATTTTCTGATTAGGATATTTAAGTGGTATTTTAACAAAACGTAGATGTCGAACCTACAGTGTAACAAAGCAAGACAAATTGTTCTTATGGAATAGGGAAATGTCTTATATTAGTGAATTTTGTTTATTGTTTTAAAAGGTAGTCAGTTTTATCGATGTTGGATACAGTAAAAATCTTGAGGGATAGTTTGGGTAGTGACTTGGTAGTACGTGGAGATTCGGAAACCAAGAGGATGTATTAAAAACTAGGATGCTACAGGGAATGAAATAATAAGTAGTTTTAGATGGTAATGAGCATAGTTAACAAAGCCCTATGACTGTTACACATGTTGTCATGGACAGTGTTATTTTATCTTTCTTGTGAATCTTATTAGATGTTTGGTAAAGCTGAATAAATAGCTGCCACATCATGCTTATCGCCAGGGTTATCAGACAATGAATGTCGGCCCTATTCACACTGTTCCATACATTTTGAAGTATATATTTTGATAAGTTATCTATCTATCTTCCCAATATCCTATACATCTTTCGCTATCTTTATCTGTATTTCTTGCAACTACATCGTTATTTGATAAGTCTATTGAAAAGAAACAATAGATATTTTAGAATGTATGTCATGCTGTTATTTGAAATAAGAATAGTTAAGTATTAACAAAGAGTAGATTATGATTATTGAAAGAGAGATGCAGATATCCTAAGAAAGGAAGGAGTCAGAGAATTATTTTAATTTTTAAGAAATGAACTATAATTTGATAAAAATATACCCAAATAGAAATATACAAAAATATTAAAAATGATTTAACGTTTTCTTATTGTTGATTATTTTTAAGGAATATAAGTATTGCATATTTAAAGAATGTAATAACATTCGATAATTGTGATATATGTGAAACTGAAACAGGTGATAATTAAACCCATGTTATGGCATTATACATGAGTATGGCTTATGGAATAAATGTATTAGAGTTTACGAGCATTAGAGAACAAACGTTATGGGTAATCATAATATTTGAACAATATGCAGAGTGACTTATATAGAGTTACAAGAAAATGTAATTTTTTTTTAAGAGGAAAAACATATTGATTGTAAATTTATAATGTTTATAAATGATGTTTATCCACATATATAATTTATAATACTGTAACTTTAATATTAAAAGGTAAAGAATAGTATTACCCATAAAATAGTTAA
Source organism: Epiperipatus broadwayi (assembly GCA_028023455.1). Classification (NCBI taxonomy): domain Eukaryota; kingdom Metazoa; phylum Onychophora; class Udeonychophora; order Euonychophora; family Peripatidae; genus Epiperipatus; species Epiperipatus broadwayi. The sequence continues at coordinate 7,614,278 of JAQFVV010012401.1, forward strand.
AATAAGTAATATAATAAAACTAATGAGAAATAAATAAATAACTTATAAAAGGTATAATAATTTAAATTAACTATAAAAGAAATCTAAAAATGTATAATTCAACTATTGTAAGGTTAAAAGAAAAAACTGAGGATATCCCTTGTAAATAAATGTAAATAGATTTGTTTTTTATCTTAATTTTGATTGTTGTTAATAAAATTCTAAAATTTGTTTATTAAAACTTGTGTCTGAGTTTTGTTTTCTCTACATCATTGCATGAATTCATAGGATATGTTTACCATCATTAAACTAAGTATATAATTGTTTGCACAAAAAATAAAATAGAGAAGTATATTTAATCTTAAATATTTATGGATGTTTTGTAATTGAATTATAAAATTGCATTGCGTTACTGGTCATAAATCCCTTGTCATAATAATTTGCTAAATTGTATGCTATTAGTTGCCACTTGCTTCATTTATCAGATTATCTAAACACTGCCACTTACTAATTTATTTTATTACTTAAAGATAAAAAAAGAGGATATTAGATTATTAACTAATTTATTACGGTTATAAATTTGCGATAAAAGGAAGGCTGTACTAGTTAGATTAAACAATGAAGATTGTGATCATTATTATTATTGTTTTATTATTAATCTAATTTCAGAGTAGTAAATTATGACACAAAATCCCTTATCATATTTTGCTACCTTATTTTAATTTAACCTTGAATAAATTTAAGAACCTGAGATTATTTCATTTGAGCTAGATAATTACTATTATTGTTATTATAGATAAAAGATTAATACTTTAATTGTTAAATGAGTCTTAGTGATTAGAAGTTGCAGAAGTCATAAGAATACTATGTTGTTATTATATGTAATAGTAGTATAAGGGGGGATAGTGTTCTTATGCCATTGAGGTGGTATCCGATGGGATATTATCTCAATGTAATCTACTTTGTCACCCTTATTTCCACTTCTAGTCTCATGAATTCTGAAATAGTTATTTGAGTTAGTTTAAAACAGAACCTAAGTTAATTTTAATAAAATTTGAGCTAGTAAAGCACTTAATTGAATATCTCATTAATGATTAGAGCTAGAACCTGGTGAGGCGATTTTCACTTTGTTATATTATTTATTTTGGGGGAAGTGGAGTACACATAAACACGTAAATTACACGTAGGGTGAAAGGGTAGATTGTGGCGTAACGTGGTGGGCTCGAGGTGTAAGTGGTTACACAACATAGGTGAAGGCCAGATTGTGGCAGCCCAACTTTAGGGGCCCTCAACGTGATTGGCCTGAGGTGTAGTGGAGCTACACACGATGGCAAGGGCAGAATATATATAAATTACGATTACAGTATAAACAAAATTTTAAAAAAATTGTAGTTATTAATAATAAGTCAAAAGATCATATTTTCTATATGTTCAAAATATATTCATTCATTCATATTCACTTAAAAAATAAAAATAATAGATTTTTGGTACTATAGTCTTTTTTTTTTAAAAAACAAACAAACAAACAAAACCAAAATGAATAGTGAAATATCAGTCTTTTACTGCAATTAAACATGCTCTCGAAGATATCCTTTTTATCTGTAGAAATATAATAGCAATCTTGTTATCAAAAGACTATGATCTTTCTAATTGTTTTGTTGTTTTTTAAATCATTATCAACTTCAGAATCTATATAGACACATTACTTGCTGCTACCCATTTCAATTTGGTTAAATTCTTCAAATTTTAAATTTTTGATACAATAAAATAAAGTTTTACTGCCTTTTTTTTTACTACTATTAAATCAATAACTTTCATTTTATTGTTTATTAACAAAGATATTTTTCAAATTTTTTTAAATATTGTAAAATTTTTAGTTTTATGTTTAGGAAACATTTTATTACATGATATACTGTGTCATTTCAAAATTCAGAAAGGATTAGAAAAGAGAATAAAATGTATATGCTTTTAATGTAATTTGAAGAAATATATTTACAAACATGATTGCATATTGCACTCTGAGATAGATAAATCGCTATTGTTGTACCATAAAATTTATTAAATTTAAGAATATTAATGTTTATATTTTGTGTTCATATATATATATATGAATAATGTACATTTAAAGTAGTATATATTGATATTGTACATATCACAGCTTTATTGTAAACAAAATAAGCACATGTTTATTATTGATAGTGTTCCATACAATTTACTTGTTAATAGTGTATTTGATAAGAATTTATTAAATTTCCCTGATTCTTATTTTGTTTATCTTTTTTAAATCCCTGGTCTTGCTAATTTTAATTAGTTGTTTATTTCATTGCAAAACTACAATCATGTTATATTATAATTTATTTATTTATTTTATTATTTCTTAATTATTAATTTTTTTAAAAAAAATTAATTTCACATGCACTATTAGATATTGTCTCAATGTATATAATAGATGGATCCTTTGCAGTTATTGTATGCAATAAAAAGTCTATAACAATGTATACTTTAATATATATTTTAATAATCTAGCATACTTTCAATGTATTAGCATCAAACTCATGGTTTTCTACATATTTATGTATAAATTCTTCATTAATTTTTTTTTTTAATTTCCAAATAATGTTTTCATTCTCTCTCTATATAAATAATAATTCTATCATTAGTGATTCTTCATAAAATCAATAGTTCCTAAGTTTGACAAAAAATAACAAAAAATATCTTGATTAGAAAAGTTATATTTATATCAATACTTTTTCTTTTGTGTGAAAAATTATTATTTTTGAAATCTATCTAATGCTTTGTGCTGACAGAATAGCAAATTCAAGAATTGAAGTTTTCTAGATTGACTCTTAGCTGAGTAAGGTTAAAAAAGAAAACTTTCAATTTACTATATTTAAAAACTATTGTGTTCTATCTGATATTTGGATGCTCAAATGTCATGATATTCGAAGCACTCAACTATATGATTATTTTTATGCTTAAATTTTCTAATTTAATTTATTATGTGATTTAATGTTGGAGCTTAGATTATCATAAGAAAATGTATAGGATTTTTTTTTTTTTGCTTATTTAATATAAAATTGTATGAAGTTATGTACTATTAAAATTGTTCATTTTCAAAAATGACCAGCTGCAACATGGTTAATGTTATAAAATATTGTAGAATAGAAAAATATAATAATTATTATTATTATTAAGCTATATTATTATGAAGTATAAATTAATAAATTCATATATTTGGAGTCAAATATTAGTAGATGTTTTATATGATATTAGAGAAACAGTAAATCTAGTTTGTTTTTTTTTTTTTAAATTCTTGGATATATTTTCATAGTTTAGATAATCATGGAAGTGCAATTTTAATGTGGAGAAGTTAACACATAAGAATAGATATTCAGCAGCAGTCCAACATTATTTATGCATGAAAGAACCAACAAAAAATAACATTCTATTATCTAAATCATTTATCATTTTTATTGTTTAACATGTAAAATCTTACTGAAAATTAATATTCAACTCCATTTTTTTTTAATAATTTAGCATTTATTTAATTAAAGTGGAAATAATTACTTGCAATTAAAAGGGATCTTTTATATATTGAATAATTCATATAGTTCTGAGGACCATTGATGACATTTAAGTTAGAAAATCATTTGCCTGAGGATTGATAATTAATATGGAGAGTTAAAAATATTCTGTAAATAATAATAATAATAGTAGGGAGGCAATCATTGCGGAGGTAAAGTGTTGTTCAAGAATCAGGGTGATAGAATTAGGGCACCATTTTAGTCTACTGACCAAACCCAGAAATTCTGTTTTTACTTCTTTTATTTGGGAATCGATCCAGAAATCATTAACTCTTGAGGCTGCTATTTTCACAACCATCACTCAATGCTGAAATTTTTAAATATCACAGATGATCAAATCTTTTTGAGAAGCTCAATAGGTATTTTAATATATTATGAAACTATCCAAATCATTAATAAGGTTTTTTTTTTTAATGTATTAAATTAAAAAAAAAAACATTATGTGCAAATAGTTTTGAGAGTGTGCAGTCCATTAGTCAGGTACAAGACTGAAACTTTATACACATTTAATTAAAGAGCATTTACCATTAATTATTGGGTCCTAAAATGGCTTTCTCACTTGTAGGTCTCTCTTCAAGAGATGCAGTTTATTCTCATTTGAACTGTAACTATAGGAAATCTTAATATAAAATAATTTTCAACAAATGTTAGACTCTAAAATGAATTAGTATTTTATGATGTGATGCTGGAACACAGTGACTATGAAATTGTTGCAACTTTACTAACTAGCAATAGAATCCTAAATGTTAAAATTATTTATATGGATTTTTACATCTGATTAAATAAATTTCAACTTGGAGCCAATGCTGAGCTGATTTAAGAGCATAGCATGCTGTGCAATATCTTAGACTTATTTTATAGTAATTGGACTATATCTTACACTTTTCTGGGAGATATTTATTTTTCTTTATTTTTATATTTTTTAATGTTTTCATCAATGTTGTTTAGCTGGTAAATGAATGTAAAAAAAAAAAAAATACATGAATATGTTATTATTATTATTATTATTTTTTTAGATTTGTCTCTTTTTTTTATTTATTTTGAATTTAATCAATGTTTAGTAATGTATTCTTTTGTTGTACCACTTTCTGGGTAAAATAATTCAATAATAATATATACAATATATGCAATATAATCAATTTGTAATTTAATATATAACAAAGTTATACTTTTCTTAATTCATTGTGAGAATAAGATATAAAATGTTATATATATTAGCTAAATTCTGAATTGCAAACTGGTATTAGGGGAACCCCTTTTCTTAGTTGCACAAAGCCATAAATGTTATTACCCACAAATCAGAATAGGCTTGAATCTTATTTATATATAAGAACATTTAGATATTTTGTAATGTCCATTATGAAAATAAACTGAATAATAATAACACATTATTTATAGAAATATATATACTAATGGTAGCATTTATACAATATTATGATTTATTGGCTATTCCACAATATAATTATATGTGTATTTATTGTTTATAAAGGGCATCACATTAATAACTGTGTATTTCATCTTTTACCTTTTAAAATAAAATAAGTGCCCATCTACTTAATATAAATAAGATTCAAGCTTATTCTGATTATGATAAGAATTGTATAAGACTTGGTATAATTGATGAAATATGTTTCATTGACACCAAATTCTGCAAGTCTTGTATTGTCATCATTTATAATTCAAAATTGCTCTCATTCATAATACTATATGTACACATATATTCAAATCACCCTCCCAAACATTATGATACTTCAGCAACATTCTTTGTGAATAAATAAAATCAGAACTTTAAACAATCGGATCGGCTGTTTGAAATTCAAACTATTTATTCACAGAGAGAGTTGCTGAAATATAATGTTTGAGAGAATGATTTAAATATTTTCTATTTAATGTTCAGCTAGCAATATGCACTGGAATATTTTCTTATGTACACATTTGTATAGTAATATTTATAACTAAATCATCATTATTATTTCAGTCATTTTCTTTACATTTTTCTATCTTTTTGTTTGCCATCTATGTAGAATTGGATGGATCATTGTGAGTCTTTCATAACATTGATTATCTTTCTGCACTATCTGCAACAATCTCATTTTTGTCTTTTAATTCATTATTTTATTATTTGTTTTCTTATTTATTTATTTGGGGGGGGGGGGTTAAAATTTCCATACTTAAACATTTAAGTGTTTTAATTAAAGAAGTCTGTTGAACAATTAAAGTGTGGAATAATCAAATATTGTATTTGCATTGTATAAAGAGAATAGAAGGTCTCACTATTATTTATTTGTATGAGATTGTTAACTAAATATAATTTGTTTTTGAGAAATATACATTATGATATAATGATTAGTTTATCTGCCTGTTAAACCAGTGACCTGATGTTAAAATCCAGGTGAACTCAGAAAATTTTTTAATTAATGAGAATTATATGCAAGATTATAATTTTTTAAAAGATATTCATAGCAATCAACTTGTGGTGGTGGATATCTTGATAATTTTAATTGAACAATAAAGATTCCAGGTTAATATGGGTTTTTAAATGAATGTCAGTAAATTAATTACAAAAGTAAAAGAATATGATTGTATTGTGATACTATGGTTCCCACTAGTAAGAAAAATATATTGTTATTGGGACAGAACTTAGTGTTATTCTTTATCATTTCTTCTTTATAGTCTGTTTTAAATAAAAGAATTTTATAAATGGTAGGAGCTAGCATTTGAAAAGTGTAACTACTCAAAGCAAACAATCATGATTAAAGAACATGAAGTTAAACATTCACAATATATTAAATAATTGCACCCCAACTTCAGTTTAAAAGTTGAATTTTAATGAAATTAATTTTGGTTTATATTTAGATTTTTGTTTACATATGTGTAAAGTGACATCTTGAACATCACATTTCAATCTGAATATGAAGCAGGTTCTGTGAAAATCATAATGACTACAAATCATCATAAATGGTGTAAAAGTAGCCAATTAAAGAGGAACTACTTTATTTATAAGTCAAATATTATGTTAAATTATAAGGGAAAATATGAAAAAAGTATTTGGCTTATGAGATAAATTTCTTATATAATCATTTGCTTATATATATGCAAGAATATCTAGACTGCAGAGATTAAAGCAAGATTTTAATTCAAATCATGACAATTTAAAATCATTAGCTTAAATATTAATTTTAAAAAATTACTTGTTGAAACTATTTTTTTTTTTAAATATCACTCATGTTCTCCAGTTTATAACTAATCGTTTTTAATCTTTTGTCAATATGAAATTTGGATTGTATACTCTTATTTAATACATTGTTTGCTTATTGTTTTAAAGAAATACTCTGAACTTTTGTTGATCTTCATTTTTGTTTAAATCTTTGCTAGTAATTTATTAATCACTTTTAGGTCAAGTTGTAATAGATGAAAAACTGATTTTTTATTATAAAACACAAAGTCACCACTTTATGTGTCTAATAGTATTATATTATTATTTTTAATTAATAAATTTTAATTTGCATAACTACAATTTATATTAATTGAATTTTAATACATATATTTGAAATGTCACTCTTTTTCAAACAAATAAGTAAATTTACAAATAGTATATATCAAAGAAAGTATTGCTTTGATATATATTTAAAAAAATTACGCATTTAGTTTATCACATTATTGATAACTTAATGTTTTAATGTATATCGTGATGTTGCAACATTTTTAAATATATAATAAGTTACCCACATTAACCATATATTGAAACCCACTGTTATTATAACTTTCCATTGGCTGAATAGTTTTGGTAATCTGATGCATATTATAAAATTATTATTGGCAACAAAATCTGCTCCATTGATATTGAGTTCTGTTATTTTTTAGTCTTTTTTTTTTTTACAATCTACTTATGCATTAATATAATGTAGTTTGTATGAGAGAGTGGGTGTTTTTGTATGAAAATAAATTTGCTTTTTATTAGCAAATTTACATCATTTCTTTTTTTAACTATGTTCATGGGTTCCTATAATATTTATATATGGCTAAAGGGAATTATTTTATTTATTATAAATTATTGATTATGAATTTAGTCATTTTAAAAATATAATCTATCTCTGTCATATTTATGTTTTCAAAATCCATGATTTCAATAGCCCATGTATAAAAATAAATAAATCAGAAATGTATAAAAATTCATAAAAGTGTGCATGTAGATTGTTTATCTATATAATAGTGGTCTTTTTATTGTCTCATAACACCCTCTCTAAGTTCTGTTTACTCATTTAATCATTTTTTAATACATACTATAGTACATTTCTTTGGTAGATTTTAAAAGTTTATTTACAATGATATCAAAGTGTGCAGTTAATTAAGATGATATTTTTTCCAAGTCTAAAAGAAACCATGTGTGAGAAAATGATGGTGATTAATTTAATTCTGAAAAAAAAAAAAATTGTATACTGAAATTGACTAGTTATTTGATAAGGATAAATTAGTAATTGTAAAAAAGGAAAAGACATTTGTACTAGGATTGCTTTTGTGCATCTTAAACTGTTCAAGTTATATCTATGCAGTATATATGTATAGAGAGAAATCTCAAAAAACAAAAAACAACAACTTCAATTTGTGAGTATAGGCTATAAATGAAAAAATTTCTGATAGATAGTAATGCTTTAGTTCAGAAAGCATTGAGTCTATGAAAGTTTTAGCATTAGCTTTTTTTTACAGTTGATAGAATTGCTGTGTTTATTCATTCAATTTTAAATATTTAATTGACCATATATTTACAAAATATCACAGGGTGTACATACAAATTGAAGTACAATCCTGCTTATGTATATATTTGTAAAGGAGTCCTCTTGATTTATTATAACTGCACTACCATTTTTTGTTAATGTTTACAATTTTGAAATTATTATATATTGAAAACATCTGTTTTATGTATAATAAAATGTATATTGCATAACTTAGTCATTGCTCATGAATTTCAATATCCATATCAAGACTTATAACCAACTGATCAGATATAGGGACTACTGTGCTGCATTTATTTTTTATATTTGTTATATTCTTTGTACTAAAATTATGCTGCCTTTGTGCTAAAATTTATGCTTATTTTTATTTACTATATTAGTTTATAAGTTGTTGTTTTTTTCCATTTATATTTTGTAAAATAAACCTCCCCCCTCCCATCTTCATTAATGTTGAAAATTTATCTATTGTTAAGAAACTTTTTAGACTTAACTAACTTTGTCTTATTATTCTAAAAATTATTTTAATATAAATTTTATAATGCATAACAGTTTTATTTTTTCTGAATGATTATTTCTATGTCCATAATATCTTTATGATTATTATTTAATATTTTGATGTCACAATAATACTTCTCTGCACAATAGTACTATGTTAGACCGAAGAGCTGAAGTTTTACCAAGTTGAAGCTTTAGCTACCATTTTTAGTGTTCAAATATCACATTTTCTTGAATGATTAATAATTCATTATTTTTTTATTAATTTGTTTAGTAATATTATTTTTATTCTATTATAATACTTGGATATGAATTAAGTCATATTTGCTTTAGTGGATTTTTGTGGAATTTTTATGGTTGTCATCATTTCCCTATACTCAGTCTTCATTCTGTTTGATGTTCATCTTTCATATTTATATAATGAATACTGTAAATAAATATCTTTTACTGTAATTGGAATAAGTGATTTCTGCAATTATATGAATTATTGTGGAACATATTTTATCTTGCTTCTGTGGTGAGGATTTTCCATCTTGGGAGGTCATATTCTTAATTATTTTGTAATAAGAAGACTTTCTGTCTTGCATCAAATAGTAATTCCATAGAGCAATGTCTCCTGATTAAATTCTAACAGATGAATAATTGATTAGATCATGATGATTTATAGTAACAGTGCATAATGAAGTTCTATATATTAGCATAATAGAATAAATTGTCTTACAATGGAGCAAGCAGTATACATACCTCTGATGATGATCAAGAGCATCTTTTATCATACCTATATTTTTATACAGAGAATTTATATGCATGTAAACAAAATATAGCAGTAAGTTTTATTGTAAAAGTAAAATATGTAACTCAGTGATCAGTCAAAGTATTAAAAACTTCTCAATTCATGATAGACCTGTCTCATTGTTGCTGCACTTATTAAATACAAAAGAAACTACCCCCTCCCCTTCAAATTCTATGTGATATGTTGAAACTAAAGAATGCATTAGACATTTTGTGTTAGGTTGTCAAGAACATCAAAATTGCATGATAAACTACAGTGGCACCTCACAACAACATCTTCAATAATGGACTTTTAGATTTGCATGCTTGCACTTTTCTTTAACATGCAATATAATGGCATTCAACATCAATTTCTATTTACAATATTTGTATGTATTTCTGGTGATTTTTTTTTTACTGTATAAAGATATTAAATAATGTGTTTAATGGTTTTTAATATTTTTGAATTGATTAATATTTCTGTGTTAATGTACATCTTGTGATGGAAATAAAAGTCATAAATGTTGCCAATATTAGGTCAGCATTGCCTATTCATAAATATCTTTGAGCATCTCTTCATACAAAACAAAAATCATCAAAACATTAATAGGAGTAGAATGTTAGAATAAATAATATAAAATTTTATTTGAAAAAATCTATTCACAAAATTTATATATATATTTTTATTTTCTTCTAACGCAGCTCATACATCATTTTCAATTTGTATTAATGCAATGTTTACAAACTCATTTTGTAAAATACTTAATTAAATTAATTTTATTAATACCAGTGATATAATTTCACTCAAAAATTAGATTTGTTTTTAAGGTTTAGAAGTTTAATGTTCCCAAGTGCATACTAATGAATTATAATGCATTATATTTATTAGTGGATACAAATATGTTTTATTATTTATTAAATATATACTTAGATCCAGCATTTTGATAATTGTATCCTCTTTGATTAATATAAATTTTTGCCTTTCTGTAATAAATTAGTTTGCCAAAGACTTAGAACCATTATGAATAATAAAAAGATGTTTCAAAAAGAAATTAAAAATGCAAATTCAATGAATATTAAAACCAATTAGTGTGATAGCCTTATTACTGAAATATAAATATTTTAACGATATAGATTGAAGATCAAACCAGTTATAATGCTCCTTTAATTTAAGACCTTATTCAGAGCAAAGATTTAATTATAGAGAAAAAGAGCTTCAAAACTAATCAAGTCTGTTTTATTAGATTTATATAAGGAAATAATCTTCATAATATCATAATTAGTAATATCAATCTACTTTATTATTATTATTATATATATATAGAATCTTTTTTTTTCAGGTTTGTTAATAAATGTTTAATTAATTGTGTTAGTAAAATATAGTAATTGATAAAATATAAATAATTGTTGAAATATAATTGTTAATAAAATAATATGTTAAAATATGTTTAGGCTTTCCTTGTATAATAGTAATGACATTAGATTTTGTTGCTATGTGCAGTCTTTTGTGAAAAAAAAAATATTCTGTCAATAATGAGATTTATTATACTATCATTATTAACAGATTGTCATATGATTGCCTAAATCAGGGGTGGGGAAATAGTGGCCCGAGGGCCACATGCGGCCCACTAAGATTTTTTATGCGGCCCTCCAAGACAATCAGAAAAATCCACCTTGGACTGAGATTTCCTTCCTGTTGCATGACCGAATATTCATCTCATATTTTCCACTAAAATGGCCACATCAATATACATGCGCAGTGTAGATACGATGTGCAGTGATTTTCCAGTTGATCTGATTAATTTCAATTTTGTCTTTGCATTAGCAAATATATATATTTCCAACTTTTGTGAAACCATGAATGCTCCAAAAAAATGTAAAATTGGTAATGAATGTCATGTGTTTAATGAAGAATGGACAAGCAAATATTTCTTTGGTATTACAGGGAATAAAGCAGTGTGTTTATTGTGTCATGAAAAAAGATGCGGCCCTCCGTTAACCTTCACTTCCACAAAGTGGCCCCCGATGTGGCCCTCCACCAACCTATGTGGCCCCCGAGCCAAAACAATTGCCCACCCCTGGCCTAAATGATACATCTTGGAAAGAGCCTGAAAAATAAATACTCAGTGCTTGTGTAAGTTTTGTCTGTGTTTAGCTCTTTCAAGTTCATTGTACATTTCTTCAGATAAGTGGCCAACACCCATGAAGGAGAAAGGTTTTTTATGTCCAAATTTACCATTGATTTATATTCTGATTCCATGATAAAATTGTATGATGCTACAAATATTTTGGTAATACATTTATATGAACAAATTGATTATATGTGTCGGACAGTGGGTATAGTAGCAACCTTCATTGATTATTAAAACATTTCATCATTTATGAGATTTTTAAAAAATTCATATCATTTTATTTAGCTGATATGGTTAAATCAAATTTATATTACATTTAATGTGATTCACATTTATAAAATATATATATCTTTACATGCACAAACATTGTGCATTAATGTTTCAAGAATACTTGATGATCAACAACATCTGTTAATATTATGCATTATTGTCATAAAATGGAAATAAATATTTGATCCACAAATAAAAAATTATTAATACAGTGTTATAAAGATCCTTTTAATACTTTATATAAAAATATATATGTACGCTTATCTGTGTTTTAATTTGATATACTTCATGATATTCATGGATGTGTATATGTATAGATAATATTAAATCACCTCACATCTCACTTTTATATATTTATTTCAAAAAATGTATACTAAAAGATGCTAAAAATATATACATTTAAAGGAAATATTCTATTAATTATATCTTAATAGTTATGTTGTAAACATTTTAAAAATGGAGGACATGATATGATATGTTAATATTTGTAAGACTGAAAAATAGTTATAAATGGATATTTATTTCAGTTTAGCATTATACATTGGAATTATTTTATGTATAGATAAATATAGAAACTTGTGTGTATATATAGAGTTATGCATTGAATGTGCATTTTTGATATGTAAATACATTTATATTGATGATAAATAGCATAAAAAAGAAAATGTATATTAAAGAAAAAAAAACTAATATTATTTTCAATCTGACTAAACTTTCAATCTGTTTTATTTTGAGTATAATATTTGTCATTGAAAAGAGCACTTTGCATTGAAAATGGACTAAGAATATTTTTAATATTTTCCATTAAAGAAACACTGATATAATTACTTAAAGTTATTATATTTCAATGATGGAGTTTTCATAGTTTATTTTAATGTATCTATCTGGTTATATTAATGCAAGAATAATATTCTCATGGCTTCATTAATTGTATATTATATATAGATGTATATTTATTTATATATATAAAAAATTAAAACAATTCAAATTGCAAAATCTGGATATAATTACATATAATCTTTGGACATATATGATCTATACACAAAAACTTATATTATCAATGGAAAAAAACATTTTACATCACATCTACGTTCACATTGAAGAGGATAATGAAACATTATCAAAAGAAATTTTTACATATTAAAAGGGTATTATTACCATTTTTGAGTTTTGCTTAATTATAATTTATATTAATTAGATAGATTATTCATTTATAAAATTCATTATTTTAAAATTACTTGCTTTTATACACTTTTATATAGTTGCTATTTGAACTAAGTAATAAAAAGAAGTGACTTCTTTCTAAAGAAGTCAACTTTCACTAAATTAAATTTAAAAAAAAAAAAAAACCATATAGAAGAAATATTTCTCTGATAACTTAATATCTAAGAAATTTATTTGAGACAGGCCATTATTACAGCCAATATAATTTTTCTATAACACAAAATGACATTAGGTAATTATATTTATGGATTAATAAAATAAATTTATAGTAGTCTGATAAATTTTGATTGTCATATACAATATTATTTTTATATAAAAAATATACAATTTTGAGAAAATATCGACTTATATAATCTATATACATACCTCAATCATAACAAACCATACTAATGCTTCTTTTTTTTGCACCAGATCTTTCTAGAATTGCCTATTTCAATCTTAACATATTGGAAAAAATATATAAACTCTTGATTCAAAGCATAATGTGTGTAGTGTGTATATATATATATATACATACTAGGAATTCCCAACCATCAAAATAATAATAAAGAATTGTATCTCTGTTTAAATTTTCATGTTTATATATATATATATAATATTTGCTTATGATAAATATTTAAAAAAAAAAAAACAATTCCAGATAAATAAGAAGATATTGTAGAATAAAATAAAGTGAAGAAAATTGAATATATATGACTCTTTCAGTATGTTCCACATAATATGTGAAAAATTTGTGATAATTTGCAAGTGCTTATTTTCACTTGTTATATTCTTCTTTGTGACAATTGCTAAGGCATGCACTTGAAGAAAAAATGAATTATATGAAAAGATATAGAGTAGGCTGTTTACTTGCATAAATCAGGAAACGCCTATATTAATGAAAAAAAAAAAAAAACCCTCTTTTAAAATTTAGAAAATTTATAGTCAAACAATTGTGATGCCTTAATTATGAAATTGATATAGAAAATTAATAATTATAAAATTGCAGGAAAAAAAATTATATTACAGTTAAACTTTTACAAAACTAAATCAGATAATAGTGACTAAAATGAAGAGAATTAATAGCATATCATTTCTTCTTAAAAAAAAAAAAAATCTACAACATAAAAAGGTAAAAAAAAAAAAAATCCAGTTTCAAATGCAAAGCAGATAATAATATATGTATAACGTGATAGCAAAAATGATAATTGATATAACAGTAAATTAGCTTTTAATACTTCATTATGCCTATAATTTTAACTTTTATAATAAACCTGCTATAACTGAAGTGTAGCAGTAAATTATTTAATGAATGATTTTTTTAGAAAGACATATTATTAGAAAGTTGATTTCCAATATGTCTTTTTTAAATTAATTGCATATTGAAGCAACGTTTCTAAGTTTTTCATAATTTGGTATTCATTAATAATTTCAGTAATTAAAGATAAAGATTAGAATGACAATCAATTCACACTCTGCAGATTATGTAAGTATCTTACATTCTTTATCTAAAGACAATCAGAATAAAACTAGAAAATAAAATATTATGACCAAAGATAATGCATAATCATTATTGGTATTAGTTTGTAAGCATTCATCATTTTTTTATTAACACAATTTATTTTAGCATATCAATTTTAAAATTTCATAATTAACTTTAATTAACTCATACATAATTATAATGCCTTATTTAAGAATATTTTCTATGAAATCTTGTAGCAATAATATAAATATTCAATATTGCCATGTAAATGACAGAATCTTTTATAAAAATATTAAATAAAAAATGTTGTATATAGGGAAGAAAGCATTATAGACAATTTTTAAGCATGAAAGTTGACATTCTGTAATATTACACCCATATGTAAATTAATTGATTTATAGATATTTAATAAACTTGACTCCAAAAAATCTATTTTCATCATGCCATTGACATCAATCTGGTTTAAATGGATAAAGTAGTTTGTGAGCAAAATCTCTCTGAAAAACATTCTTGCTTTTCCATTTGAAATGGAATTACCATGTTCATTTATTCCACTATGATTATATATTCAATGATTCTCTGAGCAGCTATTAACATGGTTTAAAAAAATTGAGGAATATAAATTGATGCTT
Source organism: Epiperipatus broadwayi (assembly GCA_028023455.1). Taxonomy (NCBI): domain Eukaryota; kingdom Metazoa; phylum Onychophora; class Udeonychophora; order Euonychophora; family Peripatidae; genus Epiperipatus; species Epiperipatus broadwayi. The sequence goes on from JAQFVV010012401.1 coordinate 7,629,560, forward strand.
AACTCTTACTCTGTCATTATATATTTAAATTCCTATTTGACTCATCATTTTTATTTATAAATATTATTTTATATGGTCAATGTGTCCATCTTTCTGTTATATATTGTTAATAATTATGACTAACATCTTATAATTAAATTAATATTTTTTTCTTGTCATTTCTTTTCTCTTAATATTTTTAGTCACTTAGCTTAATACAGGCAAAATAGTTTGTTTCATTATTTTCATACTTTTCCAATGTATAGTGCTATAACACGAGTGAAATATTTAATCATGTTCACTTTGTTATAAATTAGTTTCAACATAAAGTCTGAAATTAAGACGTATTAATTTTGCTTTTGTCTTCAATACTACCTTTTATTTCTTATGGATTGCATTCATTTAACGAGACTTGTTCCCATCAGTTGTTTTCTTACGAATTTTTTTTTTTTTGTATTGTTGTTTTTATTAAAACTTTATTTTCATGCTTAACTTTTTGTCATAAATTAGTTTCAATGCAAAATAGAAAACAAGATGTATTTATTTTGTTTTGTTTATTATTTTCATGCTTTTATTTAATATACTTGTTGCTATATATACCTTTCATTTCTTTACTAAATAAATTATTTTTAAGCATTTAGTTAATGAACTCATAACTGAAATTTAATAATAAATATGTACATTTTATTTCTTATTGATTCATTGTTACTGTTGTTTTTGTTATTGGTATGCATTGGGTGGTTCTAATTAGTGGATAGATAGGAGCACCAAAAGAACTTTCATTAAAACTAAAAAAATTATTAATCTTAATATTATTAATGGGAATTCATTCATCAAACAACACATAATAAAGAAATTTTTTAGAATACATCAAAGATTAGGATGGTTTTAGACATCATATAAATTCTTAAGATAGATGGCCTGATTTCCTATTTCATCAAACGAATATAAATTTCATTACAAGTTAAATAAAATTAAGATTCTTAAGCATATGATATATATCATCCAGTTGTAAATATTTAATACCTGTGACTATTTTTAGAAACTGATTTCTAGCATATTTTTATTGTTAAGACTATGTCACCCAACTAAAAAATGTATGAACATCAAGTTGTATTCACATATAAAAAGGAAGATACATCAGAAGAAAATGTTTAATATTTAAAAAGAGAATTTATGTATATGATAGTAATTTAATTGTGGAAAAAATAAATGAAAAATCGAAAATAGAGTATGCTTAAATATAATATTTTTCAAAATAATGATTTTCATGCAGATAAGGGAAATTTTGTGACTAATGTCTTTGTTGAAATTGTTGCCAATGTGTCACATAATCTACTTACAAAGAGGATAATTTGAAATACCTATTAAGAATAAAATGGATAACTCACAACAAATTGCTAAAAGAGGTGAGGATAGGAAGATGATCCAAAAATGATATGCTACTTTTTATCAAAACAAATGAAGTTAATAACAATAGCAAATGTAAAATTTTATCTATCTTTATCAAAGACCATGATATTGGCCAATAAGTGTATGTCTATACATTACAATGATAAATCCTTGTGAGTTGACCATTATGATTTCATACTTATGCATATATGTTCATTTTCTTTTAAATTTTTATTTTACTATGTTATTGCATCTAAGATTGAAAGATATCCTAAAATATGTAGAAAAATGATACTCATATCAGATGTTCTATAACAGCAAAATCCATCTTGATAAATGCAGTCTTAATATTGTTTGGCTATCCTAATCTAACACTTATCAAAGGGAAATTGTGAATTGGAAAGATTTACTATTTTATCTTAAGAAATTTTGGACCTCTAAATTAACTCATTCTTAAGAGAGTCTTGTATCTGTTTTTCAAATTAAAGCACAATATGTATGACACCTATTCATATTTTGTTTTTATTGACATGATCAAATTTCTAGAGTGATAAACCTGCCAACCTTTAAATTTACATTAACAAAATAGTCTAAATCAGGGGTCAGCAATCTTTTTGTAGTGTTGTGCTGAACCTATGTTACAATGTTATTCCGCGTGCTGATATGATTTTACCAATCTTATTATATTATATACTATCAAAATTGGTTCAGTTATAATAGGTTTCAAAGATATATATAATATTATAGTGTATAATATATACTACTATATAATATTTACATTTGAAGTCCATTATAACTAGATGTTATATTATTGGTCATTCAATATTTTAAAATACTTAGAATCATATGTGAAAAGTACATTTTGTTAAATTTGTAATTTTTAACATGCTTATTAAAAATTATATTACAAATTACTGTATAAATTACAACTTTTTGCCTTTACAAAATATATAATTTAAATAAGAAAAAATTATCATGAATTCTAATATGATTAGTCATTTTTTATTATTAAAATAAATTAATGTGAACCATGTCCTTGTACCTCTTTGCTCAATGTCAGATGTTTAATTGGTCACTTTTAGCTTCACACATGCTTCTGAATGTTCAGATGTTAGGCAACTTCTTTGAGAACTCAAAATATTTTTCATATGTGAGAAAACTTGTTCACATAAGTTGAACCTAATGCCAAAAGCAGAGCACAAGCAGTTTTTTTTTCTTTCAAAGAATTAAATCTTTCAGGTAATGATATCCAACAATTGAGAATGACAGCCAATTTTTCTAGACAGTTCCCTTCAAGAGTTTTCCGCAATTCTACCAATTTTGTTTTCCACAATTCTGATCACATTAATTTGATTAATTCCATTTCAAAACTATCAATATTCATCCACTCACAAGAAGATAAATCAAATGGAATCATCTTTAAATCAATTAAGTCAGGTTTGATGAAAGAAAATATGGTTGTGTGTATTTGGAAGTCTTCACATCATTTGTAAAATTCTTCTTTGAGAGCTTCAATGTATTTTTGAAGTTCATCTTAGTTAACATTAAATTGATTTGCATGGATCTTTAAATTTGGAAAGTACTTGTAGGTGATAGTGGTAATATCATGCCAAAATATATGTAATTTTGATGCAAATCCTTTCCAATATTCAAAAAGTTTTAGTACTGTTTGACCCTTCCCTTGCAAACGCAAGTTTAACTTATTCAAGCATTGAGTTATATCAATCAGAAACATCAATTTGCATAAACAGTCTTCATCAATTACGGTTTGTTTGTTATGTTTTCAAAAAAGGAATTCACTGAAATGATGATAGATAATATATTAGATATCTATAGAATGTCATTAATGGATATTATGTTGTGAAATATCTAAAAATTTCTATAAACATTGTATCCTGAGAAATTATTAGTCAAAGTTTCTCAACAAATATTTGCAGATTTATTCTCTCACAAATATTCTTTTAAGTTAAAATTACCAATATAGTTTTTCATATGTTCAGTATTAAAATTTAAGAAAGAAAATGCTTATTTTTTTTAATATGCAAAAAAAGTATCTATTCTTTTTATGAACAATCTAAATTTTATTAACCGATGATAATAGTTATTTATCATTATTAGCAGAATTTTGAAGGGAAAAAAGGTGCTTATTACTTAATAAAGTATCAAAAGAATTTCTCTAGTGAAGAACTGTCTGAATCTTCATACAGTTAGTGATTATTTGAATTTTGCTTTGATATCCATAAGAGAAACGAGTACAGTAGTAAGAGAAAAAAGGGTTGTGAATCTGAAGAATTATTTGGTATTATTAGCCGAGTGTTTGTTTCAGACTTTTGAAGAGCTTTTTATTTTTAAAATGATTGAAGAGTTGACACTCAACAGTATTCATAAGTTGAGTCAGGATTTTGTTTTTACTAATCAAACATCACAATGTACATCAGTTTTTGTATAGAACATCAATATATATACGTAAATAATGTTGCTATTTTGAATTATTTTATAGATGATTTTCATGAAATGGGTTTTCTGGGAAACATTACGTAATATGAATGATATAATAAATCAATTTTATTATGACAGATAGGAAATTGCTGTCGTTTTTTAATGAAAAAACAAGTGAAAATTTTGGCTCTATTTCTGAATACATTTCCAATAATATTTTAAATAAAAACATTGCTGATAAATTTCAAAATAATGTCATAAAATAATATCTAAAAATTATATCTATATTAGTATAAAACATAGAAAAAAGACTTTTTTGTTTTGTAGTCTCCATGTACTTTAATACTAACAGTTATATAATTTCATTTAGAACATTTAAAAATAATTAAATCCCATTCTGGTTTTATCATCCAGTATACTTTTTTTAGAAAATTGTTAAATTTGTAACCTTTTATATCTTGCATTTATTCTTTTGGATTTTCTGTTATTCCTTTTCTTTATTGGTATCCACACCATTGCGTGTGTTGATAATCTGTTGCTATTCATTATTTACTCTTTTTTTTTTAGTTGTTTTTTTTTTTTAATTTAAATCATCTATTTAGTTTCAATTCTCATTTATTGTTTAATTTCATTCATTCTACTTTTGTCTCTCTATGATGCTTATAAAGATAAACCACATTCTCACATATGAGTGGACAACTCTAAGAGGAAGGCTGCATCATATTTTCATGCATATATGCATTGATATTCATATGGACAACCCAGATTAATCTTTTATTCCCTAGCTAATAATAATTAGATATGCAGTTATCATAATCTTAATTTGTAACCCATGAAAGGATATAGTGTAATCACGTGAAGGACTCCATTTTCCTTTTTTTATACAATAAAAATCAGTAATGGAATGGCTTATTGAATTGATTATAGGTAGATATACTGAACTAAAAATCCTAAGTTTGCTTGAAATCTAGAAAAAAGTCCATATTTTATCCAGATCTGAATTATGCTTACTTCTGAAGTAGAATTTTAATGAAACCAAAACATACAAATCAGGATGTCATACTGCTCATTATTACAATTAATATGGTATTCTTAATATTTCCAATCTACATTCAGAAAAATTCAAGAATATGACCTTCTATAATAGCAGATTTAATATCCAGATTTGTCTCTAAAAATGCTACTGGATGCCACATCCATGAAATTTTTTTATAAAATTTTATTAAATTTTTCACTTTCCACCAAAGAATTTTTTTGCCATATTTTTCTTAAAATATTGAATGATGTCTCATTATTATGTGGTAATGCAAAAGCCTTTCTAGTGTATTTTGGATTAATGATCTTTTTTAAAATACAGATTTGGAAGCTCATCTGATAATAAGAATATAAAAGTAAGATGGATCCAACTTTTATTTCTCTTGATGAATTTATTTGATTTTATTGCTCTAGTAGTTTTTGAAGAATCAATTTCTACTAGTTAATTTTTACCTGTTAGTGTCTAATATTGATCCAATGGATATTATTTTGAAGTAACTACTATTGTACTTTTCTGCATATTAAACAAAAAAAAAAGATTACATAGACTGTTGAAAACAGAATGATGTAAAATGGATTATTTAAAAAAATGAATTCAGAAATTTGTTATACAAGCAACTTAGAAGCTACTGCAGGCCATCAATTTATATATCAATCAAAATTAAAGTAAATTTTAATTCATTTGGACATTACACTAGAACCATGATATCATCTACATTTTGTTCCAATTCTTCCACGTGTATATCATAGAACATATATATGTATTGTTTATTAACTTCAAGTGTATTGTACTTTTTTCATATATATAGGTAGCATATATTTAAATTAAGATTATAATATAAACAAAATTTTTAAAAATAATAGTTGTTTATTATTAATAAATTAAAAAAGTACATTTACATATATATATTACTGTGTGTGTTTTTACTCATTTTTAAAAATCAAATGAATAGCAAAAATTGAACTTTTATTACAGTTAAATATACTCTGGATGATAAGTCTTTTTCCCTCCAATAATCTTTTTTCCTCTATCAAAATGTAATAGTAATCTCATTTTCAGCAGACTATACATCAGTAGTTGTTTTGTTTTAAATCCTTGCTGATTTTACAAATATCCTTAAATTTTATAAAACTTTTAGCATTATACTTAGAAAACATTTTATTATTTGTAATACTGTACACTAAATTTGGAAAGGATAATAAAAGGAAAGATAAAATGTGTGTGTGTTCAACACAATATAAAAAAATGTTATTAACAGACATGGTTATATACAGCTCTCCAAGCAGGGAAAAGGACTATTGCCATATTGAAAATTTTATTAAATTTAATTTTAATGCTTTTTTTTTTATGTGATTGTGTATGGTGTTCTGAGATAGAAAAATGGCTATTGCCATATTGTAACATTAATTAAATTTGTGAATTAGTGTTTTATTGTTATTTCCTCTTTTTTTTTTTTGGGGGGGGGTAGTATATAACTGAAGTAATGTGTACTATGGTTTCACTATATAGGTGTTTTACAAACCATTAACAAAATACTTTTGTTTATTTACTGCTGGTCACAGTAACTAAAGATTTCTGGATCAATTTTCACATGAAAAAAAAAAAATCCGATTGGTCAGTAGATTAGACCTATTGTTTATTAACCTATTCATATGATTATAGTATTTTTATTTTTTAATTTTTTTTAGCAAAAGAGTTTTATGTTTGGATAATAAAAAGGAAAAAAACAATTTTTAAATAGTTCATTCAGAACCAGTGCCTCATAATAGACTAGGCATTAACAAGCTCATCAATTGTTAGATAGTAACAGTTTGAACAGTTTTTTATTTGTTATATCTTCTATTTAAGCAAAACTAAATACCTTTTGTTGCCAATTTTGGATGGCTAGATGAGTTTAATAAGAACTAGGTACCTGAAAAAATAATTCTAAACTTGATTAGAACCTGAAAAAAATTCAAATTTTATTCAGTTTGGAATTAAACAGATGATTGGCATATGAATGTATTGTCAATTCATTATGAGACTTCTTTTTATTTTATTTATGTATGATGATAATTATAAATAGAATATTATTACTTTTAACAGCATCTAAATAATTTTTACTTCTGCTTAAATAAATAACATTTAGGATTATAATCAAATCACAGAACATTCTCGTTCAAATACAGTACTCAGAATTATTTGTAAGCAGATTCATAACATCATTTTAATAAACATTTCATTTGTAATAAATGAAACATTAAACTACTTGATTAATTTGTGAACTAAGACCACTGTCTTTTCAGATATCGATGTTCTGTGATATAGTTATAAATAGAATATGAAACTATTATATTGCCTTTTTTTTTTTTTTTTCATTTATTAATACATTTTTTTTTTAATCTACAAATTCTCGGTGTTAAAATAATTTAACTTAAATCCATTTTTTTCTATTCCTTTATTTTTTAAGATTGACCAAAAGTTCTAACAATAAGAAATAAAGAGTTAATGCTGAAGTAAATCCTGATACTCTGCTAGAGAGAAATGAAAGTTGGAATAAAATCTCAGGAGTGACACAAGTGTGAGGATAAATGTGCTGACTTAAGATGAATTTCCATTATAAGATTTTTTTTTTTTTCAAGCTGTTTAAATAAAAATCAATAAGTTTAAGACAAGCTCCTTAAAAATTATATATGATTAGGGAATACACTAGTATTTTTTATATATATGTGGGAAAGAAAATTTTATAAAATATATATGCACTTTTTAAAAATAATTTTATTAAACATAATAACGGTTCTAATGTATTAGCATATAATTTGAGAAATTAACTTGAAACGAAGATAGCAAATAATGCAAATTACATTGGCAATGATCAGATATTTAGTTATTCTCACTGCCTTGGTCAAAGAAAGTAATATTTGTTTCACAATTTAATGTTTTATTTATTGAATTTTTTCTTTCTGTCGGATTTACTGATGTGATTCTTATTTCTTTATGCTAATTCTCATTATTCATAGTTTATAAACAGCAAAATTCAATTGTGATTAAACAAAACTGTCTTCGATTTTTTTACATTTTTCATTGTTTGTAGGAGTCTTTGTCTCATCTATTCCTATAGATGTTGTTTCTCTTTATTCATTTTAATCTCAGTTTAAATTCACAGCTTGAAGTTTAAACATTTGTTGTACTTTATTTTTTGCTTGTATCGTATTTATATATAAAAATATCCATTAAAAAGTGTCTTAAATTATTAAATGTTGAAGAAATTTGATTTGCTTTCAGGTTAATTTATAATGAATAATTTCTACATACAAATTCATTTCAAAAGCTTTTTTTTTTTTTCAAAGTTTCTTAAAATTAGCAGTTATTCTAATAATTTATTATTTTCTTTTTTTAAGATTTGGATACATTTTATTATATTATTGAAATAAAAAACTTCTATGAGTTAAAAGAAATTCCAAAAAACATGAGTTAGTAATTAATTTGTTCTTATAATTTTCGTCTTCAACTAGTAAAATTTTCAGATCACCTACAAATTTACCACCACCCCCCTCCAAATAGTCAATCTGTAGTAGTGGTTGCAGATATATATCTAGTTATTATTATTTATGGTAAAAGTTGCAGGACAATATGGGTGATGAGTGTCTCTTCATCACAGGGGTAAGATAGATTTCATACTGGTATGGGAATGAAAATCATGGCTTAAATATACATTGTTGAGTGGCATTATCCATGTAGAAGAACAAGATACACATATACCTATTGCAAACAATACAGTAATATATACACCATGTTATAGTTGATTTTATAAAAATGAATTCTTATTATTTGATTTTTGTAAATTATTTATATACCTACATATTATTATTACACTTTTATTTGTTTTTATGCATATATATATATTTATTATTATATATTCATGAAGTCACTGAAAATTTTAAATGCAGTGAAACTGTGATATATGCTATATCATTATATAGTATTTCAATTATACAATATCTTTCCCCACCTTCCAAAGTAAATAAACAAAAATCTATAAATAAATAAATAAGTAATATATATTAAGGCTATAACCTTAAGATTATGCACCTAAAATATGACAATAGGGACCTCTACATATCTAAACACAAGATTAACGACTTTAAAAGACAAGAGCGGCCACTCTTGTCTTAACCCTAATTTTTAAATATATAGGTGAATCTAAAGCATTTTGATTTAAGAGCATGAAGTTATTAACTACTTCACTGATTAAGTCCACAATTTTTATACAAACTAACATATGCAAAATCTTTCGATTTACAATGAGTCAGTATGAAGATCTTACAATTAGAAATCTTTTAAAACAATTTTATAGTTATAATTAATAATTTATAAAGCGCATACTCATTATGTAAGTAATATATACTAAGGCTATAATCTTAAGACTATGCTCCTAGATGCAACAGTAGGGACCTCTACAAATCTAAACACAAGATTAACAACTTTAAAAGACAAGAGCAGCCACTCTTGTCTTAGACCTAATTTCTAAATATATAGGTGAATCTAAAGCATTTTGATTTGAGAGTGTGAAGCTATTAACTATTTTACTGATTAAGTCTATAATTTCTATACAAACTAACATACGCAAAATCTTTCGATTTACAATGAGTCAGTGAAGATCTTATAATTAGACATTTTTTAAAACAATTTTAAAGTTGTAATTAATAATTTATAAAGCACATACTCATTATGTAAGTAATATATATTAAGGCTGTAAGTAGTTAATAGCTTCACACTCTCAAATCAAAATGCTTTAGATTCACCTATATATTTAGAAATTAGGTCTAAGACAAATCGGTAATCTTGTGTTTAGATTTGTAGAAGTCCCTACTGTCGTATTTTAGGCACATAGCCTTAATATATATTACTTCCACAATGAGTATATGCTTTATAAATTATTAATTACAGCTTTATAAATAAGTAAACAAACCCAACATTAAAAATTGTAAATTCAATACAATTTACGATAAACCAATAGTCGTTTTTCATTTCAGAATACCATATGCGATCATATTTAAAAAAAAAAATTGTAAATTTAATAAATTTTACAATACGTTAGCAGTCATTTTTCTGTCTCAGAATGCTGTATGCCATCTTGAGAAATAAGTTTTCCTGGGTTTATGTTGAAAGCATATCCATTTTTTTTATTTTTTATTATTATCCTTTCTGAATTTGATGTACAGCATTTTGCATAATAAAATGTTTTCTATGTTCAGTATTATAAGTTTTACAAAATTTAAGAACATTTGTAAAGATATTACAAACTTAAAAGCATCAAAATAACAATAGGTTATAGTTTGGTGATAATGAGACCACTATTATTTTTGGGAGTAAAAAAAAAAAGTTATTAAAGAAAAAAAAAATCAAAAATTGAAATTTTGCTATTTATTTTATTTCAAAAAAGAATGATATGATATAGTAAGTTGGTTTTTTTTTTTTTTGAAAGAATATAAATGAGTGAACACATATGCATATACATAATTGAATCCCTCAATTTTTTTATTAATAATTCAATTTTTTTAAAATTTTATTTATACTCTAATTTTAATTTATGTATGTATACTATATATATATAAACATATTTGGGTTATATTTATATACATGCATGTGAAAAAGTACTATTCACTCACAGTCAATAAACAATATATGTATATATATATATGACTGTAATCAAAGATTATCAATGAAATGTGATATATAGTGCATTCATATGCAAACTGATAATTAATAATCCATCAATTGATAATTCAAAATTTTCTGTTGATTTTGACAATAATACTCAAGTATGACTGCCCAATTTTATTATTTTGATATAAATTAATATTTACTCAAAAATATTTTAGCTTGAAAAAATTAGTGTGAACATTTAAAAATAAAATTAACTAATTACAAATGACATTAGTATAGTAATTAAAATAATATGCCTGATTGTTGTAATTGTGAGCTTTTATGTTATTCTAAATTAATATAAGAAAAAGTTGAGCAATTGTTTTTGTCATAGTTTTTGTTTTTTATTAAAATAGCAGCTTATAAAAAATTAAATGAAGATTGAATATATCTGTAGTATAAATTGAAAAATACGAATGTTTTTACCCTTCTACATATACTATAATAGAATTAAATTAAATAAAAAAATATATAATATAAATCAATGAAACCTTAGATTTAAGAGCACTAAATGTAATAGAATTTTTCTTTGATATTGCCAAATATATAATATTAAAATGAAACATATAAAATGTTTATTAATACTCTGGCTAGATAATGTTATAATATATGAACAATAAAAAAATATAGAGACTCAAAGTTTATATTAAAATACAATGTAATATTTTAATTGCTGATGATTACAGAAAACCTATTTAATTAAAAAAATTAATTTTATTAATATAAATAATAAAAAGTACATAAAAAATTAAGAAGCAAATAAAATATTCCTTGTCAAATAATGAACTCTTGAATTAATTTCCATTTATTTATTATACCTATTATATTGCTTAATAAATGTAACTGTCATGTGTGGTAAACAATACACCAATTAAAACAAAAATAAAGATATGATAGCATTAATATTGCTAAATCAATACGTAAAAATATTGTCAAAATGAGTATGCTTAATTTGTTTACTATATCACACTAAGCAAACGTTTATTAATTCACACACATAAAAGATAAAACATCTAGTATGGTGGTAATGAAGATAGAAGAATATAGGGAAAAGATGGAAATATTATTAAAAGAGGATTGTTTTGAAAGGATTAAGAAGAATGAGGGGGTGGGGAAAAATAAAGAAATAAATAGATTTATAACAGAAATGTATTCAAAAGGAAGCATAGGTGTGAATGATTTAGTGAAATTGAAGAGGATGGATTTTAAAGATGCTGAGATACATGGGATACCAAAAACGCATAAGATTGGAATACCTTTGAGACCAATAATTAATAATATTGATGCATATTATGAAAAATTATCAAAATGGTTATTTACTAAGGTTTTAAAAAAATATGGAAAGAAAGAGGAAATAATGTTAATAATTCATATGAATTTATAAAAGAATTAAAAGTTTTTTTAGAAAAAAAACAATAATGTAAAAAATATATGGTTTGTAAAATTAGATGTATGTAATATGTATACAAATATAGATCCAAATAAAGCTATTGAAGTAATTATGGAAATGTATATCAAGGATGGTAATAAGAATATTAAAATAGAAAGTCATTTATTATATGACATGTTGAGTGTATGCTGTAAGGATGTTATATTTGTATACAATGGGAAATATTATAAACAGTGTAAAGGTCTGAGTATGGGAAACTGTTTAAGTGGTTTACTGGCATCATTATATATGGATTTTTTTGAAAAAAGATATTTTGGTGATACTAGATACAAACCTATATTTTATGTGAGATATATTGATGATTATTTTTTGGTATTCAATGGGAATGAAAGGAAATCAGAATGTTTTTTTAAAATATATTAATTCAATTGAGGAAAACATAAAATTTACAATGGAAAAAGAAATAAATAATTCAATTAATTATATGGATGTTAAAATTAAAAAAGTTATACAAAATTATAGAGTAGGGATTGAGACTAGTATTTTTAGAAAAGATACTTTTTATGGATTATTGAGTAATTGGGAATCAGATATTGAATACATACATAGGATTAATATTGTTAATAATAGAATAGTTAGAGGAATTAATCTATGTTCAGAGGAGGGGTTATTTAGGGAGGAAATGGAGTGTATAAAAAATGAGGCAGTAAAAAATGATTATCCAATTAAGATTATTAATAAATTATGTGGAAAAAAGAATATAGACAAAATTGAGAGGAAATTGAGGAAAAAGAAAAAAGAAGGAATTTATGTATAGTGGGTATAAAGTGTCAAAAAGTACTTTTTTTAAGATTAAAAAGATAATGAGGGATATGAATAAGAAATATGGTAAGGAATGTGGTTTATTGTTGAAACCAGTATATAAAAGAAAATGTAATTTAGGTAATATGATAAAAAATAGGAATGTTGAAAACATGAATGGTATTTATAAAATAGAATGTTTGGATTGCAAAAAAGATAATAAAGATGTATCATATATTGGTACAACAAAGAATAAATTAGAGACAAGATTGAAACAGCATTTGAGAGATAGGAATTCTAATGTAAATATACATAGTAAGGAAGTTGGACATACAGATTTTAAGATTAAAATGTTAGAGGGGGTTAGATTATATAAAGAAAGAATGGTAAAAGAGAGTTTATATATAAAAAGATATAAACCTGTTTTGAATAGAATTGGATAAGTAATGGATAAAGAATTATTTTTGAAGTATATAAGAAAGAAAAAGGAACTAAGTTTTTTATTGTAACAATTGTTTTTTTTGGATAAAAGAAAATGTAAAAAGGGAAAGTTTTTTGAGAAGGGAGTCGAGTAAGTGTGGTGTATATTTTGTGTTTTAATTTAATTGATTTTTAATGTATTTTATTTATTTTTAATTTTTATAGGGTTTATATATTTTTTTGTGTGTTTTTTATATTGTTTTGGTTTTATTATGTGAAGTTTGTCATTATGTAATATGTTTTTTCTAGATCCTTGAAAATGACTATAGAGTAACAATAGTCGAAACGTTGGAACAAGTGGATATATATACACATCAAATAAAGTTTTTGAAAAGAAAAGAAGTGTTTTAATTATAGAATTATATGGATATAAAATATATTATAAATAAATATTAAATATACACTTTTGTTAATATCACCTGTAAATAATTATACTTGAAAACCTATTTTCTTTTAAATATAATTGAAGAAAACAAATATATATTTATTTAAACAAACTAAAATTATTATTAAGAAATATATGGTTTTTATTCTGTTTATTATTTACTTTATCTTTTTTTTTTTTGTTAATGATATTATAAAATAAATAACTACTTGAATCCAAAAAAAACGAAGAAAAATATATAAAAATATACTACCTGCTTAATTTTACTTTTATATCCAAAAAGAATGTTCATCAAAGTGTAACTCCATCAAAAACAATATTTATTATGTATACAAAACTTTTATGATTTACTTACACATTTTATACAAATACATGATAATAATTTGTAGTTCAAATCCTTTAAATATTCTGATGAAGGTTCCATGATGTTTTTTGTAATGTATAGATAGAAGATATATTTAAATTAAGTTATATTCCAACTTGTTATAAGCATTGAAAAAAAAAAAACCATCCAATTTGATGATGTTTTTTATTTTTAAAAATATTACCATAATTAAAATTTTACAGCATTTAATACTGCTTTATTTAAGTAACAGCTACAGCATTTGTTAATTTTTATCCATATATTCTTATAAGTTATATTATAACATTTAACTTTAATATTTAGTACAATGAATGCTGATTCTTCATCTGATGTAATTATTTAGATTCTCAAAAGGCATGAAGTCTTTTGAATAGATGTTTGTAGTATTTTCTAGCACATCTTCATCTTTTTAAACATCTAAATAAGCTTATTTATATACATGCACTAATTCAGAGTTATTTATTAAAAAGGGAGTTCAATTCAAAATCAGGGACTTCAATAGTTTCTCCTGATATCATATTTATGTCATTATTTTAAATACCATTGCTATAATAATCTATGCTATCTTCTTGATTGTCCACCCATTTACATTGTTTTTCCTATTAAGAGTTAAATTTAGCATTATATCCACTCAATAAAAGTTCTTTCAAATATATCAGCATTCTGTGACATTAAAATATATTTTTTAAAACTTTATAAATCTAAAACATAACTTAATATTTTAAAAATCATATTTTAAATAAAATGTAGATATTTCTTTTTATTTATCAATTTTATGTACTATAATCAACATTTTTTTAAATACTCATTTTAAATAAATTAAATATTTTAAAATAATATATTAGATGCATAACATTTAATGTTTTTGGATTATTCCAAAACGTATAATACATATACATTATCCATTTTTTAATAAAAAATTAGTATTTTGTTTGTTATGTTCATATATCATTTTTACAAGTATGCAATAAATAAAATGTCAACAAGTGAATTCATTAATACATACTTTATTTTATTATTGCTGTTATATATATTCCTTACATAATATATATGCACATTATTAACTTTATTACATTGTCCTAAGAATATAAAAATATTAATTTTAAAGTTTTGCTGTGAGATAATGTAAACTAATATTTTGATACATCAAGCTTGTTAGCAAATACGTATGCTATTTTATATCATGATGTGTTATTTAAAACTGTTATTTAATAATGAGATAAATCATATTGATTAATTTTAAATCAATTTAGAATTAAAATAAAAGAAATAAGATAACAAAATTTTTATATAGATAACATTTCTAGTTTAAACTCAAGTTATAATAATACTTATATTCTTTTTATAAATGCATTCATGATGCTTCTACTATTAAACATTCACTGAAATTCTTTACTGAGTTTACTTCTTCATTTTTTTTGTTGACAGTCAGCCTCAGAATTTTTTTGCATATACATACAGTAACGGTAACTTACAATCCAGATCAAACCATCCCTTATACGTCCATAGTATTAAACTAAACCAATGAAAAAAACATAAGCTTAGATAATGTTAGATATGTGATATTAGATACGTGATATCGTTTGTCTATATGCAAACAAACAAAGAAGTACATACACACTTGAAGTTTGTTTTAATAAGTACCAAACCAAGATAGTGTTAGGATGAAGTAAATGTTTTTTTTTTACTTGGAAAATAAAAGCTTAATCATAGAAACCTTATATATATATCTATACCAATAATAACTTGTTTGTTAATGTGTTAAATGACACTATGTAAGACAGTAACTTAGTAGATATGGTGATGACCTGATGTCAAATCAATATCTAAGCAACCAAGTGTTAAGAAATGAGAGTGGAATTTTACTACAGAATTTTACTATGTAATTTTATTACGTAATTTCAATAACAATTAATTTGCACAACAATAGGCATCTACAGCGACTGAAAAGAAAATTGAATGCGAGTTTGCTGAACAACAGTTATCAAGCCCAGTATAAAAACAAACCCAATTCATTTTCATTCTCTTTCATATAAAGTAATATGACAATGGCAAGCAGTAAATAGCGTAATATCGAACATTAGAACAAAGAATAAGATGGACGATGTGTTAGAAAATACTGTCTCTTTTGTATAAAATTTTAAAGCACTAAAAGTTGAAGCAAATCATCATCAACATTTAAAACGGTAAAAGTTAATGAACTTTAGCAGCATAATAAAGGAACTAAAATAATTTTATATCGATAATGGAAGACAGAAGACTGCACCATCAATTGAATAAGAAAAAAAAGGAATGTTGTATAGCCAAGCACATGCTGGTAAACGATGAAGTAAAACTTTCTTTTGCATAAATTTACTAAGTACAAAAATAAGCTGAAGGAGATTTAATTTTTTTATTATAAATTACCAAACAATGAATACTGGCTAGATAAACATACCATAGGACTGGGGTGCTGTCTTAATTGCCATAAAGCATGATGATTTAATTCACTTATATAAATAATGCCTAGAAAACTGCCTAATGCCTTATCTGAAGTGCCTGAGTGGATCCTAGAAGAGAGTGATGTCTGAACTGGAAACAATCTTGTCTAAGTGCATTACTGAATAATCTGAGGAAAAATGGGGAGTTATCAGAATGGGCTGCATCCATGAAAGACAATAATGTTTATATTATAGACTTTAATCGGGAAGATTTGATCAAAATTATTATATATTTTTTTCACTTTGTATGTTTGTAAAATTCTATTTTTATTATTCTCACACTTGGAAGTTTCAGCATGTTTGCAATCGGGAGAGTCCATTCCATAAGAAGCAATGTAGCATGGGAGGGTTAGCTAGAAAAAAAAATTGTAATTAAAATTTAGGTTGAATCCCTCCATAATGACTTGATATTCAATCATCATCATAATCATATAATATGGATTGAGATAAGAATTTTTGATGCTCTTCCATATTAATTTACATGCACTAGTACAGGACAGAATTTATGTTATTTGTTTGTTTAACTAATAATTGTTTCATTTAGTTTATTCAGTATGAATGACTAATATTTTGCATGGAAGTCTTTCTATCCATTTTAGTGAACTAGTGCAGAGATAAGGGGGGCAAAGAAAATGGAACCTGTCCTGCTGAAATTGGATAATGGAACTATTGGAACACTGTGATATAACTTTGTAAATAGTTAGTCAGCTTCATGATGGTATTGACAATCAAATAATTTTTCTTATCTTTTATTTTTTTTTGTTTTGTTTTAGCTAATCTTATTGGTTTTGTAAATAGAGTGTCCATTGATGCATATCTAGCATGGGTATGGGTTGGAGTAACAAATAATTTTAGTCATTGATATGTGCTCTTTCTACTAGGTCCAGATAGGTCTAATGAGTCAATTTTTAAAAAAAATAAAATTAAGAATACATTTTAATTAGTATGATTACTGTTTAATGTTGGTAATATTTTAAAATGCTTTGTTAAAATAAAGTGAGTATTAAATACATAAAAACTATATTAATATGTTAAAATAATAAAGTAAAGCTAAATATTATAATTTTTGTATAGTTGGGAAATCAGGCCATAGTCAAATAATATACTAAAAATCATATTAAATAAAGTGCTAAAAGTTAATTTTAAAATAATGATTTATAATTAAATAAACCAATGTATTTTAAATAAAAATTGTATTTAATATTTGTGTTATAAATTATTTAAATGTAATATTTCATGGTAGACAAATGTGTTTATTTTGTTACAGCTTAAATAGTATCAAAATTATTCCAAATTCTATTATATTACTATTTTTTAATATAATATTTTTTATAATTAGAAATTTATTTCTGTTATCAGACAGCAATTAAAAAAATTGTTACATACTGTCTGGATTTGGAAGTCATGACACAAGTACTCATACTTTTGTGCTTAAAAGTTTTCTAAAGATAGTTTCAAAATTGCTTTAGAATTGTTAAAAAAATTGAAATATTTGTTATATCATAAGATGAAACCTAAATATTATAACAATTATTTAATTGGTAGTTTTAAAAAACATGTAATTAATAAAGTTAAATTTTTAAAATAGATACATTGAAAATAAATATTGGATAAATTAATAAAGTATTAATTTTAAAATGTTTAGTTTGTTTAAATGAAAGTATAATATTAATTTTGAATTAAATTTTTTTAATAGTATTTAATATTTAATGAGTCGTGATTTTTATTTTTGAAATTTAATTGTGTAAGATAGTACTAATATGTAAATTAGATCACCAGCTGAAGATCTAAATAGCCAGTCAAATCATCAATTTATTTTGGTATAAAAGTAGATGTCATTTTTTTCCGGGGTGATAAATGTGTGCTTGTAATAACTTAAGGGGTCTTTAATAACTAAACTTTCTTAATAACTTTTTTTTTAATATCAAAGTATTGCCTTGGCTCTATTTTCATACTTTTTAATTCAGCACTTTGGGATTTATTATTCCCTTCTAGTTTATTTTTCAGCTTATTTTCCACTATTTTAACATCTTTATTAATTATTTTAATAAATGATTTATCATCTTCATATTTTTATTAACCAATTCAGTTGGTTTCTGAAGTTGTTCTCTAAAAGATTTATTTGCTTCCCATTTTTCTACCCAAGAGTTATTTTTCTCTATAATAGAGGATTTTTAATCCTATTTTATCCATTGATTCAATAAGAAATTTATTCATTGATTCAGTAGATTTTTTATTTTCTATTATTCTATTTATTGGTTCAGTAAGAAATTTCATCATTTCCTCTATCTGAGAATTCTCTATATCTTTTTTGTCAAGAGAACCAGACATTTCTGCCTTTAGACTCTTATTCTGACTATTCATTTTAAAATAATTTGCCTTGTAGAATATTAAATCTCAATTCAAATAGTATCTAGTTTTCATTATATCAACATTTTCATAAAATAACTCATAAAATAATTTCCTTCTAGCCTTTCTATTTTCACTTAATCAACATCCACAATAAACCATAGGACATTATCACTTTAAGATCTTACAGTACTATACATTAACCTACTATTATAACTAATTTTCTAAAAAAAATTATGTGTTATATCATTGATTTTCACCTACATGATTCAACAGATAAATTTCACACAATAAAATATTAAGAATATATTTTAAAATATTTAATAATTGACATAATCATAATATAAAATAGTTATTAGCCACATTTGCATAACTTAAATATTTATTTCCTTATTAGTTTATAAAGAAGACAATAATATTTTATTTTGGAATTAATCAGATTATAAATAATACCACATGAAATTATAATATTTTTAAACAAAATATTTGTTTAATTTTGTAATCAAACTCTAAATTATCACTACTGCTATTATAAAATTACTAAATTATTTATATTCAGTAAGATATAATTATCGATAACCCCTAAATTATACATTTTAATTCATACTATTATTTTTATTCATTAATTTACAACTATAACTGTGGACCCCTATATCAGGCCACTCATTTCTGATATCAAATGCAACCTACTTGAATTTTATAGATTTTGCTATCCTCCTAACATCATCAGATGACCTTATACCATATAACCATCATAATTATAATAATGGATAAAAGGAGACCCATATATAAATCTCACTTTATTATATTGCAAACAATAAAGATGGTAAAGGAATAGAAATATAATAAGGATAATAGCAGTAATTAAAATAGACTTTATAACCCTCTTTAAAAACAAAGGGAGAATATAGAATTTAAGTGATCCAATGCAAAATAAACTTACACACTAAGAATTAAAATTTTATTAAGACCATAAACTTTTAACTCTTTATGAGTAGGGGAGTTGTAATGGTAGCTTACAATTCAGTTCAAACCAACCCTTATATGTCCACAGTATTAAAGTAAACCAATGAAAAACAAGCTTAGATAATAGGTTAGATACATGATATCATTTATCTATATGCAAACAAACATATAAGTACATACACATTTGAAGTTTGCTTTAATAAGTACCAAATCAAGATAGTATTAGAATGAAGTAAATGCTCCTTTTTACTTGGAAAATAAAAGCTTAATCATAGAAACCTTTCATATATATCTATACCAATAATAACTTGTTTGTTCATTTGTAAAATCACAATGTAAGGCAGTAACTTAGTAGATATGGTGATGACCTCATGGCAAATCAATATCTAATCAACCAAGTGTGAGAGTGGAATTTTACTACAGAATTTCATGTAATTTTATTACATAAATTTTATTATGTAATTTCAATAATCATTAATTCACACAATAATAGGCACCTACAGCGATGGAAAAGGAAATTGAAAATGCAATTTTGCTGAACAATGGATATGATGCCCAGTATAAAAACAAACCCAGTTCATTTCAATTCTTTCATATTTTATCAAATGATATGACAACCACAAGCAGTAAATAGCTTAATATTGAACATTAGAACAAAGGAAAAAATTGATGATGTGTTCAAAAATACTCTCTTTTGTATAAAATTTTAAAGTGCTAAAAGTTGAAGCAAATTATCATTAACATTTAAAATGGTAAAAGTTAATGAACTTTAGCAGAGTAATAAAAGAACTAAAATAATTTTATATTGATAATGGAAGACAGATGACTGTGCTAACAGACGAACAAGAATAAAAAGGAATGGTGTATTGCCACCACATACTAATAAATGATGAAGTAAACTCTCTTTTACATAAATTTACTAAACATCAAATAATAAGCTGAAGGAAATTTAATTTTTTATATAAATTATCAAATGATGTATACTGGCTAAATAAATGTGCCATAGGGCCAGGATGCTGCCTTAATTGTCATAAAACATGATGATTTAATTCACTTATATAAATAATACTTAGAAAAATGCCTAATGTCTTATCTGAAGTGTCTGAGTGGATCCCGGAAGAGAGTGATGAATAACCTTGTCCAAGTGCATTATCAGAGAATCTGAGGAACATTGGAGGAGTTATCAGAATGGACTATATCCATGAAAGACATTAATGTTTAAATTATAGACTTTAATCAAGAAGATTTCAACAAAATCAAAATTATTATGTTATTTTATATAATATTTTTACTTTGTACAATTGTAAAATTTTACTTTTATTATTCAGTGTGCTTGCAATCAGGAGACTCCATTCCATAAGAAACAACATAGAACATAGATTTATTAAGCTAGAAATTTTTTTATTGTAAATAAAATTTAGGTTGATTCTTTCCATAATGACTTGACATTCGATCATCATCATCACATAATATGGATTGAAGTAAGAATTTTTGATGCTCTTCCATATTTATATGCACTAGTACAGGACAGAGTTTATTTGTTTATGTTTAACTAGTAATTGTTACATTTAGTTTATTCAGTATGAATGACTAAGATTCTTGTGTGAAAGTCTTATTGTATTCATTTTTGGGAACTCATGCCTAAATAAGGGAAAGAAGTTTCTAAAGAATGTGGAACTTCTCTAGCTGGAATTGGATAATATAGCTATTAGATATACTGTGATATAATCTTGTAAATATAGTTAGTCAGCTTCATGATTGTCATGACAATGAAATAATTTTTCTTTATTTTTATTTTTTTCTGTACCGGGCATTCCTCTTTTTACCCCACTTATACATTTCAATCTGGTGTGCAGATTAAGCATGAAAAATCATCTGTTTGATTCGGGTACTAATCGTAATATAGATGTAAATTTCATAACTTCAATTTCAAGAATGCATTACTTCAAAACATTGTTTATTTTATTTCCATACTGATGGATGTTAAGATGGCTGCTATATACATTTGAAAGACATTATTGTCATACCTTTACATGCCACTTCCCAGGAAAGAAGATTCTCCCCAGAAATGATATACAGTGTTCATCCATTAAATCATACCTATAGGTTCTAATAATATTTTATTGGGATATCAAAATAACTACTGCCTGATATAGTAGTGTCCCATAATGCTAAGCTCAGCTTTCTTTATCTCAGGTTATAAAAAAAGAAATTTAAAGCTGCCCTTGGAAATATCTTTTCTTATTACAAAGACAAAAGAATAATTCAAAAGGACACAGGCCGTGAAATAATTTAAGTAAAATATTTATTCATTCGCACATAAATATATAATGATTAAACCCCATTACCCATCACCAATTGCAAAGATATATGAAAAATATTACATGCGATTAAACTGTATTCTCTTAATTTGTGTACATAAAAAAAATGTTTGTTTGGATGAAATGGTCTGAGTTCCCACCCACACGTTTATTTTAGGCAATATCCAAAAAAAAAAAAAAAACCCAGAAAACTATTATGATCAAATACTCGGTCGTACATGTATGCTTCTTTCTGCATTCCTTCCACAATTTAATATTTTGAAAATCTTGTGTTATCATATATGTAAGCACACAATGAAATAAAATAAAACCATTATTTTATGCATCTTATCTTGACTTTACTGAGGCGTATCTAAATGGTTGAAGCATCAAGGCAATATAAGGGTAGACACACATACTCATCATATATTGTAATTTTAAGTTAGATGTGGAAAAATGATTAATTTCAAGAATTTTGCATACTTGCACTACCGAAATATCAGTTAATTTCAGAGTGATTAGATTTTAAACATGTTTCAAATGTGTTAACATAAATATTTAATAGCATTTGAGAAACAATATCAAGTGATTAAACATAAATAAATTTTACGCTATGGAATCTGGTGATTTCTTCCATACTTGGTACTTCTGGACATGCTATATACATGTGTTTCACAGGGCGAGAAGGACTTCTTTCTTTTATCGTATTAGTCTGACGATCTTCATCGTTATTATATTTTAGTCTGGCGAGCTTCATCCTCCTTACTGACTGGACTTGGGTGGTTATATTTTTATGGCTGGCAGGAACAGGATGGGTGCACCGAAATAGGCTTTTACCCCATGGCTGGCCCTTTAATTATTGTATGAATTCTTTCCATCTTGAGGTGGTTTTGTGCTATATTTCTTACATGAAAACTGCTATATTTTTATTTTTATAATAAATGGTGTTCAGAAGATTTGATTCTATGCTCTTTCTTTAATATATTTTTAATATTTTTAGGTATTCTTATGGATTAAGGCCTGACAATGATGCAAAAACAGGATACGATTGGAAACAATATGGCTTGAAAGCAATGCCCAGATTTTAGTAATCTTAAAACCCCTCCATACTGACCGCAACCATTTCCATTAAATTATTAAATTAGTATCCAAAGCGCTGGTAGTCCTCATAGGTAACCTTCTGCTTTAATGTTGGATTAATGAATAACTGCCAGGATTTATTCTTTCTGCCTGACTAATGGCTGCTGGAACAATTTTTTGCTAGAATGATTGATTTTGAATCATTGACTGTCGGACAGGATATCACTAACAGTTTCTGCATAAACAGATCTACTGTTTTACCACTGGTTGTTCCCTTCAAAAATTATAATCTAATATCTCTCTTCCACTGCTAGTTTTTCCATCAAAAATTGTATTCTAATCTCCCCTGACCGCACCTGGTGAGCAGTATATATAGCATCTCCAATACAAGTCAATTTGAATACCCCCCTTCGCATAATTGCCTCAAGCTTTTATTTTGAAAGCTAATTAATTTAAGCAAAGCACATTCCTTCCATTTACTGCATTTCATTCTTAATTATATTATTTTTCTTAATTTTATCAAGTCGAACTCAGACCACTCAACTGATAACTCAGTTTTACAAAATAAAAAAAATTAATTACAAAAAAAGATTCCTTTACCTTAGTAATCGAAAATTAAAAATATCTTTACAACAATTAAAAGATTTTTATGTCTGCCTTGGCATCATGATTCTTCAAACTCTTTTGTTTAGAAAAATAAGCACAAGGCAGGATGACCATTAACTAATTAGTATGCTTTGATTTTTAGCAAAACAATGGTCATCTGAACTTTCTTAATCTATTAAATCTAAAAAGTTTGCTAATTAAAAATAAAATATAGACGCGTTGGAACATTTAGTTACTTTTAATTATTATAATATTTTTTATTCAATTATAACATGTTCCAACATGTAAATAACTTTTCAAAAGAAATGTTAAACAAAATTATAAATGTAAGATATTTACATTTATTACTACAACAAAAACACATAATAATTAAAAAAAAAATTGTATGCATATAGAATTATATGCGTCAATTTACAACCTTTGAGCATATCTGTGTGGGTAAGAAATATATACATAGGCCAACTTCATTTTATACTATGTTTATCATAGCTACATTATTTAAAAATTTTGTTTAATATAACTGAGCCGTAGCTTTACTTATAGCCATTTTGTGCATGGCACTTTTGGAGTTTAAAAGTGCCTGGCACAATATATATCTATATCTATATCAATAATAACTTGTTTGTTCATGTGTAAAATCATGATGTAAGACAGTAACTTAGTAGATATGGTGATGACCTCCTGTCAAATCAATATCTAATCAACCAAGTGTAAGAGTGGAATTTTACTACAGAATTTTACGTAATTTTATTACATAAATTTTTTTTATGTAATTTCGATAACCATTAATTCGCACAACAATAGGCGCCTACAGCGATGGAAAAGGAAATTGAAAATGTGAGTTTGCTGAACAATGGATATGCTGCCCAGTATAAAAATAAACCCAGTTCATTTCCATTCTCTTTCATATTTTATCAAGTGATATGACAAACGCAAGCAGTAAATAGCTTAATATTGAACATTAGAACAAAGGAGAAAATTGACGATGTGTTAAAAAATCCTATCTCTTTTGTATAAAATTTTAAAGCACTAAAAGTTGAAGCAAATCATCATTAACATTTAAAATGGTAAAAGTTAATGAACTTTAGCAGAATAATAAAAGAACTAAAATAATTTTATATTGGTAATGGAAGACAGGTGAGTGTGTATCAGTCGAAAATGAATAACAAGAAATAGTGTATCGCCACCACATACTGATAAATGATGATGTAAAACTCTCTTTTGCATAAATTTACTAAACATCAAATAAGCTGAAGGAAATTTAATTTGTTTTTTTTTATAAATTACCAAACGATGTATACTGGCTAAATAAATATGCCATAGGGCCAGGATGCTGCTTTAATTGTTGTAAAGCTTGATGGTTTAATTCACTTATATAAATAATGCCTAGAGAAATGCCTTATCTGAAGTGTCTGAGTGGATTCCAGAAGAGAGTGACATCTGAAATGGAAACAACCTTGTCCAAGTGCATTACCAGAGAATCTGAGGAATGATGGAGGAGTTATCAAAATGGACTATATCCATGAAAGACATTAATGTTTAAATTGTAGACTTTAATCAAGAAGATTTCAACAAAATCAAAATTATTAGGTTATTTTATATTATTTTTACTTTGTACATTTGTACAATTTTACTTTTATTATTCTCATGCTTGGAATTTTCAGCGTGTTTGCAATCAGGAGAGTCCATTCCATAAGAAGCAACATAGAACATAGGTTTATTAAGCTAGAAAATTTTTTTTGTAAATCATCAGCATATAATGTGGATTGAAGTAAGAATTTTTGATGCTCTTCCATATTAATTTACATGCACTAGTACAGGACAGAGTTTATGTTATTTGTTTATGTTGAACTAGTAATTGTTACATTTAGTTTATTCAGTATGAATGACAAAGATTCTTGTGGAAAAGTCTTTTTCTATTCATTTTTGGGAACTTGTACCTAGGTAAGGGGGGGAGGTTTCCAAAAAATATGGAACTTCTCCAGCTGGAATTGGATAATGGAGCTATTGGACATACTGTGATATAACCTTGTAAATATAGTTAGTCAGCTTCACAATCATCATGACAATGAAATAATTTTTCTTTAATTTTATGTTTTAGCTAATTTTATTGGCTTTAAATGGGGAGTGTCTATTGATGCTTGTCTACCATGCATATGAGTTGGATTAACAAATAATTTTAATCATTGATATGGTAGAGATGCATATGATGCACATATAATCACATTTTTTGCTATGTTAATAGAATTTGGATTTTTCTCTGTTATAAATAAAAATTGTTAATGTATTTTGAATCAAATTGGTCTCTAGTTTATCAAACTCGTTTATACACTCACTCATTAATTTGATTGACCAAACATATATGCACACACCCACATATTATTATAACATATAATACACCAATAGGGTTGGTTGTATCTTAAGTCAATGAAAACTTAGTTGCTACATAAAGTAAATTCACTCCTGAAGAGAGCCAAAGGCAACATTCTCCCTGTGTTCGAATATTGAGGCATAATGGTATCCAAAAGAGGTGTGAGGTATTCATGAACTAGCCTAAATTGTATTTAGATTTAATGAATAAACTAAGAGCTAGCCCATTGAAGGTGGATAAGATCATTGGTAAGCTACTTCATTGCATTATTCACAGCATCCTACCCAAAGATCCTAGGTCCAACCATAGTTAGATGCATTCCCACTCTTCTTGTGGAAAACCTGGACCATTACAATACATATTATATTTTATATTTAACGATTGATATTTGTGCTTATTAATAGTAGTTTTATTATTAGAATGAAAATGAAGGTTTGTTAGGCAGTTGAATATTTGATATTGTGTTTTTATATTATTTAAGTTAGTTGATCTTTGGAAATCATTTTTTGATAATTTTTTTTTTTTTTGATAAAAATTAAAAAGATTTAAGATATAAAATAAATTGTTTAATAAAATAGGATCTGAAAATGACAGGCTTATTTTTGTAAATAGCATAAGGACTTAAATTTTGTTCCACCTTATTATCAAATTGATTTGAGTAGAAATAAAAAAATTATATCAAGATAGTGTTTAGATATGAATTTCCAAAATAAATGTATTAAAAACCATTTTGTTGAATAATATAACATAATTATGAATTTTAAATCTCATAGTTGTAATTCAGATAAAAAGTATTTTAATTATATGGTTTTAATTTTGTTTAAGAAATAATTTAAATTGAATAGATTCGGATTTTATTTGAAAAATATGATAAAAAATTGAAATGATGGTTGTTCATATAATTGAGTCTAAAAAAAGTTCAATTGAAGATAGGTAATTATGATAATAAAAGTGATATTGTAGTTAATTTTAGCAGTTTTAATTTAAATTATATTGACTTAAAATTTTTTAGTAAGAGTTACTTTTGTGGGGTTTTTTTGGTGGTAATAATAGTTATATTAAAAAAACTACTATTGAAATAAAAGTGGATTAAAAGTTGAAGAGAAAATTACCCTTTAGAATTTGTAATTAAACTGTTGAAGTTAGAAGTTCCTTTTAATTAATAGCTAGTAAAGTATTTTTAATATCCTGCATAGTATATTATAGTAGTAGAGTTGCATATTCAAAAGATAAAGCTCTATGGATTATAGTACTTCGGAGGATCTAATATTACATGAGCTCCATCAAATAATGTTTTTAAATATTTTTTTTTGCAAAAAGAAAAACAAATGGGAGGGGATGTTGTGTTGTTATTTATTGTTAAAGGAGTTATTTTTAAAGAAGTTTAAAAAATGACAAATATTATTTTAGATAATGATCTCTAAATAGTATTAATTAAAAAATAATTATTATAATGAGAACAATATATTAATTTTTTTCAATTAAATTGGATTACTTAAAATATTATCTTAAATGATATTTTTTTTTTTAGAATCTAAAATGCCATCAACGTTTAAGTGCATAAAAAAAGTTTTTGATTTAATTTTGATTTTATAGGGATGGTGGTTGATAAAATTTTTAAAAATATTTTGTTGATTTTGGAAAATATACTGTTTATTTTTCATTTAAAATTTTTGATAAAATTGTTTTAAAAATGGAAGATAATTGGGGTTTTGGTAGCTTAGATATTGACTTTTTGAATTCATCAATAACAAAAAGTTTAAAGAGAGTTATAAAAAAAATTAAGATGTAGAAGAATTGCTTTTGTTATTAGAAGTTTTTATATAATTATAATAATATAGGTTTATAAAATTAGAGAATGCTTATAAAAGTGTTATTATTTAAAATTGTTTATTAGAATAATTATTTGTGATTAAAAAAATAAGTTGAAAGAATTATTACATAATTTTAATAGTTTTGAGCAAAAGGGAATGGATTTTGCTAAATTAAAATTTTTGGATTAATTAATAGTTAGAAATTTAAGAGGAATTTTATTTTGTAACTACTTAGTTAAAAGTAAATTAGACTTGATAGTTATTAACCTATAGTTATTGTTATAGGAATTGTGGTAATTCTAAAAGCATTATTTTTAGAATTTTATAAATATTAATCTAGATTATTGAAATAAATTTATTAAGAAAGTTTTATTTGATGATGATAATAATAATAATAATTATATAAAAGATGTTAAGAGGAGAAAATATAGAGGTTTACATCTTTATTTTAAATGATCTATCTATAATATTTTGAGAAAGAATTCAAATATAATTCATAATAAGAAGAGAGCTTGGAATACTAGAAAATTAATTCCTTGTTCTTTCATATATATAATAAAAGAATCAAAATACATAAAACAGATTAAATTAAAATATTCTAATTCAACATTCCATTTAATGAGATGAATACAGGTTATAAAATTGTCTTAATGATACTAATGTCGTTCTTTTTAAAAAATTGGAAATAAAAGAATAAAATAAACTACTGCTTTCTTATTCAAAATGTCATTTTCAAGCTAATACATTTAATAATTTTTTTTCTTAATCCTAAAAGTAAATAGAATGTCAGTTGGAATTGTGTATAAAAGAACTGATTTACAAATGAGTGTATTTTTAAATTAGTTTACATTTGTGAAGTCTGCCTCAGGAAAACAGACTAGTAATAAATTTTTGATTAATTTTGGCTAGTATTATTAATAATAAAGAGATGTAGATTGTCATATATATATATCAGTTGAAATGTTGAACTTCAAACATTGCTCTCTAGCTGTTATATAATTCAATGTACTTTTTGTTACTGCCTTAAATTAATGAAAATATTAAAGCAATTTAATTTATTTTCTGATATTTAAATTTACAGAGTAAAACTATTTTTACTTATTTATAAACTTCTAAACTAAATGAAAAAGAGTAGAATACATAACACTTGATAATTACTATTTTTAAAATATGTAATAGTTATAAACAATTTTCAAGTTATCATTTATCTCCTGTAATTCATTCAACTTTTTATTGTCTCCTTTTTCTTATTCTTTTCAGTTAAGTTAATGTAGACCTAAATCATCATGGGCCTCTAATGGGATTGTGTAATTGTGCAACCACCTTTCCATTCTTTAACTACACAAATATAGCAAGTCAGACTCCAATTTCTTTTTTAGTTTTTTTCAACTCAAATTTCTTGAGAACTTAGAAAGCAATAATGAGAACAGTTGTAATCTTCATTTGAAGTAATGTAATCTCTAATGGGTCAACTTAAAACTTGATTTGAGACAGGAGTTTCAATTGGGCAAATATTGTATATTTAATCAGCCCTATAGGGATTTTTTTTTGCCAGTGGAAGTTTTACTCTAAAATAGTCTGTCTCACACAATCTGGCAAAGTGTATTACTCATGAAAGAAATAAAAATAATATTAGCAGTACTGGTTTATAATAGGAAGTAAAGATTATAGTACTAAAGGTAAATATTTTAAATTTAAATTTTTTCTAAGTATAGATATACAAAATTTTCAAGACTGGATATCAAGATCTAAGATCAGTATAGTGAAACTTATTTTTCAAAGGAAGAAAGTTAAATAGAATATGTATAGAATGCATTATACTGAGTTTATTATGCTGTCTAATTTAATATCTTTTATTCTTATAATTTCTTAGTATATTAATGAAAGACTAATTTGGTTTGTACAATGATACATATACTCATTTTATTACTACATGTTCTCCAATATTAGATTCAGAAAAAGAAAGTTCTTGCTCCTCACAGGGTAGCATTATTAAGCTATACTATTAAAAGGTCATTTTGCTTCATTGGAAATATTAATGTCTCTTGATCAGCAATAGGTTTGGCTAAAAATTGCTGGCAATAATGACATTAACATTGTAAATTCAAATGGTCTGATATTATTGAATTTTTGCACACTATATGGATTGACTATCACAAATATTTTGTTTAAGGAGGAGAATTTTTATAAAGAAGCATGGATGCATCTGCACTTAAAACAACAGGATGTAATATAAGAGTTTTTATTATGAGGACATTTATAATAACAGATTTTGGGGCAGATTACTACACTTAAAGTTAAAAAGGATATCATATTCATAAAACAGTTTATGTTCATTCTTTAAAAGTATCTACTATATGTACTAACTTAGTAGTGATTAAACACTAAAATTGCTAATTTGGACCTCCAAGATAGTTATATTTTTGAAGCATGGAATTCTCTTATGGAGTGTGATATGATACAAGTAAATTTATATTTGATTCGCTAAAAAGAAAAGAATCATGATTGATTTTTTAACAATGATTTATTGTTGATGATTTGATTAAAAAGAAACATTTGGCATTTGCTGTTAGCAAATAATGATATAAATGCAGACTTTGATAATAAAGAAATTTAAAGGCAGAATTTTAATGACTGATAAGTAGGTTTTAAAATGATTGATGGATTAAACTGCAAATAAGATATAGACATTTGCTGATCGTAGATTATTTTGGTGCACCAAAAATAAAATACGAACCTGAAAATTGGTAATATGTGAATCTGAAAAATAATGATATCACAGTCTTATTAAATCCAGCAATGGCCTCTCTTATATGACAACAATTATATTTCAAATAGGTGGAAGGAATATTTTATCATTTAAATAATAATAAAGGAATTCAGATGATATTTTTTAATGATATATCCATTTTATTTAATTATTTAGATTTTGACAAATATAATCAGTTTAGTGAAGTCAAACCAATTCTTTGTAATCTTAAAAATGAAAGATTGCAGATCCTGACGATTTACCTAGAAAAAAATTAAAATATGTTTGGTGTTATGGTAGCTTCAAAAATATTAGAATTTTTTAGAAATACATAGATTCATGAAGTTATGTTTCCCTATCTTAAAAATTCCAGATTTTGAAAATAAAAGGCATAGATAAGATCACATTAATTATCATGAAATATCATTATTATCCATTGCAGCAAAGATATTTTCAAAAATTTTGTTGAATAGGTTACAAATTTTTCCAAGAACTCAAAGTAATTTTAGAGAATCAAAAAGCATTAGAGGCATGATTTTTGTTGTCAGACAAATGCAAGAAATGTGTCAAGAGCAGAATATTACTTACTACATAGTAAACACACTATGACTTTTATCATATATTAATAGGTAATTATTAAATAATTATAGAAATAAACATAATGAACATTTGTATTTTTTTTTCTTTACCTATTTACAGCAATTAATGTTTCTTATAATAAGATCAGCTTCAGTAATTTTTTTTTTTAATATTTATAAGTTTTCAGTTGCTATTTTCTTCATATAGATGCAAATTTTGAAATAAATGTAGCAGTTATCCAACTAAGAAAGATAAAATGAGAATATACATCAGTTAGACTTATTGATTTGTAGATTTTTACTGAAAAATGATTTGTTTGTTTAAATTAAAAAAATTGTTGCAAGCCTAGCGGTTAGCATAGCTGCCTTCCAAACAGCTGGCCTGGGTTCGCTTACCGGTCAACGTTTTGACATATTAAAAAAAAAAAATTGTTTATATATTTAAATGCATACATATTCAAGATTTAATAATAATAATAAAAAAAAGTTATTTAGGTAAATTGTAATTTATGCTAGAAGTCTAGTGTTCACAAAAATTTGAAGCTCACCCCCACCCTGCATCTTATAATTTTATTTTAATTAATGTTATTAGAATATTAATTGCTGAATTAATGGTACTATATCTGAATAGATTCAAAGATGTAATCATAGAAGGTTAATAGTATAGATCTTTCGTAAATTTATCCCCCTGTTTTAATAGAATACATCTGTAATTTTCTATTATCAAATTCTGTTTCCAATAGAACCACAACATATGTTGTGGAAAATTTTTAACATGTTATTTTTTTTCTTTTTATCTAAATTTAAAAAATTTTATCAAAAGGAATTACTTAAATCAATTTCTGTGTTATATATAGGACTAATTTTATTTTCGCTTGGATATCATAAGTATATAGAGAAAATGATTACAGTAATTGCTACCACATCTATAAAAAAACAATTTTTTTTCCTCTTATATAATCATTTCCGGGGAGCTGTAGTTTATTTGTTATAGATTAAAAAATATTAGCAAATAAATGTTAAATAAGCTACTTAATTACAAATATTTAATAAATTAACGGTAAGGTCTAAATAGTTACACTTTATTTTTATATTAATTCAAAAATTTAATATTATATATGCAATTACAAAATCAATAACAAAAAAAAAGTTGCAGTGCCCGCGATCTTTTCATCAAGCTTGTTGTTTTTTTTTTTTAAAGTACCTCCCCCCCTCCTTTTATTATTATTAAAAACAATTTTTGTTCCTGGTAAATAGTTAACAATTTGTAAAAATGATTTTGTTTCCTGACCTGACTGAAAAATGGAAATGAGTAAATGCAATTTAAAAAAGAATTAGTCGTTCAAATAATAAATAAGCCAACTAATTAATGCTCGTATAAAACAATATTTTTATTTTATTTTTCACGAACGAGTAATTTTTTTTATATACATATAATAAAAAGCCCATTTTTTAAAGTACATTCTGAAACATTGGGTATTATTTGCATCATTTATTTATGTCTTCATTTTCAGAATTAATACAGTTCAGAGCTACATCTTATAAAATTAACATGAATAAGAGCATTTATCATCCCTTATTAACTCATTATGAAAATTAAATACAAGATATTATTTATAATTATCAAATTCTGAATGAATAATGGTAGGTTTATTGCTTTGATGTTCTTAAGTTCAATAGTTGATCTTGACCAGAGTCACCACCATTCTATCATTGCACTAAACTTTGCAAGGTTGGGAAAAATCAAATGGTTTATAAATCTAGAAGTTCCTAAAATGTTTAAGCATTCACTAAACTTAGCAGGGCAGATTCTGAATTGTAAATTATGACATGACTAAGCTCTTAAAATTGTGTTCAGACGAATCCTCTTTATCTGATATACTAGTGCTTAAATCACACTAGCAACAAATCAAAATAGCCTTCAATTTTATTTATATTAAACAGATTGCACTTAATGAGGGCAATTTTAAGGTATTAAAATTACCTTCAAGAGAATTCTATTCATCAGGCATGATAAGACTAAATGATAGTAGTGATAAATCAGAATAGCCTTCAATTTTA
Organism: Epiperipatus broadwayi; assembly: GCA_028023455.1. Classification (NCBI taxonomy): domain Eukaryota; kingdom Metazoa; phylum Onychophora; class Udeonychophora; order Euonychophora; family Peripatidae; genus Epiperipatus; species Epiperipatus broadwayi. The sequence continues at coordinate 7,662,868 of JAQFVV010012401.1, forward strand.
TTTATATTGAACAAATTGTACTTGCATTATTCTAAAATATAATTATAGATGACATAATTGCTAAGTGGACTAAACAAGACCAAAAATATATCCAGTTATTAAAATAGATAAAATATGACTGGCCATAAAAACATTCAATTGGAGTTGTTAAACCCATTTGGCATCAGTGAGATAACTTATCACCCTACAATGCTTATTTATTAATGACTGACTGCATACTCATACCACCAGAAGATTGAAACTATATACTTAATTTACTTCATAAAGATAATACTGCAGTCATGCATATGAAAGTTTTAGCTACATCATAAATCTGTTGGCCAAATTTGAGTAGTGAAATAAAACAAGTGATAAAGAAATGCATAAGTTGTCAGTCAGTTGCTAAATTGCAGTCTAAAAAACTTGAATCATGATCTAAGTCTGTACAACCTTGAAAACATTTATATTTAGATCATGTAGGACCAGTGCATGTATATATAACTTTTATAGTTGTTTATATGTTTCTTGTTGGATCAAATATAAGATAGTACAAAGTATGAGTACAGATGTACAATTAAAGCACTTAGAATTTTTTTTGCTATATATGGTTATCTGGAAATTATTGTAACTGATAATGGAACCAGTTTTGCCTCTTAACAAATTATGGATTATTTAGATGATAAAGGTATATAGCACATTTTTACTCCTCATTATCATTTCAAGAGTAATGACAACTGAGAAAGCCATTAAATATGTGAATGATGTACTGGAAGTGTTAGTTGATGCAATTATTTATCAACACTTTACTTTGTACAGCATCTATCAAGACACCAGCTGAATTATTAATGCACTGACATTTTTACATTTATTAAGTTGTTGCCAACTGCAACTAAAAAAAAAATTAAGAATAGTTTTCATTGTGAAAAATTTTAAATTAGAGAGAGTATGTGGGCACATGATATTTTAAAAAAGAAATGGATGCCAAGAGTGATAAAGGTAAACACATCTGGTAAAACTAAAAAATGGAAAAGAAATGATATGTAGATCATTTACATCCTCATCCAAATGAAGTACCTGATGTTGACATTTTTGAAAGCAAATTAGTAAAAAATGAAGAAAAACTCAGATATATAGGAAGAGAAGCAAAAAAATACTTTATTAGTTAAACAAATAAATGAGTCTGAGGAAGATCACATTATTGTTAGACTACTCACAACTTCATAAGAGGAGAAAAAAATATTTTAAAGCATGCATATATAGAAAACCTGTATGAATTATATATGTAATTGAAAGCATTATTTCTAGAATAAGGGAGGATTGAAATATAAATACAATGGATTTCACAATTGTGTAAATACATACAGATTGTTCTTGAATTAAATATCTTAATTTTAATATACTTTATAGAAAAAATCTACATATGTTAATATTAATAATTTATAAATATAATAAACAGAATATTATGTGAATCAGTTATTTACATGCAAAATATTGAACTCATGTAAGAAAAACCATCTAAAACTAATATTAGCAGAGATGGCTAATTAATGCAAGAAAGTCCAAAGGGAAATGATTCATTTACTTTTAATAATAACAGATTATGGACTCAAGTAAAATATTGAATTTCCAAAAGCTCATTTGTTCTGGAAAGCATATACATATATATAATAGCAACTAGCATATGTGAGTAAAGGACTGTGTAGTTAAAACATAATATTGCTTATAATATTAACCTGTGTTTATGAGAAGGGAAGCAAGAAACCAAAGGATTAATAATAGGCTATACTTATTTCTTAAGGAATTCCAAATTATTTATTTCTTATTTATATTTATTATGGCTAAATGAATTTTGTTACTAAACTTGTGTTAATTTAAAGTTATTGATGCTCATCTGACAGAGACATAGCACATTGATATATAATGCTTTACATTTTAACTACCATAATGAATATAAGAATATACATAAAGGACTAGTAATGGATTATATAATTAGTGGTTTAATGTTATCAACATTTATAAATAAATTAGAAAGTAAGATAATTAAAAAAAAGAATAGTAAATCAAGAAATAATACATTATTCCAGATATGTAGATGATATTTTTTTATTGTTAACAAATGAGCTACAAATAATATTTGCAATGATTTTAATAATAGTGTATATAATATTAAATTTATAAAAGTAGAATTTGAAATTAAAATAAAATATTTAAAATGGAAATTAACACTAACAATAATAAGTTTTAAATATAAAAGTGATGAATATAATACAAATAAAAATATAGCTAATTTATAAAACTAACATTTTATTGAGTTAGACAAAAATTGTGGATATAACCTCAAGAATATTAAAAATACACCTTTTAATTATAAAACATCTGAATTAAATAATAGCAATGTTTCTATTCCAAATAATAATAACTGTAATAATAACATTAGTTGTAATTAAAAATGAATAAAACTTTTATATTAACTAAAAATTTATAATTCATTAAGGCAAAATAAAAAGTATATAGATAAATACATAAATATAGAATGGTCAAATAATAAAAATCTAGATAAATTAATATGACACTATAAAATAAAAGATTGTATAAAAAAGGAATTATATATAAAATTAATTGTGGAAATTATAATATGATTTTCTATGGACATATACGGAAATAGGTGAAAAAGCAAAAGAATATAACAGAGCAATTAATAAAAAGAGATGATATATACTGCATTATATATTCACTATTTAACACATGGATATATAATAAATTATATAAAAATATTAAACCTTTGAACTAAGAACCTAATGGAAGGAAAATATATGAAACTAATTATATTAACTACAATAAAGATAATTATTTGAATACATTTAAAATATCAATAAATGTAACTAATTATTGATCATTTAAAAATGATTGGAAAATACATAATATATAGCATATATATTTTTATATAGGATATAATTTTAATACATTTTATTTTTATTTCTTTGTAAGTATTTGCATCGCTTTATCATAATTTTATTATTGATTTAATTTTATATAAAAACTGATAGATGCCACTATCTTTGTATAAATTCACTGTTTAAAATAGATTGTAATTACATTGAGGACTGCAACAAATATTTGCTTTAAAAATCTTTTATGTATTATTTACTTAAAAATTATGTGAAAAAAAAACACAATATCATGGATTATGCTTATTTCCATTTTTAATAATGTACATATATTATAAAAAATGTGCACAATATCAAGCAAAGAACTGATTGAAATATTATTTTTACTTAACTGATATATGATAACTTTAATAAAAATATTTTTAATAATACTTGAATAGCAGTAGCAAATTTATTGCACTGTATTAAATAAGTTATTCAAAGTATAGTGGTTACAAATATCTTCAAATTATTATTATGCCACTGCAGGCAAAACCTTATATGGTATTACTTTGCAAATGTAATTTGATAATTGCTTCCATTAAAGAAAAACAAGCATAAGCTATTACTAATATTATTGAACTATTGTTATGTCAGAGTGACAAACAATGATATAACTTTTTAGTATTGTCTAGATTTGGTTTCAATGAAAATGTTATTAGAACACAAAATTTTGGAAGCAGCAGTTACATAACATTCACTGACAAGTTTGAATAAATAAATGCTTAATTTTGTCATTTTTATGAAAGAAAAAGTTGGAAAATATATATATGAAATGTTATAAATATAAAAAAAAATGTAATTATTAAAAAGAAGCAATGCTTTCCTTCCAAACATGAATGTCCTGCCAAAGTAAATTGATTTAAAGTAGAATTTTGTGATATGATTAAAAAGTATATGCCCACATTTTGAACAGAAAGAATTGGCATATTGATAAATTAAATCAAGATATTAATGGGGGGGGGGGGAATCAGTTTTGTTGTACTAGGCAAAATATTAAGATTAAATAAAAGATGCTAATTATTTGGTTAAAATTTAATGAAAGTGAATTTTGATGCATAATCCCCTCCCCCATGTTTCTTGAGTAGGTAACAAAAGAATCAATAAAATTATAGAAAAGATTATTATGAAAAATATAAATACTGGAAATGATAGCAGTATGTGTATGTAAAAAGTTCATTTCCAATTAAGCTATAGAACAGATAAAGATGGGTAAGAGTGGTTTGAAGGGAAATGCAGACCAATTATATATATAAAAGAGCTATGCTTAATGTAATATATAGCAGAATAAAATAGGGAAATACGTTATTTTGTTTTTAAATGAAGCAAAACATGAAACAAAAAAATTGTTAATAGAGAAGGAAAATATATTAAAAACATTGAAAATCTCTATATGATTTATATTAAGTCATAGATAAGATCCTATCTATGTTCATTTGAAAAGTAATTTTTTTTATAAAGCTTAATTGATATAAAAACTGATGAAATACAAGAATTTGATAGTTTTTGACCAATATTGCTTTGGGTGGGAGAACTAAAAAAAATAATTGATGGATGCATTATAATTCATGATTAAAGAAAGTAGCTAATAGACTGTTATTCACCAATTTTGATTTTATTCTCTAATGGACACTTATTGAAATATAAGCATTTTAAAACAATAAGTTCAATGTTACAGTTATCTAAGGTGCTAATTGAGAAATGGTAAAGGATAAAGTTACAATTGGAAAAAGGAATATTATAAAATGATAAAGATTAACATTTGATTCAATAATTTAGTTTTTTGTTGAATGTTTTAAAAAAAAAAAAACGACAGAAATTTGTAATGTCAGATGATCTTCATCATAAAAGATACCTATAGGAAAAGATGTAAAACGGGGATATTGCCTATATCTCCTGTTTTATTTTCATATTTATTTGAATGTTAAATGAAGATTGATTTGACTAAAGTGGATTTACTTTGCAATATAAGGGTTCATTGTATCAGTTCTGCTGATGATTATATCAGTGCTTATAGATTCTGAAAATATGTTTCACAAAATGTTGATATAGGATTATAGAATTTATAGAAAGTGTTAGAATGAAAATTTATGCAACTAAAGTTTATACCTTAATCAAAATAGATAGAAAAGATAATATATATTTAATAGGAGGTATTTTAGCAAGTAAATGCTTTTACTGTATTTGTTAAATTAATTAATTGGTTCTAGGAATAATAATGAAGGAATTAGAAGAAAATTACCAAGGCTAAGCAATGTTTTGACTCTGTTGCTATTTTGTGATAAACATATTTTATACTATATCATCATATTGTTTTTTGATCATTTTTATAAATATTATTAATTGATGTGATCAAAGTAAAATGTAAACAGTATTTTAATAGCCTACTCTCGTGCAATAAACCTTCAAAGAGATACAGTGAAAGAGATATTATTTAACTGGCTTATCAGTTGCTTTAGTGGTGATGATTTAAGCCCCCCCCGCGCGCCTTATTTTATCTGGATAAGAATAAATAAAAACCCATTTACTGACTGATTGGGTTGGCTACTTGAAAGAATAATTCTAAGTCTCCTTGCAATCTGAAAAATTTACGAGAGCACCATACAGTCTGGATTTCATAGAAATAGCATTCAGTTAAATGCTCTGATTAAGTTTATTTCAAAAAATCATGTGATAAATCGGTTTTGTCAGACATTTAATTATTTTTATCATTATCATCCAAATACTTGATTCGTTTTTGGATTGAGATTTATTAAGTATGTATGCAATGATAAATTTTATTATAATAGAAAATGAATTGTTTCAGTTGACATTTTTTTCAAACTAAATACAATTTAAAAGTTCACTTTTTAATTTTTTTTCATTTGGTTTTAATTTTCTATATTTTTATTTTAGTTGTCTGGCCTCGACATCTTACAATCAATCACGCGGGAATTTTCAGGAGATATTGAAGCTGGAATGAAAGCTATTGGTAAGAATAATTTTCATTTAAAACTCTTTTATATTTAAAATAAAATAATGTAAATAAAAAGAGTAAAAAATTAACTAGTCAATTAATTGATTATAATGAAAAATGTATAAATAACTTTTATTGATGTGAAAGTGGGAGAAAAAAATGTAGATGTAGAGTTATCTTTCGTTTCAAGATAAAAGCTGCTTAAGATTGTACGTAGTAGAATTCTTCTTTTTTTAATCAGATGTTACTATGGAAATATCTTAGAATTTCAAATACTGTACATAAATTGTTCAAATAAAATATTAATAATTAAAAACAAAATAAATGTTATTATAGAGATGAAAAAACTGACCTTTTCTTTTCATGAAATATAATTAATTTCCTTTAAATTAAAGTTTGCGCGTATTTTAAAATTAATTAGTATTAAAAAAAATGCCATAAAGTCTAAAGCATTGTTCAGTAGCTTTTCAAAAAATAACTAAATAAAAACTGATAATAAATTAGAATTTAATTATAAATACTTTAATCAAATTATTAATATAAATGATAAAATCATAAAATATAAAACTAATCTTAGAATTAACAATTTGGAGATTATTTACTTATGGATCAGAAACATGAGTACTTAATTGAGCAGAGAGCTCAAACCATATACCAAAAAATGGAGATATGCATACTACACTAGGGAAAAGGGTGAAAGCGACATATGAGCCAGATAATAAACAGCTATTAAAAGATTAAAATAAAGCCATATTGTGCATGATGCTCAAAGAAATAATGATAATTATCAATGAATCACAAGAGACATAGAGGAAAAAACACACAGGAGATAGACAGAATAGTGGTGTTTGCTAGAGAAATGTGAAGAAGAAAAGCTAGAAATAAGAAAATCTGGAATTAACCCACACGTCTTCATTTTGACATTAATAATAGTATTAAATGATGTATATATATATATCTTCATATGTCCAGCCAGTCACATAGATTTAGATAAAAACAGGTATAATAAAATAAATAGTAAATATCAATTTTATTCTTTATAAAAATAAAAAAGATAAAGAGTATTAATATTATTATAAAATGAAAATAATTATGATTCATTATGTTATTTTCTTTGTATATAAATTTATAAATACTCTCTCTATATTCATCAACGAATTATTTTATTACTTCAATATAAAAAAAAAAGTATTATCCTCTTCAGTGTAAATATACATGAATAATAAAAGATATTGAAGAATTATTAATATATAATAGCAAGGGTGTATATTTATTTTTCAAAGAAACAAATGTTAGTCAAAAACTAAATAATTTATAAATCAGAATTTTTTATATATGAATATTCAAAGCACATGATTTAATCTTATACATCAAATTTAGTTTCAAATTATTAAATGATTTCCTATCAACAAAGATTTAATTAAATGATCAGCAAAATATGAATTTGGAATCCTTATGTATTTTTTTCAAATTAAAAGAAGAGACTTTTTTTTATTTGTTTAAAGACTGTGCAGCATTTAAACTTTTAAGATTGAAAGTATTTCATACTCCATACATAAATTTAAAAATAAAAATAATATTAAAAGTAATATTAAAATATTTCATACACATAAAGTAATGGTTTTATGATTTTAAAACAATATAGAAAATAAGATAAGAAATGATTTTTGATAACAAAAAATATAATTAGTCAAAAAATCTTCATAATGATTGGAATAAATACTTTAATAACTGCATCAAACACCTCTCAAAAAAGATAATGGAAAATATTTGGTCAAGCACTGATTTGTCTATATTTAAAACTTATATGTAAACAATTGTTAAAAAAATGTATATAATTGTTGTTTTTTGTTAATAATGATGGAATATTTATTTTACACCATCTCCCTATAATTCTCCACTATGATTGTAACAATTCAGCTAAGCTTAGAAGCATTGAAGTGCTTTTTATTTATTTATTGATAGATTGAAAATAATTGATATAGTTTTAGAACTTTTTCTAATTGATATAGTTTTAAACTCTTTCAGCTTCAAGCCGCTATATTGAACTTTTTAAAATACTGGCCTGACACACAATTTTCACAATAATTTCAGTTTTAATTATGTTAGAGCAAAAACAATTACATTGCTAGAAACTAGAAACATTAAGGAAAACAATAAACATAAAATAAATAGTGATAACTATATAAAAAATAAGGAAAAAAGAAATTTTCACATCCAAAATACTTATTATTTTATTGTTTGTTCATAATATGATAAGTAACATTAACTAAAATTGAAAATACATCTTCAGTGATAATTTCTTTGCATTCCTCACAAAATTATCTTTCTAAACATGTATAACATGTCTTACCTGAGATAATCCACAGCTTCACAATCTCCAAAAGCAGTCGGATATGACTTCTTCATTTTTATCTTGTACCCCAAATGTTCTAAATGTCAAAGGTGTCTATAAAGAAAATGATTCATCCTAATAAAAAATACAAAAGAAATCATCATAGCAATTGGCTTCTTGTCTGTCTAAAACTAGAAATTGTAGGCTACTGTCTATATCACTATGATAAAATGAGTTTCATCTCTTCATTTTATATTTTTTGTGTACATCAGTGATGTTTATATTCTTTATGGACACCAGTTATGTTTATATTTTTTATGCACTCAAGTGATGCTTATATTCTTTATGCACACAAGTGATGTTTATATTCTTTATGCACAGAAGTGATGCTATCTTATTATATTTATTGTACTACATACATATAATTTATTTGCATATAGTGCATTTGTTAGCTATTGACTTGAAAATAATGTTATGAAACATATAGCAAAACCAAAGCATGAATCACGTATATATAATTTATTTGCATACAGATCATTTGTTAGCTATAGACTTGAAAAACGTAAACAAGAATCGGAATTATAACAAATTACTTATAAATCATATTATATTATATATATACATAAACATAATTAATGATTTTCATAATAAATTATACTTTTTGAAAAACATTATTTTTATAAGTGTAGAACGTTAAAAGTTACATTAGATATTAATTGTATACCAACGTAAATAACTAACACACACAAATTACAAACTAAAAATAATTAATAAAAATGCTAATTTAAATAAAAATATATTATTGTTTTATTAAAAAAATAAAAAAAAAAATTTTTTAATGTTACTTACAAAATTACGTTGACCGGCTTCTTTCCGCCATCTTTAAAATATAGTACCGGAGGAATGACATCTGCAGCCCCGTAAATTATTTTTGTCTTTTATTGCTCTGTGATAAGTACAAAAATTATTAAAAAAGACAAAAGAATTAAATACTGTGGTTGATTAAAACTGCTGCCAAAAATTTAAATTTTAACCAATTTTTTTGAAATAAAGATTTTCAGAAAGCTACGTCAGCAACCTTTCGAAAGATCGTATTTTCATCTACGTCACACTTATACCTTTTACGTCAGTAAAGAAAGAAAACAAAACATCATCTGAACACCGCCAGATGCACGCTCAAAAAGCTGAAAGAGATTTTATTAAAAGAAAAAAGTCTTTAACTGAACTTTCTAATAAGAACTATTTGTTAATTTTTGAAATAATGAAAAAGGAAACAGAAATTTATATTACCATTACTTCTATGCCTGAAACTATTAAAATCACATCCACATTATATACATAAGTATTTAGTGAAGACTAAAAAAACAATGTATTTCATCATTGAAAAATATAGAGTCTATAAGAAAATTTTCTTACATTAGAAATAATGTTCCAGTAATTTGTAACATTAAAAAGTAACATATTGCATCATCAAAAAGTTTTGAGCCTAAATGAAGAATTTAGCAGAAAGATTAAATTCTGGTAAACAAAAATCATTTATAAAGTTATGTACATACTATATTTTTTGCTTTTCATTATCATCAGTTTTTATCATAAAAAGAATAAAGAAGGAAGATAATAAGTTTTATTTTATGTTTTTTTTTTGAGAGGGGGAGGAGAGGATTGTCCATCATAACATACACAACATTTTTAAAAACAAAATTATTTAATAAAATCTAATATTTCCTTTTTTCAATTAACATTTGACCAAAAAAAAAAAATTTTTTTTCAACACTGTTTTAAAACAATTTATAAAATACAATTTGATTTGAAAATTCCCCTCTGATCAAGCCAAGCTTATGCTTTGAAAGTCTCAGAGCTGTCCCTGCACAAAATACGTTTTACGCGTGATTTCTATATAATGCTGGAACATACATTTTTGTTATTTGTTTAACCTTAAAAATATGTGTATGGAAGTGTGTCTTTTATCTTACAATTAATACTATCTAAAACTACATCAGGTCATATAAAAAATAAGTACTTCGAGTGCACATGTAAAGACTTAGGACAACTGGAATTCTACACACCCTCACATCATACTGTAGCTATCTGTGAAGTGTGCGATAGTACTGTGAAGCACAAAAGCTACTTAGCGGCTAATATGAACAGAACTTTTCTATAGGCCATGTGAGCAGTATATTTCTGTGCTTTTGCATGGAAACAGTGACATCAGGTGGTGTGCGGGGGCTAATTGATGACAACCCATATGTCTATATATCATAAATGTGTTGTAAGACATTCATACTTTCCAAAACATAAGAAAGTTTAAAATATACCTTCTTATATATTTTATATATATAAAGATGAATCTAGTTCTTTGTAGGTAAAAATTTAAGAGAACAAAATAAAATTAATACTTATTGTTAATGAAATCTTTTTAAACTTCCAATATATGATGATGTATTTGAAGTTAAATTTTTAATCACTAAAAAAAATTGAATCTTTTAAATTAAAATAATAATTACTATAACACAAGATGTAAGTTTAAACTTAGGGAAAATGTAGCTTTCATATTTTAGTATGTGAGCAGATTCTTAATTAACTTAAAACTATATATATATTATTCATCAATAAATAAATTTACATTTTAAGTAGACTATATTTTCAGTATAACATAATAGTTTCTATGTCTATATTTTCAACTACAAAACCAATAGCATGTCTTTGTTCCAGAGAAGATATAATAAATGCATGAGAATTTAAATTCAAAGTACATTTTATTGATTCCAATATTTTATATATATATATTGTAAGTAACCACATTGGTGCAGTATTTAAAAAAAATAAAGAAGTTTGTTTAATTTTTATTTCACTTGATCTATGGATAATGCAGGTGTTGAAGTATTAATATTACCCAGATAACTATGATAACTATACTATTCAAACAACATTCTTATTTATTATTAACATTTAACATTAATTTATAAATATGTTGTGATCAACCTCAGAAGAAAAATATAAACAGGTGAATAAATAAATAGATTTTGGGAATAGTTAAGTGAATCATAAAAGCTTACTTGAAGAGAATCAATATTATTAAGTATTACACATTTCAATTTCTGTTATTACAATCACCATAGCAACACCTATTATAAAATTAAATGTTTTATGTTTCATATATGTTTGTCCATAAATTATTTATATAAAAAAATTATTAAAAAAAACATGCAAAAATATTTATATTCATTAAAATGTATTAGAATTATAATATGATTCCTTTATTTTAAAATGAAAAATAACTTGTAAAACAGTATTTTATTTTGACTGTATTCAGTTATTTTAAAATCTCACTTTCACTTATTAATTGGAGGCAAATTTTCTTGAACAATTTCCTACACCATTGAGTCAAATTTGAGCAATATTCAACAGTTGTTGTGACAGCAATAATGTCATCTAGAACAGTGTTCTTCAACCCTTGGTCCACGGAATTTTTCTGCAGGTCCACATGCTTGACGGGCAGTAAAAAGTTTGTAATAATAAATAATGAGTTTAAACTTTTAATTAATATAGCCAATTTTTATTTATTTTTTCATCTCATTTTTACCCAATTAAAAAAAAAAAAAAGAAAACAGAATGGAAACAAAATCTAATCAATCATTCATAAATTAATTTGTTTTTCTAGTTATCACAGATGTTTATGGGGGGGGGGGTAGAATTAAATTTTTTATTACTTTTCTAAAAAAATTAAAAAAAAAAGTTTTTTATTATATAAACTCCATATATATATATATGTAAAACTTTATCTTATATATTTAACATTGCTGTTTTGATCAGTTATAACAATTCTGCTTATCTTTAAGAAAATTTATCTATAGACTTCTGCCGGTCTGCGAAATCTTATCCTTATTTTTGCTGGTCCGCAGAACCTTATCCTATTTTTACCGGTCCGCAAGTGTGAAAAGGTTGAAGACCACTGATCTAGAGTATCTTATAAATAGAAGAGAGATGTTGTAATTTGAATTCTTGCAATTTTGTCATTGTCTACAATGGATGTTTTAGATCTGTCTTTAAAAATTTATTAAATTTTATTGTTTAAATGATTAATTCATAAAACCATGGAAGAATAATATTTTTAACTATCTGCCCATTCAATGGGGGCAGCTTGCTGATGAAATTCCAGGGAAAACAGCAAAAATGTGAAAGAAAAATCCATCAAAATGCATGATATTAGGCAATTTAAACTTCACTTTCATGATTTAAAAGAAAAGAAAAAGACCAGTATTTATTCTTCACTTGATTAAACTGGATTGTGTCATTAAAGGAATTTTCTTTGCACATTATTGTCAATGAAAAGGGAAAATTAAAGCCAGTGATATGTAATTTTGCATCGAATTAGTGTCAATTGTTTTAAATGCTTGGATACATTTATATGTTTAAAAGAAAATATCAGAATTTAGATGTGAAAATAATTGGATTCATATCCGCATTAGTTACTTCGCACTTTATCTTCTCTACTTAAAGGAAAATCATCTCTATGACTTAGGATCAGAAATAAAGAACCAGAAGCTATGATGGATCCATGGATAGTGAGTGAAAATGGACAGACTTTTACTTAAATGATATGATGTCTATGCATATATATATATTGTTAAAAGAAAAGGAGAGTTTACATTTCAGTTTAAAAACATAAGTGAATAATATATATATTGGTATGATAGAATTTACACAATGAAAAGATCGGAGAGATTCATTTGGTTCTTATTATTTAAGCTCTTATCTGATGATATAAGTTAATGCGACCTAATGTTTTTAAATTTTTTTTTTGTATGTTCAAGATTTAAGATTCGGATAGAAAAGGGTTTGAATATAATCGATTTTTTTTAATGTTTGTTTAATTATTGAGAAATTACATTATTGAATAAATAGAGATCAATTTTTATTTTTGCACATTTTTTTCTTATTATTGTACATTCTATTTAAAATCTCAGGAAAATATTTAAAATCTCTCAATTTCATATAGTATTATTGTCACACTACATATTTTTTGGAGTTCCATACATATAGGTTTAATTGTTATTTTTATTGATTTTAGTCTATTACAAACCTCGATTGTTTGTTATGTTATATTTTCATTATTATTGTTATAAATTTTTATTATAAACCAATAAATTTAGAGTTGATTTAAAATCCAGTTAATCTATCTAATTATTTCTTTTAAATGTGCAAGATAATTTTGGTACTTGAAGTTTGATCCAAGATCAAACCCATCTTACTAAATGAAATAGAATTAGATATATGTATATTTTATAAATCATTATTAAATCCAATTAGGTATAAATTTTATATTTGTTACTGCATTTAAATATTTTTTTTACTTATCTAAATCAATATTACTAGTAGAAATAATTTCATTAGTTCAAAGTTGATTATTTCATCATATATAGTTTAATTGTTATAAAATCCATTTTTATAATCGATTGATTGTAGATTTAAGTAGATGAATAATATCAGTGATTGTAAATCAGTAAGTATCTAATAGATTTATTGATAATAAATTCTTGTAGATTGTTTCATTTTAGAATATAACTGAAGTAATAGTTGCACATCGCTATAGTATAGGGTATGAATGAAATATTAATATTATATTTAACTTTTTATTAAAATAGATACAAAACTGAGCAAAGGTTTATTTCATTTAAACATTATAGATATTGTGTAGTTTAGAAAAGTTCTCAAAATGTAATTATAATTATTTAGAAACTAGTTGATTTAAACCAAATGTTATTAAATATTAAAGTAAAATTTGCATTACTATAAATATTATTAGATTAGTAAAGTATGTTGGAATTTATTTATTTATTGATTCGAATTTAGTTTTATTCAATTATCAATCAAATAGATGTCTTAACCATGCATCATTGTTTAAGGCAATGATATATGATTTCACTGCTTATTGCAGCTTACTTTGGAATCATGAATAGATTTGTTGAAATGATGATCTCCTTGCTTTATTTCATTTTAAATGTAATCTAAGTAAATTAGATTTTAATAGAGATTGTTAGTATTTTATCTAAATAATTATGTATGGGAAATATTGTTATTGCAGAGTGTGATCAATAACTGATCTAGATGATCTTATACAGGATCTAACAGAGTTACTATTTGTTTATGCATACTTTTGCCCTGTGTTAAATAATATAAATCTTAAGGGCATTTTTTTGTGACAAATGTTGACTGAATAAATGTAGAGAGGTAGTGAGATAGGAAATCCATTATTATTTTGACAAAGTAGCTACCCAATGCTAGCCGATGATGATCATGTAGATGTGGTAATTATAAAATTTCAAATCTATTTTGGAACTTTTGTAAAATGATATTCCACATTTTGGGTAGATCTGTAGTTTTATGAATGATGTCTCAATTCTGAGACATAGTAAAGTTTTTTTATACTATTATCCATATTTATAATCAATAGTCCATTACAAAATGGTGACCAATAATCAGACTATTTTTTATTCAGATTAGATTGATAATTTTCCTAGCATTATCATTTTTTATTATGTTACATGTTACAATATATATTCAAGTCATTCTTCAAATCATAATATTTAGTTCATATGATGTTACATACATAAAGCACTATTTTATATTTATGATTATATGAAGAGACATCCTTTCATGAGCAAGTATTATTTGAAAACACTATAAATGAATATATGCTAGTTTTTATCTATGGCAATATGATGGAAATTAAACTAATTCATATTTTATAAAAATTTGATCAATCACTCTAATAAAATTACATAAGCAAGTAAATATGACTTTTGTATATTTTCTGATGTTTGTATTTCATCTTTAAAAATGTACGTAACATCCATTTTAATGAATAAAATATTTTGATAGTTTACATAATGAAGCAATTTTGGTAATTTTTCTTTTTATAATAAATTTGTCAATTTTTCATAAAATTTCATTGATAAACTGTCATGATCTATAGAACAGACAGGTAAATAAAATAAAAAATTATACAAAGAAATGTATAGGTGCTTCTTTTCTAAGCAAATGCAAGAGAGAAAAGTTTTAGTTCAAATTTTTCACTCCTATTTATAAGATTTTTATTGATGTCAGAGTAACTGTAGTAATCATCTATATTCACTCATTCAGCTATTTCTCATAATGTTCTTTTAATAAAAATTGTATTATTCATTTAATAAAAATAAATATTTTAGAAATATTACATACAATAAAAATTTACATTTTTACAATACTAATATTATTTTTCATTTCAACAAAACTTAGACAACCTTCATCATTTTTTAACACTTTACACTGGAAAGATATTTTTATACATATTTACCAATATAATATTAAACAAATAAAAGGGACAAACATATTTAAAATATTAAATGTTTATTTGTACTCTTTATTATTACTATTGTGAATGCAGTAATAAAAATTAAACATATAACAACAAAAACGTTTCATCCAAACCCTATACTATACTTTTTTTTTCACATTTTTTTTAAATGAATAAAGTCAATATATAATCTTACAAAACAATTGTTACTAAATAATTTTATATTAATATTATTGTTGTCATAACAACACAGTTAATAATTCATAATTTAACATATCCATTATTCAAAAATGAAATAAGAAAAAAAAAAAAATTATGACCGACATCTTGCCATATATTGAATTCATTTCTTTAAGCCTTTTTATGTATATTGTATGTAATATATAAATTAAGATTATAATATAAAATAAGTTAAAAAATAAACATGTAATTATTAACATTTATATACTTAGTGTGAATGTGTTTAATTCACTCATTCAAAAAATAAAAACAATAAAAAACAATGTCTTTATTTTTTAAAATAGAATGAATGGTGAAGTGTTAAATTTTCATTGCAATTAACCACACTCTGGATGATATTCTTTTCATTCTATGATACCACTCCCTGTATAGAAGCTAGAAACAGCCTTTCTATTTATTTTGATATTTTTAAGTTGTATCAGTTTCAAAATTTATGTAGTGATTCTGTTATTCATATCAGATTCTTATTTAAAGCCAAACTTTAAGCTTTCTGTTGCAATATAAGAATATTTTACAATTCTTATTTTTTACTGCTACTAAATTGACAACTTGCATTTTATTGCTTTAAAAAGGTTCTTCGTGAATTTTTCAAAGTCTCATACATTTTTAGTTTTATGCTTGGAAAATATTTTATTACATCAAATTAAAGAATAAAATGTACATGCTTTCAATATAACTTGAAGAAATATTAGTAAGGATGATTATGTATACAGTGCTTCAAGATTAAAAAATAATTATTGCTTTATTGAAAAGTTTATTAAATTTACGAATTTAGGTGTTTTTATTTTTTATTTACATTTGGGGGGGGGGATAGTATATAACTGTAATGGTATATATTGATACAGTATGTATTGCAAC
This sequence comes from Epiperipatus broadwayi, assembly GCA_028023455.1. Lineage (NCBI taxonomy): Eukaryota > Metazoa > Onychophora > Udeonychophora > Euonychophora > Peripatidae > Epiperipatus > Epiperipatus broadwayi. The sequence continues at coordinate 7,679,499 of JAQFVV010012401.1, forward strand.
TTTGCTGTATTTATAATTATTTGTTTCTTTTAAATCATTATTATTAATCTCTGTTTTTTCCATTTTGAAAACCCATGGAACATTACCTTAGTCTTTGAACTGAACATTATTTTATTATTAGTTTTGATTGGATAATTGTTGCAATATTTTTTAGCCTGAAATATTTATGCAAATAATCACAGCATCTGAAAATCCAGATGACTTAAATAATTTCCATATATTTGTGCTTTCTTTGCTCCACAGAATAATTTTGATCAAATTACTGCAAAATGTTTTAGAGAAATAGAATGACATTGATATATTTCTTCATGATTGTTGATTTTAGAGTTATCACATTATGATTACTGCTGTTGTAGTTTTTATAAATATTTTTTTTAGAATTTGATAATAACCTGTGTTTACATTTTGCTATTCCAAAAGATTGATTACAGCAGAAAGGTTTATAAAGTTTGCAATCTACGAATTCAATGTAAAATAGTAACTCCTACATATTGGTTCCATAACTTCCTGCATTATTGCAGTAATTAATACACTTCTGAAAACACTTTTAAATCCTTCTTATTATTGTTGTGTTGGTCAAAGATCTCAATAAATGATTTGTAAAGATTTTAACAAATATAAATATAATTGATAGAAGTTTGAAATGTCTGGCATTATAAATATTTTTTTTCATTTTTTTTTTAAAATATCAATATTACATTCTAATCATTTTATAGTTGTTTATCATATATAAATTTTGTGTATAACTTTACCATTTTTTAGCTTCTCCATATACTTCTCAGGCTCATGCACACCCATACAAACAAATACATACACATGAAATTAAAACTTATTTTACAATGTAACACATTTATGCTGTATCTTATTTAATAGCAACAAATTTCTTAATTCTTCAGTTCATGCAAAGTACTTTGTCGGCAAAAAAATAAAAACTTTCTATTGTAGTGTCATCTACTGTAAGCTTGAGATATCAGTGATTGTCAGATGTTTTAATGCACTTAAATCCACATTTTCAGACTAGTTTATGGATTCTGCTTTTATCAATGAATCTTTGAAATTCAAAGTTAGAAGCCACAATCAAACATCCAGCAATTATTATTAACTGCATTTTACTATTCCAAGTAAAATTCAAATGATTCTAAGGTTTTGAATAAAGTCATTCTGCTTGAGGAATTATGTATATCTGAGTTCAGTATCTATATATTTTAGAAATCTCAATTTTTTATTAACTGTAGTCATCTTATTCCTCTGGGTAGGAATATTAATAATAATAAATTACTTAATTCTCCAGCTCATATAATATATTAAACAAGAATAACTTCTTACTGTAATGCCATCTACTATAAAGTTGAGTGATTACCAGATACTCTACTGCATTTAAATTTCTAACCTTGGACAATTTTTTAGTTTTTGCCTTTGTCACTTGTCACTGATTATTAAAATTTATAGTAGATGGCATTAGAAACCGAACTGCCCTTGTTTATTATATATTGTGGGTTCTGGGGAATGTGTCTACACTCAATTTTTTAAGTGAGATTACTAAAATAATAAAAATACTGTTCATGGGTTCTAAACCTTGGTTGATTTGAATTCATTTTTAAGTTTAAAGATGAAGTTAAAGATAATTACTGGATTCTTGATTGCATTGCTTCCAACTTTGAATCCCGAAGTACCATTGATAAAGGGGAAAACCAGAAACTAATCTTGGTATGTGAATTTAACTGCTAAAAAGTAATTCACTGATTATTCAAGCTTACAGTAAATGGCACTAGAATAAAGAGTTGTATTTATTATATTTTATTTAAAAATAATCTTAGATCAGCTGTGCTTTATCTAGTTTAGTCATTACACAAGTTCTTCTTCAAAATCAGTACACAGTTATTGAAATTTGAAGGGGAAAAAAATCAAACTTTTTGATCTATTAAATTTATCTAATTAATAAATCTATTCTATTATTTGCTAGAAAAACTTCTAAGTTGTTTTTTTTTGTTTTGTTCAATGCTCTTGTATGTTTGTAAATATAAATATAAGAATAAATTACAGTTGATGTAATATTCTTAAGGTAATTATTTATTAAAATTGATTAAATATTGTATGGATCACTTATTGTTAATTGCTAACATATAAATATACCATAATATCATATCTGTACCAGTTGGTTGTTTCCCACTCCATACATACTATCTAGTTATGATAACAAAAGATACAATTTATTGGACTAATAATTTCTTTTACTACTATGCATAATTTTACTCAGCTTAATTATATTTTTATAATAACAGTATCAGCAGTTAGCCAACAGATCACTATAATTAGTAAGGAAATATTTATAATTAGTAAGAAAATATTTATAATTAGTAAGGAAATATTTATAATTAAAGAGCACCATTCATTCTATTTTATTCCTAGGGCATTCCAGTACCATGTGATAACTTAACCGTCATTACGATTCTTAATTTCTATACGGTATTTACCCATAAATGCTAGCCTGTACTTTTCATTGCTAGATAATTATGCTAGGAATAAAAAGACAGAAATTATAATAAGATTAACAATTGAATAATAGTAGTTACAAAAGTGTTTCAAATAATCACTCCTTCTAGAAATAAAGAACATTTTCTTTATTACATGGAAACCAACAATAATTATTTAAAAAACATAATCACAAACAAAAAAATTTTTTTTAAAATGACTTTAAATGCAAACTACTCAAACATTAATAATAATAAAAAACAAATCATCATACAGTTAATGCAATAAACAAATTGGCATATTTTCACCTCTGGTTTGAAAGTCACTTCAGTTTATAGTTCAAAGTATATATGTTTTTCTTTTTTCTAGAATTGTGGATATGTGAATATGTTGATGTGTGTGCACATATATTCATAGTCACTTTGCAACCTTGTCATAGTTCTGGTTTTAAAGTTTACTTCCATAGTTAATTGTTTGTGATTGATGCTTCTACAACAGGGGTAGTTCATTTTCCTGGTTTATATACGATATTTTTCACATTACACAATATACTATATTAATTTTGTATTTGTTTGCTAGTCTAGTCTCTTAGAAAGTCTTGGTTATGAGGTTACTTGTTTTTACCTGAAATTTCATTCTCTTTTCTTTCTGCAGATTATTTATATAACACCTTTAGCAGGCAAGGACACTATAAGCAATTGGCAAACCATCTTTGGTGAACAAATGTGATCAGCACTCATTATATGAGTTAGACTTTACCTGCTCATGGTAGCTTATTTTTTATAGAAAAAAATATTTTTCATTCCTTTATACAACAAGTGAGTTTACTTCAGGCATGGGAGTAATTAAATATATTCTCTTCTAGTGATAAGTTTGCTTCCTTTACTCCAGCTCAGTTACAGACAGAAATAGAAAGCTAACAATAAAGGCACGCTTCTTTTATAGACAACAATATGTGATCCAGATCCATGCAAACCAAATTAACAGAAATTTTACTTATCTTCATTTTTGGTTTATAATTAATCTTTTTTTAAAAAAAAAAAAAAAGGAAGAAAGAAATTAGCAGATTTGTAGATCTGCTTATCTGATAATTACTGAGATAAAGTTATCCCAAAAGCAAAAAAATTCCTTATATTAAATATTTAAAAAAAAATATTTTTGTTAAAATGTTATAAGGTTATTATTTTTTGTTAATTTTTTTTTTTTTCAAGGTTTAATAAACATGAATATTTTATTTGAATCATATAGCCATATAGGACTTGACATATATTTTATATCATTGGAACCAATTAATTTAGTACAATAAATACAATTTTAAAAAAAATACAATTTTAATTTTTTTCTCTATTTTTATTAAAGAAAATGTCTTTTTATTTTTAATGAAATAAACATTGAAGAGTTTAAACCCATGTACCGTAGTGTTGTGGTATAATATATAGATGCTACACCTAAAGTGCTGTAAATTATATTAACTTCAGTAAACATAATTTAGTTTTACAAACTCTTTAGTTATTGCCCTCTTTAATAAGATATATTAGAGCATTTCATATATTCATAATAATTTAATCAGTTCCTAAAAGCAAAAACATCTATATCTCATTTTTATTTATTTAGAAACCTGTAAATTTAATTGCTTTGATTTGGAATTAAATAATAAATGCAAACTTAAAATTTCGTCTGGACTTAGATATAGATTCTAATCAAAGACTTCTTTTAAAGTCAATGACTGTTCCCCATGAGATAATCTGCCATTTAATGTTTAAAGAATTTTGTCAAATCTAATACTTTTTTATGATAAACTTTATTATGTTAATACAGCTGTCTTTAACTTAAGAAGTTTTAATTTATTGATGAAGTTTGTAAAAAGAAAATAATATATATATATATTAAGAAATAACATTAATGTAAGCATTCAGAATGTAGATTTTTAATGCTTTCCTAAGCAAGTATAATTCTTTAGGTGACATCTAAATAAATAGTATAAAGTATTATTGCTACGTCTGTTTGTATGATTGTTATTTCATTGTAAAATCAGATGACAAGCTTTCTAATACTTTCTTTTATAATTCTATTATATCTAACAGGTCCAAATCTCTATTTCACTTGAAGTAGGAGAGGAATAGGTTGATCCTTTAAGGCTGAATATTATTGTAGATCTTAAGTAATTATATTTCAGCACAAGAACACCTGTTAATTAAAAGTTTAAGGAAACTAAAATAATAAAAAAATTGTATTATATAGTAGTGCAAATTATTTAAAAGCTTAACTCAGTGTCAAAAAAAAAAAGATTAAAGATGTCCAGTGTTTGTTTTTAGTTTTAAAATAAATTTTATTCAAAGAAAAATATATCTACTGATATTTCAATTTAAAGGGGAGGGAAATATATATATTCAGTTTAAAAGAAAAAAAATAAATTATTGATTCTAATTGAATTATTATTTCACTTACAGCTAAATTAATTTTCCCTTTTTATAATGATTTTATATAATGATCTTTCTTAATATGCAGAATATTTGTAGAAGTAATAATAATGAAGCAATTTAAATGTACATATTACATTGCTCATCCATGCAATATATAAATAAACCGCAATTCTTTGGATAAAGTTATCAGTCTATTTAGGAATCAGTAACACCCCCCAAGCATATAAATATTATTTATCAGGTTTTTACTCTTGATATTATGAAAATAAATACCGTGAATGGATTTTTAATTATCAATACTCATTTATTGCTCGCCTCTACCATTACATACATAAAAATAATTTTATTCATATTCTGTATGTGGAAGGTTTCATAAGTTATTGTTTATCTTTATATATTTGTGTTTCTGTCTCATATGTGCTGCAATGGTTACTTTAATTGAATTTCATATGTCTTTGTTATTCATGTGTCTTAATGGTCAAACTGTGTAAGAGCTGACCAAATGCCACGTGCCCGAGTTCCTAATCCATAGATTAGCACCTGTTCAGGTTCCACAAGAGCCGGAGACTTCTTGCCCTCAAGTCCTGGATTTTAGCACATCTATGCTCTCTCCTCTGGTATGTACCCTTAGTTAAAAGCAGGTGCATCTCTGCAGCCAGGGACATACAATCTTTAGTGGTGAACCACTTCATCAGATTGCAAAGCCGATTCTCCACATCTTGATGTACCATTTTACCCATACGTTCAGGTAGTACCATAGTTTCTAATAAATATTTGCAACCCAGCCTCCATCTATGCTCATTAGCAACCCCAGGTGATCTTTAAAATCAAACTTGTTCATAAGTTCTCCCCCCCCCCCCAAAAAAAAAGAAAATAAATAATCATAGATAAAACATAGAATGGACTGATAAATAAATCATAATTCGTATTTAAACTAAATAGTGCACACAACATTATTGTAAACTGCCATTAACTTTAATATCACTATGTAAAAACCAGTAGATTATCATTGTCCCCTGTGTGTACGCTGCTTTCTTAATTATATTAATTAAATAAATTTAGGGTCATTAAATTTCAACTTGTGAGTCAGAACTATTTATTGATTAACTATTATCGGAAACACACTCAATTGCTTAATTAACACATCTATGGTTTTGTACTTTATTGATATGATGTTAATTTTAAAGTCGTAAAGAAATGGTCGAAGGCTAAAATCATGTATTAAACTCAACAAATAAATTGATGTAAGACTTAAGAGTGTTGTCCCTTGTCATGTTGTAAGTTGCAAAGAACCCTGAGAGAATCTAAGTTCAAATCCTGAATTACATTGAGCTATACAAAGAAGGGAAGCTGTGTGATATCAATAATGTTAATTAGGTGGTTGAAACTGGGAATCCTAGACAGGGGTTTAAACTAGGAGCATGGGGTCACCCTTATGTCTGCTTGTTGAGAGTCCCTGCTTGATCTTTTGGTCTTGTTGACTGAGTTTTTTTTGTATAATCTGGCAATGCCAATGTGAGGCTCTGAGATTAACCTGTCTTCACATGATTGTGGGAGCACTCTTGTGTCTATCTAAAAGAAGGTTTTAAAAGGGGGGGGGGATTTCTTTTTTTTTTCAAGCATCGATGTATAAAATTTTTTGTTGTTGTCATGTAATATAAATAAACAAGGCTATGGATGTGCGTGTTTGTTCTGACTTGTAAGTTTTGTTTTGAGAGTAGCAGGTTAAAACTAATATATAGGGAAATGGGGCACATGAATATAATATTAATACCATAAAATAATATGTTTATCTACTTTCTTTTGCAGATGGTGTGAGAGATTCTACCAGCAACATCTACAAAGAAAACATATGTGAGGGGTCAGATTTATATCAGAGAAATAGATAATGTAAAATTTTTGATGAAACAAAGATGGATATCATAATTTTTTTTAGAATAACAAAAAAATAAATATGGACAGGGTAGGACTTTTTTTTTGTTAGGAAAATAAACTAGATAAATGAAACATGATGCTGAAGAATGATGACCAGGACAGGTGGATCATTTCATGAAAAAAATCTATTTTGTCAAAATGCCTATAATGGGAGATGGCAAAAGTGATGAAGACTGGGTGATTGATCAACTGAAGTTCAAAGGGGACAGGAGAAAACCCAAATTTAGAGAGCTTAAAAGAAGTTTTTACATTGCATAATACATGGGAGGAATGGAATGTGGAAATCACTAAAGACTATTTGAGATGCATAGCAAAAGATTGGTGGTGGGGGATGTCACATCGATCAGACATTAAAACACTAGCAAAAGCTATTGTAAAGGACATTTTGGACCCCTGGAAGGTGAGGCCTACAGATAGCAATCTTTAGAGGGAATGCTGGGGGAAAGCCCTGAGAAAGATTTAGAAAGTTTATGAGAAACCATTTTGTAAATATCAATTGAGTGATGAGTACCAAGTAGCGATTTCCAAATGTCATATAGAAGGAGTGGCCATATATTGGTAGATGTGTTCTTATCAGGCTCCACCTAACTTCAGAATGTATGAGATGCTCCTATCACAGATGCATTGAGACACCTACCTATGTGGGACTTGATTGAACTGAGATGTGCAAATGGTGGAGCTTACCCCAAATGGAGAATATGGCCAATATATCTTACATCCCAGGAACAATTGGCAAGGATTGTTAGCCTCCATTAACTCCTGAGTATCTAGAGAGCCGTATCAATGATGAGTACCAGGAAGAAGCACAGCCATATACTGGTAGTCAGGATCTAGATAAGCTTATGACAGAGATACCAGTTCCATCTGGGAAAGTCAACCATGGTAATAAAGAGAAGATATAGGAAACAAATTAGAGAAAAAGAAATAGGTGCAGAAGAAGTCAGAGATGAAAGAATATGAAGATTAAAAGAGCAGATAAAGTGTCCAGGTCAAATACTGCTGAATAGTAAAAAGTACCAAAAAGAAGCATGACTGTACACTGTTCATCAAGATTCAAACCTGTTCATCAAGATTCAAAGCCATCCATAGCAGATGTACATAGGAAAGAGCAAGAAGTGCATGTGCAGAGTAGTGATCAAGATCCAAGCTCACTAATGACTGATGGACCAATAATCAGGGGGAAATTTCATAATATCAGTCTAATAATAATAGATGAAGCTGAATTGCACCTATATGTCAATTTGAGTGTTTTGTGACATCTTGCTCATATTGTAGAAGCAATTTTAGATTGTTGGGCAAATTTGGATCAGTTTAATGATGAAGCACCACCATCTATCTGTAATCTAGATTTAGACCTTTTCACAATGGAGCTATCTGTGGTGATAATGGGGATTACTAAGCCAATGAAAAATCTAAAAGAAGTGCAATTACACATCAGTCACCAAGATTTGAATGCAATATTAACAGTAGTGCTTTTAATAAATGACAAAAGACCATAAAGAAATGCAGCCATGCTCTGGTACCCAGGGTTTGAACCATGTAATGACAGATATCCCTATAATAAACATCAATGAGTGCAAAGAAATGCAATTAATTATACTATAAAGATCAAGACACAAACCCTTTAATAACAGAGATATAGCTAACCAAGGAGACGGATAAGCAGGAACAAGATCAAGCAAAAGCACAAACATATGTTAAGGATCAAGGTTCAAAATCTTTAAGATAGTATTAATACCAAGAAAGTCGATTATAGAAAAAGAAGGGCCAGATCTGAGCATAACAAGGACGAAGTTACCAATACTTAAAGAGATCAATAAATTGTACAAGGAGCAAGAATTGAGAGATGAGCATACCCAAACAAAGAAAGAAAGAAAACAGATGAACCCACATCATTTTGAGATGGCAAACCCAATAGATATCACAGCACAAGGAAGTCCATATACCAGGGAAAATAAGTATTACCACAGATCTCATGCTCCAAGAGGAGGAGAAACCCCACTAAAAGAATTAAAAGGACCATTTGGAAAATGACCTAAGAACTACAATTAGATTATGAGATAGGGAGAAACCTTAGGTAAGTAGATAGAAATGTAAATAGTTAATTAAACAAGAAAAAAGAGAAGCAGATACTAATTATAAAAATAATACTAACACTCAGAACTAACATTCCAATCACTTATTCATTGCTCTCTACATTCCAATCACTTATTCATTGCAGAGAGCAAGTAAGTTTTTTTTCTTTTTATAATGTAACTTGGTGGATATGAGGCAGTGTATATCTACAGGTGGATATACTTGCTTCATGTTTAATTGATTTCAACCTACTTCCTGTTATATATATAATTTATTTAGAAATATCCATGCATATTTGTAATATGCATGTGTGTGTAAATTTCGATATTCACAAAATTAAGAGCTGATTATTCTGATCATGCTATATATTTAGTCAAAGAAAGTACTTTGTTAAAAGTACTTGGTTAAAAATAATTTTATTTAAAAAATTTTGGCAAAGTAAAAAAAAAAAATCAATTAGAGAAAAATGTTAAAATGTGTAAAACAATAGGCAAAGGGTTGAAATCCATTAAGTAAGAAAAGTGCTGTATACTATCAATAGAAATGGTTACAGTTAACACCATGCATATCCTATACATATTGCTAAGTATTGTAGTGTAAAATAAAGCATAATGCACAGGAAAACAAAGCCACAGCATAAAATATGAGGAAATGAAAATGCTAATGGAACAGAAATTAAAAATCAAAATTAAACCTAAAATCCATTAAGGCAGAAAGTAGACCCCAGGCATAAAGGAAAATATATAAGCATAAAGTATTTTTGGGGTTTAGCTTAATAATTTTGATCATGAGACAAGCAAAATTCTAACAGAATTTATTTTAAGAAATGTTCATCATTTTATTAAAAGTTACTACTGTATGAAATTGTCCCAATTCTGCTTATTAATAATGCAAGCAATAATTTGTAATGGTTGTACCTGCCAGAATGTGAGTAGTTGAGCATTGGCTTGCCAAGGAATTTGCATTCAATAGTTCCAGCAAAATATAGAAGCTCCATCTGTGTCCTATCATATTAATGCCAGTCTGAAGTTCACCAATCCATCTATTCATATGTGTATGGAAGTCCCGAAGCCATCACCTAATTTTGCTGGTAAAATGTTATATTTGATTAAATATTCTAATTAACTAAGTTTATATAATTCCTAAACTGCTGGTTTAAATTATTGAACAAATTAAAGATTTGGTTTTATTTCATTTTTGTTATATGTATTACCTTAAATGATGAAGGGAATTAAAAGTTAAATTATTAAAACTTCTTTATGCTTTCCTGCTCTCAAAATCTCAAGGGATGGTGTGAGTAGAGAAGATGCCAAACCTTAAATTATTCTATTTTAAAGTCAAAATTAACAGGTTGAAAAATTCATTTTCTTAATGTTCTCTCTCATCTCCCTCCCCATCATGTCAAGGAGAGCGATGTGTCAATTCTTAGAATTACATAAGAATTAAGAAACCATGGCGAGCGTATTTTATTTAACCTAATTATTGATTGACGTGAATTATTTCATTTTTGACCAATTCGCTCCCTGGCGAATTTTTTCATAAGTATTATATGTTAAAATTCATGTAAAATGGTATATTTTATTATAATAAATTTTCGCTGAAAAATTAGAAGTAAAAGGCAGGAAATTCAAAATTTCTGCTTTTACAATAGACATAAGCCCCACCTGACATGTTCAGCCATTGTCTGTTTCCAATGCTGTAAAACATTCAGGATATATGACATTGTAGTTCTAATGACCCAAAAACATGTTTGTTTGCGAATTTATTACGGTTTTAGATTTTTTTTTTTAAATTTACACTATATTTATTAGATATCAAGAAATATAAATTATTAATAATTTATTTTAACTTAAAATATTTTATTTTCAAAAATATAATGTTATATTAATAGCTGACATGAATATGGCTCAAAGCAATTTACAAGTTTAGTTTCTACGTTATGTAATCTACTTAAACTTACAAGTATGAAAAAAATTGCAGTTTTGCAATAAATATTCAAAAAATTTAAACTTTTAAAGCATAATTTGTTAGATATAAGAGAAATAAATAATTGTTCATTTGTATGTTTAAAAATAATAAGAATTAAATATTTTGTTGATTTTATAAACTGAAAATAATCTTTTTAGAAATGATGTCTAAACTCTTTGTTTTGTTTATGATCTCATTTTTTAAATATTTACAGAAACAAAATGTGAACATTTAAAATTTATTTCAGTAGTAAACAAAAAATCTTATCAAATAAAGTCAAATTTATTATTTTCAGATAAGTAATAATCATTTAATCATATATTTTATGTTGATTTGTGACACAAAGAAAAACACCAAAAAATGCTAAAATGTGAGTGCATATCAGAAAGGTTAATAGATTTATAAATTGTGTTGTTTACCTATAGTGTGCCTTATAATATATGTATAACCTAACCTATATGCTGTTGAAACTAATGTTATTAGGAATATTCAATACAAATAAATTATTAATTCTAACTAAATTATTACTTCACATATCGCTAAATTAATATTTCTCTTTATATAATGATTTTATATAATGATCTTCTTTAACATGCAGTATATGTGTAATCAAAGATTTTATATTTGTAAAAGTAATAATAATAATGAAGCAATCTAAATGTATGTATTGCATTGCTCATTGATGCAATATATAAATATTATGATGCAATATATAAATATTATATAAATAAAACCACAATTCTTTGGATAAAGTTATCAGTCTATTTAGGAATCAGTAACACCCCAAGCATATAAATATTGTTTATCAGATTTTTACTCTTGATATTATGAAAATAAATATTGTGAATGGATTTTTATTATCAAATACTCATTTATCGTTAACTGGGGATGCTCATTGTTATATATATATATAATAATTTGATTCATATTAATTCTGTATGCAGAAGGTTTTATAAGTTATTGTTTATCTTTATATATTTGCATTCCTGCCTCATGTGTGCAGCAGTGGTCACTTTATTATTGAATTTCATATGTTTTTATTATTCATGCATCTTAATAATCAAACTGCATAAGGGCAGATCAGATGCCATGTGCCCGGGTTCCTAATCCATAAATTAGCACTGGTCCAAGTTCCACAAGAACAAGAGACTTCTTGCATATCCCAAGCCCTGGATTTTAGCACATCTACGCTCTCTCCTCTGGTGTGCACCCTTGATTAGAAGCAGATGCATCATTGCAGCCAGAGTCATGCAATCTTCAGTGGTGAACCACAACGTCAGACCATCATGCTAATCCTTCTCATTTTGTTCCCATGCTCTCAGGTAGTACTGCAATTTCTAATAAATTATTGCAGTCCAGCTTCTGCCTACGCTCATAAACAATCCCAGGTGACTTTTAAAATCAAACCCATCCACAAGTTCTCCCTCAAAAAAATAAATAAATAAAAATGTAATTAATCATAGATAAAGCCTAGAAGGGACTGATAAATATTCATAATTCCAATTTAAACTAAGTAGGGCACACAACATTGTTGCAAGTCACCATTAACTTAATATCACTATATAAAAGCCAGTAGATTGTCATTGTCCTCTGTGTATAAGCTGTTCTCTTAATTATGTTAATTTTATGTAAATACGTTTATAGTGTTGTTAAATTTTACTTGTGAGTCGGAACTATTTATTGATTAACTATTATCGGAAACATTAGAGTATGTCATTTTTTGTTGTGAAATTAGTGTTTCTGGAAATAATTAATATTTTTTCTTTTTTCTATTTGCTATGTAAATGTTGTTTGTTTATCCCCCTCTCACCCACACATACATTCAAAGAAAAATAAATAAATTTTAATTTAACATTTGTAATAAGAATGGATTTTTTTTTTTACTATCATAAATCTAAATTAGAAAGAAAAATGTCTTCAGTCTTTTTTGTAACATAATTATATTATGTGTGTTTTTGTTAGTTCTTTTAATTTTTATGTGAAGTAGCAATACTTTGTGGTATTATCTTATTTTTTAAAGAGACATAATAATGAAAGTGTCAGTATGGTTTCTTTGAATGTTTAGAATGTTGATCTAATTTTCTATAAATTAAAAATGGCAAATATAGTATTATTTCAATTATTAAACAATCATCATCATTCAATCATTATCAATCCACTGCAGGATAAAGGTCTCTTCAAGTTCAATCCATCTTCTCCAATCTCTAGTCTCTTTCCTTCTCATCACTGCACACTTTTTTATTTCATCCACCCATCTCACATATGGTCTCTGGGTCTTTTATAATTTTTTGGAATCCAGTTTAAATTTGCAATTATTCATTTATTATCATCTTTTCTAGCAATATATCCAACCCAACTCCACTTCAGTCTTTTAATTCTTTCAACAATGTCATTGACATCTGTTTGTTCTTTTTTAACCTTATATTGTATTTTCGATCTCTTTTTGTTACTCCTAATATGCATCTCTCCATACTTCTTTGAGGGGTCTGAAGTCTCTTATTGCTCTTCTATTAAGTGTCCAAGTCTCAGATCTATAAGTAAGGACTGGTAAAACATATTTATTAAAATCTTTTTAAACACATAGGCATATTTTCTTTTAGCATTGTTATTTCTATCAAAAACACTCCAACCAAGCTTAATTCTACGATTGATTTCATCCATAATGTTTCCATCTGTAGTAATAATCTGACCAATGTATTTGAGTTTTTAACTTCTTCTAACTCATCATCAATCTTTATTTGCATCTTTTGAGAAAATCCATTGAACATTATTTTAGTCTTTTTAACATCATTTACCTTTAGTCTTGCTTTCTTACTTTCATCTGATAACTCTTGCAACCTTTTCTGAAACTCTAAAGCATTATTTGCAAAAACAACTACATCATCTGAAAAATCTAAATGACTTTAATAATCTCCATTTACTTTTACTCCTTTAGCTTTCCATTTTAATCCATAAAATACTTCTTGCAGCACTATAAAAAGTTTTGGAAATATGGAGTCATCCTCTCTTAAACCCTTCTTAATGTTAATCTTCCTAGTATCATTGTGTAATCTAATTGTTGCTGTTTCATTTTTATATATATATTCTTCAGAATATGGCAATATCCTGGGTCTATACCTTGATGATAAAATGCTTTAATCACTGAAGGAATGCTTATATAATCAAATGTCATTTCATAATGTACAAATCCAAAGCTTAATGGCAACTAATAGTCATTGGTTCTTTCTATAATCTCAATACTTGGATATGATCTACTGTACTAAAATCACTTTTAAATCCAGCTTGTTCCCTTGATTGGTTCAAATCCAATGTTCTCTATAGGTAAGTTGTAATTATCTTGGTAAAAATTTTGTATAAAACTGATAAAAGGCTGATAGATCTGTAATTTCTAATATCTTTATCACCTTTTTAAAATATTAATACTGCATTTTCCCAATCATTTGGTACATCTTTATCATTTAGAAATTTGGCATATAACTTTGTCAAAAAAATTTATATTTCTTCACTTGCTTCTTTTAATATATCAATTATAATTCCATCATTAGTTGGAGCTGTTCTTTTCTTCATAAATTTAGTTGCATGTCTCACTTCTTCATTTAAAATTCTGAGCAATTCAGAAGATATAATAGATGTAGGAGGTACTTGTTCTTTATTACTATCTAATTCTTGATAGAACTCTTTTATACATTTCATGATGTCATCCCTCGTTTTAGTAATAGTTCCATATTTTTTTGCTATTGTGATGTAAGTTTTTTACCAATACCAAAATATTTTTTACACTCTTGAGACTTTTCTTCTATAGCTTTCCTTACTAGTTCACAATTATACTTTCTTATATCATTATCAACTCTTTTCACACTATTTTACAAAATTTCAAGATATTCAATCCTTTTTAATGCATCATTTTTATATATTTTCACATTCCTTTTTTCTTCATAAATTCTCTAGTCTCGGTAGAAATTGTATTGATTAATTGCTGCTTATTTCTACAAACTATCTTTGCTGCAGTTTTTAAAAGTGTATCAGTTATTTTCTTATTAATTTTATTCTAATCTGAATTATGTTTATAATCTACTAATACTTGAAACTGATTTGCAGGTTTTAATTTAAATTCATTAGAATGTTCTGAAGATTAGGAATATCGACTATAAATTTTGTTTTTCTTAATAATTTTTGTCGCCTTAGTTTTGCATTAACCTGTATCTTACATCTTACTAATCAATGATCTCTTCCTTTATTGAATTTATTAAGGACATTACAATCTTCAAATATGTATTTTCTGTTAGTCAAAATATAATCCAATTCTGCTGTACCTTAATTTGGATGTTTCATATCTATTTCCGTTTAATATTTTTCTCAAAAAGAGAATTCATAATATAAAGGGGTTTTTTTCTGCAAACTTCACAAATCTATTTCCTCTCTCATTCTATTACTATAACCAAATTTACCTACAGCACTTTCATCTTTCATTTGTTTACCAATTTTACCAGTAAAGTCTCTAATAATAATTTTAAAATGTTGTTTAGTATGATCAAAAGCCTTTTGTACATCCATATAAAAATCTACTACTTTATCACTTTGAGAACTTTTTGGGGCATAAACCTGAATTATCTGCATTTGATATCTGCTGTTAAATTGAATTCTTGCCACTGTGTTTGATACCATCAATCTTCACAAAGTTGTTTTTCCACTTTTTATTTATAATGAATCCTATTCCATTTGTACTTCCAATATTTGTGCGTTTGTAGTAGAGTACATGTCCACTTTTTAAATCAATTGTCTCTTTATCTTTTCTTCTAACTTGACAAAGTCCAATAGTTTCCCATTTAATGTAAGATAGTTCTTCCAATTCTTGCAATCTTCTTTCACTTGAAAATGATTTGCAGTTGTAAGTATCTAAATAAAAAGTCATAAATAGCAGCCTGGGTCTGCATTATTAATAAATTTTATTATACAATACTCATATATATAATTGCTCACACAATGTCAGGCTTACATAACTGTATAAGTTCTTCGGATGTTGGTGGCCTAGTGGTTAGCATATCTGCCTTTCAAGCAGCTGGTCCAGGTTCGCTTTGACATATGAAAAAAAAAACTGTATAAGTTGACTTCTATTCAAAATTTTAGGGTCTTTGAATTAAATTAATAGTAGAAAAAATTTAATAGCTGTTTGATCAACAGATGCAGCATATCCAATGGTTCCTCATCAATAAAGGTAAATAGAATCTATTATAGAATTATCCTGTAATGACTTAATTAGTAACAGATACCATGAAATTGAATAAACAGGATGAAATTCTAATGCTGATGCTGATATAAAACAGAGAAGTCATATGAAGCTTTGTGTGGGAAATGCCATTTATGTTTAAAAAGAAGACAGTTAAAAGTTAATAAAGCAAAAAAATGACTGCTAATCTAGTTCAAATTTATCTAACTATATGTATATATAAACTTAGGATGTTTTGAATCCCAGGTTATTAATCTGGAACCTATATAAAAAAACCAGTGAATTGTCCATATGTTTGCAAATTCTGTGCTATTCCTTGAAGAAAGTAAATATTCAAAACTAGTCTAGGAATTTGTATATAAAACTAAATGATTAACCCAAGTTACAATATATATTTTCTATTGTAAATATGTGTGTATGTATATATAACAGTAAAATTAATATCTGTCAGGAAATTTGTAATACTCACATAGGAATGAAAAACCTAGTGTAATAAATAATTCATAATTTTTTAAACCACTTATTAACCTTGACCTTAAAATATATATATATTGTAACGAGCACAGACGTTCGTTACATTGTTTTATTTATTTATTTATTAAACATGAAAGTAAATTAAAAAGTTCGCATTTAAAAATTTTCTTTAAGAATTAAAAATTGAAATTAAATATCATCTTAAACTCTTATATATTAAATCGCACAGATAATGAAAAATTATTAAAATAAAACTTTATTAAAGAAAAAGTATTTTAAAACTAAATTTTAAAAAGATTTGGAAATAAAATTATATCTTTAAATTTATCTTTAAATATATCTTTGATTTGGAAAACAGGTTAATTAATCAGAAATGGAAATGATAAATTTAATTAGTCAAATGTAAACCAGCCTTGGGCATTTAAATGTAAAAACATCGGTCAGATAGGAAAACAATAGAAACAAATAGCCAATGAAAGAAATCCATCGGGAAATCGGACCTCAGCGAAAGGATCATCACATCGATGACATAATGCCAAGTCAATCCTTCGAATACGTATAAAAGGAAAATTTGGAAATTATTAATCAGTGAGTTATTATGATTATTACGATGTGACAGATAGATGTTAGTGCGGAGGTGCGGGAGAAGAGATTGAAGGACGCACGTTCAATCCCTTCAGTTGTTATAAAATGGAAAAATGAAACATCGCTTTTCTTATATTCAGAGGACCACAGGATCATCGGGAAATTTAACGCTGGATTTCAAACGGCAAGCAACTGTAAAAGATGAACATTTCTAAAACCGTAAGAACTTTCTAAGATATAACGAACAATATTAATTTGAAAACACTAAGAACTTTAAATTTTAAACTTTCCTAGTATTTAATTGTTACAAATAGAATCCTATCTGACCAAACTAAATTCTTTATTAATAGTGTTATTTGATGTATTTCTTTTTTTATATATATTTAAAATCATTTCCATTTATTTATTTACTTTTTTGTTCTTTAAGTTTTATTATGATTTCTGTTTTCCGTTAAATTAAATTATATAAATGTTAAACTTAAGTCGGGCGTGAATGGCTGTATAGATTTGTAAAGTTATATTAGGGCAGGGTAATCTTAGGTTATTTGTTTCGTGGTTAAATTGGGTCAATGGATTGGATATATTGGTGTGATTAGTAGATGTAATATTGATTCGCTACAGGCAGAATCGCTTCATATGCCGCATTCTCCCATTTTGCCTATGGAAGGAATTATAAGATGCAGAGCGCAGTTCCTTTCTATGGAGTTTTTTTTTTTATTGTTCTTCTCGTTAGATAGAAGTAGTATTCCTGTCTAATGAGAGTCAATATCTTCTCTTAACCTTTTTGGTGCTGCCATATTCCGTATTACATTGAATACATCGATGTATCAGATGGATTGATGCCAGTTTGACTGCGAATTTTAGCCTAAGGTTAAATAGGGACAGAATATTTTATTTTCAAATGCAAATCTATGTGGTCTATTCATATTTGACCCTAAATAAAAATGCATTAAATTTAAGTTGTTTATAGACGCTTGCATGGATTGGTTATCGGTTAAGTATGTTTTGGGTTTTCATATTTGATCAAAATATATAGACATTCGATAAATAATGATACCTTACAGTGAGTATCTAAAATGTATTTATTCGGATGTCTTTTAAGTTATTGGTGACAATGCAAGTATCTTATGGTGAATACTATTGGGTTACGTATAAAGTTCCCTCCGCAATTGTCAGTAATCAATAATTTTGTATTTTGATCGTTTATGTTTACTTTGAAATGTTTTTGACCGTGAAATCTATGTAACCGATCTATATTCAACATTATAAACAAGCTTTCATAAATTTATCTGTGCGAACTTAATTAAAATGTAAAATTAGAATATAATAGTAATTAAATGTAAATTAAAGTCAAAAATCAAAGTTAAAAATAATGTTAAATGTTAAAATGTAAAACTAATACTAAAATAATTTTAAATCTTATATATATATGTGCATAAATAAATGTTTGTATGCTAATTACTGGCAGTGGCTTATTTTATTTATTTTTTAATGTTGAAATCTCATTAGATAAGATATGATATTATTAAATCTCTGCTACTCCCTGAGCTAGTGACATGGGCTAACGACCGGAACCAAAATATTTAAAAAAAAATTTTTTTTTTGACTTACGTATCTGCCTACTTTATAAATTTTCTAGGTTCAAATGCCTAGATGGCGCCCCGTAGTGCAGATTACCTTAAGTCGTATTCTCCGGATCGTTACAATATATATCAGGAGCACTCTCATAGATCAGTTAACCTTAAATTTGATATTTATGAATCTAAATATTCATGATTGGACCAGTACATCACTGGTTAGGCCATCAAATATGAAGTAGAGAGGGAATAATACTAATGATCTATTATATATTAACCTATGTGATATTTACTTAGTGTTGAATGTATTTGAGAAATTTAAATAAAGTTTGAATATTTTTAAAAAGATTTAGCAATCAATATTAGATAATGGAAATACTTCAACATATAATTACAATGACAAGATTAGTTATTTAATACAGAATGATTGTTCTGAAAGATTTTAATGCTAAAATTGGTAAACAATTAAAAGATTATAAGGTTTAGATATGGAAAATGAAATGAAATAAAAGATAGACTTTTGAAATTTATACAATTAAAATATTTTTTCTGAGAAAAATTCGAAGTTGAAATGGACTTTAAAGTATGCAAATGAAGACAGAGCAGGGTTAGAATATTTGAATTAGGTGAAAATATGTATTTCATCATTATGTGTGTTTAATAGATTAAATGTAAGATGTAATTATTGATTAGTAAAGTGTAAGATATACAATGTTGAAAAGGCAAAAGCTACCAAGAAGGACATTATATCTCTAATCTTCAGAAATACTCCAGTAAATTTAATCTGAACTTGCAAATCATTTTAAAGTATTAATAAGCTTCAAAGATTTCTCTGACTTGAATAATAATAATTAAAAAGAAGATAATAAATAATCTAAGAATTGTTATGCATATAGTTGGAATGAAAAACAGCTGTTCATAATAAATTTTTAACTAAGACAATGCAATATATGACCAAAAGATGGAATATTTAAAAATGATTTTGCAAAATGATGTGAAAAATAGTTTAATCATGATACAAGCTTTGAAATGGCTAGGAAAATGAGAAAACAACAGAAGTTGTATAAAGCAACATTTTGGTATTAATAGAAATATGAGAGAAAAAAAAACAAGAGCACAACAAATGAAATATATGAAAGAATTCTTTAAAGTCTTATACAATAATAAAGAATAAGAATACAAAGTAGCTTCTATGATTTTATCTTTTGAATGCCATATATTTTAAAGTAAAGACTTGAGACATGCAATTAAATCTGTGAAGAATGGAAGGACTCCAAAAAATGATGAAATTGTTATTGATATATTAAAAGAAACAAGTGAAATAATAAAAGTGTTACATTATATAAGAAATATTATGAATGATAAACTTAAACAAGATTATTAAAAAAATGTCGTAATGATATTTGATATATAAGAAACAAAAAAAAAGATATTATTAAAAATTACATCAACTTGTATCTTCTTAATTCTATATAATACTAATATCCTTATAACTTGTCTACAGAGAAATTTGGAAGAACAAATTTGATTTAAAAGTGGTTATATAACACAATATATCATATATAATTATTGAATTGTTATAGAAAAAAACCAGTGAGTATGAGTTGCTGGATTGCATTGATTTTGTAATTTATGAAAATGCATTCCCCGCTATATGTATTTCAGTGATGATTAAGTTGTGGATTATCAAGTTGTAGACCATCAAATTCTGAAAAATATTTATCACTATGCAGTATCAGGGATTGGACTATATGGTGGTAATTAAAATATTAATATTTGTAAGAATAAATGACTGAATGATTCTCTCTCTCCAAAATCTTTTATGCAATTTTATGAAGAGCACTTTGTTAATTAGAGTGGGAAACTAGATAAATAAAAATAAGTGGAGATAATTTAAGTTATCTAGAATTTTCATATGATGTTCTTATTTTAGCAAACAATGCTGCAGAGTTTCAGAAAATATTACAAGAGTTATCAGACATTATGAAAAAATAACAAGGACAGGGCATGAGTTGTTGTTGTTTTTATTATCTTTTGCCATTTATCTTTAATCCTAAAAAAACACTAACGTTCAGAGCTTTTTTTCTATTAGATTAAAATAAAAATTGATAATAATGAATTTAAAAGAATTTAACAGTCACATTTTAAATATAAATAGAAACATAATAGATGAAATTAATCATAGATGAAATACATTTTAGAAATAACTTTATATTAACAGAAAACATATCTATGCTTGAAAAGAAATTATGTTTTATTTTGATTGCTTATGGATATGAAACTTAGAACAGTAATAGTGAAACTTTGAAGCACATAGTGAATTATGGAAAAATGCTTGTCATTAAGAAGGGATTAAAAGAATTAAGAGTTAAAATTCAAACTTCGCATTAGAAGCGATGACAGTAATAATAAAATTGAAGTTTTGACCAAGAATTCATGATTATTGTAAAAGATTTAGAAATAAAATTATTGATAAGATAATTGATTGAAATAAGAAAGTTCTTGTTTGAAAATGAATTAAAATCAGGGCACTTTAAACTATTCTTGGTTTAATAATTGTTAAAAATTAATGTGTGGTAGTTAGTTGTAGAGAGCTTGAAAGTCTGAGTTTAAATACTTTATAATTATATTAAGTTTAGTATAGATGATATACATGTATTTAAATATTACATATTCAGTCTGTATTCTGCTCACCCATCTTCTGTATATTTAAAAGGACATTTTAAAATCCCATATGTGAGGGGTCAGAATGACTTAAAATCAACATGGGTATGATAATAATATTGGTATTGAACATTCCATCCTTGGATTTTCAATGATATGGATGATGAAGAGTTGGAGGGTGGAGAAGATTGAAACCTATCCATTAAAGTTTGAAGATTTGCTCTTTTAATATAAACTGAACATTGATTGTATATATGTGTGGGAGATGTTGACTTGGACCAATAGATGAGTTCTGGTTCAGCATGAAATACATATATTGGAGATCATTTATATTTTTCACATGGATCTGATCATGTGTATTGGTTGTACAAGATGGAGTGGTTAGTTATAAGGAGTTTGAAAGTCTGAGTTTATATCCCTTCTAATTACATTAAGTTTAGTATAGACAATATACATGTATTTAAATATTAAAGAGAAAATAAAAAAAATAAAGACAATTCATTTTATATTTGCTTTGTTAAAAAAAATTAATTTATTAATATTATCTTTAATATTTTTTGGCTCCATCCACAAACTGATTGATCCCATGTTTATCTATATGTGTGAATTAGAAATATCAATCAATTTCAAATTTAAGAATCTAAATATCAAAACAAAGAATCTGAATAATTCAACTGTTGTGGCAACTACAATAATGTAAGCATTGTTATGATGAAAAAACCTAGTTTTCAACTATTTTCTAGATTTTTGTTGTTGTTGTTGTTGTTGTTGTTGTTGTTATGAATGGCAGATTTTAATTTATTTTTAAATCAGAGTTAAATACAATTCATTGGTGAAGCTTCCATGTTAAACAGTATATGTACTTATAAATTGTCTGCCTTTCATTGCTGAATGTTATCGATGATTAGGTACTCCTGCTTGTGGTTAGAATTTTATTAAGAATTGTCTGATTTTTTATTTTCTTATGTACATAGATATTAAAAAAGCATTCAACTATAGATAAGTTGACAGTTATTAAATAATTCTTTTTTATAATAAGGATATTTGGATGCGAAAAAAAATTGATTTTCTTTTTTTTTTTTTTTAGTAAAGTTATGTATAATATGTTTAATTTTCTTTCTGATGATAGTTTGTGTAACTGAAGCAAAAACACTTGATTAAATATATAAAATATATAAATTTAATTTGTTCAGAATTATTTAACTATAAATTATGTACAAATATATATATATTAAATTAAAAGTAAGTGTTCTTTTCATTATAAATAGTATCTTAGTAATAAGAAAACTTGAATAAACAAATCAAATATATATGTTATCGATTTTATGAATCATTATTTTAATAATATCAATATAGTAACAAAGATTAGATTAAATAATCATTACTTTTATATGTATAGAATATTAAATACAAATTTGAATGATAGTTATATAATTTTGTAAACTATATTTAAAATCTTTTATTAAATATCACACCACTTGTAACTTCAGAAAAACATAAATAAGCCCCAAATGTATTTCTGATTAACTATCTTAGTTAGTTTACTCAAATCATTATGGCCTCTCAAATATGTTATTCATCATTATTTCTTATTTATCCATCAAATTTTGTTATGATTTAATCTGCAAGTGTATAATTCTTGTACAAGTTTTATAATGATTTACTGCTCTTTAGATAAATATCATTAAAAACTATATTAGCCAGAAAATATTTATGACAGTGAAATTATTAGACTGGAGTTATTAGAGTTTTATTATTTTAGATATAAATTTCTAAAGTTAAAGATCAATATATACTTATTTACAGACTAACTAAGTCTGAATATGTTATTATTCACAAATCAAATTCCTAGAATCATTTTTAACAAACTTGTAAACAATAAATACTTCCTTGTATTCTTAAAGTGTGAAATTTTTATACTAGGAGTCATTTTTATAATTATTAATCAAGTAAACATATAATTTTAAATAACAAATTAAATGGATATTGTTTGCAAGTTTGTCAAAAATTATTCCTTACATATTTGATTTGTGAATTATAACTTATTCTGACTTAGTTCATGAATAAGAATATATTCTCAATGTTATATGGTTAATAGCTGTGATTTATTTAAGATAAAATTATTAGAAAATTCATCTGGTTTGTTAATTAAAACTATAAGCTGACTATTCCAAAAAGATAAAAAGTGGTCATTTTGTATCTGATGAACAAATTTAACATTAATATGAGAAAGTGGTTGTTGTTTGAGAGTTTATTAAAAACTATTCTTTAGGGATTCTGAATTTTAAACATATTTGAGCTTTGTTGGAGAAATTATGTATTTTAATAAAATAAGTTATGAGATTAATTCACAGAGAGATGAAACTCATCCATAATCTATTTATATTCACTCTATGATATTCTTTCTCTGTACCTATAAAGACAACATATAACAGTGTATCTGTATTCCTACTCATATTTATAAGTTGTGGGACTACAAATAAACTATCTCCTATATGCCTATCCATTCTAAAACTTCATTGCATTTTTCCCACTATATTATTTTTTACCATTCATTTGCCATCCTTCCAGCCATCACATATGTAAAAACTTTATATAACACCAATGTTCCCATTACCGGTCTGTAATTATTTTATCTTATTATGGTACTTACCTTTTCCTTTAAATAATAGCCTCACTCTTGTATTATTCCAGCTATCTTGAAATTCTGTCTTCTGTGCCAATTTATTAAAACATGATAATAGTTTAACTTTGCATTATTTCCTAATTTCATCACCATCTCTGCTGCCCATCCATCTAAACCTCTTGTCTTTCCACTTTTCAACTTCCTCTCTGCCTCATTCAATTCATTTTCTGTCAAACTAACATTTCCATTACTATTTGCTTTGATGATTATTATTATTCTGTCCACATCTAACATCTTTTCTTTAACCATCACATACTTATTTAAGATTATCTTTAATTCCTCTCTAGAACTATACTCTTTCTCATCATCATTTAGTAATACTATTTCTCTCTCTCTCCTACTTTCCTTTTAATATATTTGCAAAATTTTTTACTCCCATCTCTTCCACTTTTATTAATATCTTCCATTAATTTACTATTTAATTTCATTTTCTCTCTGTAATTATCTATTTTAGCCAACTTCTTTTTTTAAAAAAATAGTTTTTTCACCTAGTATTAATTTATTTTTCACTTTGCTCTTAATAGCACATTTATATTTTCTGCATATTTTTTTCATCTCTTTTATATTTTTTTCTAATTCTCACTTTTGTATTCTGTTTTTATGCTGGATACTCTCACCTAAAACTGTATTTGCCTTTTTTTTTTTAACTTCTCCACACCAATCCTTATATTTATTATCTACAAACTTTTCCATAATTTCTTCTACTTTTTATTTTACATTCTTCTAACATTGTTATCATTCACTTTTCAACCATTCTTTCAATCTCCTTTCTACTTTTATTATTTTTTCATCACATTATTAACCATTTCTACTATGTATAAAGAAATTATGATCACTATTACATACTCTATCTTCATTATCAAAAACTTTAATTTTCCGTACTTTATTTATTCCCTCTTTATCTATTAATACATAATCTCTTGTGTGAAATATATTATTTCTAGACCATGTGTATTACCCCTCATAAATATTTGATAAATTTCCAATGCTCAAATTCATTCTCTGACCAAAAAATTTTCAGAAGCTGCCCAGTCTTATTATCCAAGTCTTTCACATGTCCATTCATATCTTCTATAACTATTATTTTCTTTCCCTTTTTTGAAACTCACTCCATTATAGTTTGACTATCTTCAGTGGCCATCCATTCTTGTCTTCCTAACTTTATCTGAATCCACAAATGTTTTTGACAATTTACAGTATTTAAATTTTTTTTGACATATCTCCTATACCACCATCTCTTTTTTTCTTTCCTATTTATAATCTGCCATACCAAATTTTCCAGTGTTTCTCTTTTTCTCTTGTGTTTCCACTACTGCTAATACTTTAAGCCCTTTATTTTTAATTATTTTGTTTAAGTCCAACTACTTTTCTGGTCCTTACAACCTTGCTTATTCAGATATCCAATTTTTACAATTTTTTTTTCTTTCTGCCCATTTATAAATTCGTTTGACTCTTTTTTTTCTATTATATTTATAATTAGTTTGTTTATCATTAGTTTTTCAAACTCATTCCTCTCCCCATCTACATTTATATCTATACATGCTACCCTTTATTTACTTCCTACATCCCATCCATTCTTAACCCTCTTTTTGCTAATACTGTAATTTAAAACCCTACCTCCCTTTAAAAGTTTTCTGAACTATAATATTTTTCTTAAATCAAACTCCCTAATGATTCTTTTCCCTGTTTTACTAAATGTAATTCAACTTTTCTGTATAACTCCCTCTTACTAATAAAAAATCCCACACATCCACAAACATGACATTATTTCTATTTCATACTTTTTCCAATCTCTCATTTATATTTTTGAATCTTGATAGTAATACAACTATGCCCACTCTTCCTTTAACCTTCTTCAAACTACTAATCAGTTCTTTATACTCATATATTACTCTCTCTGATGGTTCTAACAAATTATTTGTCTCCACATAACACAAACATTTCTATTTCCTTGTTTATTTACTTTATCTGTAACATCCACAATTCTTGCTCCACGGCAAATATTCTTACGTATCTATTTTATTTTTCCTTGCAATTACATCTCCACATCAGTACTGTCTCTTGAATTTTGAGGTCCCAGGCACAAATATGAAGTGGGTCCCCAGTAAATTAAAAAGTGAACAAATAAATAAAATTTTTAATATAAGAAAGGAACATATACAACATTTATTGGAAATTTGGTGCACTTCATTTCTAAAGCAAGCTTTAGTTTTATGTGTAAGAACTTGCATCAGATATCAGATATATGTCATATTGTTGATTAAAATAAGGTAATTGGTGTGGAACCCCCAGGACCTCAGACATACTCCTGGTTAGAAGCACTATCAGGGGTGGAAAATCTTTTGTCTGCTAATAACAAGCTTTTGTTTATGATTAGTAAAAATAGGGTGTGGTAGATAAAAATAAATATGCTGCACAATAAGATAAATATTGCAGTTGAACTTCTAAAACCAGAGAAATAGAGTGTATGAGAATTAATTAATAAATATTATATGATTCAGGAACAGTTTTTTTTTTTTTTGCAGCAATTGATTTCATTAGAGAAATGCTTAGTGCAATAAAAATTGGAAGATTTTTTTAAAAAAAATTAATTTCACATGTTGTGAAATACATAAATATACTTATTTCTAAAGAGCAGAGATTTTGAAATGCAAGATAAATAACATGCAATTAGAATAGTGAGAATAATTTATGATATATATATATATATATAGAGAGAGAGAGATTTATGATATATATATATATATATAGAGAGAGAGAGAGAAAGAAATGTTAATATTGATTTTTATTGATCTTCAATGTGCTTTATTATGGTGAATTGAGTTGTTTTAATGGTTGATATAAAGATAAACTGGTACAGATTGGATATTTTGTTAGAAAATTTATATATAAATTAGAGGATGTTTATGAACTGAAATGGTCTTCTTTCAAAAGAAATAGAAAGAAGAAAAGATGTAAAACAAATGTCACCTATCTGTTGTTTATATTTATTTAAATAAGTTTTTAAATGTGTTGTCATCATGAAGATAGATTTAATATTGAGAATAAAAGGTTTATTGTATCAAGGTTTGCTGATGATATGGCCATAATTGCAGATAATTTAAAGCTGAACTTTTTTCCAAACAGAAAAGATAAAAAATAATGAAAATAGATGGAAGGAACAACCCATTTAATTAAAAGTGGCCGTTGGATTTGAATTTATAAAATCAGTGTTTTAAATATTTAAATCTTTTTATTAACCCTTGATAAAAATAAGAATAAAGTAATTAAAGAGATAGTTAAATGTAAAATATTCTTTTAGTTGGTTGTACATGAGAGCATATGAAACATGATTATCCAAGTGACAAGTTGAAAATAACAATTCTATTCAATTTATAGACCTAAGATTATTATTTTTCTTTATCTGGATGAGAATTCATTCATGAATTATTGACTTTTGAGTCTGCCACCATACTAAATAACATAAAGCATGAACAAGAATTGTATTATATCAAGCTTTTAAAGAAACTAAATTATTCTATAATCATGTTAGATTAGAACTTTAGAAAAGGACTGTATAATACTTTCTTTGAAATAAAGTTTTATATGGTGCAGTGATTTGGACAGTTTTTAAAAAAATGAAGTGAAAAGATTAATTCTAGTGATATGGATTTAGAGGAGAAAATAAAAGTTGAACCACTAAATAGCACATGATTACTATTTCTTATATGGAGAGTTTTGCCTGGTAAAATAAAAGTTGCTTGAATGAAAAAATTACGAAGAAAAAAATGAAGTAGATATGTACTTAGAATTAGAAAAATTATGGAAGTGATATTGGAGATTATAGAGACGAACAATAAAAAGAAATTATGAAAGTATATAAAACTGAGAACTAATTGAAGCATTGTAAATGATACTTTGACTTGATACATAGAATTTGCTATAGGTATATGTGATTTATGAATGATAACATATAAAAAAAGAAATGGGAACTTAACTATAAATCATTTTAATGAAAACTTCGTGGTTTTTATTAGTAGATAAAGTAAATTATTTTTATTGTCTATTTTTTAAAAAAATATTTTAAAATAATTTCCAATTTTTTTATTATTATAGTTATGTGTGCTCGTAACAGACCTCAATATTTTGCTGATAGATTGCACAGAGCTATGAAAGGAATGGGTACAAATGACTCTGCTCTTATTCGAATAATTGTCTCCAGATCAGAGGTAATATTTTATTATCATTTTTAAAATTCTACAATTAGAACACTATTTGTATTTAATATAATTTAGCATTCATTTTAACAAAAAGTATCAGGAATTTAATAATTTTTTCATTTGTCTCATTTAATATGAACCATTCAAATTTTATTCTTTTAATAAAATAATCAAATGACTTGTCAATCGGGAGATATGTGATAGAACTGAGCTACAATTTCTTGGACCTTTGTCATCTGAGTCTGCTTCTAATAATACAGCTGTGTTATTTTATGCAGTTTTTTTTTTTGTAAAATTATTGTACTGTATTACATTTTGCTAAAACATGTAAGTCCATTAATTTTTATTTTATTTTTTTACTATCACTAGATTATAAATATGTTGGCTGTTATTTAAAATTGGTAAGCATCAAGGAGGGTATCTCCCCCTTCCCCCTTTATATTGAATAATTGAATATACAGTATATATGTATTTTATTAAATGTTCTCTTTGAATATAGATCAAATGACTGCTTTATAACAATTGATCATTATTGATTAATAGTTTGCCTTTTTTATTATTTTTTTAGTATGTATGTTTTTGTTCTTTTAATAATTTAATATTGTTAGGAAAATAAAAATTCTAACATAAAAATTATGTTCAGAGTTTGATATCTTTTAACATGTTAGACCAAAAAAAAAAAAAATAAATCTGCTAATGCTGGATTTTAGTATATTTTTTTTACAAGATCTATGTATTTTGAGGTTTTTTTTGGTTTGTTTTTCAACCTTGGGGATATTTAAAGCATATAATACTAATTAAAATAAAAGCTTTTTTTTTTAAAAAAAATCCAACAAACATTAAAAATGAAAATTTTGTTATTAACAATATATTTTATCCACATTTATATTTTTGTCAATTGAATGTTTTATAAAGTTTGACTTATTTACAAACTACTTTGTAACTTACCAATTAGTTACTCAATATAGATTGATCTTCAAATTAAGAATATTTAATTAATTTTTTCATCATATCCTGGTTTTTTTTAATTGCATAATTTTTTTTTTTTTTTTTTTAGAGATGAAGTCTTTTTTTTTTCTATTTCTAAAAATGAAAAAAAAATATTATATTACTTCATTAACATGAAATGCTAGGAACTCTTTGCTAATTTTCATGTTAAATGACTATTTTATTAAGTAATGAAGAAGAGATATATTAAAGGCATAAGAATCTTCATATGGCAACATCTCTTATAAATCATAAATATATTTTATTTTGTTGATTTATTTGAATTTTAATGTTAAAAAAATGAAATTTAAATAGAGCAAAAAATAATAGTAATGTAAAGGTAAATTACTTTTTTTTTTAAAAGAAACAACAACATTTTATTATTTATATTAAGAAAATTTAAAAAATATGTATAGTTTGATGTAATTCCATTCTTTTCATTAAAAATATTGAAAAAAATTGGGAGAACTCTTTACAATTTTATTACTATTATTGATAAATAAATAAATGTTGCATAAATTTTATCCCTAATTTTAAAATTCATTTTAAAAAAATATTAATTCTATTATTAACTCGCTAAAGTTGTTTTGTTTTTATTGACTTCATTTTCTAATAATCCATTCAAAATCTTCAGCTCTTAAATCTATCACTCTCATCATTGATATTTTGAACTTTTCTAAATGTCAGAATTAAGAATGAGAAGAGCAGTAATTTAATTTACAAAGAATTTATACATTATATATTTGTAAATGTAAATTTTAACTTTGTTGATCCCTGTAAAATGTTTAATATCTAGTAAGATTATTTTTTTTAATAGATAATAAGGATTTAGAATTTTACTGTTTTGTTTAAATTATGACATCAGGTAATTCTAATGAGAATATATTCTGATGAGAATTTATAAATATTCAGATGACAGCAGTTGTAATTTTCATTTTTTAATGAAGTCTTGAAAAAATACTAAAATAATAATAATAATCAGCTATTAAGCTAATGCTCATGCACTTTGAAGATTTAAATTATAAATGAATAGTCTCAATTCCAAACACAAGATAAAGTCTTTTTGAAAAGATTGAATGAATCCATCTATCTTTTCTTATCCAAACATTTATGTATAGACAAATCTTAAGCATTTGGAAATGAGAGCATGAGATATTAAATAATCACTTTAAATTACTTTTACTAAAAATCCATCTATCTTTTCTTACCCAAATGTTTATGTATGGGCAAATCTTAAGCATTTGGAAATGAGAGTGTGAGATATTAAATAATCACTTTAAATTACTTTTACTAAAAATCCATCTATCTTTTCTTACCCAAATGTTTATGTATGGGCAAATCTTAAGCATTTGGAAATGAGAGCATGAGATATTAAATAATCACTTTAAATTACTTTTACTAAAAATCCATCTATCTTTTCTTACCCAAATGTTTATGTATGGGCAAATCTTAAGCATTTGGAAATGAGAGTGTGAGATATTAAATAATCACTTTAAATTACTTTTACTAAAAATCCATCTATCTTTTCTTACCCAAATGTTTATGTATGGGCAAATCTTAAGCATTTGGAAATGAGAGTGTGAGATATTAAATAATCACTTTAAATTACTTTTACTAAAAATCCATCTATCTTTTCTTACCCAAATGTTTATGTATGGGCAAATCTTAAGCATTTGGAAATGAGAGCGTGAAATATTAAATAATCACTTTAAATTACTTTTACTAAAAATCCATCTATCTTTTCTTACCTAAATGTTTATGTATGGGCAAATCTTAAGCATTTGGAAATGAGAGCATGAGATATTAAATGATTACTTTAAATTACTTTTACTTGCCCATACATAAACATTTGGGTAAGAAGATAGATGGATTCAATTTATTTAAATCTTCAAAGTCATGTACATTAGCTTAATAGCTGAATATTATTACTGTTTATAAAACATAGCGCTATATAAAATATTATTTCATTAAAATAATAATAATAATAAAAATTAAGATAAAATTTCAATTACAATATAAAAATGAAAATATGCATTCTAGATAATGCTTGATTTATATTTTTTACTGTTTATTTTTATTAATGTTTAATTATGAAATTCAATAACAGTGATATTTAGATTTTGATTAAAACAAATTTAACATTTCCCAATGCCATTATTATTTTTCTATTATAATTATTAAAAAAAACATTTGTATTAATATTTGTTACCATGACAATTTATCTTTTATTTATTTAAAAAAAAAAAAGGCAATTCAAGCATAAAAAAAATCTTGTGGCTATTTAAAAAAAAAAAAACCCAATTGTTTTGAGAATATTAATTGTCTGGATAAAGTATATTTCTAATGGTGGTCATGACTTTTCCCTTTTCTAAAACTGATATTTTAATAATTATTATCAAAATTTAATATTCAAAGCATCTAATTATTATTCAGTTAATATTTTCTCAGGTGAAAGAATAATAAAAGGTGAGCTTATATATACAAATCTTTTCCACATATATGTGGTCAAGTGTATCAGTTGTATAAGATGGAGTGTATGTCTGAGTTCAAGTCCCTTCTAATTACATTAAGTTTAGTATAGACAATATATTTGTTTGAATATTACATATTCCATCTATATTTTTCCCATCCCTCTTCTGTGTATTTAAATGGGTATATTAACGTTTTACATGTAAGGATGATCTGGACCAACTGATGAGTGCTGGTTCA
Organism: Epiperipatus broadwayi; assembly: GCA_028023455.1. Classification (NCBI taxonomy): domain Eukaryota; kingdom Metazoa; phylum Onychophora; class Udeonychophora; order Euonychophora; family Peripatidae; genus Epiperipatus; species Epiperipatus broadwayi. The sequence goes on from JAQFVV010012401.1 coordinate 7,711,481, forward strand.
ACACAAAACCTGTATATTGATTATTTATCTTTTCCACATGTATGCGGTCATATGTATATATATATAAGATAGAGTGCTTAACTGTAGGGAGATTAATAGTCTGAGTTCAAGTTTCTTCAAATATATATATATTGTAACGAGATGGGGGGTATCAAAATGAAATAGAAAGAAAGTTTGAACTGGGGTGATGGAATATCATCATCACTCCCAGTCCATTTAAAATGAAACATTTACCAAATGTATATTTAAGTATATGAGATATTTAACAATAAAATGAGATTAGAAAATCTCTGAGAACATTGAGAGATCAAACAGTTACTACAAAAGAGCAACTAAAACATAATTATAAATTCAACCAGCATTATAATAAGTCAAAGTAAGAATAAGTAAATATTAAGAGAACCATCCATCATCATTATTGATGCGAATAAACAAATCAATACAATAAATCAGAATAAAATCAACAGATCATCTTGTGGCTGGATTGAAAATGGATCTTCTGTAGACCAGGCTAACTATTGAGCCTTTGCCAGCTTGGGCAATTATACAAACATAACTTGGATGCACCAGCTTAGTGCTCATCCACCAGAATACATAAGAATCAGAAATCAAAACAATAATGCTGGGACATTTAAACATGCTGATCATCATCAATGCACTGGCCACTTGTACTGGCCAAGTATAAACTTAAAGTTTTAATAAGACTAAAGTAAAATAAAAGGTAGTGCATGGACTTTAAAGAGTATCCTCCTTTGTGCCAACCAGGATAATCATTGATCATCTCTGGATGCCCAAAGCACTAAACACATCCCCATTTATCCGTGTCCGAATCTAGCCCAGAGAACACAAGATCTATTACTGTATGTGACCAAGAGATGATGGAATACAATTTTTAACAATTAAATATAAGTTTATTAATAACAACAAAAAAAAGGTCTTATAAGGGTTCTGATTTTGAAAAGTATCCAATAATAAAAGTCATTACACTGTAATTTACAATATTACTACAAAATTCAAGTTATTACATCAATTGCATTATTTCTTAATTAGTTTCTATAAACGCATATACATATCCGTACACAGACGTGCATTTTATAATATATAAGGAATACATTTAAATTAACATAAAATTATATTTAAAAAAAGATTAAACTTTACATGTATATAATTAATATTCAATAACAAAATGCTTAAATTTGCATATATGTCCTATTTGACAAGCATTGAGATATACGTGCGCACAGATTATTTATAAATTTAATTTTGTCAAATAATAAATAACAATAATTTCTACAATTACAAATTGCGTTTGAATACACATAAAATTTACATTTTTAATCAATATTAAAAAAAAAACTCAGTTTATCAAATTCTATTACAGCTTTCTTAATTCTTTTTTTTTTTAAAAAATATATAGTCAATTTTCCAGAGGTTAGAAAGCTTTTATTAGGTTACCTCTTAACGAATTACCAATGTCTTTAAATTTAAAAATATAGATTTAAAAATGTCCATCAAATAAATTATTGAAAAACAACTCACTTTTGTATGCAAGTTTATCTGTGCTTCTCTTCGCATATGTAGACACAGCAGCATATGTATAACTACTTCTTTATTCAGTTATTCTCTTGGGCAAGCTGTTTTTTGGGTCATTCCAGGAAATTGTCATCATCAGGTAAAAGTATATAAATCTGATAATTTGTTGGCATACCATGAGATTCCTTTTGTAGTCCAAGCAATTGTCAAGCTATCTTCTAGAACATATTTAAGCAGCTAGCTTGATCCATTTGAAGTGACCCTGGCTTCATCAATCAAATCTCTGCAGTAAACTATAATGCAGCTACTGGACTGTACTCCCTTAGATCTTCATAGGAGCTCTGTATAGCACTGCTAGGTATTTTGTCCCTTTTTTTTTCAGGCTATTGATTCAGAAGTGACCCAGCTTCTAGTAAATCAAAACTCCTGTGAAGGAAAGTAGTAGCAGCTCTGAATCTCCTGTCCTGCCTTCAGCCATATTAGTTCATAGTAGCTATTCTGTCAACTCTACAGTCAGCTAAAACCAACTGCTGCAAACTTCAACAAGCTGCAACAAAATATTATAACCAACTCTGCAGCTGACCTGTTCTCTTCAAAAATCACTTTCCAGACTGGCTGATATTTTTTATCAGCTCTTTTTATAAAATCATCTGAGGTGTTAACAACACTTTAATTAAAAACAGAGTTTTATTTTTATCTCTCTAATCCCTCAGAATCTATATACATGTTTTTACTTAGGGGATTTCTAATAGATAAAAATTTTGTTTAATTAATTAGAATTTCAAAAATACAATAGGGTGTTATAATTAATAATAATGCAATATTTATATTTATTCAGACCTTTTTAAAATATTAATTTCATAATGAAATTTTACTTTAAACCCAGAGTTATTTAACCCTTTAATTATTATTTTATTTTAGGAAATATAAAAAAAATCTACAAAAATTTATCCTGTGTTTATTTCTAGTTTTCATTTATTTTACGTATATATTTATGCAGCCCTATATTAGTGTGTATATGTAATCCAACTGGTTACAATATATATGCACGTTGAAAATATTATATACTTACAGTACAATAAACAATACTTATTTTATTATAATACAGGCTTGACAACAAAATTCGAGCTATTATACATGATAAATGATGACATGATGAGGGATTTGGAACTATATCATGGTTCCACTGTTTTTACATATACTACATTTTGAAAAAGATTACTGTCATAATTGAAATATTAGGAGGAATTTCATCTTACTATTCTGCCTTTTTAAAAACAGCATTCTCTTATTTGATAGATTTTTTTTTGTTTTTAATAGCCTCGATTCTACAACACATTTTTAAAACACATGAATAGAAATATTATAAAAGACAAATGACCTCCAAAATATATTTTGTTGAATTAGCACTCATCAGTTGACCCAAGTTTCCATTTCCCACCTATATCTGTATGATATGTTCAGTATTTATCAAGTGTCATTCACAACTTTGATATGATCCAACTGATGAATACTGATTCAGTACAAAATGTGATTTGGTGTTCATTTGTCTTTTACAACGTCTATAATAATATGTTTCAAGAATGTGTGATAATATAGGTTATTAAGACCATCTATAAAAAGATATTGCAAAAAAAGAAATGAATTTGAATTACTTATGTGTGTGTTTACTTTAAAAAGTGGATATATCAATTTTTAATTGAGATTTAAAGTTTACATCTATGCTAAAGATAATCACTAGTTTAATAAATAATTAGTGGCTATTGTATTTTTCTAGAATGGATTATGTCAAAAGTTGTGAATGGAGTATGTTTGGCACTTGTCAATCAAAATATGGCTTTTTTTTTGTTAGTTTTTGTTTTTGTTTTATTTTTGATGTTTGACTATATTATATTATTTCATTTGATTAGTATATTTTTTAATTCATATTTTTGTATGTATTTATAAATCCCCAAAATACATATATTATGAAAGTATATTAATAAGATAGTTTATAAATTTAATAGTCTTTCATTTTAACAAATTTGTATAAATTATAGATTTTCAAATAACCGATATAACAAAAATTTATTTTGTGGTAGAAATTTGTTAGTGAAAAAAATAAAATGTGCATTGCTGATTTGGAAAGATTAATTTTTAAAATTTAATTATAATTTCAAAAGTTAACTTCTGTTAGTTAAAAATTAAATAGTAGGTGTTTTTTTTTTTGTTATAAAAGGATGGATGGGTAAAAAAAGATAATTTTTTCTTTCTTGTAGTGTGGGTGGGTGTCAAATGTCACAGCACCAGAGTAGCCTGACATTTTCTATTTTAAAAATTGCAATGCCATTTTTTAAAAATAAAATTTAATTTAATATTATATGATTTTAAAAAAAGTACAGCAGAAGAGTTTTTTTTTGTTTTTTTTTTTTTGTAACAATAAATTGTTGTTATAAAAAAATTTGAAGTAATTTTATTTTTGTTAGTTTAAAATTTATACAGTGCTATAAAATTACTATCTAGTATTAAAATCTAAAATTATCTCTAATAAGCAGAAGTGATTGTCTTAAATAGAAATTTCTTTTTTGCTGTTCAACTGATGATTATAAAAAAATCTGAAAGAATTTTTTAAATAAATTCCACTAATTGGTTGGCATCTCAACTGTAGATATATGGATAAAGAATTACCCCTATTTTATTATTGATAGACAAAATAATGGGAACATCTCTGATTTCAGCACTATTTCTAATACTATGTTACATTATTATATAATTCATAATAATTTAACTTTTTTTTTTATAGATAAGACCTAATGAAATGATAATATTTGAGAAGTTGATATTACTATCATAAGTCTTTGTAAAGAAGCATTAGATTTATTTAAATCTAAAAAGTTTAAAATTCTTGGTTCTAAACTTTATGAATCATTAATGTACAAAAATGGAAAATAATGTTTAATGTTTCAACATCAAAAATTTCAGTAATCATGTTTTATTCATTAAAGGTGGAAGGATTAAACTAGTCAGCTTAGTGAGAGGTACTAATAAATATTATGACAGGAAAAAAAACTATTGAGGAATAAATTACCACAGAAATCAACATCCGTCTGAACATTAATGCCTACAAAAATGATTGGTAGGAATATTAATGAGTAGAATATTTATTTATACTTGAACTTCCATTTTAAAACCACTAATTTCTGATATGAAGGTTATGATGTTGAAGTATTGTGATACATATACTGGACAACTAACATGATGTTTTCAATTTTTTAAATGTATGAATCAGGTTACATAATTATTTATATTTTCATAATTATAGCTAACATTTATTAAAAAAGTCATCGTCTTCCAAATATAAATTATGATGATAGAATTATCGAAACGTGAACAACGGTATCATGATATTTTTTTTAGTTTACTCATTACAAGTTGCAGATTACTTACCCATTTTGGGAGATCATATTTATATCATGTTACAAGAATTATTTCCACACACTATGGTCATATTCCTAAATGGCTGATTTAAAGATATTGCTAATTATCTGATTTTAAATATTTTTGAATATCTATGGGACTTTTTTTTATATATAACTAGGTGAGATCATTATTTTTTATTGAGTCCCCTTAAACAAGTTTTGAGGAGATTGATATTTTTATTGATTCTTTTCAGAAAATATGGAACATTTTTTTAAAAAGTTCCATATTAATGTAATTTTAATTCACATGATATACAATCAATTTGATCCATATTTATACAGAAGTTAATCCATAAATAATATTTGCAGTTCTGAAAAGTTAATCCAAAAAGTAATGATTGCCTCACTAATGTTTTCTAAAAACACTAATACTTAGTTGGCTCTATAATATTCTTTCTTCAGAATTACAGGTAAATAAATCTGTGTAAATGTAAAGCCAAATCCCCCTGTAGATTCCGTGAGAAAAGATAAAATAAGTTAAATAAAAATAAATTTATTTTTTTTAAATTCAAACTTTTGCTTTATATAATTTTTTGGAAATATCTTTCTCCAAAATATTATTAAATTGCAGGTTCTTGGTAACATTTCTGTTAAAAATACATCACAACTGTTCATTATATAATGATATCATAGTAGTAAATATCAATGTTCGAATTCAAAATAATAAAAAATATCACTAAAGAGAAGGCTTTGCAGGGAAAACAATCATTACCATTCTTATAAAAATACATGCAGTGTTTCTTTTTATTCTGGAATGTTTATTACAAATATAAAAAAAGTATATTGATTAAATTCTACTTTAAGAAAGAACTTAGTGTACTTATATTTTGATTCAGCAAATAACATCATTTTTTACTTTAACTCTGGATACCATCCAATTAAAGAGGGAGGGGGGCTAGGCTGCACCACTAAAGCTTGTGTCTTAATTTAGTTTTACATAATATAATATTTTATTATTTTATTTCTGTTAAAAATTTTACCAATAGTGATTTGAATTGTTTTGCTCCCCCCCTCCCAAATAAATGACATACTATCCAGATTCATCCATATATAACTGGGTAATAAGTATTGTAAAAACAGTTGTAGAAGCATTGTAAACATTAGCGGACAATAAGATTGAAAGTTCTACCAAAAGAAACGAGAAATAATAAAAAATTGAAATTATTTAGATAAAAGAGTTTTTAAAAAAATTTTCCAAATGGAATTAATTTTCTGCAATTAATTTTCTTTCTATTATTTTTTTTTTAACTTTATTAGTAACAAAATATTTACAAGAATTAGTATATTTACATTAAGAGCTTTTTACATTTTTTTTTTAATTTTTAATTTCTTAGGATGTTTTTAGAATATAATGATTTAAAACAAGATTATTACTATGATGGCATTAATGAGCAACTAAGGAATACATTGCTTTGCCATATTTTTCTTATGACATTACTAGGTATATATTTCTGAGCATAAAGATAAATGTTATACCATTCTTTGTTATTTTTTTAAAGTACATTGTATTTTTTGTTATCAAATATTACATCACAACGGGCAAGCCATATTGTTCTTAGAGTGTGAACGGTTACAAGGGCATTGAATGGTTTTAATTTCTTTATTTTATTTATTAGGATATTTTTTAAATTAATTGTGTCTTTGTGGAATACAAAGCAGTGTAAGGTTGAAAAGAATGGACATGTCTCAAAGATATGTGATGAATTTTCCGGGAACAAATTGCATAGAATACAAGTAGGATCAATGTTTAGTTTAAATCGATTTATGAGAAATAACTTTGTTGGTATTACATCAAGTAGCAGATTAGACAGGAATTTTAACCATGAGTGAGGCACATACAAATTTTGAAATTTAGTCAGTGTTCTTGCAGTAGATAGTGTTGACCAAAGTTGTCTATCGGATAATTAATTTTTTTTAGATCTTTGTATGACAAACCAATTAGAGTATTAATGTTATAATTGTCCAGTAAATCAGCATGCTCAATGGCATGATCAGTGAAAAAGTGGCGATTCGCATATGGAGTAATAGCAAGGAGAAGTAGAGGTGGAGGAGTTGTCCTTAAAAAGGGATTAGTAGTGGTAACGATGTACATCTTAGCTCTAATGTAGGAGGTGAATGATTGAGGAGCTATTAGGTTAAGCCCACCCTTGCAAATTGGAAAACATGTATTTTCTATTGATAGAAGATGTGATGTTGATCCCCATATATATTTTTTTGCTATACTCATGAAATATTTAATAGGTTTTTTTTTGAAGATGCATCCAAAGGCTGTAATAGGCAAGAATACCTCCTAGAATGGCATTGATGATACAAACTTTCATTATAGGATACAGTAATCTTGAGTTGAAGCACTTTATTTTTTTATTAAATTTGTCTATGACAAGAAGATTTAAGTGATGACTTAGTTGTGTTTTTGAGAGATTAATAGGTATGCCAAGAAATGAAGAAAACCTGTAAAGTGTGAGGGAAGACTGCGACCCGTAGCAATTTGCCATAAGGATGATTTGTTTATTTGTATTGTGGATCCTGTTATTATTTTTGTTGATAAAATCTATGATTTTAAGGATCTCGATGACTTATCTGATCTTAAATTGTTGGAGAGTGTCACATCTTGATAGGATCTTGGTATTAGGGGAAATAATACTATGATCTATAACTATAGCATAGATTGAGTATGCTGATGATGATAAGTGCTACTTAAGTGCATTAACATGTTCATCTTTTCTAACATTATTGTGTGATTGTTCATACCTACATAAAAGGCTCTACAGATATCACATGAAATTTTATAAACTCAGAATAAGCTAATTTTTGGTAAATAGTGTATACTGATTTTATATTATAACATTTATAATATATCCAATATTGTCTGTAGTTCTTTTATATAAGAATACAAACTCTAATAGTTGTTTTTTCTTTTTTGTTTCTTATTCTGATTGTTTAGGACTTGAATTAAGAATTAGTATATAGTTCTATTATTATAACGATTAACTAATAAGATATTACTTACATGATTTACTTCTTCTGAAAAATTAATTGCTCTAGTAAAAAAAGTTTGGCTACTGAAAATTGAGCTCGATGATGATGAGATAAAAGATTATTCTATTAACTTAGTGATATACATCAAGAAAGGGAAGTTTCCTAAAAGTCTATTTTTATTCTAAATTTAATATGAGAATGTGTATTGTTTACTTGTATGAAAAATCATATTATTTATCTTTACCATGTTGCCAGATATATATATATATATATTGTAAGCAGATCCGAACAACCCTTTTATTACCTCGGTTGTAACAATTTCCTGATGAGCATGTTGCAGGAAGGAAGTATCGATTGGCATTCTCCAATGCAGATGTTACCCCCCCTCACAACAATATTTCCTCCTCATCAGAGGGTATAGCACCATAGAAACTGGAAGCATCTAGACATTTCTGTGTTGGTTTTCCAAACGGCACCACTAGAGTTCCATATCACTACAACCTGACTTACCTAGATCTAGTTATGCCAGACATAGATCAGGAGGTATGAAATTCTTGTGAACAAGTGCAATGAATGATAAGTGATGAAAAAAAAAAATAGAACTGAACAATTGAATAACTAAAATTAATTTTAAGTAACAACAATTTTATTTAACAACAATTAATTTGCAAGTCCTTCTAATAAAGTTCCTTCATATCCATGTGACAATTCATTTTCAGTTCATTTATGAAAAGGTTAGAAGCACTTTATTGATCAATAGTTCATTTGCAAGTCCTAATAAAGTTCATCCTTCATTTCAAATGAGGGCTCGTTTTAATTTATCTTGGGTAAAGAATTCAAAGGGTCTTTTATCAAGTAGACATCTACCAATGCTGCATGAATATTTTTAACTATTTGTTCCATATCTGTATATCCTTTTTAGGTAGGTAAGTAGGTAAGATGAGCAATTTCAGATTTGTGAAGCTTCTATAATTCAGTCAAGTATAAATGTACATTTGTGTGCATAAGTTTCATTATTTTATTCATATACAATTAATATGCATGTAAGCATTTGTAATTCATATAGTACTTCATTATTTTTACATTTATCATGGGTAGGTAAAACGGTAATGTCAGCAATTCCATGTTTGTGGACTATTCATAATCCAGTCAAGTATAAAAGTGCATTTATGTGCATAACTTTCATTATTTTATTTATATACAATCAATATGCATGTGAGCATTTGTAATTCATTATTTAGTTATTCTAATATATAGCATAAACGTTGTTTGGTCTGTCACAGACATATGTTTTTACATATAAGTTGATAAGCAGTTTTATTTATAATTTAGCCAGTTATAGTTATCAATATGCATGTAAGCATTTGTAATTTTTATTTAGTTATTCTAATATATAGCATAAATATTGTTGTTTGGTCTGCCACAGATGTATGTTTCTACATATAAGTTGATAAACAGTTTGATTTATAATTTAGCCAGTTATAGTTACATGTAATATTCATATACAATCAATATGCATGTAAGCATTTGTAATTTTTATTTAGTTATTCTAATATATAGCATAAACATTGTTGTTTGGTCTATGATAGATGTATGTTTCTATATATAAGTTGATCAGCAGTTTCATTTATAATTTATCACTAATAAAACATTTTTCACAGCTACATTTATTCATAATTTTCTTTAAGAAAGACATTTTGTTTTGTCTTTTATAAACACATATAAGTATTAAATAAAGTGCCTTTTGATTATAGATATTTTTAGTATTTATAATTTATCACTAATAAAATGTATTTTCACATAGCTATATTTATTCATAATTTTTTTATTTTTAAGAAAGATGTTTTGTTTTGTCTTTTATAAACACATATAAGTATTAAATATTTTATGAAATTGTTACCTTCATTTTATCCAGTTTGTTCCTTCACTTGAGGATGCTACTGCATTCAGAAAGGGTCATTGTATTTAAGCTGAATGACATTATTTACTTTCTATGATGTTTACCCAGGCAAATCTTGGAGAACCATGGCTTTGGACAAAGAGAGGAAGTTGTTACTGATTAGCCTTCCATCGTTATGATTTCTTTATTAAGATTTTCTTTTTTCATCATTAACAGTGGCTGTAAATGTTATATGCCAAGGTGATGAAAATCAGCTGTCAACTAAACAGTTAAATAACACTTAGATAAAAATTTTAACTTTTTAACTCTTCACTTTTCTTACTTCTTTAACTTCTTGTTAAAATCTAAAATAAAATCTTTAAATCTCCTCCTCTGAACTTCAAACTCAACTATTTATACTCTGATCTCTGGATTGATTAAGCAGTACTGCCCACCATATTGATTTGTTACACAGCTTTCATTTAAGCCCTAGTGCTTTTCTCTGGATTGGACCCTACTTTTAGCAGAACAGATAAGGAATCATAAGGATTAAGCCATGTTTTTCAATTTGATAAGACTGCCTCAAGTGATTATTACACTTTGTACAACATCGTTTCAAAAATTAAAAATGTAATATTTAAAAAAATGCCAGCTTTAACCCTTTTCCCGCGCTCGACGAGACTCCTCGTCGACATCTAAAATCACTCTAACTCAGTTCGTTTTTATACGATAAAATTCGTTAAATACGTATTGAATTCGTTTTTAAAAGTTCTGTACGATGGTGACATCTTCCGATTTATTTTAGAAGTAAAAAATAAAAAAAAACGCATTTAAACCTAAACAAAGAAGGAACATTATTTGTGATTGGTTCTTAGCATGCTCTCAGCCGAAAAAGACATTCTGATTGGCTGGAAAGAACAAAGAAACTGCCTGATCAAAGAAAATAAAGAAAAACGCTGAGATTTTCATTTCGAATACGATTTAAATTATTATTAAATAATATTTATGGAAATTAAACATAATTTTCAGAGAGAATAATAAAAAAACAAAATTATTTTCGAAAAATATTGAAGATTTAAGTAAATATATTGAAGATGTAGTAAAAAGAAATATTTACTTTTCTATAACGTAAAAGTCGATCTTTTTGTTTACATTATAACTTTTATGTTGCCGATATAGAATATCTTAGAATAAATAAATAGCAATTTATTTTTGAAAGAACTTTCGTTTTCTTCATGACCTGAAAAATTAATTATATACTTTTTATAAACGTATCTGAGTTGAATTTAATATTATAGGCGAATATGTTTTAACAATAGGCTTTGTCTTCAGTTTGTGAGTTGGCCAATTAAAAGATTTGATTTTTATCTGATACAACCAATGATAAAATTAGCGGTTTAAGGGTTAAATAAATACGAGTGACATATTTATATCATAATCTAAATTTATAAAATCAATAATGAAAGTTTATCTTTTTTTTTCTCAATTATAGAAAATAATCATTTTTTTTCTTGGATTGATGAATTTTAATAAAAAAAGATTTATACTTTTTTTTTAATTGCAGAGTTTAAACGTATTTGTTTTCTTTTTTTTTTTTTTAACAACAAATCATGCTAGTCTTTTTAATTGGGGGGGGGACCTTTTGAATATATACTTGGAACAGTATATCTGTTTCAATCCCCCCCCCAAAAAAAGTATGAATTTCTATGTACTTCATAAGTAAATAAATCATCTAGTATCTGTTTTCTATTGATATAATTTTCGATCTTGCTGTACATTAATGTTTACTTCACTTCTACAATTGTTTTTATAATATTCATTATACAGTTGATGGCTAGTGTGACCCAGCTGAAAAGTCAGTACATATTTTTAATCTAATATTATACATGAATGAACCCCGATAATAGATCATTTATTATATATTAATTTTAAATATTAATTATAATTTTTAATGTAAAATAGTTCATATTTTGAAGCAGAAATACTTTCAAATACCAGAAACATTTTCACCTACAGAGTCATATTAAGGGGCATTCTGTTGCAAATAATAAATCTCCTCCTTCATCCCCAATATTGGAAAATAGAAAATTAAGTCAGATTTTCAAGTTAAAGTTACAATCATCACTTATTTTTTTAGAATTAGTTTTATTATAAACAATAAATTATGCTAAATAGAATAATTATGAATGCTGCACAACCAAATGTTAACTATTTATATGAAACATGAGAAAGTTTGAATGCACTTAAAGTAAGCTAGCCAATTAATCTGTATTAATTGCTTAATGCATAAATACATATTTAACAGATATATATTATATAGTATCCATGTTTATATGATACGATGATATATTGATATACTGCTATAAATTCTGGATAAACAAGTGCCATAATATTCATACATATAATACAACTAAATTATTCACTAATTAAAAAAAATTGTAATAATGATAAAAATAATAAATATAATGGTAATTAATTATTATATACAGTCTTTTAATCTGCAGAAGTACTTTCAGATAATTTCTTAACCCTCCGTCGTCAACTGCTGTTAAATTCAAAATATATAACTGAAGCAAATATCTTCAATTCAAATCCCATGAATCCTGAATTTTAATGTTACTAGCTTGTTTATTAATTATATTCATTTTATTTCTATTTATTAAAATTGCCTCTTTAATTTTTATTTTATTATGGTTATGGCTTCTCTCTTCATGAAGAATCTTAACAGTTTCAAGATCAAATTTATATTTATAGGTTTTTTCATGAACCAAAAAAAAAACTAACGCAATCATTAAATCAGTATTATTTTTACATGCTTGTATAACAATTGATGCTCCTTTAATCTTCTCTTGATATTGCACCTTGGTTCACCCCTATATATAATAACATATATCCACAAAAATTTGATAAATAACATTACTTTTTTGCCTGACAGCTATGACACTTTTAGAATTATTCACTAACTTATTAACATTATTTGTAACATAAAATGAAACATTAAACACATACTTATATATATTCTTAAAAAATTTCACTTGAGCATTTGAAATATATGGAATAGATATCCATTTTTTATTATAACTTTTCAATTCCTTTAAATCTTTATACTTTTTTTTAAATTGACATAATGTATTATTAATCTGTTCAATCTTATAATCAATTTCAGGCAATTCTTTGGTAAATATCTCAATATTTTTTAATTTATCACTTTGGTAATGACATAATTTGTCATTACAAAGCAAAAAAGATCTAAAACTTGCCATCATATTAATATTTGGTACTTTTGATTTACAATTTGTATATTCCCCTTTTTGCAATGGTTTGATTTTTAATTTATAACTTAACATACTATTATCTCTTGTAGTCAATAAATCCAAATAATTATTACTTTTGTCCTGTTTTTTTTTTAATAGTCCATTTTAAGACATTTAAATTATTTAACTCATCTACAAGCAAATTTATGGTATTATTTATCCACAACAAAAACATCATCCACATACCTTTTGTAAATTTTAATATCTTTAAAAGTACACATGTCTAAAATTTTACTTTCATATGCAGATATAATAAAATTTCAACCTCATGCAAAAACAGGCTGACTTATAGGCCAATTTTTAGAAAATTATAATATCCACCTTCAAAATAAGCAACAATGTTATTACCAAAAAATTTTAAAGAATTAATAAATTTTATAACTTACAAACATCTTTACTTTTTAATGCATGTTCAATTATTTTTATGGAATTCACTCTATCAATAGAACCATACATTTCTATCATATTTAATGAAGCAATAATATCACTCTTATCAATCACTTTATTTTTAATTCTATCTACAAAATCAAAAGATGAAGCAATAGTATTTTCCCCAAAACTTAAAGTCAACATAGGTATGACAATAATATTGATATCAACAAGAACTTGTGTGTTCCATCATCAGATTTTCAATGATATATGTGGCTGAAGAGTTGGAGGGTGAAGAAAATTGAATCTGTCCATAAACGTTTGAAGATTTGCTATCTTAATATAAACTGAGCACTGATTATATATGTTTATGGGAGACCATCTAGAACAACTGATGAATGCTGGTTCAGCACAAAACATATTGGTGATCATTTATCTTTTTCACATGTATGTGGTTATGTGTATCAGTTGTATAAGATGGAGCAGATAGCTGTAGGGAGCTTAAATGTCTGAGTTCAAATTCCTTTTAATTACATTAAATTCAGTATAGACAATATACTTATATTTAAATGTGATATTATTTAAGTTATTGAGCCAATTCTCAAACCAGTATTTGATTATGCGATCTATACAATTTGAGTCATCACTATCTTGAAAAAAAGTTAGTGTTGTTTGTGTTCCATGTTTATACTATGGATAAGTTTTTGTAATTCAAAATGTTCAAATAACCTGCAGCTATAATATCTCCAAACTAAAACTTAATTGGACCAAGAGAATAATTTGAAATGATTGTCAATTATACCAATCTAAATTAAAATTTAATTGGATTAAGAGAATATTGTGATATAATTCTCAAATTATAACAGTTTTACACTTAGGCAGTCTAGTGATAGGTTCTTTTTTTTTTTTTTTTTGGTAGTTTTTAGATATAGACTCTTTTGATATTCAGATAAAGTAAAAAAAAAAAAAAGTTTTGTCCAACTATGACACATGTTTGTTCATTGTATAGTTTTGATGCTCGTGTTATTATTTTAAATCTCAATATTTTCATCAAAAACAAGTATTGAAATGGCAGATTATGAAGATGAAAGTGATGATTATTTTTATAAGCACTGGATGGATACTCTGATGACCTATAAAATAGTTTATTTTACCACAAAATTATATTTTCACTATAATTTTTTGTATTGTGTGTAAAAAATTTCTTATAAAGCATTCATATTTAGCACAGTTGATTCATTTGTCTTTTTTTCATCTTTAATGAATACAGTCACTACTTTGAATCTAGAAATTTTGAAACATTAAATAGTTCATCAGTCTTGAATATTATTTAATATTAATGACACTTCTAAAGGAAACTGATCTGTTGTCTTTTTTGTTAGGTTAAATGTGAGATCTATTTTCTATCACTTATTTGTTATCATTTGTTTATATGCTACAATCACACAAAAAATGTTAATATTAATATGTATTAATTTGTGTTGTGTAGTGTCAAAACTCTGCTAATAAAATGATAGATATTTTCTTTATTTTAATTAATTCTCTGCATGTAAATGTAGACAGTTAGTGATTAATTTTAATTATGATTGTCTATAGATTATTCATTTTAAAAATAACAAATTCATTTCTTTAGCTTATACAACATAAGAGCAACACTTTATTCTAGTGACATCTATTTCTGGATTTCTAATTGATAAAAGCTAGAAACTGTTTTGGGGACAGATTTAAGTACACTAGCATCTAATAATAGCTTAAATTTCAAGCTTACTATAGATAGTACATGATTAGAGAGCTGCTTTTGTTTTATGATTATTTATCCTTATAACTGTATATTTATTTTCATAATTATAGATAATTGTATATTTTCTAAATTTTATTAGCTGCAATACATTATATATACTTAATCACTATAACTGTTAATGTATGAAATGTTTTATGTGCCTCGTCTGTTTGATTGAATGTCATAAAACTTAATATGATTTATTAATCCACTAATAATAATTATTAATATTTGTAACTAAATTAATCATCATTATTCTTTCTTTTACAGTCTTTAATTATTTGGATTAGTATAGAGCTTAGTCATTAAAAATTTATCATGCCATCATTATGTTTTCTACATTAACCATGATATTAGGATTGTGTGTTTGTTTAGCCACATTTCAACTTTTTTTATTACATGCATAGTAATTTTGATTAATTTCTTGGTTTTGTTTTGTTCTCTGACGTTTTCTTTATAACCTTGCTCTCCCCCCCCTTCAATTAGAATGATCATTCTTTTTTAGAATTGGCTAATAAGGATGACGATGAATGATATAACACAAAATAAATTAAAATTGTTTAAAAGGTTTTAGAGTGTTGCAACTCCTTCCCCATAATTTTATAAAGTGTGTGGGGTTTTTTTAATTTCCAACTTTTTGCAAACTCAGCAGTTTTAATTTTATTCGATTTGATTCAGTAGGTGAAAAAATCTTTTATTCACAGCCATTAATATGCAACTACTTAAGTGTTTTTCCTTAGCTTTTTTTTTTTACAATTTTTATTTACATTCCACACTTATTTTGGAATTTTTCAATTTTTTTTTAAAAAAAAAAAAATTTAATTAAAATAATATTTCACTTGCTAATATTAATATTTCTCAATATGTCTTTGATTTGTTGATTAAACAGTTTGATTACAATATCTGAATTCCGAGATAGATTTTATATTAAGATTTTACATTCTTTACTCAATTTTAAAAGAGATTTGAATTGAATAACAGTTTTTGAAAAAAAAATATATTTTTTTTATATAATCCAAACATTTTATTTTTTAAAATAAGTTGTCAAACTATTTTATTTATTAATTAAAAGTAGACAAATGACATATACTGAAAAATTGTAGTGCTGGTTTAATATGTGTTCAGTCATAGTTAACTTTATATCATAGAATGGTATACTTTCCAAATACCAGAGTCATTAATAAATTAAATTGCATTATACATTAGAGATATTTATTTGTACAAATATTACTATAATGTCTTAAAAGTTATAAATTATGAATGCATCTATCATAATAAATATTTACAAGTTAGACCTTCTAGAGTTATTTAATAAACTTGCAAATAATTTCATCTCTAACCAAATCCTCTAATTAGATAAAAAGTGAATTCATTTTTATTAAATTCACATTTTTTAAATGTAGAATAGATAAGTTGATATTTCAGAGAAGTGAAATGTTACATTAATGCCAATCTTAGTAAAGTCTTGATCTTACCAGCCAATACTGTTAAATGAAAATTATTCTACATGAATAAAGCGTGATAAATATAGCACAAAAACATTAATTATAAACAACAATTAGCCAAGCACCTTTGGTACTGTATACCAGAATCATGGCGACATACTGGAACTGTGTGCAATGAGTCAAATGATCGGAAAAGGAAGTTGAAAGAGGCTTGGTTTATTGTGAAGTCTAAAAACATTATTAATCAGCATAACACTAGTGTTCCAATGAGCATGCACTGGAATATTAACCGTTCAGTTCCAGTATGTCGCCATGATTCTGGTATACAGTACCGAAAGCGCTTGGCTAATTGTTGTTTATAATTAATGTTTTTGTGCTCTGTTTATCACGCTTTATTCATGTAGAATAATGGCAATATAGATGTAAATTCTATTAAATTTTAGAAGTTGTGTAAATAAACAATTATTAAATATGCAACTCTCAGAATATACTAATTCATAATATATATATTTTTAGTGCTATATTTTTAATAACCAGTGTTTATTTACATGACTGTAAACATTGTCATCTGAAAGGTTTGGTCTGGTTAGACCAAGCTTGCTAATAAGATTGTGATTAATGTAACATTTCACTCTTCTGAAATGTCACTGACTTATCTATTATTTATATAAGAACCTGATAATAGATAAAAATTAATTTGCTTTTTATCTAAATAGTTAAATAGTCAGAAAAGGCAATATTATTAACTGAATTTAGAAAGTTTAACTTGTAAATGTTTAGTAGCATATGATCATTTAGAGCTTATAAATCTTAAAAATATTATTACATATTTTAGTGTGACATATTTAATAGCAATTACATTAGAGCAGGAGTTGAAAAGTAATGAGGATTAATAGTGGCAGGGGCATGATTTGCACCAAAAACTTCTTGCATTCTATATGGGATAGAAAAATAGTTTCATTTCTGCTCTCACATTCTAAATATCTTAAGCATTTTATGTATTTATTTATTTCAGTTTCAACTTTGGATTCCATTTAGAATTGCTATAAACATATGTCTTTGCTTCACATTTTGCCTAAATTTTATTGCTACATGATATCTAAAATATAAAAATCATATGATTGGTTATTAAAAAAAAAATTCATGGCACATTTATGCACCCAAGTAGCTGATTGGTCATTTTCATTTTATTTAATTAACCAAGTTGAGATTTTTTTTTCTTTACTGAACTGAGAATGCATAATTCTTGAGTCTCTACTTTATTATTAAATTAAGCTATTTTAATAAACAAGTGTTTTTGTTATTTGATCAAATCACTATTTTATATAACAAACCACTTAAATATATATGTAGCTAAGCCAATAGCAACCAGAAGTTTTACTTTCTGACAATAATGAAACTATTAATAGATAATCTTGAGAGTAACTATGTTATATCACCATATATGTAGAATAATTTCATACCTAATGGAAACAGCTTGTTTTCATGAATATAAGGTGTTGGTATTTTGGGTTATTCATCATCATCATCATTATTAGAGCCACTCATAAATGAACATAGTCTTTCTAACTCCAGAAAGTAAATTAAAAGATAAGAAAAAAAAAAAGTAAGTTAATAATTAAATTTCCAGATGCTTGCAAGTTCGTAGAGGAAAAACAAATTGAAATCAGTTGTTGTGCATGCAGTTAAAAATATGGAAAGATGATTGCATAACATACCATTTCTTTTACATAACTGATATCATGAGAGATTCATGGTGACTGGATCCTATACTATGTTAATAAGATTAGAAAAAAAAACAATGCAGAAAGAAAATAAGAAAAAGAACACAGAAAGGATACATAAAAGATTGTTATAGAAACAGTATTAACATTCTTATACATACTTGCAACAGAGAAAAAAGATTGGAATTTGAATTTTTTCATGCATTTTGTCTTTAATAATAAGTTTCCTTATTATATTTTTGTGTATGTAATATTACTTGTTTATTTTTATATTATTTTAAAATATTACTAATTCTCATTTTTGTTCTTTGTTAGTTATAATGTTTATTTAATAGTCTTAACAAAATTAGATCAACTGCCATTATTGTTTTAACAAACAAAATATATTTATTATTATATCAAATTGTTTCTTTCTTTTTTGTTTATTATTTTTTTATTATAAAAAATATGTAAATCATTATAAAATGTATTAATTTAAAATTAATTATGTTAGCATGTGGTAATTTATATACAGTATTTTATTTCTAATTTATTTTTTTCTTAATATCTTTTACCAAACCACAGCTGAGTCTTCCACTGAAGTGGATTTAGTATTAAGTTCAATATTCATCTTGCTAAATCACAACTGCAAATCTGACACTTTGAGGCTTCTCCAACAATACAGGTTTTAACTATAGCGCAATACATTTATCAACCAAGAAAGTGATTTTAAATGTTTTTTTTTTTTTTTAAATTTGCGATTTCTTAATTTTAATTTATAACTTGTATTTATTTATTTAGAAGAACTCCATAAGCATATATCAAAATAATAAATCTGTTATTAATGAGTATTTCCTCCTCTCATTTTAATAGACTTTGGAAAATTATAAATCTATATAATAGACAAATCATATATAATGCATCTAAATAATTTTAAAACTGCACTAAATTTAATAATAGTTAAATAGTATATTCTGTTAATTAGGAGTCAATGGGAAATTTGAGTTCACCAGGATAATGCAACTCAAACTTGATATGCTAAAATAAGTTGTTGTTTTTTAAATCAAGTGGTTTCTTGCTCAAAATGTCATGTGACATTTTAGCATCAAAGGGCAATTTAGGATTCAACTCAAGAACCATTTGCTATCAACTCTACCACTGTGTATAGTTTGCTTCACTATTCTATTTTTTTTGCATGATCTGCTAAGGTATTCCTTCTTGTCTTTCTTCTATTCAAAAGTTATTTATGTTCACTTCTTGGTAATCCGAATATGAAATTGATTTTTGTATCAACAACTTCCACCATTCTTTGGCTAGGTCTTGTAGATGGTTGTAGGAAACTACTATCTTTTCATCCTCTGTCAATTGTTTATTAAGAAGTAACTCCAATTTGTCTAGATAGCTTATGAGTGTTTTGCTACCATTTCCTCTGAAAATATGTTTATTTTTAAAAATTGGTTGATATTAATAATCATTTCTATACTTCTCATTTGTCTTATTTCTACATTATTTTCATATATCTCAGATTTTGCTTCATTTACATTTTTTTTCTTTAATTTCTTTCTCCCATTCCATAATCGAGCTTTTAGTTTCATCCTTCTATAATCTGGCTCTGTTTTATCTATGGAGGTAACCATACTTTATTTAGTTTCTACCACCTCTTTCTGAATTTGAGTTATTTTCTTTTGGGTATTTTTCCAATATTGACTTCCACTATCAAAGTCTCATGTCTCATCTTCATTATATTTTATAAATGTCTCATTGGCTTCCAAAATTTCCATTCTTTCCATCATATATACATTTGTATTATTATGAACAGCTTTGTGTACAATTTCTTTTATCTCTGCAATTAATTTTCTTTCTATATTTTCTATTTCCTGTTGCACTTGGATGACGATTTTGTTTTTGGTATTGTTTACCATATTTCTCTCTGAACTCAATTTGCATTTTTTTGTTTATCTCTTCTTGATTTTCTTAGAACCTTTCATCATTCTTTTGTTGCTTTTCTTCGAGTGCTATTTGCATTTTTTAACCTGGGGCATAGTTTCCTTATATTCTAGATCATGTTGATTCAGACTTTCTATTGTTTCCATTGTCTCATTTGGTATCTTCTGTTGTTCTTTTTTTATTGACTCCATATTGAATGGTTATTGCCTTTGTTAAAATTTAGATCATGTTATTATTGATTTATAACTTAAATTTTTTATACTACTCTATATCTAATTATACTGAATAGTTAACTTTTGATTGATATTAATTTAGCATGCCAGGTCTCTTTCTCATGCAATCCTCTGTATACTTAACACCTACCTGCATTACCTATTTCTCTACATTTTTCCTATCATCTGTTGAATCTCGTTTGATTCCTGCCAGTATCTTATCTATCTCTGTCTTCTCTAAATCCTGCCTATTTTTATTTATTTAGTCATAACATATTTACATACTCTTTATATGTGTGTGGGTTCTAAGAAATTTAAAAATAGGGTATAAGTTAATAGTAACTAAACAAACTATTCAAATGACATAACATTTAACAGATGTCTGATTAAGAAAATAAAAATAAAAATATTTAAAAAATTACCTTTAAGAAAATAAAAATATTTCCAAAAGTATTTTTTTCTTTTCAAAATTCATGGCACTTTAAAAATATCAATAAATAAGTTTAAAAAAATATATAGAAGTGATATATCTATGTATTTTCTATCTGCCCTGCATTGACCTCTTCTCTCATTTCATTAGTGTAAAAAAGCATTACGGTTTTTTGTTTTTTATATAACCAAATTAAACTAAATTAATTAAGTTTACAATTAAAATTTTAATTTTATATTTATCTTTATGATTTGATAATATCCCAATTGCTAAATCATCAATTATGTATTATAAAAGCTATTATAAAATAAATTTAGTATCCTCATGATTTTTTAAAATATTTTTACTGGATTTTGGAATATGTTGAACTGATTCAAGACCCATGTTGGGAGTGCCATTATGTAACAGGATATAACTGACTACAGGAGGGAAAGGATTATTTATGCTTAAACCAGTCATGCATTAACTGTCATTTTATTACAAGTACATTTGTTTACTTTTTTTTATTTATTTCTTTGATTATATTTTATGGGGCAATTTGATTCAATCATCATCATATAATCTGACCCATGATATCCATTACATCAATTTAGACTTCTAAACATATATCTTAATACATAAATGAATTATTATATCTATGACAATTTTAGTTGCTAATAATTTTAAATAATATAATTTTAAATCCACAAAGTAATGAAGCTGTTTGGATTATCTTAATCACTTGGGTCACTGATAATGACTACCCTGCTTTGATGAGTCTAAGCTATTATATTTCTTTAGTTGGACAACATTTTTATAGATAATCAATTAATTCATTTAGTTACTTTTTCATACTCCAGTATTTTTTCAACATAAAGTATGATCTTTAAGGGGCTGTTATAAAGTTTGGAAATATTTGCTTGGAATGAGATTAAATGACATAGATAATGTTAGTAAAAATAAATTTATTTAATCAAACCCCAAACTATATATATATTTTGACACACATTATTACATATGAAGATAAATTGAGATTAAATATAAAAAAAAAAAAAAATACATTATAGAATTAATTAATTAATATAAATATGTAAAAGTTGTTATATTGTGAATAAATTATAAATAAATGTTAAGCATGAATTATATATTATATTAGCAGGCTCATTGAAATGGTAAATAAAAAATTATTTTTAGTAATAGAAATAAGTAAAGTAATCTGATTATTGGTCTTTTTAATGTCATTGTACCATATCACTTCCAAAAATTACTATGTTTATAAAATTTATTTTGACAATTAATTAGTTTTTATTTCTTCTTTTTTCTTGAGCTCTAATGACAGACAGTGGCATACTTCTTATTATGAAAGGATAATGGATTGGTCTTTTGATTTGGTTATTTCTTCTTCTCTCACTTCACGCAGGCAATGGGTTATCATCTTCAACAGGGCTACATGATTCAGAGTCTTACTGGCACACATTGGGTTTTTAACAGTATGTTCTTATGGTTTCCATTTCAATTATAATTTTGGTCAATAGTTAAATGTTAATATGTGTTTCCAAATGCTGATAGTCTTCAAACATTTTGCCAAAACAATTCATCAGTTACCAATCTAATTGTTATTTTCATATTGTCTTCTACAACATGAGAAGTACTGTCTAGCAACAAGAAGCAGAGAAAATGATTTATTATCTGCCTGTTTATACCCTTTTCATAACAATCAATGCAGCTCTTTTCTATCATGATTTTAGTCAATTTAATTGTATTTCTTATATCCTCTTTTCTTGTTATCTAAAATATTTTTCTTGTTTTCATATACTGTATACAAAAAAGAAAAAGAAAAATACAGTATGTTTCTTTCCTTATCTTCAAATTAAGGGATTATTTTTAATTATGCCTAAAATAAAATTTTGTACAATTTCTTTTTCTTTTCTTATTTAATAAATTAATCAATAAAATAGTTATATTACTCTTAAAATATCTACATGTAAATACACCATATTGGCATGTATGTATATGCTTACAATTACATTTATAACTAAAACACCCCGATGAATACTATTATAATAACATCATTTTATAATAGAAATATTAATTCTATTATTTACAATTTATTGAGTGACAACAAATCTTTTTTTTTTTTTTTACAATTAAGATATATATATGGCAATACCAACACATACAACTATTATAATCATTGTTATTATGTTAACTTATTCTTCGTAGTTAGTTTATTTTATTAATTATTTGTGTGGCCCTTTTGTAATATTGAACAACATTATATTGACCTCAATTCAATATTATTACAATTACTAATAATCAATAAATAAATCTTTTTTTTTTTTAGCAATACTCTATATTTAGTGATAAGTACTGAGAATTATTCATATTCTTTTGATAGTATTAACTTAATTCTTGTATTATATTTTTAGATTATTATTTTTATAAGAAGTAAACTAATGTCTATTTTATTTATCTTCTGAATAAGCAATAAAAATAATTTTATAATTTTTTTTTTCTATTATGTTTATTGTCATTGAGAAAATAGAAACATAAAAATTTAAATCAATATTTTTCTATCAAAAGGTTAATTGCTACCTTTTGAACAATTTTGCATACTTCATTTAAACTAATGGAAATGGACAAGATAGATTAATTATTGACCAAGTCAATAATAAAAGCCTATAAAAATAAAACAATGAATACAAGTTATTAATGATATTAATTGAGACATGATTGCTGATTATGCACTTTTGGTTCAATCAAATAAAATTCTCTAGCAAATTTTGTGGCTGTTATTGTCCAAGCAATCAAAAGTTTATGTGTATTTTCATTCTTGTTATCATAGGTATGTGAATATTTATTTTTTATTTCTTTATTGACTTCCCTTTTACATTTGTTTTTATTGTGGGATATGTTTGAAAGAAATGATTTTTATAAAACCTGAAGTAATGTTGTAAATATTTATTACAATCTTTTATCTTTTTTAAAAAAAAAGTATATTCCTAATACATATTCTCTCCATTTCTCCATTATCTATCCTTATTCTAAGAATTTTCAAAGTATTATTTCTTATCAAATTGTATTTCATTTTTAACTGATTTTTAAGATTTCCTTTCTTTACTTCATTTGTACCTCTTCACTTGTGATTATTGTAGAAATATTTGAAATTTTTTTATCTCTTTTTTTATTAAGATATTAATTGATGCATTTTAGTGATTTTAATTTTATATGTCTAAAGTTTAAATAAATAATATCACCATCATTTATCTTCTTCTATAATTTTTTAATGTAAACCTATTAATGATGACAACATTTTCCCATTAGATAATGATGAACAGAGATGCTATGCTAATCTTTATCTTCACACATCCCAAGCATTATTTTGGAACTGAATGTGCTTCATGATAGAAATAGGACTGGAGATATATTGAATAGTGAAATCAGTCTTGACATCCATTGCTATTGCAAATATTTGGGTAACGGACTTAATTAAATAGCAAATATCAGTTTGATAAAGAAGATAAGTTGATAGTGTATTGGGAACATTGAACTTGGGTTATATTGCACTTCCAAATTATGCAATCATAAAAAAAGTGGTGTTGATCTAACCTCAGTATTTTAAATTAAAATAAGAATACTAAGAAGATAGGTCTTTTTTTTTAACTTGAAAAGCAAAATTTAATATATCATAGAAATAGGAATATAATTCATTGTCACTTTACTAGAAGAAAAATCACTAATTAGCTAAATCTTTTAGCCAAATTTGTTTAAAAAAATCATACATGTATATGTATATTACAAATAACGTCTATTTTTATATTTCACACATTCAATAGTAGAATTTGAAAAAAATATGATAATGGCTCCTAAAATGCCTCTTAACCTAATTAAATCATTTTAATTAGATCAAGGCACCTATATTAAATCTATATTTACTAATGTAATAATAATGTGTAATCCAATAAAGAATGATCTATTTATTGAAGGATGATTGTTATGAATAAATGCTAGCTTAAAAATGATGATGATAAAGTTTGTTAATATCTATTATGCTTTATAGAGGAAATCCTATAATCTCTAATGGGAACATTTTTACACATTTTTATTTTAAATCATTTTAATAATTGCAGTTTTATTGTTTCAGTAAAACTGTCAGAAACTGAAAGTGTAGGGTTGAAATTATAAACTATTTTTATAGTGCTTTTACTGGTCTGTTGATGAACATCTGTATGGAATATCAAATGTCATTTAAAATTTTTAATCTTTATTTCATCAAAGTTAAAAAATTTTAATTAGAATAAATTCATCTGTAATCTTTAATATAGTCTTTGGATGTCTCAATAAAAAAAAAATGTTTGATTACTGAGCATTATTGTATGTATGATATGATATATATTGATTACAATTTATTAGATGTAAATTACAAAGAGTGCATTTGATTAATCATTACTACAAATATGTTAATCTATATCTTAATAACTCAAAAGTTTCATAAATAAAATAATGCAACTTTAAGTATCAAAACTCATCATTTGTGATATAATATTTAAAATATGCAGTGCGTGAATAAATTCTGCTAAGGATGTGTTACCTAGAAACATCAACTTATCTTTTGGTAGAAAAAACTATGTATATAAACATAAATCATATGTAATTTATTATCAGTGGGAAAATGAATTGTGCAATCTATTTCAAAATGTCTCTATTTAGAACTGTTTTAGGTTACTTTGTTCATACTTTAAAGTGATTTGACAATACTTTCATCATAAGAAAAATAATTATTATTATTGAAAAAGACAACAAATTATTCTTTACTACTCCAGTTTCTAGAAATACTGCTAGATATTAAAATATTAAACATTGGTATTGTAATAATAAATTAGCAATTAATCATCATTATTCTTCATCTTATTCTATCTATTTTGTCTTTAGTTATACAAAAATAGTCAAGTAGTTCATTTTTATAATGATGAGTTATTTCTTGCATTATATTAACATTAATTTAAAATGTTGCATAAAATTTTGTACTATTTTCTTTTTTTTTTGCCTAACAGAATTATTAAGTTTGTTGCCAAAATACTAAAGAAGTTGATGTTTTTTTTTTTTAATTTAACACAAGTATAGTTGAATTAAGAGTTTAAAGTGCTTGGATTGATTCTCAATGAAAATAAAAACATTATAAACAATCTCATTTTGTAAAATGAATCAGAACTGCTGTGCTCACCCACCACTACCAAGCACTAACAATTTATTATTTTATTGATGAAATTATAGAAGTTTCAAAAGTTTAAACTTTAATTAAAACTTAAGGAAGCCTTAAACATGTTCAAAATGTTGGTATATTCATATAGTTTATATGTTTTATGAAATTAAAAATGGTTAAGTTTCTTCATCTTTTTTCTATTATATTTGTGAATATAGCAAGCCATTGTGAAATCTATTTACACTTATTGAAGAAAATTTTATGAGGGAATACCCAAAAAAACAGAACTGTTCTCTGGAAGGCGTGTTGTAATACGTGTTTTCACCACCTACTACAGTAAGCCAACTTGTGGTACTGTTTAGTAAATTTTTTTTGTTAAATTCATCTTGCTTATTTGTTGATTTTTGTGATGGCTGAAAAGTTAGAAAAGTGAAATTCTCATTTCTGTTATGAAAAAATGGCAATAAAAACAGTTGTAATGTTTGAAACAGTTTACAAATGATTTAAAAGAGTTCAAATTCTCCACGTTCCAAATAAGTATGGCTAATGAAGTCCAATGCCAAGACAATTCTGAATTTTTTTTTTACACAAAGAGCACTGTTCCCTTAGGGCTCATTCATTACCTTCAAGTTCTGAAATATTTGGATGACACAGTGAAATGGAAAAGTCACAATTTGTGGCAAAATGGGGAGTGGTAGCTTCACCATGGTAATGCACCAGTGCATAAAGCTTGGAATGGAAACAATTTTTAACCAAAAACAGCATGACCCTACTTATCCATTGACTATATTCATCTGATCTTGCTTTGTGCGACTTCCTTCTTATTCCCCCAAATGAAAAAATGTCTCAAAGGAAAACATTTTGCAGACTTAGAAAAGATAAACATAAATTCACTGAAACATTAAAAGGCATCATTTTGCAAAAGTTTCAGAACTGCTTCAAAAAGTGAAGAACACATTTAAATGTATTACATCAAATGTGCTTTGAAGGAGATTCAATTTATAACACTTAAAAATAAATACACAATTTTTCATTACAAAATTTTGGATTTTTGAGGAAGTCTACTTAGAATATAGATTTTAAAATTTAAAAGAATGAAGAATGTTTTTTGGAGATAATGAATTTCATATATGGACAATCTGGAAAAAAAAAGTTGATAAAATATAATTTATCAAAATGAAAGTGTAGGAGAATATTTTCTTTTAAGACTAGCATTAGCGAAAAACTTCTGAACATGAATATAATTAAAATAACAGTATGGTCATCGCTTTGAAGATTATGTACTCAAGCACTGATTGATCACAATCCTTCCATTCATTTGTACCAAGCTGTCTTTTTTCATTTTCTTTATTTGAAAATTAATTCAGGAACATATAGTTTTGTATTCACTACTCTATGATTGTGCTAATCAGAACAGTGCCAAAGATATTAATGATTTGATAGAAAAGACTAAAATAAGCAACAAAATGTAAAAAGAATTAAATATATATATATTCAAGTTTTTTTGCTTTTATCAGTGCATCTCTACATCTTAACTCAATCCTATTGCAAACCATTTATCAGCCCTGAAGTTAGACCAACTTTTTTCATTATAGATTTATTATGAAACATCCACTTCATATTTTCAAATGGACAAATTCAATACATTTTTTGATTACATTTAAATTTAACTTAATATTTACATTTTTTTTTTTTTATAGATATATTGCAAACTTCTATTACATCATACATTCCAGAAACACATGACCAAAGACATGTTATCCAACCATTTCAAGAATTCTATAATAAAATGAATTTATTTTGTTGGGATATTTTTTCTTATTTAGTTTGTTTTTGATAATATCAATGAAGGTTTTTCTGTTAATTGAGCCATATAGTTCATTGACATCACATGCACTCATTTTGTGTTCTAAATTTATTTTAGCATGACAGTGTGATTTCCAAATCCTAAGGAATCTATGAGCCATAGGTTGATCATTTTTGCAGTTTGGAAGTAGTAGATGCCTCCAAAGTCAAGCATTAATCTGAGAGGAGAGTTTATTTATCCATAAATGTAGATATAAATTTGCACATTAATATATCTTTTTATCTTAGATTTATTTTTCTTTTAAGTTCTTTGTTAGTTGTGATTTTTGTTTTACTTTTTGTTGGCTTCCATTGGAAGATTCTCTACAAATACATAAATTTCAGAGGAATGTACACACACAAAAATTTTTCTATTTTTACAATAGAATATTTTCAGCTTCTACACAGAATGAACTTATCTATTTTCATGTACTATTTTTTAGATCAAACCTTTGACCAATGCACTTTAAAAATGCTTATGTGACAGCCAATCAGATGTAATAATGACTGCATGTGGAACTCTCAATTTAAAAACACAAGCCAGAAATACAAGAAAAAGATGGAACTCACCTTCTTCTCTACTTAAATTTATATATAAATAAGCCAGACTTAAGCATTCTGAACTAAGAGCGTGAAGCTTAAAACATCGTCGCATTTAATTCACAAAATATTATATATAAGTAAACAACGTGAAATCTTTTGATTTACTTCGAAGTAATTGTTCCATCTTTTTCTTGTATTTTTGGCTTGTTTTTGAATTGAGAGGTTCACGTGCAGTCATTATTACATCTGATTGGTTGTCACATAAGCATTTTTAAGATGCATCTATCAAAGGTTTCAGCCTTTCACATTATTATTATATTTTTCAGTTAGGTTAATGTAGAAAAATCCACTTATGCTCTTGTATGGAAGCAAGGCTTGTTGCAGCTTACTTTAGGGATAGTCTTTGCTTTACTTTTTTTAGTAAGGTTACATAATGAGGATGATGTTCAGATCCTTGCTAAAACTCAGCACATGGTTTTCTTTAACTCCATTTTAAAAGCCATTTTCTTTTCATTGATAGTGTACTCTATATCTGAACTTTGACTTCTGTTTTTTTCAACAGTTGACTCAGGAAAGATGTTCTTTACAGAACATTGAGGTCTACTGATTTATTTCATCCCAACAATATTTTTTGGAATAATCCAGTCTCCATTTAATCATAATCTTGTATTTAACCTGACAAATTAAACACTGACCAATTGGATCTATTTTTACAATAGGTTATTATCTTTTTCAAAATTAAAATTATAAAACCCATGAAAGAAAAAGAAAAAATCTTCATAAGAAAAAAATTTCCTCTGCAGTTATTTTTATCTTAGGCTGAAAATAAGACAATCTTTTATTTTTACTGATTTGATAAATACTGCTTATAGTTTTGGATAGAGATAAAGAGAAAATAAAAAAAAAGATTAATTAAAAGAAAATTGAATAAAAATGTTAGGATATTTTTTTTCATTTAAAACTTTACAAACATAAAATTTTGCCTACTTATTTCTTTTTTTGATCTTTTAAAAGTTAAAATTGAAATTTAATAATAACTAACTGAAAAGAGAAAAAATATTTATTTTGATATCTTTTAAAAAAAATAAAATTAGTAAATAAAATTACTAAAGAGAGAGAATAAAAAAATTGTTTACATTATTTTATAATTTTCTCTTCCTTTTGCAACCATGTATAACTCATTAAAATAACATTCACATTATTATTAAAAAAAAACAATATTTGAAACTATCATATCATTTAATAAATAAAAAAAATTTAAATAAATTAATGCTTGATATTATAAAAAAAAAAACATGGGAAAGTTAAATAATATTTCCCCATTCTAAATTTACTTATTTACAAACTTGTAATATTGGACATGCTCAGAGTTGGCCACGGTCTACAATATTACAGTACACAGGAGGAGAGATTGACACAAGAAAAGAAGGCAGAGGTTGCTGCTATCAATGAAACTTTTTAAATATTTGTTAATGTTAGGGTAGAAGGAGATTTTTTTTTGTCTAATGTTTATAATAAAAATGTAATTATAAATTTTCCAGCTGTAATGTTTATATATTTTACAAACATATTTCACAGATATAATATATTAATGCACCTGTCATCAAATAAAGTTGTATTCTTTTAATAATATTTATACTGTACTTGTGATATCAAACTTAATAGCATTGAACTATATATATAATTGAATGGTTATTTCTTTGAGAAATCAATATAGATTCTGAAACTTTTGCCCATCAAGTTTGTGATTCTAATACTGCATTGAATCATATGGGATATTAAAATAATTGACATTGCAAAAATGTATTAAAAGACTAATAATAATAAAAGGAAAGATAATATATTATTGTGTCATTACAAAATAAATAAAACTGGTGATGGGCAGAATACTACATAATGTTTGTCTTAAGGTTTTTGCTGATGGAGTTTTAGCATTAATTATTTGTTGGAATATTTCTATAATCTAATATTAAGAACTGAACATCTTTAGAAATAATTTGTTAGTAATAGCACACAGGTTAGTATTTAACACCATATTTTGAGTAGTATTCTCTTCTCTTCTTCATAAATATTGGAATTTTAATATAATACTCTTTCTGCACTATTTTAAAATTCAATATTCAAGAAAATCCAGGTTTGATTCCTATGTTAGTACTGTCAATGGTGAAGCCACTACCAACTGAAGAAGAGAGGAGAATATTAACACTCAAACCATTGTGTTAAATATTAACCTGGGTGCTATTACTAATAATTGAATGAATTTAAAAAGTTTAAATAAAGTTTAATTTTTTTTCTTAAAGACATACACGTTCTAGCATGTGTGCAGCGCAATTGTTCCCAAAAGCTATAAAGTGTTATTACAAAATAGATAAATAAAAACAAATGAGCTGAGTGTGTTCAAAAGATCTTGCCTTCATAATCATAGCTTGCTATTATGTTTAATGTTATGCAAATATGCTAATTCCATTTCTTCGATAAAGCATAGCACATGTCCTTCCTGTTTATGGCATCTTTGTCTTATGAGATGAAGAAGGCCTCTTTGATTTTTCTTTTAAGGTCATGCCTCTCTCTATACACGATTGTGGGATTGTCTGGAAATTCATGGTGACTTGTGCTCTGGTGCTGAAAGAAAACTGAATAGGTGGAAGGATCGTTGAGAGCTCTATTGTATGAATATTTGTGCTAATCATGTGGACAAAGATGCTCTGCTTTTCCCATAGTATGTGCCTTTACAGTTATTGTTGGAGCAAGCAATATTATATATTGTATGGGGGGTCTGTAAAAGTGGAATTTGGTCTTTAGTATTGTTAATTAAATTGTTGGAGTTTGGGGGGGGGGTTCAGAAGTAATGCTGATATCTCTGTTGTTGAGGATGGAATGCAATTTACTGTGTAAATTGGAGATGTGTGGTAGCAATAATCTGGGTTTATTCTGTGTGATGTGAGTATTAAGCTGTTTATTCTGAATATGTAAGATTTTTTTTTTTGTCAACAATGGACTGCCTGAACCCTAATTTCAATAAATCATCTCTTTATTTTATTATATTTGCTTATCATTAAACATATTAGCAAGCTATGATTCTGAAGGCAAGATCCTTTGAAAGCGCTCAGCTCATTTGTTTATCTATTTTGTAATAACACACTTTATAGCTTTTGGGAACAGTTGCGCCGCACACGCACTTGTGCTAGAATATATATATTTCCCCAAAGTAAAAAATTATTTGACTTAAAGACATACAGTTCTTAATATTAGATGATGAAAATAGTCTAACCAGTAATTAATATTACATGAAGTTAGAATTATCATCATGGAGAAATTAAATATGTGTCTTTAAAACTCATATTAAATTTATACATCTTTTTATAAAATCTTAATATTATCACGTAAAATAGCATGCATATCAATATGTGGGCAAGGTTGAATTTAAAATATAAATCATTATATAAAGTCCAGTGCCAAATCATAAATAGCATTCAGTATATATTGTTACAGTATATATTGTTACAGTATATATATATATATTAGCCTGCAGGCTATTTTGTTTGTCTACATATAAACGTTGCCTATCACATATAATTAAAGTCAACGATTGAAACTTAAGCTAGTAACAAAATCTATAATTCACAGTTAAATAGAAATACTGAAGGGAGAAAAACGCTTAAGAATAAATATTTTATTCGTCTATTTAGGGAGAAAGTTCAATAATGAATGCATATGTATTTGCTTTATTGATCTCACTTAAGTGCTATAAATATTAAGAAGTGGAGTATAAATAAAAGTTAAAATATTATTTAGACTTCATAATCATTATTTATTAATAAACTGCAAATATATAGAACATTTATCTGATAAAAAAAAATCTTACTCTTTATCTGTGTAAATGATATCAGTCATATAACACTACAAATTCTGTTTAACCTTAATGCATTTTCAGTGTGGGGCACCATAATCATACCTATTCTTACCAATACGCAAAAACTGTTTTATGTGTGCTTGAATATTGATACATTTATATTACTTAAAGTTTTTCATAATTATTATTATATATAAATAATTCCATAAAATGAAAAATTTATAATGATTAAAATGAAATGATTTTGATATAAAATTTAGATTCTTTTTTTTTTTTAAGTTAATTAAAATTGCAATAAGTTATTTAGGAATTTGGATAATCCCATAAACAGTTTAGCAGGTAAATGTGAAATAGACAATAAACTTGTTTACTGATAAATAGAAAAAAAACATGTATTTAGTTAGTATTTGGTTAATTCATTCAAATTAGGAAATCAGAAAACACTATGAAACAATGGTTTTAATAGTGCATTATTAGTTGAGAAACTAATAATTTAAGTAAAGTTTCAAACATTGGAGATTTGACATTTCAGTATTTAGTAGTTGCATATTAAATTCACACAAGCTGCTTTAACAAATAAGTTAAATGGCAAGAAAAGTTCTATATGAAAATTTAATAGATAGTGGCTATCAAGCAAGAAAATCCTGGTAATCTGTTAAAAATTGAAACTGTATTGACAAAGCTTCTCTGCATTGCTAGTCATTGAAATAAGATAATAGATTCTGCAATTGTACCAGAGATATATCCAGCATTTGGTTAATTTGATAAAATTGATAAATCAGAAATTAGTATGGAGCAAGGGTTTTAATGTTTAATCTTAGTATTAATTGAGAAACTGTATAAGCAAGGTTTCAAATATTTGTAAAAGAGTTGGCTATTTAATATTTAGTCATTGCATAAGCTGCTTTTACAAATAAGTTTAGCAGCAAGAAAATTTCTATTTGATAATTTAATAGATGGTAGCTGTCAAGCAAGAAGATCTTGATAATCCATGTAGAAACTGAAATTTTATTGAGTTCTCTACAACTTCATGGTAAAGCATCATTACATAGCTGTAGCCACTGGAATGAGTGGGCAGATTCTGAATTGTACCAGTTGAAACCAATCTTGATGACGTAGTCTGCCAGATATTATAAAGTTTTGTTTTCAGTTGCTGAACTTGCCTGCTTTTCTTATAATATGATCAACTAAATATAAAAGACCTAACTACCAAATCTCTTTCCATAATAGTGAAATGTAATAAATTGTAACTGTTTCCAAAAAAGTAACCTCAAAGGGAGAAGAAGAATACACATACTGACATACGGGGAAAAAATTAAACAGTATACAGTGTGCATGCATACCAGGATTGTGAACAGAATGCAAAACAATCAGAAACAAATTTATTGAGCTGTATTAGAATTCAAACTCTAAAAATCTTCATTGGTGAGAACATCTATGTTTATTCATTTAATCAAGTTCATATTTTTTATTGATGATTTTAATTATATTTGAATTTTTTATTTTATTCTATTGTGTATATTACTGTCTAATGTTTAGTGTTTTATTAAGATTGGAAGTACAATATTTTGGTTCTCTTCTTTTCATATTATGTGTTTGTATTTAGTGCTATTAGAAGTTCACATTTCAATTTTAGGAGAGAATGTAATTTATCCTTGTGAGCAATCTATTTCATTATTTGTTTACATACACTTAAAAACTATATTTCAATATAGCCTGTTCCTTCTACCGAACATAAAAAGTTTCACTTATAAGTGTTTTACTTATAATTTAGACTAATGTCTATCTTAGTACAGTAGGAATAAGGGATACAATAAATATATGTTAATCATTTTAAAATTCATATTAAAGTTATGAATTATTTGATTTGTAAAATGTTGATTTTATACTGTCCTCAAAACTTCATTAAATTACTTGTTTTGTTAATGTTTAAAGCTTTCATATTTCTTTATTTTATATTCTTTACATTATAGGAATTATATAATGTTTATATGATATATATGATAATCAGATAATAAGTTTTGAAATTCCAATTGGTGTGGTAATTTGTTTCCATAATATATTAAGCTACCATTATGGGTTATAGCAGTTTGAATTAGATAGATCAATTATGTGATGATTGTGTTCTATAATGTAAGTTGTAGGTATTGTTTGTGTGTTATTATTAACAGTTAGTTAAAGCCATTATCATTATTTCATTCAAAGGATGATTATTAGAGAGATATTTTTATGATTTAATTTGTTCATAATGTATAATTGGAATATGATGTATTTGTCATTTAGGCATATGAAAAGCATCATCATTTATTTAGCCCATACCATTTAATTATATCAGCAGATTTGTTGACTAAATAGCTTGAAAAGAAGATCATTTTCTGTATCTCATATTTTATTCCAAATATTCTTTTGATTATAGAGTTTTTATTTATTTATTGAGATTCATCAGTGCATTTCATTACAATGTATATGAACAAATAATAGGAGCTTTTTTTTTTTACTGATTTTTAACAGTCTTGTATGTAGAATTAGCATCAGAATATCTCTACAAAAGGATAAACCAAAATTCTCACAGTATGTTAGAGTTTCTCTAACTTGAACTTCCAACTCATCCATCTATTATTATACGGAATTTGAGTATATTTTCCAGACAGGAAATGTGACTATGCTATATAAGTATTCTAAAAATACACAATCCATTTTGATGAATGTCAAGGATGTGAATGTCATAAATTTTTTTGCAAATAAATAAGCATTGAAAACACTTCTAATTAAGCAGGGACACTTTCACGTTTCATTTTAAGGAACTGATTGATTTTTCCTGATTGGAGTAATAGTGTTTTGATCAGCAATAGTAGCTATGAGATGAAATTATTACTATGAGATGATCATTCACTCACAACTTAATGAAAAAGGTCAATTTATTTCATCAATATATATATTAATAATTTTTAACAGATATTATTGCTGAGATATTTTTAAGAGTGTGGAAATATATATATATATGAAACATCTTATTATCCACTCATAAATCTAAAATATTGTAATTTTGTTGAAACTATTTGATTCTTAAAGACTTCCTTCTGAGAAAGCAAGCAGAGAAATGGGTATTGATTTATTTATGAGAAAGTAAAATACCTGATGGAATATGATGGAATATTTTACACTATTTTATGTTTGGCCTCATTACAATATATCAATTTTTAATGATTTTAATATTGATTATTCTAAACATAGATTAGGCTTTCCACATTTGTCTGTTTCAGGCAAAAAATATGTAAATATCTAAAAAATAATAAAATTTTGTTAAATTTATAAAAGCATGCATTTCTAATGATTTATATTAATTATAAGTAACATAGATTTTTGAAAGAAAAAAAGCATACTTTAGTAAAATATATTTTATTATAATTATTTTATTAAGCATGTCTTGAAAGTCAAGAATGTATTTTAAAATTAACTTTTTCTCTTAATATTATTAATAACAACAATCATGCTATAGTCTCTACTGCAAATATATTAGCTTTTACAATTTTATTTCTGTTTTATTACTTAATACTGGATTTACACTTCATTAAGTACTTAAGTATATAAGTTCTTATAAACAAACAATAAATTGATTAATGAATTAATGCTCTTCATAGAATAAGAGCTAAAATATTTACTTTTTTTATGTTAATGAAAGTCAAAAGATTTATGTAAAATTCATGATGTTATCTTTATGTAGAATATTGATCTAATCCTATTGGAGGGTCACATTGGTTAATAATGGAATACTCTTCAAATATGAGGATTTACTCCAGATAATCTTGGAGCATGTCCTGTTGCCATATGTAATGTAATGTTGGCTCATTAAAAGGTAAATATTGTTTTCAATAAAAGGGATTTTATTTTTTATTTTTACAGTCTTCAGTCATTTAGATTAGTGTAAGATATAGACATATTGAGTTTTTTAAGCTGTTAGTCATTTTCACAGTATTAAATTATAATTACAAATTTTAATTAAATGCAGAGCAATTTTAGTTGTATGTCAAAAATAAATAAGGATATTGCATAATATTCTTAAAATATGATGGCAAGATCATAAAACCATTCACTATATTCTTTAGCCTGCCAGATTTGCTTATATCAAATCTGAATTTATAAGTGAATATTTTTTTTAGATGTATCATGTAAAACAGACATGGTTTTTTATAAGGAAGCAGATTACATTTTTACTATAAATATTATCACAAAGTTAGCCTAAAGAAAATATAATGTTGAATGCTTTTCAGTGATATAGTTGAGGATATAATACAGTAGGGAGTTACAATTAGATGAGCAGATGAAATACTTCAAAACTAAAGGTTGCAGCAGAAATTAGTAACATTATAAGATGTCAGTTAGTCTAAGGAACAAGCATGAGATTATGATATGTGGTGTACATTTTTGTAGCTTATGGATTTATTTATATAAGCATTGCTAAACTCATCTTTAAGCTTTTGTTTTTTAATTTTCATTTTTCTGAAATTAGAATGGTATTGCTATATATAAGATTTTGCTAATAATAATGGTGTTAAATCTCTAATATAGTTTACCAATGATTTTTATCATTGTTATTAAACAATAATAAAATAAATGAATATGTTTATATAATTAAAAAAATAAATACAAATTAAATATTGGAAAACTATGAAAAAATGATAACTAATTTAAAAAATATCTAAAAACAACTTTTAAGACTGTCCCTTGTAAGGCAAAAGCCTCTTCAAATTATCTTTGTAGAAAATCACTGAAGAAAAATATCCTACATGATTTGGTGAGGTTGTAGACTCTGGAGAACCACTTAGTTCTGCCACTATTAATGCTTAAATTTCTTTTGAACTCCTGAACAATAAAACATTTTGATTATTTATTTTATTTTACTGAAGAAAAATGCAATAGTTTCCAAGTTAGTAAATATCTACATGTAAGAGTCTTATGTTTCCATTTCTGTTTTACTCTTTAAATTAAGAACTTCTAGATACATATCTATTGATCAATAATTGGGTAACTGGTTAGGCTAGTTAGGGCTGTTATCTGAAATGAAAATTTTAAGCTTTAACTTGGAATTTGGAAAAAAATCCCAAGTTTCACTGACATTTGAAAAAAAAAAAAGAAAAAGCATCATCAGAAGAATATGCTAACCACTGTATCACGAGACTTTTTTTATAAGAAATATTTAAATTTCCGCAAATTAATTGACAACATCAAAGTTTTTTGAGAAAAATATGCTAGCAAATTATTTAAATTCTCCATGTTAAAAGAATTTTACATTAGTATTTAAAATAATCAAAAAACTCACAAAAAATAAATAAAATTAATTCTTATTACGGCAAAAATAATATGTGCTATTACTTTTATTATACAAGTTTTAACTTTCTTTAAATAAACATTTATCCAGATAATTAGAGCAAATTCTATATGTATTTATTTCTACTATAACAACAATTAAAATAGATTGTTACATGTTTTTGTGTGGGTATGTCAACAATTATAATTCAGTTAGCAAAATCCTAACTTAGCACTAAAATACATTTGCATAAAATTAAAAAAGAAATGCAAATTACAATATTATAATTAAAATTTTTCATGTTTAAAATAAACCCCTTCCCCTCAAAAAAGATTATATAGCCAAATACTGAGTACCTTTTAATAAAATTATTATTATAACTGCAGAATGAACATAACAAAAACATAAGTACCTCAGGAATAATAATAAGATTTCGATCATGATTCAGATTTGAATGAATTTAATAAGAAAATAACTTATATACTTTTTAAAACTGCAATAAAGGTAGTTGGTAGAAAAAAGTAGCAATTGACTAATAAAATTTCTACTGAGACTAGAGAATTTATGAAGAAAAGAAAGAATGTGAAGATATACAAAAATGATACATGTAAAGGGATTGAATATCTTGAATTTTGTAAAATGATGCAAGAAAGAGTTGATAATGATATAAGATAGTATAATTGTGAACTAATAAGGAAAACTATAGAAGAGAAGTCTTGAGAGTGTAAAATAATATTTTGGTATTGATAGGAAGCATATCTGCAATAAGAAAAAAAGATGGAACTATTACTAAAAAGAGAGATGATATGAAATGGATAGAAGAGTTCTATCAAGAATTATTTAGTAATAAAGAATAAGTACCTCCAACAAATTGCCCAGGATTTTAAATGAAGAAGTGAGACTTGCAATTAAATTTATGAAAAAAGGAAAAGGTCCGTGTAATGATGGAATTATAATCGATATCTTAAAAAAAGCAGGTGAAGAAATAGAAATTCTTTTGACAAAATTATATACCAAATGTCTAAATGATAAAGGATGTATCAGATGATTGGAAGAATGCAGTATTAATATTAATATTTTAAAAAGGTGATAAAAATGATATAGAAATTTCAGACCTATCAGTCTTATACAAAATTTTACCAAGATAATTACTACTAAACTACAGAGAACTTTGAATTTCAACCAACCCAAAGATCAAGCTGGATTTAAAAGTAGTTTTGCTACAATGAATTATATCCAAGTATTCAGAGAAGTTATGGAAAGGACCAATGAAAATGAGTTGCCATTATGGTTTGGATTTGTAGATTATAAAAAGGTATTTAATTCTATAAGTATTTCTTCAGTGATTAAAGAATTAGATTGTCAATGTATAGACTCAGGATATCATATTCTGAAGAATATTTATAACAATGAAACAACAACAACAATTAGATTACATAATGATACTAAGAATGTTAATATTGAGAAGAGTGTAAGACAGGGTGACTCCATATCTCCAAAACTTTTTACAGTAGTGTTGCAAAAAGTATTTTGCGGATTAAAATGGGAAGCTAAAGGAATAAAAATAAATGGATGTTATTCAAGTCATTTAGATTTTGAAAGTGATGCAGTTGTTTTTTGCAAATAATGCTTCAGAGTTTCAGGAAATGTTGCAAGAGTTATCAGATGAAAGTAAGAAGATAGGACTAAAGATAAATGTTGAAAAGACTAAAGTAATAATCATTGGATTTTCTCGAAAGATGAAAATAAAGATTGATAATGATGAGTTAGAAGAAATTAACAACTACAAATATCTTGGTCAAATTATTACTACATATGGAAAAATAATGGATGAAATTAATCATACAATTAAACTTGGTTGGAGTGCTTTTGGTAGAAATAACTTGATACTAAAAGGAAATATGCCTGTGTGTTTGAAAAAGGTTTTTTATAAACGTGTTTTACCAATTC
The DNA here is from genome assembly GCA_028023455.1 of Epiperipatus broadwayi. Classification (NCBI taxonomy): domain Eukaryota; kingdom Metazoa; phylum Onychophora; class Udeonychophora; order Euonychophora; family Peripatidae; genus Epiperipatus; species Epiperipatus broadwayi. The sequence continues at coordinate 7,751,211 of JAQFVV010012401.1, forward strand.
CTACTCATGGATCTGAGACTTGGACACTGAATAGAAGATCAATACAGAGATTTACTCCAAGAAGTATGGAGAGATGCATGTTAGGAGTAACTAGAAGAATTCGAAAATGCAATTTATGGGTAAGAGAACAAACAGGTGTTATTGACATCATTGAAAGGATTGAAAGACTGAAGTGGAGTTGGCTGTACATATTGGTAGAAGAGATGATAAAAGATGGACAACTGGATTCCAAGAGATTGTAAAAGACACAGGAAGAGACCAAATGTGAGATGAATCGATGAAATAAGAAAGGTGTGTAGGGGTGATGTGGAGAAGAGAGGCTAAAGATCAGAAAAGATGGATTGAACTTGGAGTGACTTTTATCCTGCAATGGATTGATAATGTTTGGCAATGGTAGTGAATGATGAAGCTTGTAATTTAAATAATTTGAATTAACTTATGTATAAAGTCTGAAGCATAGTAGAAATAAATATTAATGATATTATGTTGATATACCACATCTGTTTGCTAAAATAGATTAATTTTTACACATTTTATGTAACCATCATGATCAGTGAAGGCATGCCAGTCATATCAGTGACAGACAAAATATTACATGCTTAGATTGCTGAATGCCTCATTGTGAAAAAGACATGTATCCTCTTCCAAATTAGTGTTACTCCAGTTACTCACCTATAAGTAATCCACAAACAGATGTCTTAACTCTTTAGCTAGAGCGTGAAAGTCACATGTTAGTCTGGATTAGTCAGAAGAGAGCCTTATGCTATGAATGCCAAAAGCAAAAATGTAATTTTATTTTGCTGTGCAATGGGCTAATGATATTGTTTATCTTCACTCTATAGTGAAGTTATTATTCATTTTGTTGCAAGGATTCACAATAGTTTTACATATGAAAAATTATATTAAACAATTTTTTAAAATTTTGTATGCTTTTCTAACATTGCCATGCTAACAAGCATTTTAGAATTTTTTTAAAAAATTTTCACTTCAGTAATATTAGATATTTAAATTTACAGATGAAAATTCCTTGAACGCATTTATAGAAATAAAAATTTACTCAATAATGATTTTGTGTCACTTTTATAAACAGCCATATTGTATAAAACTGTAATAATATAATCTATTATCCCACACTCAAATAAATCTGAAATAGTAATTCCTTCAAGCTTTTCTTTTGGATATTTGAAACTGCATACAATAGAAAATTCTACAGTATATGTAATTTACATATATACATACAATTTAATTTTAAAATACACATGTTGACATCAACAAAATAATTAACATAAAAAAATAGAATAATCTAATTATGAAAAGAATAAAATAATAAGAGAGAAATCAAATGAATAATTCAGTGCATACTGAATATACAATTTGAGATAATAATTGACTTAAAGATGGACTACATATACAAAATTTATGAATTTCTAATTTTTTAAATTTAGTCTATCTCAAACTAGAGAAACCATGAATTGAGAGTTTGCAGGTAGAAGAGAATACTTCACTTGATAATCTATATCTTTTAACATAATCTTTATTTGATGAAGTATATGATTATGTAATTTATACTTGGTATATAGTTCCTATTACATATTGTACCAGTTGAAAAACCCACCACCTACTCAACTGCAAGTCGGATCCAAACTTAGCTGAACCAAATTGAATTCAAACCCAACTCACCAGCTCAGATTAGTAGAAATCTAAATCGACGGCACAGTGCTATGCACCAAGAAACTAGCTCAACGGTTGGTGAGTATCAGAGACCCCTGAACTGACATTAATATCTGATAATAAGCTGAATAAAAATAAATTTAAATCGAATCATATATATATGTTTGGGTTGCCAACACAGATAGCGAGTATTAACATTAAAATAATTATGAAAGAATTAAGAACTAAGAAACCAAGTGTGTTTAGAAAATATTTAATAATAATCATTTGTTTGGTTTGAATTTTAAATAAAGATTAAATTAATTAATTCTAGTCCTTAAACAAAATTTATAATTATAATAAGAGTGGCGGTCCTTATTATATGCCAATAAATATTACACAATATTTGAAAGTCTATGTCTATGTCCCCAACAAGAAATAAAAGGCAGATAACAGTATTCATTAGTAAAGGAATTTATTACTCTAATTTTATACGAACGAATGTGATATTTATTTTCACATTCGCAAATCCATTCATGAAGAGCAAGATACGTATTTTAGGACTTAACTTTAAGCTTTATTGGAAAACTTATTTAATTTGAGATAACTGAAAATTTGTTCGACTTTAATTGAAATCACTTCATCACGAATTACGAGCATCAGAGCGGGCTTTACCGGAACAGATAGGCAATGGTGCTGACGAATTATGAGTTATAAAGTGAAATTGAAAGACGATAGCTAGTCGATAATCGAAGTCCTATGGCGACTTGCATCTGACAAGTCTTATGCCCTTTGACTAATATGAACAGGAGAGGAAGTGCTTTCTTCCTCGATAATTTAAAATAACAGAAATATTATCACCGACCAGCCTAACGGAGTGGAAGATTGCCCTACATCAGCAACGTTAAAGATGATGACTAAACAGTCATCGTTTGAAAAATAAAACCCATATAGAATGCTCTACATGATGACTTGATCAAATGAATTAAAGTCAAACAAGATTTTAAGTAAAACTATTTTAAAGTATTTGTAAATCATATTAATTATGCCCCAATCATCATGCCCTTCCTGAATCTTAATCGACAAAGTTGAATTAGAATATATTTGATCCTTTATCAGCCTTTTGCAATAAAAACATTTTAAGATTAGATATGAATAAATACATATTGGTGAATACAAAAAATAGCTGGGGCATAGATTAAAAATGGAGCTAATAATTTATTATTAGCCAATTATAAAAATAACACACATTTAATAATTTCTTTCGACTCGATAATTGATAGAACAGTAAATCTAGTTCTAATGGGGCGAGAATTACTATTAAAATTAATATATTATTATTTGCACAAGGCAACAGAAACAAAGGAGATCGAGTCAAAAGATTATTGGCATATAATTAAAAATAAATGACATTAATAAATCACACGATAAATATATATATATATATAATATAGTATATGAACCGCCAAGTAAGAAAAGAGAAAGTTTAAAGACTAAAGGTTGAGATAACTACGATATAAATTTACAATAGCATGAATAAAAGGTTTTATAAAGATTGTTACATTAAAGAATAAAAGAGCTCTAAAAGGGAGTATAAAGTAAAGTTCAGAACTGGCCAGAAAGTTTAAGGTTCATTATAAAAATATATATTACCCATTTCTTCCCGGCTGGATCCCTAGGTTACACGTCCAAGTTGGTAAAAAAACATAGGCATGCATTTAGTCGATTACTGGAACAGCATTTTAGTGGCTTTTCATAATTTTAGCAGCATGATTTGTCTGGAAAGAATTTAGCAGCTTCATTGAAGATTCTCTAAGGGCTTCAGGAACCGTAGCCAGATTCCTGATGTTTTAGCCCTTCACCATAATCGAAACACTACTTAAATTCATGATTTAAAATGTATAGAGTTTACTGCACTTCTCTACAACAAAGATGGCTTTTTTTTCTCCAAACTTTTCAGAGCTATATATCTGTCCTCTGATGCCTTCAGGCTAGCGCTTCTTTCATTATCAATGTTTTTAGATTTACTGGTTGTTTTTAGATACATTCCTTCGATAAGGCTTTCAAACTCATTAACTTGAATTCATTTTCTAATTAGAAAATGAATTCTTAAAATCAGAAAATGATTTTAATTAGGAAATCCTTATCTTTTTTCTAATTAATAAAACTTTAACTGTTGTTTTTGGAAAGGGAAAATCTGAAAGCTTATCGAAAGAATGTAGCTTTTAATCAATAAAACTTTAACAAATTATTTAAAAATAAAATCAAACATTCCCGACACAATGAAACTTTTAAACAATTATATATATTTAAATATTTACAAATATATACGCACAATCCACACAGTTATAATATATAAATTCATGAATAATTCTATCATGAATTTATTAATAGAATTGATCAATTTAAATCTGAAACTAATTATTTGAATACACATTTATGAAATAAGTTATTCTTTATGGAAATTAGCATGGATTGAACATATAAAGCCCCATTGCATCGGAAATTTAAGGTTAGTACTAGGGTTTGAAGTGGGCTTATGGCTAGATGCATGAAGCTAGGATCGAACTCAGGTCCGACTGCTTCAATATATACATTTTATGCTTTAGTTTATTATTGAGTTAATATTGAATATAATATATACATATAATGTAATGGAGAATTAATTAATATATGAGCTGGGCTGTTAAATTTATGTATATCAAATTGCATATATTGTGTGAAAGCTGATTGCAAATAAGTGGGAACTATAAAATCTCAAGAAAGAATGATTTTATTTGTCAATGGTAGTCCATTATCATTCTTAGTCACTTTATGGGAATGATTAAACTAATAGTGTCATCTATTTTAAACATAAATTTTAGATTTAACCACAACTGATATATGTAATGATCCTACCAAATTTATCTAACATTGTTATAACACATTAATACATTAGAAAAGTAAACATGTTTTCCTTGGCAGTTTGCTTATGTATCAAACTACAAAATTTATTTGCCATTTTGATATTTATTCATAACAAATAAGTAGTACTTGACCAAAAGTACTTCCTGCTATCATGTAGGATAGAATGTTATTTTTCATACAAACAGTTTTTTTTATCTCCTTTTCTCTCTTCTTCAATCACTTAAGTTAGTCTAGGATCCAGTCACCATGAGCCTCTTATGCCATTGTTATTTCTCTATAATAAGCATAAGAATTTATGCAATCATATTTCTATTCTTTAACTACAAACAGAAAATTTCTGACTCCAATTCCCTTTTTCATTTTTTGTTTTACTCAAACCCTCAAGAATTAAGAAAGTAAGGACAGGACATTGTTAGTAAGTTAATCCTTAGTTGTGATCTTTGTTCAAGACAGTAAAAATTTTAATGAGTCAGCTTGGAACTGGAATTAAGGCACAAGCTTCAACTGATGAAGATTTATACTCAGGCATCCTTATTTAGAGATCTCTCTGGTTATCACATGAATGGAAAGGGCCTAGAAATATAATCTAAACATGGCCTGTCTTGCAGAGTTGGGCTAGGTTTGTTATATTTAATGGATTACTCATTACAGTGATCGAAACAATAATAATCAGCAGTAATGGTAAAGCAGAAGACAGTACTAAAGTTAAATATTACGAATCTTTTTTTAAAATATAGATACATAAAATGTGCCAACTTTATTTCAGGGTAAACTTCAAAACCAGAGAATTGCACTGGTGGTTAAATAGCTGTCAAGATTTAAAATTGATACAGTTACTGTTAGTGCAATTCATTTCCCCAAGGAAGGAAGTTTACTAGAACAGGTTGATGGACATAAATTTTTTTGGAATTGCAAATCATTCAGTGAAAGCAGAATGTATAGTTTTGGATTTCCTGTAACATCTAATTTATTATCTTTTATTCTTAGAATTTCTCATCATAACAATGATAGGCTAATGGTGTTAAAACACCCTGCACAATGATACTAGTGCTTATTTTATTAGAGCTAGTTTTATAATCCTAGATTCAAAGAAGGAAAGCTTTTATTCCTTGTTGGATAGCATTTTTATAACAATATCATTGAAAGATTGAATTTTTATTCTTGATGACTTTAATGCACATGTTAATACAAATTGTAGTTTATGCTCAAAAGTTATTGTAAATAATGTACTAGTGTTGTAAATCTAAATGGTCTGTTTTGATTGAATTTTTGCACAACACATGAAAGAGTGTCTATCACGAACATTTGGTTTAGATGAAAAAATTGCTATAAAGGAACAAATATATCCACACTTAAAACAATAGTATCCAATATTATAGTTGGAAGTCAGAATGCAAGAGAAGTTCATATTACATGGGTTAGTATGCACTAAGATTAAAATAACAGTTGCATAAAAAATTAGATTTTATTTCAATCATATTCACAAAAAAATTGATGTTTATTCGGTAAAACTGACTTTTGCAGCCACAACTATTTTGCCCTCTATTTTTAAAAAATTGAACTATATTTTGTTTTCATCCTATGTACAGGAATTTACATTTATTTTTTAAAAATTGTACTCTATTTTATTCGTATTATGTAATTGTAAAGTATATCTAACTATAAATGTATTTTTTACATGAAGGATAATGAAAAAAATTTTTAAAAAAACTTACATTTTTATGTGCAGCTTTGAGCTAGGTTATAAACTATTAAATTTTTTTTTTTTTTTTTCGAAATAGAAACTATTAAATATTAACATTCACATATGGCAAAACTTAAAATAATTTGCCAATGCATTTTATTGTTCTCGAGACTGATGTTAACAAATGAGTGGTACAAACTGGTGTAATTTTTGCTGGGAAGAATGTGCTATATATTTCAACAGAAATCCAGTACTTGTCAGCGGATTTGATGATAATGGCAAACCATGGATAGTGGAGATCGATGAGTCATATTTCTTTCACTGAAAACACCATAGAGGGTAATGAGAGAAGGCCATTGGGTATTCGGTGGGATAGAGAGAGGGTCAAGACAGTGTTTTTAACAGGAATTGAAGATAAATCCACTGACACTCTGGAACTGTTCATACAGCAACATATTTTATCTGATACGTATAGAATCACTGATTGCTGGTGTGCATATAGCAATATAATTGGTTTAGATAATGGTATATAACTTTACTCTATTGTCGTCTACCAACTTTGTTGACCTGGACAATGAACTTATCCTCACTACTAATGTGGAAAATATGTGGATGAGAGCAAAGCGTAAGCTAAAATACCAATTTGGTACCAGCAGAGCTTTGTTTTTAACCTACCTGCAGGAATTTGCATTTAGGGGTATGCACGAAAATGCCACCATTTTGGGGGATTTTTTAGTGTGCATAGCTCAAAACTTCGCATAAAAATGTATGTTTTTTTATTTATTTTTTATTAACCTTCATGTAAAAAATACATTTATAGTTAGATATACATTACAATTACATAATACAAAAAAAATATAGTTCATTTTTTTAAAAATAGAGGGCGAAATAGTTGTGGCCGCTAAAAGTCAGTTTTATCATTTATTCTTTACAAGTTTCTACTACATGTTCTAAGTTTGACCAATTTGGACTCCATAATTATTGTCTTATTGAAGCATGGAATTCTCTTAAGATGTTAGTTTTGGGTACAAGTAAATATCTTTTTGGGTATATTAAAAAGAGGAATCATGACAAGTTTTTTGACAGTGATCATTTCATTGAAAAGAAAATTGGCATCTTCTGCTTAACAGAATTATAAATTAAATACAGAACTTCATAATAAGGGAGAAGTTCAATGGCTGACATGAAGAGTTAAAAATGTTTCATGGACTAAAACTGCAAAAAAAAAAAAAAAAGATATTTTTACTTTAGTTCTTTTTTGTTCAATGAAAGCAACATATGAATTTGATAAATGGTATAATTTTATTAAATCCGGCAGTCACACTGTATTATATTATGACAATCATTATTATTGAACATGTAGATAGACTATTTTGATTATCTTTTGAATAATGATATAAGAATTGAGGTGATTTAATAATAGAATAATTTTATTTACTCATTTAGATTTGGAGAATTAGTGAAGTCAAAACAGCTCTTTGTAATCTCAAAAATTGAAAGGCTACAGGTTCTAATGATATTGCTGGAGAAGTTTCAAAGTATAGTGGTGATTGATATGTTATCTCAAAAATATTGGAATTTTTTAGGGTACTTGAACTCGTGAAATTGGTCTACCTGATGTTAAGGATTGCTCCTATTCTTGCAATTTTTAAAAATAAAAGGAATAGACAAGATTGCAGTAATTATTGTGGAATGTCATTATCCACTATAGCAAAGTTGCTTTGAAAAATTTTGTAGAATATGTTGCTTCCAATCTTAAATGAATGGTTATTAGAGACATGATTTTTGTTGCCAAGCAAGTGCAAAAAAATATTCACAAACAATGATTTATATATTACTTTTATTAATTTGCACAATGCATTTCTTTCTGTTAATTTAACTGGTTTATAGGATTATTTGAAATTAGATGATCGTCTACTAAAATATATTCACATTATTCAGCTTCTATAAGAGAAAGCATTATTACCACAAATGGAAAATCTGATACATTTGAAATGAAAACTTGTTAAACAAGGGTGAAGTTTTGGATTTTATGACGTTGATTTGTGGAACTATTTATAAAAGGGCTTGATGAAATAGATCAAGATGTGATACAAGTTTGTTACGATTTTTTAATTTTAATCAATTAAAAGAAAAAAAAACAAAACTTCATTTTTTTTTAAATTCTGTATTTACAATATGCTGATGATTGTTCAATTTTTCCAATTCAAAAGACAATTTACAGTATAAATTGATGTTTTTAATGCAACATACAAAGACTTTGGTTTAATAATTAATATTCAAAAACTCAAATTCTGTATCAACCAATGACAGAAGAAAAATGCTCAGACATTTTTAGCTTAGATAATTGTCACCTTGAGAATGTAAATCAATTTAAATACCGCTTTAGTTTTATAAATAGAGAAGTGTATTTAGATATTGAGATACAGTACAGACTCTAATATTCCACTGTTGTTTTAACAAGTTAAAAGATAGTGTATTTTATCATAGTGAAATAAGTAAGTTGATTAAGTTAGTTATATATAGAACTGTTATTTTATTTGATTTATTGTATGGAAATGAAACTTGAACACCTTATTAAAATAATATAAGTGCAATAAAAAAGATTATTTAAAGATGTTCAATAAAATTTTAAAAATACAATGGCAAGAAAATAAAGTGACTTCAATATATTTTTCAATTTGCTGAATGTGATACTACAGAGTTTGCTATTATAAAATCTTTTATTAGACTTGACATATAAAATGAATAAAAAATGTAGTATTTCCTAAAAGGTTGTTTTATGTTTGTCCTGAACATGGTTTCATAGAACAGGTAGACCTCAATTTTAAGTATTAAAGATATTCTAAAGAAATGTAATGTTGATTATTTCCATTGGGAAAATATGCCAGAAAATTGAATAAATTGAAGAGCTACAATTATATATAATGTTGAAATGTTTCAGAAAAAAAATTTTCTGCTCAAGAGATTAAAAGACAGCATCACAAAATATCAAACAAAAAATTGTACTAAGGCTATATTTGTAGTTCACAGATTGCTTTGTATAGTCATTTTAAAATTCATTTCTAGAGCAGTTTTGTTTTTTTTTGTTCATGGATTTAGCATGGCCTTATTCATTTAAGAGTATTAAAAATTCTGGTATCAGTAGCTAAGACTTTTCTGTTTTACCAATTTCAAACTCCCTGGTAAAGATTTATGTGTTTATTTAGAAATGCTGCTTTAGTATCAATCAAACTGGATATTTATAACTTACTATAGGAATATCAAGATTTTGATTAAGGAGTATTATCTACTAAACATTTCATTATCATTTTAAAGTCATAATTTATTGTTTTAAATTGTATGCGTTTTTTATTTTTTCTATCACTGTATTTGTCTGATTCATTTATTACTCACAATTTAAATAATTGACAATTAGCTCATTAGAATATCTGTTAGTTTGTTCTTTGCTTAGTTTATTCTAATTATTTATATTGCCTTATGAATTAATTTTTAATGACAACTGGAAATATATATATTTCATTATACTTTAACAAATCTGTTGATAATTGTGTTATTGTGTTATATCTCACTTATACTATGGTATTTGTAATAATGGGTGTAGTAGGTTCTTTCACATTCCTCATTATTGTAAATATTATTATGAATAGGTTTTTATATAAATAAAAAAGTGATTAAAGCACAAGATTTTAGAAAACTATGTGTGTGTGTGTGTGTATTTATATATTTATAAAAACTATGTATATACATTATGATTTCAAAATTTTAAGAGAGCATGTTCTCAGTTTTTTTTTTTATTCATCAATGAGTAATAAATAGAATCACCGGACATTAATATTAATTTTGAACAAAAATATATATTTTTTAATATTATTTGATTCCATTCTCCCCTAATTTCTCATATATAATTTTATATAAATAAAATGTATGTATCACAATTTTATTTCTAAAATAAATATAAGTAAAATGTTTTTGTATAACTTGATCCTTTTGTGCCGAATAAATTTATGAAAGTCATTAAAAATATTACATTTTCTAAATTACACAGTTGCTATAATGTTACTAATTAATTATCCACTTAAATCATCAACTAATTTGCCAAATTAATGTAATAATCTCGTAAATTAGTAGAAATAAACTTAGTACTTCATTTATATAGAAAACATTAGTAAATATTTATTTGAAAGTTTTCATTTATTTAGAGTTTATTTCTTCAATTTTTTAAAATTATCTTTCCACACAATATCACCACCAAGAGCCCTTTGTGAATAAATATGGTTATTTCTAACCACTCAAAAAGAACAAAGAACAGTGTTGCAATAACTGGAAGTCCAATCTATTTAATGCACATACCAGCCTTTACTCTTTTTTTAATCATCTTGCTTAATTGCAAGCTTTTCATTGTATTTTAACCTGTTATATCTCCACAATGAAAACAATCAGTAGAAGGAAATATATATATAACTACTTATACCATTGACCTCAACATTCAGAACAATTTATTTTAATTTAATCCAATTCAATGATAAATACAACAGGAATAAATATATATATATTATGCTATTTATGACTAATGACATATGCAAATAGTCATAAGTAAATAAAATATTTCTACCTTGTTTACCTATTTTATCTATCTGAATAATGCATAAATTCACACAAGTGAATCAGTTCGATCAGTATTTTGAACATAGGCCAGTGCTTGTAATTAAATATGAAGATTGAAGTTTGATATGTCACACATAGAGAATTTTTGTCTTTCAGAGGAATATTGTTTCATTGGAAAAATAAGTGTTTGTAATTTGTTTTTTGTTTTTTTAAATCAATTCATTGGGTGAAAAGAAACTGCATGGTATTGGACTCACTATGAAGAATCTTCTAGGAATTTCAATGTACCACTGAAAGAGTATTCATACTAACACTTATTTTGTATAATAGTAAGTGTGCCCATCATTCAGTTCTTATGTTCCAGCATTACATTCAGAGAAATGATTTTTTTTTGCTTTATTGGATTATATTATTGCATCAATATAATAAATGACAGAATTCTTATTTTTGAAGACTTTAAATCACATTTTGGTAGATATGGTAAATTATAGTTTATACTGATATTAATTCTATGAATTTGAATATTTTGTTATTATTGAATTTTTGCACTATACATTTTGTTTATTCATTATAATGATCATTTTGTTTAAGCATAAAAAAAAAAGGCTTTTAAGAAACTTGAATTCATCTTTTTTCATGATATTTTATGGATTATATTATAGTCAGAATCAGAATATGAAATAAATCTGTTTTGCATAACTACATATAGATTCAGCTTATTGAAGGAACCTAAATAAATATATTCAAAAGTTAAAATGATAGTTGCATTAAAAAAAATCCCCTATCCCAAACATACTAATAAAAAATTTAATCAAGATTCTTTAGAAGCAACTGCATATTTATGCTAAATTTCGACTGCTACTAAAATTGCCAGCCTTTGTCTTTCAAATCCGTAATATTAATGAGACATGATTTTTTTTTTTTTTAATCGAAGAGTGTTGTAGATACTAGTAATTCTATTTTTGAGCTCACTAATCAAAAGAGATAGAATTCTCTACTTATTAAGATTTTTTGCTGATCATGTATATTGAAAGAAATATATAACTCTGAAAAAAATATGGTCCTATTAAATCATCTTTTGATATTCTTTTATTTTATAATAGATGGAGGAATATTTTGATAATTTTTGTTTAGTTAGTTTCAGACAGAGATATACAATGTTTTGCAATATTTAAAAAAAAAAAAGAAGATTAATAATGGAGTCTTAATGCTTATTATATTTTGTTTCATCCTCCACCACCATCCTTTCAATCATATATCATGCATAAAGCAGATAATATGTCACATTTTGTTTATAAAGTTTGTTTACAATATAATCTATCTTATCTACTTTATTGTACTGCAAAATGTATAGTATTTTTCAACACTCACACATATAATTTTAATGTTTTTTTGTTTTTTTTTTTTATTCACATGGGGGGGGGGATGCAATTGAAGTAGTGCATGATGAAACAGTGCATATCATGGCATTATTATAATTCATGATGCAGTTATTAGTGGCTCAACAATGTTCAGTTTAATTTTTACTAACTATAATGCACTTTTTTTTTGTCCATGCATTTTTTATTAAATAAAAATAATTTGTGTGCATAAATCAAGTAAAAAATAAATTTAACAATATAGTTTAAATAATATACTATATAATATAATAATATAAATTTATTATATATAGTAATAATATAATTTTATTTAACTAAACTAACATACCAAATAAAAATGGGAAGTTTACTCTCATAAAACTTATAAAGATAGAGAAATGTATGTTAAATGAATGTACATGACATACTGGAGAAAACTATGCATTCAATGCATGCAATATCAGTAAATCAAATGGAGTCTGATTGTCAGTGCATCAGGACAGAAAAAAATTCTTTTTGAATTTTACTGTGCACAGATGTATCTTCTTCGTGTGCTAATTTTTTAAGTACTATGTGTGCATTAGCACTCACCTTAGAGAGAATACTGGCATCAAGTCACCATCAGCTTCTGGTAATTATATAAATAGCATTTCTCCCGAATGACTTATTGTTAAAATGTTTCAAACATATTAAAAGATATATTTATTATTATATTGATGGGATCATTTATCTTATTTCTGGTTGACCATTTCCTTGACCAATAATCTTTCCAAATTATTCAGTTTTCTAATGAATTAGATTATTTCATGGTAATATAAAAAGTAGACAATTTAAATCTAGTCATTCGTACTTCAAATGTGAATTCAGGTCTCATCTATCATAGGTCTCATCTATCATGTAACTATTTGTTCTTTTTTTTTTTTTTTACAAGGAAATACAAAAAAATTTCATCAGCATTGCAGTTCAAAACTATAAATATTTCTGTTTTATCAACAAGTTTTAACATCCATAGAATAGCAGAAGACTCTTTTGCTTTAACAACTTTGATTTTCATTTTTAAAGATAATGCCTCTACATCTAAAAATATTTATTAGATTTTTAATTGTAATTCTGCCCAGTAATAGTCTATGATAATTTTTTTTTCATGACTAGATCTTATTTTTGATAAATGATCCAAGATATGAAAATCTATAAACTACTTCTATGGTTTCATTATCTATTATTTTTTATCAGTTATTTTGAGTTTTTTACTGCGTTTATAAATGCTTGTTATTAAAAAGCTAGAAATTTATAACAAGAAAGTCAAAGAAAAAAAGGTACTTTAATTTTATTTTTCTTTAATTAATTATAAAATAAATAAACCAAAAAGATTATATAACAACAAATATTGTATTTTTTAAATCTTAAAACGATTTGACAGTTTTTTTTTTTACTACTGTTCTCAGTATAACATATATATTATTGTGAACATTTAGAGACCATTATATATAGTGTAACAAACGGGGTTCGAATACAAGCGTATGTAATATATTACTAATTGCGAGTGTTAATGTTGAGCGACTATATACGAAAAGATATATATATGTAAATAGTCATTCGAACCTTGTTACAAAGAGTGTGAATGTTAGGTGGGTATGCTTATATAAATATATTGGTATATGTGAGTATAAAATGTGTGTATATATTAACGGTGATGGTTACAAGCAATTATATACGGAGCTGTATAAGTTGTAATTGATTATTCGTATATATTTTATCCGTTAAAAATTTTCTTTAAGTCTGGTTAATGATATTGTCGGTGACATGTGTTTTCTTTTGCTAATTAATCTTTTGAACATATGAAGATAGAAATAGAAATAAATCAGTTGCTGTAGGCGGTTCAGTAATAACTGGCATCAAGAAGTCCGAAAACGGGTCAGGTGGGTATCTTTGGAAAACAATAGAAGAACGGGACAGTGGCGTAGGGATATTGGAAGAAAATTTTACAAAGTTAAAGAGTGAAAACAAAAGAACTTCTTTGTGGGCTCGAGGGGAGAAAAAAGAAAGAAAAAAAACGCGGCTTGGACTACGGAGTGTGTGGACGTATAAAATTTTCTTAAGAAGTTTATTAATATTTCTCACCCAAAATGTCGGGGTAATTCAATAGCGCTAGTTTCGTTAACCGATCCAGTGGACAGTTGTCGTGGAACCCATCTGAAGTGGACCTACGAATTTCGCTATACAAAAGAGTTCTTGTTCATCAAGTGTAATGGCGACGAAAGATCTATGAAATGGGACCCTTTCATAAAGTGAGTGAATCATCTACTCCACCTCCATAATAAGCTATTCGATATACCATATTGGAAATCCTTGCCATCCGTTATATCAACCAGACCAGTATTCGTGGAGAATTATAAATGTGGACTTGTCTTTGACCGTGTGAACGGTCGACGGTACTTAAGGTAATTGACGTTTACGCTAAATATATGTTCAATGAATGCATCTTGGTAGAGAAACTAGTGTTACCTCAATATTGATTGCTATAATAAATCTCTTTTAAATTAAATAAAATAACAACTTTAAATAAACAGCTCTGATGTATAATTGCACTATTTTGATGCGTATATGAATTATATAGGTGTGTATCAGGGTAAATGGGCTGTGCGCTTGAATATTGATACATTTATATGCATGGATAAATGAGATTTTATCTGTATTAAGTATGGTAATAAATAGAGTGAATTGTATGATAACATTCGGGTTGGGTTATTAAATTTATAACGGATAAATTATCGGACAGAATAGATAGACACATAAGACTTAGTTGGGTAGTGTTTGGCTTTGTTCTCTAGTTAGACTATAGTCCCCAAACCCTGAGATTGAGCTGGTATGGATGCGCTACCATAAATAGAGGTATATATATATATATACCCGAACTCTTATTTACGTTTTCGATGAGATAATTCTTATCCATGTGTAAGATTGGCGCGTGAGATGGAATCAGACCATGCTCACAAATATCCTCACTCGAAGCTACGGGTAGAAGCGTACAATGGCGATGTAAAATATAATGGGTATATTATAATGGCGTCCCAACTAACGGGGCTGCGAATGTTAGAGAATGGGCATTTAAAAGGGCATCCTAACGTAACGTAAAAAGAGCGTACAAACGAGAGTTGGAGATTTTTTTTTTTTAAAAAAAAAAAGGGAAAAATAAAAGCGATAGTTTGTTATAAATCAGAAAGAGTTTGAATATATATTGATAATATAGTAGATGGGCATATTTAGTGGTGAGAATATACGGATGGAAAAGTTCTCGAGTGGTCAAGGGGGAAAATAGCGTTGAGGGATGTCCTGTGTATATATATAAAGTCATAGTTTATAAATCGAGGTTGAAGAATTTATCTAACATTGGGATATTATAAAACAATATCATTCAATATGATAATAAGGAGGGCAAAGCTCTATCGGGTGGGTCATGCAGTGGACCACTGGAAACCGGGGTGATGAACCTGGCACGTAATTAAAATAGTAATAGAGAGAAAATGAAACCAAAAAATAAACAATGGGGAAAAGCAAAAGGCGACGGAAGAGAAGGAAGTAAATGTATTGGAGAGGATTTTAGAAAGATTAGAAGGTCTAGAACTCCGATTTCAGGAAATGGACGAGAGGTTCGAATGGAGATTTCAGGAGATAGAACGGAGACTAGGGATAGAAAGCAAGGAAAGGGCGGAGAAGTCTGACGATAAAGAAGTAAAAGGAAGTTTAGATGAAGGAGAGAAGAATATAAAACAGGGGCCGAAGTCTAGTGAGACGGAAAGACCGGAGCATATGGGTAAATGTAGGGGTGTGGCGGTACACACCCACGTGAACCATTTTTTAAAGATACGACAGTTTGAAGGCCAAATGGGGGAAGCTCCCGTGGAACATCTACAAAGCCTACGAAGATACTTTGGCATGAATCCCATGCCAGAGGAAGATAAATTGGTGGTAGCGTACAGCCATCTAAGTGGGAATGCCCAAGAATGGTGGGACTCATTGTCCCAACAGCCCACAACCTTCGAGAAGTACCAGAAGAAGATACGAGAGACTTTCTGGTCAGAAGACCGCCAGGAACTCGTGCAGTACCAAGTGATGCAAGAGAAATATGAGGGAGGAAAGGAAGAAAATTTCTCTCAATTTTTTCATCGCCAAGTGGCGAGACTAAGGACACTGGACGTGTGTCACCTATCTGAAAGCCACATCATTCGAATTGTAAGGCACAGTATGCCTATGAATGTGGAAAGAATGATGTTGGGGGTGAGGAAGGCATCCATTGGAGAAGTGGAAGAGCTGTTTAATGCTCTGGATATGAGTATATATGACCATAACACACCGTTGGTGCGAGGGAAGGAAGTTAAAGATATGCAAAATATTAAATTTGGGAGGGAAGAAGGACACACTAGCGGGGATGCCACACATAGAAAAGGTGGTGATGATAGTCACAGACCGAGATGGCAATACGAACCGGAAGCTCGACGTCCACCCGATAAGCCAAAGTTCGTCCAAGAAAAGGGACCGTGGTCACCGAAACAGAAAGGTGGTACCGAGGGGAACAAAGGATAAGGAAGAGTCATTTAAGAAGCCGTTAAAATACACAGAAGGTATTTGAAGGCTACCGCACCAGGGGGGTATGTAACAAACGGGATTCGAATACAAGCGTATGTAATATATTACTAATTGCGAGTGTTAATGTTGAGCAACTATATACGAAAAGATATATATATGTAAATAGTCATTCGAACCCTGTTACAAAGAGTGTGAATGTTAGGTGGGTATGCTTATATAAATATATTGGTATATGTGAGTATAAAATGTGTGTATATATTAACGGTGATGGTTACAAGCAATTATCTACGGAGCTGTATAAGTTGTAATTGATTATTCGTATATATTTTATCCGTTAAAAATTTTCTTTAAGTCTGGTTAATGATATTGTCGGTGACACGTGTTTTCTTTTGCTAATTAATCTTTTGAACATATGAAGATAGAAATAGAAATAAATCAGTTGCTGTAGGCGGTTCAGTAATAACTGGCGTCAAGAAGTCCGAAAATGGGTCAGGTGTGTATCTTTGGAAAACAATAGAAGAATGGGACAGTGGCATAGGGATATTGGAAGAAAATTTTACAAAGTTAAAGAGTGAAAACAAAAGAACTTTTTTGTGGGCTCGAGGGGAGAAAAAAAGAAAGAAAAAAAACGCGGCTTGGACTACGGAGTGTGTGGACGTATAAAATTTTCTTAAGAAGTTTATTAATATTTCTCACCCAGAATGTCAGGGTAATTCAATAGCGCTAGTTTCGTTAACCGATCCAGTGGACAGTTGTCGTGGAACCCATCTGAAGTGGACCTACGAATTTCGCTATACAAAAGAGTTCTTGTTCATCAAGTGTAATGGCGACGAAAGATCTATGAAATGGGACCCTTTCATAAAGTGAGTAATCATCTACTCCACCTCCAGAATAAGCTATTCGATATACCATATTGGAAATCCTTGCCATCCGTTATATCAACCAGACCAGTATTCATGGAGAATTATAAATGCAGACTTGTCTTTGACCGTGTGAACGGTCGACGGTACTTAAGGTAATTGACGTTTATGCTAAATATATGTTCAATGAATGCGTCTTGGTAGAGAAACTAGTGTTACCTCAATATTGATTGCTATAATAAATCTCTTTTAAATTAAATAAAATAACAACTTTAAATAAACAGCTCTGATGTATAATTGCACTATTTTGATGCGTATATGAATTATATATGTGTGTATCAGGGTAAATGGGCTGTGCGCTTGAATATTGATATATTTATATGCATGGATAAATGAGATTTTATCGGTATTAAGTATGGTAATAAATAGAGTGAATTTTATGATAACATTCGGGTTGGGTTATTAGATTTATAACGGATAAATTATCGGACAGAATAGATAGACACATAAGACTTAGTTGGGTAGTGTTTGGCTTTGTTCTCTAGTTAGACTATAGTTCCCAAACCCTGAGATTGAGCTGGTACAGATGCGCTACCATAAATAGAGGTATATATATGTATACCTGAACCCTTATTTATGTTTTCGATGAGATAATTCTTATCCATGTGTAAGATTGGCGCGTGAGATGGAATCAGACCATGCTCACAAATATACTCACTCGAAGCTACGGGTAGAAGCGTACAATGGCGATGTAAAATATAATGGGTATATTATAATAGTGATAAATTTTTTTTAAATACAATTTTTATTCTTTTTCTTTTTTCTTTTGCTCATTTTTTTTTTCATATGTCATAGCATCAGCCAGGATGCAAACCCATACCTGTCTGCAACCAACTACTTGCTTGCAAGGCGGGTGCGATGACCTTACACATAACAAATAATAATAATAATAAAATGAAAATTTTTAATGTAGAATATATAATGTATTAAAAGAGTATTAATAAAATTAAGTTTCTTGTTATTTAATATTAATCTTTAATATTAAGTTCTTCACAGGATTGTGCTTTAAGGACGTACTTATTACTATATTTATGTTTTGATGTATACTATATATATATTTATTGTGTACATTATATTAAAAATTGGAAACATGTAGAGAAAAAGATTGGGAGAAATAAACATATACATTTATTGTTACATTGGCATAGGCAGAAATTTGTTTTGAGTTTACTGTCTAATTTATTAGTCAATTTCATGTAAAATGCTATCCAGTTGAATAATGTTTTTTAAGTTCTTATATATATATTGTACTGGTTTATTTTAGACGTTCATGGTTGGATTAGACCTTTATTTTACACGTTAGAAGATGCAAGTTAATCAAGCTTTGAAAACAAAGAGTCTTCCATTAATATATGAGTTTAGATATCTCAAGAACATAGCTATATTTCTTGATTAACTGATTTAATAATTATTACGATTTGAATTGCCAGCGGAATCAGTTTTATATTTATTTGAAAAGGGCACCAGAATTCTACATAAGAATTCACTAATCCGTCACATCGCATTGTCATTTGTGAAGCAAATTATTAAAAAATCGGGAATTACGTTTTCTTGTCATTTTAAAGTGTTTATATGAATTTTTCCCAGGGCTTAACTATTAAACAAGCATATTGGCAAAGGTAATTTTACATAATAAATTATAATAAACTAACTTTAATAATGTACAATGAAAAGATGATATAAAAATAAATATTTTATTATAACAAATTAACATACTTAAAAGATAAATTATTAAATAAAATTGGAAAGCACATACACTCTAATCCAGATAATAATGTTAAATAATTAAAACAATTCTTATTACACTCTTCTTGGGTTTCTTCTAGAAAGTTCTTTGAATAATAAATCTGCAAAAGTCTCTATCAGTAGTATATTATAAGCTTATAGTTTAGGTTAGTTTGCAAACATTAGTCATAAGTTGGGAATGATTAATCTTAGGTTACTGGTAAGTTTTTGTAAATTATTGTAGTACACATGTATTTTTTGGGGTCCTGAGCTCATTGGATGTTAACTGATTTCTTTTGTCGATATTTTTGCATTCCTGGTCTGTTTTAAGGCTGTACTCGATAGCTCTTTTGGAATGACCTCTTCATTGCGAAAGATGGTATCCGCAATGTTTCGTTCCCATTCCCCCATGAAAGATTCGTTCAACAGGAGATGCATTTCATTGTACACGGGTCTCATGAGAACCTCCAGCTGAAAGAACAAGACCAAGATTGAAATTGTATTCTTTTTATATTCTAGATCCAGTTTTGAAGCTTTTGTACATATTATTGTTATCAGAATGTGTAAGTTGATAATCTTATACATTTATTTTTCTTTTTAGTTATAAAGTCTTCTTTTTTTATGAATTACTTCGACCATCCTTAATTAGCGTAGTCTTTTTTTTACGTTTGGAATTTTTTTTTGTTTTTGTTTATCTGTTTTAGTAATCTGCATGTCTTTTTTATTCCCTCCAATTTTATGTAAATACAAAACAAAAACTACTTGCATTGTATGTTATCTAAAAAAATAAATTATATTAACTAAAAAAAGAAAATTAAATTTCATCTTTTAAAAGATCTTTAAATTTTGCCTTTTTTTAAGCTTTTTTTTTTTAAAAATATTAACAAATGCCAATATACTCATGAACCATATATATTTTAATATTTGTTCAATATATATACTATGTAACTAAAACAAATCTGATAGCAGCTCACATTAGTTATATTACAATAGCTATATAAAAAAAATATTGTTTAATAAAAAACTCACAAATTGAGTAATAAATGTTTAAATTGCCATATGTGCAGGGGTAATAGATATAACATAGCATCATTTTAGTACATTGGTTAAGAAAAATCAATTTATACATTTAATCATATTATTAACTTATTACATAATGGAAAGTTACTTTGTAATAAATGAGAAACAAAATAATAAGTGCTGTAATGGAAAAATGGTTTTGATGTGTGTGCAAGAATTTTGAATTGCATAGTTTACAAAAATATAAAATATTTTGTGCCCCTTTTTGATCTGTATTGTAAATGGAATTTTAAATAAACAATTTGCCAATCCTTAAAATAAATTTAATAGCAAATTTAAACATGCTATTTAAAATTATGGAGTGATAAAATTGATACAATTATTGATAATTTTTAAAAAGTTGATAATGATTTTTTTTCTATTACTAATGTAAATGAAGAGAGAAAAAACTTTTTCTTTTGTTCTCTAAGTTATAGAACAACAATGTAATTTTAAAATATGTGTAAAGTTATTTGCTTTCATACCATGTTGAGAAAGAAATGAAGAAAACATTTATCAAAAACATTGTTATAAAGAAATGTCAAATCTTCTAACTGGCCTTTAATAAACTTGTTGTTTGGAAAACATCCTGAGTCTGTCAGTAAGTGCAAACAGCAGCAAGTGGGGGGTATAAATAGGTGAAATAAGCAACTTGGATAGTCTATTCTAGTCTATTTGGAATACTCAGCTCAAGAAGCAATATTTCAGTGATCCCAGAAAACAGAGAAATTACTGGTTAAACAGTTTTCCACCATAATTCGGATTGCAGATTGCAGTAGTCAATATTAAAATTTAGCACAACAACCATGACAAATATCACCAGAAGTCTATCTAGTATGTGAGGCTAAAAACCAATATCCACACCAATCAAAATACCTGGAGATTCAATTGGTTTCAGAGGCTAATGCTGAAGTTTGCTAAAACCAACCATTATCTGCTTTAATCACACCATGAGAAAATAAATGGTTGTGTCATAAAACCTATCAGAATCTCTAATATCACTAAATATCCCATCTAACATCTTCTTTATATCAGGAGGATAAGTACCATCTTTGGAGAAACTGAGAAGGGCTTATCCATAAATATTGGAAAAAAATGTCTGCAGAAAATTATGGTTTTTAACTTTTTTACCTTTTCACTTAGTAAGATCTTATTAGTATAAATATTCCAAGACCTTGAATTTGAAATATCTCTTCTTCTCCTTTTTCTTCTCCTCCTTTTTCTCCTTATCACTACCATCATCATCTTTAATATTTTCTATATCTAGTAAGAGCTGCAAGTATATAAGCAACAATTTTACATATTTTTTATTAATCCATTTAGTTTGTATTTGTTTATCAACTCAATCCAAACCTTATGCTATTAATATCCACATCCTTATAAGAAATTATGCAATTCACTGGAGGATATGCAGGGATTGCAGTAATAATTTATTAATGATGATGATCAAGTGTTAATTTTTTCAGAAGTAAACTTTTTATTTAGAAGGTTTGCTATCTTAAAGTTTTATTGTTTTATATTTATTGAAACTAGAAAATAAATTTAAAATACTTTTGGAAAGACCTATCCTTAGTTTAACCTTCAGTGCTAGGTTCTAATCATTATCATCATCATAAGGTTTGGTTAGTATTGTTATTAATTTTTTTATTCAAATTTTTATTAATTATTTAGTCTAAATGTTATCTTTGCTCAACTAAAACCTACTTGAGTCAAAATTTACTATATATATATATATATATCATAGCAGTATAAAGATAAAAAAAAATAATAGTGATAATAATAATGACGTAAGTAATTTTTTTTTTTTATATGAATTGCTTGGATACAAGAATTTGATAATATCCAAAGGGGGGAGATCAAATTTAAGAGAGCTATAACCTATACATAGATAGGAGTTGAGTGTTATAATTAATTTGCAATTTATTTAATAGATTCTATATAACTGTTTCTAAACTCTGTTTCAATTTTTTCAAAAAAATTAATATTTCTTTCCATTTGTAATGATAGTTTATTATTTTTTGATATTTATCCAAAAGTTATTTATGATTTTAATCTATTTTAAAATTGTCATAAAATTATGCTGTTTTAAAGTTTTGTGATTCTTAAGTAAACTTTATTGTCAGTTGATCTTAACTGTTAGAGATTTAATTTTGCAAAGAAAAAAAAAGTTCATATAAGAACTTGAAATTTATAATCTGATATAGTTTCATCTCTAGTCTCTGATTTTAAATGAAAATAATAGTTTTAAAGGTAAAATTGTGTTTTAATTGGATATGCCCTGAAAGTATGTGAAGAAGATAAATGAGAATATGCATGAGTAAGTTATAAAAATAAAATTATTTGATTTTTTAAAAATTCTTTCTATTATTATTAAATCTTATATCAGTGAAATTTCATATTTATAAATAAAGTAATCAAATGAATTAGTTATTAAGAAGATAAATATGATATTTGATCTAGGGGGCTTTAGTTCTTGAATACTACATTACAAAACTTTTCATCTTTTTAACTACAAAATTTATTTATTTTAACATAATACATTTAACAAATATCTGTAGATTAACTTGTACAGCAACGGTTACTAATTAAATTTATTGCATATTTCATAACAGATAAGTTAAAAAGATTTATTTTATATATAAAATATTATTTGTGTTTAATGTATATTAAAGTGGAGAATTTTGACATTTCAGCTGATATAATATTTAAAAATAATTTCATAGTTTTGATATATTTTTAAACATAGTTAATCAAAACTATTGTTAAAACTTCATAATTGTATATATATTTTGGAAAAATATTTATCATTTACACAAACATTCATTCTGCCTTATCATACACTAAGAAGAAAGACCATGGTGTTGCTTGATCTTAAACTCGGAGGTAAAAAGCCAATAAACTCACCACGCTGGCTAATGCGTGTTGATGAGCAGCCCATCCATGTTCGTATACTATATGAATAATTACATAGTAATAATAGCTGCAACAACAAGAACATATGGAGTGGACATTATGAATTTGCCCTGCTCGGTTCCTTTAAGGCCTCCAAGAGGAATCAAAGGGTCTTTGTATTGAGCTATAGAGGTCATCATATTTTAGTGACCTTTTTTAATGTTCACTGTACCTTCCACTCTTTGATTATTATAGTACACAATATCACATGACTTCAACTGTTTTTGTTCATTTTTTATTATATGGAATTATCTTTTTATAATCTTATATAATAATAGTACTTATTAAATACTTTGTATATCATCCCTGCATGTGTATATAATATAAATTAATGTTTAATATAATTATCAAATAAAATACACCACTAAAGTGGGTCTAATTTTTACTAGATTATGTATTAATAATATCAGTACTATTAAGCATCACATGATCACATTTCCTATACTAGCACATTCCATACAGTATTGCCACCTGTGCTAAACAGAGTAATCAATGGATGCCAGAAGGCTTGTGCATAAAATCCCTATCTAATGCCTACTCATCCAAAGCTCCTCACTGACGAAGGCCACAAGCCAGAAACTAGTCTGGGGATATTGGATGAGTAGGCATTAGATAGGGATTTTATGCACAAGCCTTCTGGCATCCATTGATTACTCTGTTTAGCACAGGTGGTAATACTGTATGGAGAGTTTTGCTCTGAATATCAGTACTAATTATGATTTTAGGAAGCAACAACTTTCATATTTTGAAAACAAAATGGATTGTTTTCAAGTTGATTATAAATGAACCTAATAACAATATGTTAATGTAGAACAGTGGTTTTTGAACTCTGGCATAACTGATGAGATTAGAAGCTTGCTTTTACTGAAACACATATACTTTATAAGACTTTGGATTATTTATTTTCTCTTGTTATAACAGAGGTTTATATAACAAATATACTTCATTTATGTATATTATACAAATTTATTACATATGCATAATTATTTTTAAGAAGCATTTATTCCTAATAATCAAGTGCTTACTAAAAAATATTTGCATTTATTAAAATAAATTTGTGTAATCTACATCAATAATAATGTGGCATTTAACAGACTATATGGGATTTGACATAACTGTTTGCATTCATATGTTTGAAATACAAGAATGAATATTAATTATAATTTCTTTATATATAATATACATTTTTAATTTATCATAACTATTTTGTTTTCCAATTTTCAGTTTTAAAATTAATTCCCATAGAAAAGGTTATGCTGAACAAAAATTTCTTTTTTAGTGTAAGAATCATTTATTGAAGTTATAACATTTTATGTATATTATCATTATATTATTCTTTTCTTTGTACAAATTAAAATCATTAAAGTTATTTGAGTATAAAATGTTATCTTTTCTATATTTGATTTCAAAAATTGCTCAGACAAGTGTAATCAAATGTAAAATTTAGTTGAATGTAGTCTTATTTCTTGAACTACTTCTAAATAATTTTCTTTAAATTTATAAATCACTATGACTTCATATATAGAAACAAAATGTGAGTAAAGAAATAATTTTTAAGCTATCATATTTATTAAGAATTTTATTCTAATGATCTAAATTTCTTAAAGTTATTTAATCATAATTGAAAAATGTCTACAATCATTTTTCAGTAATCAGTCTGATTTTCCTTGCAAAAATAATCATTCAGATACAGATATTTTCAAATTTCTTTACTAAGAATCTCAAGTTTATTTCATAATGTCAGCTCATGGTGTAAATTGGGATTTCTGCAAATCATAACAAATAATTAAATTCTTACATTTTTTTTTCAACTTTTTTTTCAAAGGTGCCAAAATTCTATATTGCTGATATGTCTAGATTTAACCTTTTATTTACCAAATTATAAAGAGAAGTAAATTTTAAATTTATAACGTTTTATATCAAAACTGATTTTTTTTAAAAAGCAATTATCTAGTTAGTAGTTTTGAAACATGTTAAAACAAAGAAATCAATTAATAATTGTTTCCAGTTACATTTTATATTAGCAATGTGATCAAAAATAATGCTTTATATGGTTTAGCACAATAGTAAGCTTAGATTTGAGAGCGAAATGGTTCTGGATTGATTGCCAGTTGTAAAATCTCATTTAAATCTGTTGAATGAAGCTGTTGTGGGCTTTGCTTGTTATTTTTATACTTTGAAACCATCACATATCTTCTAAAAAACCGACCATAAGTATTTTACTATAAGTAATTATATTAATAGAAATCAGATTTGATTTATAAATAAAAATGCAGATGAAGATTAAGTGCAGAATAATTTTTTGCTGCATTTCTAATAGTAATTGTTTTGCTGTTATTATTTTTTTGATAATGTATTACTTTGCATGGAAGTATCAAATTTAAAGACTAATTGAACATTGATGGGGGGGGGGGTTCATTTCATTGTGGAATCATGTTTTTATTCCTACAGTCTACTCAAATGTTATTTTAAAAATATGAAGATAACATTACACATTTTTCATCACTTCATCTGTCATTTGTGAATATGTTAAAGCCTCTATTGATCATTTTTCAAATCTGAGTTGCAGATCAATATAAGGAATGACTTAATATTTTTCTTGATTGTATTTGTGCACTATTGTCACACCCTATGAAATTTTCTCTCTTTTGCCTATATCAACTGGTATAAATAGTGAGCTTCAACTTTTATTAAACTTGACTTCAAGATTTTTGATGGAAATGAACAAGAAGAAGGTTGCCACTCATTAGTACATGTTCATTCTTCTAAAATCAGTTACACAATGCTTTTGTAGTGGAAGAAAACCAATTAACAGCTCCATCTTAATATGTTTAAATTAGTTTAATTAATTTTCCTAATAAACAACATAATTTAGGCTTTAATATAATCATCATCAACCATTATCAATCCACTGCAGGATAAAGGTCTCTCCAAGTTTAATCCATCTTCTCCGATCTTTAGCTTCTCTTTTCCACAACACCCCTGCACATTTTCTTATTTCATCCATCCATCTCACATGTGATCTCTTTCTGGGTCTTTTACAATCTCTTGGAATCCAGTTTAAAATTTCAATTGTCCATCTATTATCATTTCTTCTAGCAATATGTCCAGCCCAACTCCATTTCAATCTTTTAATTTTTTCAATAAGGTCAGTAACACCTGTTTGTTGTTTTACCCATACATTGTGTTTTCGATCTCTTCTTGTTACTCCCAACATACATCTCTCCATACTCCTTTGAGTGGTCTGAAGTCTCTGTATTGCTCTTCTATTAAGTGTCCAAGTCTCAGATCCATAAGTAAGAACTGGTAAAACACATTTGTTAAAAACCATTCTTTTCAAACACATAAGCATATTTCCTTTTAGTATCAAGTTATTTCTACCAAAAGCACTCCAACCAAGTTTAATTCTATGATTAATTTCCTCCATTATGTTTCCATCTGTATTAATAACCTGACCTAGGTATTTGTAACTGTTAACTTCTTCTAATTCTTCATAATCAATCTTTATTTTCATATTTTGAGCAAATCGATTAAACATTACTTTAGTCTTTTAATATATATATATATATATTAGATGTTTTCTTTATCATCTACTTCTTTAGTTTTTAGTGTAATATATTTATAGTATTATTTTTTTAATTTTTTAATAACAAGTGCATTACAAAATATTTTAATTAAATTTCTGATTAATATCTTCTTATTACCTTTTTAAAACAATTTATCTTTGCTTTTGTCAAAATAAAACATGTACATATATGTTAGTCATAAGATCTTTAATCAATCCATTACTTAAAATATTTATAGGTAATCATGGATGTAGCATTTTTCTTTACTGGTCTTGCATGTATATGTACACAAATCACATTCTAGTCTAACTTTTTTATTGTGCTCCAGGGAAATTAAGAGCCACTATATATATATTGCAACCAGTTTGTTACATAGCTGCACTATAAAAAATAAATAAATAGATAGTTGGCAGCATGTTCCTCAGGTTTAAGAATAAAAAATTATTTTATTAATGAGGGAAAATATTTAAATTTTCTTAGACCTATTTTTTTAAAAGATTATTATTTAACTCAATGTTTGTAAAATCCCCATATGATAGTATAAACGTTTTCAACCATTAAATATATTTAAGAGTTGTTGTTTATTTTTTTAAAAAGGAAAAAACAAAATAAGATTTTAATATATTTGTAAATTTTATTTTTAATTAATCAGAGTTGTTTTCTTTCTTTATCTCTTATTTAATAAAAAAGAAAAATCAAATCAGTGCAATTAACTGATTATCTTGCTGTTATTGTTGTTGTTTTTTGCAGGAAGATTTGGTTTTTAATTACAAAGGAATGTCAAGAATTTCATGTTATTAAATTTAAGTTCTTGACTTGCTTTTAATCTATGATTAAGGAGATAATTGGCTGAATAATTGTAGTTATAAAATTTTATCTAATTAGTTGTCATGAAAATTATCATGTAAGAAACAGATTGTAATTGTTTTGTGAGCAAAATTGTTCTAAAAAATATATGTGGAGATGTATTTTGCTAACTTAATTGTTGAATAAGAGCAGTCAAATCTTGATCCTGTTTCTGAAAAAGATAGAAATATTGCTAACTTAACTGTTGAAGAGAGCAGTCAAATCTTAATTCTACTTCTTAAAAAGATAGTAGAAAAAAGTATTCTTAATTTAGCTATTGAAGAAAAAGCAGTGAAGATTTAATCCAGCTGCTGAAAAGAAAGCAGCAGAAACATTTAACCAAGCTGTGACACAATACAGCAGGAATCTTAACCAAGCTATTGAATATAATAGCAGAAGTTTTTTATTCAGCTTTTAACATAATGTGGTTTTAACAAAAAAAAGTGTTTAATTAAAAAAAAACCACCAAGTAAATTTAAAAAAATGAAAGATATCCCCTTCCTCCCATCACCTCTTCTTAAAAAAAAAGAAAAAGGGGGGAGGAAAAAACTTTTTAAAAATCTGCAATCTTTCCTTCAAGCAAGATCTGTCTCACCTGGAAGTTCAAGAGAAAAACCAAATGAACAAAAATTGCTATTTTCACTTACCTGGAATTGCTACAAACCCAGAAAAGGATACATTTAACCAGGCCCATATTTAGAGGTCTTCAACAAGAAACTCCATTAGGAAAAACTGAAAATTATTATTTTTTTTAAAATTTTCCTGTATAGTTTTATTTTAAAAATAAAAATTATTGTTGTTTTTTTTTTTAAAAAAATAAGATTTATATAATTTATTCACTCTTATAAAAAAAAATATTTTGTTTTTTTTTTTTTTTTTATACTAAATAAAAAAAAAAATAAAAAAAAAAAAATAATAATAAATTCAAAAAAAATTTTATTTTATTTTTTTTGTGATTTAATGGTGTTGCAACTGGAAAGGCCTCCATAACAAGAAAGCCATCACTATAGGTATTTTTTATACATGCACACTATTTTTATTAACAGAAAATCTGTTTTTGTTTCATAAATGTAATAAGTTTTTTTTCTCTCTCACAGTTTGCCCTCTGGGTAGAATCAAAGATTACTATCTTTGATTTTTGAAAATGTTTAACAAACTCTTAGTTATTTTTAAAGAAAGAACAGTGAATTTAAAATTAATCCATGAATAAAAATTACTTAATAGGTTAATAAGATATATAACCTTAAGACTATGCACCTAGATGTGACAGTAGGGACCTCTACAAATCTTAACACAAGATTAATGATTTTGAAAAGGCAAGATCAAATTGTATATTTTATTTTTTTTATGATGAAATGGATGTTTGAAATTATCTACTATCATGTTATTTTTTTTGTTATTCATTAGATATTAAATATTTGTTTTTTTTTTTTTTTTAAATTACTTTATTGTGTGACCTTATATCATGACAGCTTATATTCTAGGATTTAGTTTTTTTTAATGATCCCAGTAAAACTAGTTATTTATAAGTAGGGGAAGCCCATGAATTGCATAAGATTATTTATAATAAGCTAATTTATTTATTTCCCTCTTGCTCATAGTAATAAATTATAGAGTTCTTGTTTTCTGAGCTAGATTTGTGCATAACAGCTATATGAGATAGGGAGTTTATATTTAATGTATGTGCATTCAGATAATGATGATGATTCCTGGGTTGGTGCAAAAAGGATATTCTTCAAAGTCTATGCACTACATTTTATTTAGTTTGCCTCTATTAGAAATTAAGTTTGTAGTTGGCCAGTACATTAATGGTACTAAGTGACCAGAGCATTGATGATGATCAGCATGTTTTAATATCCCAGCATTCCTATTTTTGGTTGTATTTTTATGGATTAGCATATAAGTTAGTGCATCCAAACTATGGTTTAAATAATTGCTCAAGCTGGCAAAGGCTCAATAGTTAGCCTAGTCTACGGGAGACCCATTTCAAATTCAGTCACAAGATTGACTATTGATTTATTTTGGTAGATTATTCATGATGATGAATTATTATTACTTTTGGAGAATGCTGGTGAACTTATAGTTAGCTATGCTGATCTCTAAGAGTGTCCTATTATGCTCATCCCTTTTGAGATTAAATTTTATTTTTTAACTTGAGGATAAAAATACAATTCCTCAAATCCCTCATGGTTTAAACCCCCAATTTTCTGTAGAGTTGCAAATGGTTAACCAATTTAGGGCAGTTGATGTTCACATACTGGTGACCGTCTCCCCAGGTACAACCTTGTATTTCTCCATAGCATTAGAATATATGTATATTAAGGCAAAGATTTTTATAGGTAAAAGATGTGAACATATTTATGGGATTTCTTGATGTTAATATTATTATCATTATGTCAACATATTAATTTGATCTCATCAGTTATCTTTCTTGAAGTAAAAGTTATTTATGATTAGATATGTTCAAAAATTTGAAAAGTTTTAGTTTAAAAATAATTTAAATATCTGATTTTTAATTGGTCAGACATGTGACTGAGATATTTTGTACAATAAAATTCATAATCTAGATATGAAGTGAGGAGAATAATGATGAATGACAAATTGAATTTGAATCTAATTTCAAATTCCAATTTATTATTCTCAATTATCTTTCTCTTCTGCTTCTGCATTATCACTGGCCTTTTATTGAACAAAAAAAAAACCCATCTATTTAAATGATGTACATAAGGCATATTGATCAAAAAATATTAGATTCAAATATGGTTTTCCATTTCTCAATCACCCAACTTTCTTCACACCTTCTTTCAAAATTTTATTGGATAAAATATCTCAATCATGCTTGACAAATTTAAAATCAGATATTTAAAATATTTTAAAATTAAAACGATTTTTGGCATTCTGCAATATGTCTGAATGTCTCATTAGTTTGAAGATGGTTGATGGAATATGACAATATTAATAATAAAAAATGTATTCATGGACAAATATGAAATAATATTCATATAGGTATACATAAACATAGTGTTTGGATTCATGTATATTTATCAATAGCTTTATTTATTTTAGTGCTGACTTTTTCGTTTGATCTCACCTGCTACTCTTTGGATAGTAAAGTGACTATATAACTATTATTGATAATATTGATAACAGAATAAATGAACTATTACTACCAACATCTCCAACATTATGTTTTTATATCTTTGTAAATCTTAGTAATTTTGATATACTCACAGTTAGATCATAACCAATCCAGTTAGTCATCAAGTTATTTATAGGTTGAAAATAGTCTGGTAAATAATGTTTTCTTTTTTTTATTGTTTCTCTATAGGAGGTTCTAGAAAAGATTTTCTGATACATATAAATAATCATTGTAATGTAATTGATATATTTATGCTTGTACAATATATATATATTTTTAAAATGCACTTGCGTAAGTTTTAAATAAATCTAAATAATTAATGCATTAATAATCCAGCATATAAAACATTAATATCATTAAACAGGAACTGATTCCATATAACTTAACTTTAAAAATTTAAACACAATGCTAAGTTATAATACAACAGTGGCATAGTTTAACTTTGAATGAAAAATACATATAAAGTAACTTTTAAATGCGAACAATAAAATAATATATATATTTTGCATATATATAATTTTAATTTTATTTTTTTAACAAAAAAAATATTCTCTTTTTTTAATTTCAAAAACAAATAGTGAGATAATAAAGTAAATATTTAAGTTTTTAAATTTTTTATTTTTAATATAATCTGATGTATCATTTTTATCTTTTGTGGCTGCAGATTCCCTGAAGATATAGAATGAAATTTGATTTAATTTAAAAAGTTTGAAGATTAATTCATGAAATCTATTTTGTTCATTTGTTTGATTTAAAATTTCAGATTTTTTTTTTTTTTTAAGTTGAATGCGTTTTTTAAAAAATAATAATAATATTTGTTAAATATCTATTTTATTCATTTTTATTTAAAGAGATTTTATTTTATTTTCAAAATTAAACAATATATTTCTACACAATGTAAACTTTTTTTCCAGAAAAAATAAAAGACTAGAAATTTACTGATGAGTGATAAGAATAGTGAAATTTGAAAAATGAATTAATAAGTAGGATTAAAATAGTGGTGAATTAGTCATATTATATTAAGAATGTAAATGAAGTAAGACAATACTGGATTATAGATCAAGAGAGCAAAAAGAATTGAAAATATAGGATGGATGGATGACATTTTTTTACAAGTAGCATGCACCTACACATTACATTAATGTCTACACTACAAAACTACATTTTATTTTATGACTAATTCCTGGTTAACATGTAAAATGAGAAAACGTGAAGTTTGGAAGACATTAATGTTTGGTTAATTTATATATATATATATAAAATAAATATTTATATTCAGAAATTTAGGGAAATTATTGAAATGGACTTTGTCTACAATGTCTCATTATGAATTAAATTATTTGTATGTCAAAAAGAGTCTGTTGACATATCAGGTGACAGAATCTTTTGTCGAGTCATAATCTAGAATTAATTGAACCTTGGAAATTTTTTTAGGTTACAAGAAGGTTCAGGATATTTTTTTAAAGCAGCTTGCCCATAGTCAACCCAAATAGCATTACACATATTAGTTATTAAATAAATATATATTTATTATTAGCCATAGAATAAAAATTCCTGGTTAATCTGGATTAGATAGTTGAGCACCAATGCTCTGCAATGACAAGAGAAAAAAGATAATATGATGTAAACTTTATTCCTGAGAGTAGAGATGTTTACATTCTTATAAATATAGCTATATTAATGTATAAAGTGTCTGCATGGTTTAGTGCAGTGGTAAAGCATCAGATTCTGGAGCATAAGACATTCAAATTGATTCCAGTTCTGGCACTTCTAGTGTTGAAACTTCTTACAACTTAGCAATAAAGCCATTTGATTTATTATTAATATATGGAGTGAAAGAAGTTATAAACAAGCCAAATGAATTTTTATGTAACATTATCCAATCATGTTCTTTTTCATTTAATTTAAGATATACATTCTGTATCCTACATAAATATTTTTCATTAAACCATCTTATGTAATCAATCTTATAATCTATTTTGGAATATAATTTATAATTTTTTAACTTCATTTTTATTTTTTTCAGAAGTTTTTGCTGTTATTTTAATATTCTCAATGAAAGCTTATAAATTATTGTATTTTGTTTTACCAGTGTCAAACTCACAACTTTGACATGATCTAATCTAAATAAATACATTAATGACTATCATTAATCATTTATTAAAGTAGAGATTATACCTCACCTGGATATAGGCTTTAAACTTCAATGAAAGATTAATATATTTGTTTTTTAATTAAGCACACCCATATTGAATAATTCAACTTCTTTTTTCTTGTGTAATATATTTTATAGATTACTTAATAATTATCATTCCACCAACACATTCTCTAAGCATATGACTAAAGACATACTAAAAAACAAATGATTTCCAAGATGCAATAATCATTATTTGACCCTAGTACAATTTCACATATATCCTTATCAAAAGAAAATTGTTACATTTTGATTTATAAGTGTCAAATTTATTCCATCCACAACTTTGACATGATCCTCTCTATAAATACATTATAGATTGTCACTAATCATTATTAAATTAGATATTATTCCTAGCCCAGGTATAAACTTAAACTTTGAATAAAAATTAATATATCTATTTTTTAAATTAAACATGCACACATGGAGTAATTCAACTTCATTTCTCTTTTTCCATAGGTAATATTTTTTATAGATTACTTGATAATCATCTTTACTTTACCAACACATTCTTGAAACATAAATAAAGACACATTAAAAGACAAATGACTTCCAAGTTATATTTCATACTATTATAACATCTAACAGTTTAGTTGTTGTCTAATTTTTTTTTCATTTTAAATAAAAAAAAATTTTTTTTTCATTTTTTTCAAAATTATTATTTTTTTTTAAAATTTTCCTGTATAGTTTTATATTTACAACATTAAAATTTATTGATCTTTTTTTGATAAAATAAATGTGATTCATAGATTTACCACAGTCTGATAAAAAAAATTGTATTATTAGTTTTTTTTTAGACTGCATTCAAGATAACCTAAAGCCAAAGAATAGTTTTAATAACATATTCAAATTAGCTTATATGTTGTTTGTAGTTAAATTGATAGGTTTGAAACAGCGTTTATAAATTTAAAACATTGGGGGGGGGGGATATTTTTTCAGAAAGCATTAAATTTAATATTTTCAATAATTGAATTTTGGTTTAATATTGGTCACACATTTCAGTACAATCAGCAGATAAATCATCACTGACTCTTTTCTTTATAATTATACTCTTCTTGTGAAAAATTACCAAAACTAAAAAATTATCAAATTTCTATATCCATCTCTAACAGCATCTTTTGAGACTCATTTTTTGGTCATCAATAAAGACTTAATATGTCATTTCATTTTCTAGTCATTACAACTAAAATGTTTTGATTTTTTATTTGGATTAAATCTTTGTCTTTTTTTAAATCAAATGATCCTTTACATAAGTAGATTCAACGTGTTTGATGTGCCACAGAAAATAAAAGATAAAATGATAAATTATATACTAAATCAGTATTCTATGTTACAGACTTCGTGAGAGAAAATATATGGTGCTCTTTTACTAATTTCCTAATCAAATTCACTGTTACTTGTTAACTTTTCTTAACATTTATTTCCTGTTATTCACCAATACTTATAAAAGTAACCAAACACACAAACATTAATACCTTTAAGTAAATAAAAATTGTGACCAAAAATTAATCTGTTGAATTATATAATCAGAGTTTGAGAGGAATAAGTCCATATGTATGCCTTTCATTTTTAGATACTAAACAATGCCAGATTTTCTCTCCCCTCTTCAAAATAGTTTTTTATTTTGTCAAAAACTTACCTGTCATTTTTTCTTCTAACTACCATTTGTAAAACTTTATCTTCAAAATAACAAACTTTACAAAGTCTAATAAAGTTAGTGTTTAAAAATACATTTAAACAATAATTGATATATAAAATTGACATTTTAAGTAATGTATATTGTATAAAAATGAAAGTTTTAAGGAGCAGAATAAAATGGGAATGAACAATTTTTTAGATTAAGTGGTCATGAGTATAAGTTTACCAGAAGTTTTATCAATTTATAGTTGGAATCTTTGAAGACAATTTGCTGAAAAATTTATATTAAGATACAAAAAATTTAATTTTTAATCCTAATGCCTATAGTTTATCATTTATAAAACAATATTTAAATATGTTTACCAAGTCACTATTTTGCCACGTTTAAATTATTTTATAGTATTAATATAACATACTGCCTTTAATAATATTTTACTAAAACTAAGAAAGAAAAAAAAGAATCTTATTGTTTTATTTAGACTAATCACTTTATTTCTGTTAATTATTGTGAAAATAGATTACCAAACTATATCAATGAATATTTTTAAAAATATAGTCATCAAATAAATATTTAACGATATGCTTATTTAATCATGCTAAAATTATTTCTCTAAATATAAAGTTTGTATATGTATTATTAAATGCTATGTAGACATGTTTCATGAGTAATTAATTCTTTTTCTGAATGAAATTGATTTTTAAAAAAAATCAAATGCTTCTAACCAATAATAATAATAAAAAAGAGCATAAAATTAAAAGATTTTTTGATTATTATATTTTTTCAAAAAGATTAGATATTCTGATAAATATAGTAAAGTAAAACTTGATGCATGGAAATCAATGATTTTAGCACGAAGATTGATCTCATGATCAATGTGGAGCAAATTCCCATAAAAAATAATATTAATAACGATTAATTTTTTTTAGTACAATAAAAGTATGGCATTTTGCATATTGATAATTTTACATATATATATATATATGAGTAAATTTTACTATACCGTGTTTGTGTATTTATTTTAAAAATATATAAAAATATGGATAAATAATACAAAAATTTAAAGTATTATATAATATAAATAAATGTAGCCATTTTTCTATTTATTGTGATAGTAAAGTTATATATACTTGCATATAATTTGCAAATAATAGTTATGGAATGTCTTAAATTGTAAAATCATGAAGTTATTTTTATTTGCAATTTATCGTATACAGTACTTTAAATACTATCATTTTTTATATTATGTATTTATTTTTTCTAATTCTTTAACAAAAAATATTGATTGAGATTTTACTATATAACATTTGTGTGTTTTTTAGTCATTTTTTTTTCTTTTTTTTTTCATATTATGTCAACCTGGGCCAGCTGCTTGGAAGGCAGCTATGCTAACCACTAGGCCACCAACGCTTGATTAGTGTTTTTTTAGTCTTGTGGAGAGATTAAGATCATTCGTAAAAGTTACTTTCATTCCTATTAATATTTATTGATTTCAAATATAAGTAAATTTTGGAATTTTTAAATTTGTATATGAAAATCAGTGTAATGTTATATTTAATTTTGCTATTATTGGTATTCATTTTTGAAAATGAGTTTTTTGAATGTGCAATTGAATAATAATTTATTTTGTTCAATTAATAATGAGTGAACTCATTTTAGTCACTTTTGGAATTGTATATATATATATTCATTTTTGTAGTGAATTTGCTTGCCATTTTTTATTATGAATTAAGATTTATTCTAAAATTTAATGTGTACGGTAAAAACATAAAACATATTCTAAATAACCCATTAAAGGACAAAAGTCTCTCCAATAATCCTCTTCCTCCATAGAGAAATTATGAAGAAAAAGGCCTTAATGTATTTTTTCACCCTAGTTTTATTCTCTAAGAATAGATAGATGACCAATTATTTTGTAAGGTTGATTGGAACAAGAAAAAATTTCATATTTCCATCAGAATTAGGTTTCTGGCATTTTTTATTATAAATTTAATGCTTGTTTTAAATTTTAATATGTATAAAAAAATATGTAAAGTAGATCATTGAAATATTCTCTACCGAAATGAATATAAAATATGATATTAGATTATATATATATTGGCATTTATCTGATAAAATGATTTTTTAATACTATCATCTCAGACTATCTTGTCTAAGCCAATCTATTTCTTATTCTCTTCTTCCAACATTCTTAATTATTCCCATCGTAAAATCAACACATGAAATGAATTAAAAGGTATGTAATAGTTATAAAGAAATATTTTACACATATTTATTATTAATGTGCAGGGCATTGTCATGTAACAGTCAGTGTATCTACTTTCCATGTGTATGAGCTAAGATTCAAACCCAGACTGAAAAAAAAATTGGAAATTTTAAGTTTTAGCTAAGCTTAATTTTTCTTTCCGATAGTTAATTCATTGTCATTCAATATTGATTGGTAAATGAATATCTAATTATTCATGGCTAGAACTTCAAAGCAAAGATGTAAAATCAATCATTTTCTTGCTATTTAGACATTGGAAAATTGAATAATGCTTACTTCCTTGCTGTTTTTTAATCAAATGATATTAGAGAAGGCCTTGCAGTAATCTAAATAAAAGCTATTTTATTTATTTAATTCCAACATAATATTAAAATGTAATCCCTGTTGAACAATTTGAATTAAGGTTTTAAATTATATATAATAGAAAATCTTTGAAATTATATAGCAAGTGCTGGGTTTTTAACTTATTAACTCAGATTTTATTTGAGTTATTCAAACTAGCCTCTAAATATGATTTTCAATACTATATAATATTTTCACAATGTTTTGATATTTATTGCACACATAACATTCATATATGTAATCAGTT
Organism: Epiperipatus broadwayi; assembly: GCA_028023455.1. NCBI lineage: Eukaryota > Metazoa > Onychophora > Udeonychophora > Euonychophora > Peripatidae > Epiperipatus > Epiperipatus broadwayi. The sequence goes on from JAQFVV010012401.1 coordinate 7,788,897, forward strand.
GTGTGAATGTAAATACTAGAATCAATTAAATTACTTGTTCAGTAATTGTATAACAAAAAAAAAAAAACCAACCAAACACTCTGCAATACATACTTCTAGAATAACTTTTCATTAATAGCTGTATGTAAATAAATCATTTATTTTATATAGCCCGATGTTTTTAAACTGTAATAGAATATAGTTGATATAGTCACTTTATTTTTATATTAATCTGCAATGGCTACAATGCCGCTTTATTACACTCCAAGTACAACTGGTGTCTCATTCCGTATTTGTTTTGTGTGTGTGTGTGTGGATATTGCTTCAAATTTGATTTTTTGTAAGCATTATTTACAATTAATGTTAAATCATTTGTATAAAAAAAATTAAAAACGTAGGTAGAAATGAAATAAAATTAATTTTGTTTAACAGTTTTCGGTTGACAGCTTTTTTAATAACCACTTGATTTTCTTATAATCAGGAATTTTAATAGAATAAATTTGTTATTTATTATTGTTATCATTAGTTACAGGTTTGATTATATTTCTTTTAAAAAGTAGAGAAAAAAAAGTGTTGTCATTTGAAAAAGAAGAAATAAATTTACTATCAAGTATAGACTAGGAGTCGGCAACCTCTTAGATATTGTGGACTACTAACATAATTTTTAAAGGTACGAATTAATACGAGCATTGAGTATGACATACATACATTTATTAAAAATTAATGCAACATTTGCTGCTCTTGGTTTAAAATTATTTTATTAATCCTTGGCTCCTGTTTAAGCCGAGAGTGATATTTCTTTTTAATAGCTGTTACAGCTGAGAATGTTTTTTCACACAAGTAGGTCATTGTTAATGTAGTCAAAATTTTTAAAGCTTTTTCACTCTATATTGGATATAGTTGCATTTTACAGAGATCCAAATATGACTTCTTGAAGATGAGTTAAATTGAAGTTTGAGACTATCATCCTAAGATAATTCGATTAAACTTTCTTTTTCTTTCACATTTAAATTGCTTTTCTCAATATTTGAATAAAATGGATTTACTATCCACATATTTCCATTTCTGGGATACTCTTTTTTTGAATAATGATGTTCAAACGACTCTTTGAGTGACTGCAAGCAAATGCTGTTGAACAAGACCTATTATCTGTTGGTTGATGTCTTTTTCTTTCATATATTTATCCAGATTTGGAAACATGTGCAAATCTTCATTGATTAATAGTGTTTTCCATAACAATATTTTCTTCTAAAATGCATCCATTTTACTTCACAAAGTAAAAACATCTGAAAGTTGTCCTTGAATAGATATGTTCAACTCATTTAACAAAGAAAAAATGTCTGCCAAATAAGCAAACTTTGTTACCCAGTCATCATCGGAGAAGAAATTTTGAAATTTTGAATTACTTTGTTGTTGGAAGAATAGTTTTACTTCTTGTCACATATTAAACAATCGGGTTAAAACTTTATCTCTTGACAGCCAATGCATCTCAGCACATTTCATCACAAAAATATATTATAAAATAAATACAATATATTTAGCTTTGCTCTTTGTCTGACAATGTGTAGAAAGATCTCTGCAAAGAGCATCTAGTAGCAGAATCATGTACTTCAATGGACCTTCCCAGAGAAAGATTCAAGGTTTTTAAGGCTATTCCTCTTATATGTCTTGCTAAGTAATTGGTTGTTCACCTTTTTTTACATTATGCAGTGATCAAACAATTTTAATTGAAACAGCTAATAATGTTGATATCTACACAAATGATTACATTTAATTTTATAAAATGATTATAAAGTTAATTAACTGATAAAATAAGTAGCAATCGGACAATAAGTACGAAAAATGTTTAATGTGCACAGCAGTAAATAAGCAGATATAAAAAAAGAGAGGAAAATATTAAGAGCTTTAGAGATATGGAATTTGGATGAGATTGAAAAATTGGAAATTGAGTTTGTTATATGAAAAAATATTTTAGAAAATCAATTTTCTGACCAAAAAAAAAGCATAAAATTGCCCATTATTCTAGTTTATGTAGAATGGAAAGCTAAAAATTTAAATGGTATATACAAATTTCTTCCGTGCTTTTTAAGTAAATTCCTAAAGTTGAAATTTTTTAATGAAAGTAATAATAAAAATTTTATACACACAACATGTAAGCTGAGTAGTTTCACAAAAAATTAAATGGGAATAAATGTTATCATTGTATAATCGCAATAAGGTAAGATAATAAAAAAATATTTTAAATAACTTCATTCAAGAGGAGAAGACAATATTCACCAAATTTACCAATTTCTCAAGATGAGAGTTGATGTATTTTTTAATTTTCATTTTACTCTTGAGATAAATATAATGCAGTATAAATTATTTAAAATGTCACACAATACTAAAGAAAATTACAATAAAAATAGTATAAGATAAATAGTTTGATAAATATTCAACTGCTGGGCAAAGCTCCAACATTTTTCCATGGAAAAGTAATGAAGAAAGAAACAATATTCAGCAGATTTCTCAAATAGCAGGCTGTGAATATTTATTTTTTGTCTTTCTAGTCCTTAGGTGAGAATTATAAGGTATCCATTTATTGGAAATAAATAAGTAACTATATCTGCTGTAAGATGATTACTTGAACGAAAAATCCTAAGCTAGTTTAGAACCAAATTTATTTCAGTTTTAGAAATATATGTAGAATTAATTTGGTTTTCATCACTAAATCATCGTCATAATAGGTAAATGCATTATCATTATGCAGTAACGCCATTGATTATATAATAGGTAAAATAAATCAGGTTAAATAATTCTACAGAAAAACAATGAAGTCGTTAATCTTCACTGCACTAGTTAAATGCTAGATATTTATTATTTCCTTTCTAATTAAAATAGTTTAAGTAATAACATTTCAATATATTAAAAATTTATCAATAAACAAAAATTTTTTTGGATTTAATTTCTGAAATTTTTCCCCATAAATTTTCATTTGTAATGTTTTGACCCTTATTTATGACTATGCAATTTAATTTATATACTTCAAATCAATGAAAAATGAACACGCAGTAATTAAAAACTGTTCAAACGATTGCTTTTTTTTTTTTAATCAATATACATACTAGTATTTTTTATATTAAAACTAAAATAATTTTAAAATGAAACCTTGGGTCTTTTAATAATCCTAAAAATAATTAAAACAGAGATCAAAAAGAAAAATGGCGGTTGATTCAATTTTCTATTATTTAAATTAGAACTTTCTTTATATTTTTTAAATTACCCTCCCCCCCTCAGAATGTAAAAACTTTAATTCTTATATATAGGAAATCTGTATTTTTTTGTTTTGTTCCGCCTCAATATATATATATATTTTCATGCGATGTTCAGTAATCTAAATGGGAGGGTTAACTCCAGTAGTAGCACTATAGCGACAAAATTGTTAGTTTTTCTTTTTTTAACTCATTCAGTTAAGAATTATTCCAGGAACCTTAAATTTTCAATATGCTTTTTTGCTGCTACACTAAATGACACATATAGGTTTTAAACATTGTTTAAATTTTATTTTAAGCATGTCAAAAAAGTCATCAACAGAATCTTGGGTATTTACTGAATAAATTCTGATTTTAGCTCTTGATTTATTTATAAATAGGCATAAAATTAAAGTAATTTAAATCATATAAAAGTTTTTATTCTACAAACTTCTTTGCTATTATAGATTGCATTGTCAATACGTAAGTGTATTCAATTTTAGATAGTAATTTTTCTGCAATACATATTTCTTTGATATATACCCATCTTTATGTAGTAGGGTGCAGAAGTGCTACATGGAGGTCTTTTATCCTCAAATATTTTACTCATTAGTATCAAAATGTTGCTGCAGAAAAGACAGCTGTATAAGATTTTAATAACACACATTGCATGTTGTTGTTTTTTAATCCCTTTTTTCCAAGAGTTTGGATAATTATGCTCATATTTGATAAAAATTTATACAAAGTTTGAGATGAAAATTAGTACTTTTAAGTCTGAAACATTGAATATAAATGGAGATAATAAAAACTGATTGAAATAATGATGAAGATATTAATATGAGAATTGTAATGATTAAACAGGATTTTAATATCACTGTATATTTTTTGATTTTGAAAAATGTATTAAATGTTTTGTTTGAATTGTTGCTTTATATTGAGCAGAGAATTGGATGATTAAAAAATGAAATATTAAAATTTTGAAGATCTTGAGTTGTAGATTTGAAGAAGAAAGAACAGAATACATTGGAAAGATGGGATTTGTAATTCTGAAGTATTAAAGAGAATAAATAAAATTATGAAATTGGGGGGGGGGGAATTGAATTGAAAATATAAGTAAAGGTAAATGAATTATGAAGGATATGTCAAAAAGATCTCTGAAATGAAGAATATGTTGAGTCTGTGGAGGGTAAACATACAGGACAAGAAAAGATGATTGATGATTTAAAAAAAGGAACTAGTTATATATCAGAAGATTACAATACTGGACAAAAAAGGCTTGGAGAGAAATTGAGAAATGACTAAGAATTGTGAAGTTATTCACAAAGAAGTGAATATATTAAAAATTATGAAGATTATTATTCAGTTATTGATATTACATCATTGTGGATGAATTTGAATTATTTAATAGATTCTGTCTGCTATTACGCATAGATTTTGTTGTTTATTGTGAATAGAATTTTATTAATGGAATATTAGGGTAATTTATTTGATCAAAATATTGATAGAATCGACCTCTGATGAAACAGTAACTATCAATGGATAATAATTTATTATGCCAATGTAACTGGTTAAGACAAGGCTGAAAATGCTGAATACAACAATGATGTGATTGAATCTGTCATATAAAATTTAATTGGAAACTAAATTCAGTAATGAAAACAAACTTATTTTATCATAATTTGTTTTTAATTGAAAAAGATTTATTGTTTTTGAATTCATATAATTTTAAATTTTGATAAAATGTACAAATAAACTTCACACTATAGCACAAATTAATTAATAAAAACTTAATGCAAATTATCATTTTTTCACTTTATTGGCAATTTTTGAAAATTTTACTTTTAATATTTATATATATTTCATATTTAAATTTATTGAAACAAATGTTAGATAAAGACAAAGAATGAAAAATTAGAAAATAAAGAGGGGAGGGGTGGAATCAGAATTGCTTATAATTTGAGAACAACAAGAAATGGTGATCGTGTGATGAATTTGAGAACAAATGTAATTGCTAAAACACTCGGTTTCAATATCATATTGCTAGTTATACTAATATATTTTATTCATTTGTACAACTTTTTATTTTATATCATTACATTTCATATTGAGCCAGTTCATGATTTTATATTTAAATTGAGAACTATACAGCATTGATAAAAATGATTGTGCATATTTTTAAGAGTTAAAAGTGAACCTTTATTGTTTTTTTATGTGGTGCAAAATTAAATTTACATTAGCATAGAAATTTTTTCCCTCTATCTTAGCATTGAATTCTTTAACTTTATCATGTTTATATTTATGTAAATTATATAAGGAAAGATAGTTATGGGAATTCAAACATGATATTTTTTATATTTGTATTTAATAGGTGGACATTCTTTTGATTGTTTTACATAATGTTAAGTTGATTGTTTCACTTTGTGTATTTTGTTATATGGATAAAAACTAAGATCAGACAGTTTTTTATATGCTCATATTTTTTAAGTCATCATTTACTAACCTTTTGAATAAATATCTTATTAGTGTATTTTTTTTATTAAACATTTGCATAAATCTTGTATATTATATAGTGGGTACATTCAAGCAAAGGGATTTTGTAATATAAATTGCATACTCACCTGCTACATTTACAACCTAAGATTTAATTTAGACTGGGTAAAATTTTATATTTTTTAAAAGTTCTAAAGAGGCTTAGGATTTTTTTTAAGTGAATGACCTAGTGCCAATCAAGATAATTATCCAAAATTGATTATTAAATAAGAATCAGGTTATTTTTAATTAGAGAGTAAATCAAGAATGGAATGCTAAAACATCACTGATTGACACTTGGCAAGACTGATAGCTTTTATTTTGCAATGGCTATTTAAAGACTTTTGTTTTTACTTATATATAAATATAGGGTATAATTTGTAAATAAATAAACGTAAACATTATTCCCACTGATGAAATTAAATTGTTTAGTGATTTAATGAAGAGATTAGAAAAGTGTTTCTGTTATGACTAAACAAGAATACATGAAAAATTACTTCAGGAAAGTTGAAATATGTGAAGTTAATCTCTATGAAATGTTCAAAAAATTAATAGAAAAGTAACATTCTTTATAAACACTGAAAGCAATACATTTCTTTTTTTTTAACCAAAATTAATTATTTTTTAAACATTATGCTTAAAAAGATGAACATGTGAAAAAGTTTTTTGACAGAATTCAAGTATAGTTAAAAATCAATAGAGTATTATGACTAAGAGATAACATTTGTTTACCATCATGTTAGTTTGATTTTGATCATTTACTTTTTATTCAATTATGATAATATTGTACAGAAAGATTATTCTACAGTTTGTTTTTACCATTATTATTTTAAAAAAATCATTAATCTGGAAAGACTTGGGAACTAAGATTTTTCATATAATGATAGTTAATCTAAACTTTTATAGAAATCATTTTTCACCTATGTATTTCAATTGTTGTTGTTGTTGTTTTTTACTTTTTGTTTTTGGTTTGCTTTTATTTATTAAATTTTAAAATACTTATCAATATGTCTTATTGATAATCTTGTTATTAATAATATTATTTTAATTATCATCTAAAAATTTAAAGGATTTTCTTATTCGATGGTTAATTATGTCTAGATTATCTGTATATTTTGGAAGATATTATTGATAACTTGACTATTGCTAGAATAATTTTCAGGATTGTATAAACTATATTTCACATGATCACAATAAGATCATTTCTTTTTTCTTCCCTTCTCAATCTAGTATAGAATCACTAATTTTTTTTACTCAACAGAAAACTATTTATTGCTGAAAAATATTAAGATTGTTTGTGATCTCTAAAAATTTAATGTAATTGTCATTGAGAAATTGTACTTCTGTGAACTGAACAATCAATTCTCTAAGCTTTCTGATAATTCAGTTTTTATTTAATAGATGATTAATATTTAATAGAATACATTTATTTTCAGAATTCATTTTCTTTAATATTAAAAATTTTAGCTTTTTTTTTGTTTGAATCAATAAATTGATTTTTTTTTCTTATATAATTAAGCAAATTAAATAGCACTTTTATTTCTTTATAAAATACTTTGATCATTTTTGTGGTTATGTCTAATAATAAATCAGCTATATTTAATTAACATACATTTTAATAATCTAAGACATGTTTGTATTAGCATATATATATGTATATATATTTGTGTGTGTTAATGTATTAAATATATATAAATATTGAACCAACTAACTCTCCACTTAGTGTTTAATATCAGTGCACAAGTATGTTTATCAAAGTGATATTAAGCATTGTGTGAAATGTTTTATTTGAAACCTGTAAAATGTTTTATTTAGCAATTAATGTTCAAAAAAGTCAAGTATTTCGAAGATGATTTTTTTAAAAAAGTAACTTTTTGGTTGAATAATTATCATCTTGAAAAATGGATCATTGTAAATATTTTGATAACTTTTTAGTAGAAAGACAGAATTAGATGTTGAAATGCAGTACACTATTGCACTTGTGGATTTAACAAGTTAAAATGCATGATTTTTCATCACAGTAATCACTATGATTTTTCATGGTAGTAATATAACTACTTGAATAAAATTACAGCTGCTATTTTTTGAAATATGCTATGTGAAGTATGACATGAATTCTTGAGATTTAAATTAAAGACACTGGAAAAGTTTCATTTAATGATGCTTTTTAATGTTTTGAAGGTGTGGTACAAGATCATAAGACCAAATATATGATTGTGTTTAATATGTAAATATAAGAGGGACTTCTTCATTAAATGTGAAGTAGATATAAATAAATAAACTTTCTTAAAAAGTATATTAAGATTTGCTTAAAATATTTTATGAGCATAGTTATATCAAAGACATAATAAATGACAGTGTGTTTTTTATTTGGACAACATAGCTCCAGGGTGGAATACAATGTAAAAAATAATTAAGCAAGTATCAAAGCCTTTCAGAAAAAATGTTTACTGGAAAACATTAAAAGCATTGTAAGATGTCAAATAATCAGACAAATTTACTATTAATGGATTGATTTATGTAGCAATAGCACAACTCATTTTTAATTTTTTGATTGTCTTCATATTGACTCTTTTTAGGAGCTGGAGATGGCCATACTTATTTACTTATGGCTAATAATGATGATGAATATGATAGGTATAATAATAAAAGATTTTATAAATAGAATTAGGCTAGATGATAATGTATATAGAAGTATAGCATTTTGTTGAAAGAAAATGTATTTAGATTATTGCTAAAATAAAAAGCAGGATGGAAAAAAAATAATAAAAATAGAGAACAAGTTATAAATATTAGAACAGCAAATTTGAAGCAGTTATGAGTCTGAAAACAAAAAAATTATTAGAATAACAGAAAAAGATGTAATAATTGTTGAAGATTCTTTAATTAAGGAAGCTAGAGATACCAGTTGAGAAAGGAATGGAAAGAATATGCTTAATTGTATCAGATATTGCTGAGCTTTTGAAAAATGCAGATGAAGTAGCAAAAAAGAAATTGTTGTGGTAGTTGAGACTTAATATGGGGATGGGTCTATAAGAAAAAAATATAGAAGCTTATATACAAAGATAATTGGTCATAAGATTTTTTTTGTTACTTTTCTAATATCCATGACAGACCGTACAATATCTGAATTATTGTATCAAAAGAATACAATGATATGCCTATATAAATCATATCTGTTCCATACTCATGTTTCATAGTTCAGAAGAAAAAAGGCAGGTTGTTAGACTCTTGTCTGAAAACATAAAGTATCTCCAATCATCCATTATCTAGTTTTTTTATATAACATGACTGATTTTTCATTATTGCATTATATCAAAAACAATAGCTCTGAAGTAAGAGTTATCTGTTAACATTCTGTTTATGAAATCCACAGCTGATTGCTTTTGGTAGACATTGGACTGTTATGAAAGTGTAATTCTCTTAAATGATTTATTTCACTATAATTTCATGCTTTAAAGTTATAGTCCATGGGTGGCAAACTTACAGCCTTAAGACTGCATGTGGTCTTTTTTAATCCCTTATGCAGCCTAACCCATAATTTAACATTTGCATTGCAAAATCAGTTTATTACAAAGTATTATGCAGCACTATTGATTGATGGTATCGACTTTGGCTGTATCGCAATCCTAGTCTTTCCCTGCAGAACATAGTGTTGTGTGTGCATTGCTGTTTACATTGAGGTTAACATAAATTTGATAATATGTTGATTGCCCACCATATCTAGAAAAAGAAAGTTAGAATGAAGAAAGAGACATTTAATGTTCAATGGGAGCTAGATTATTTCTTTATTTCAGAAAGATAAAATGGTGTATTTGTTGTGTAATACAGTGTTAACAAAAAAAAAAAATCCAATTAAATCAACATTATTTAATTCATAACGAACACAAATATATCAAATTAGAAGAGGAAGCTTGTCAAACTGCACTGCAAAAATTGAAAAGGGAAAACTACATCAACAGGCATGTTTTAATGCTTTTATGAAGAAGAATATTACTGCAGTCAATATTATTTACAAAATAGCATGTATACTTGGGGAAAAAGGCAAATCATTAAGTGATGCAGAAATAATAAAAGAATGTATTGTTGAAATAGTGAGCTGTTTAGATTGTTGATAAATGCAAAGAATTATCTTTTTCAAGAAGAACTATAACTGATGGATAGCATGAATTAGTTCAAAATGTGATAGAACAACTTTGCTTAATAATTGAGAATAAAGATGTATATTTTTCAATAGCTTTAAATGAAAGCACTGATAAAACTGACTTGGCTCAAGTATTATATTTTATTTGTGTGATAACTAAAGATTTTTATTGCTATAAAGAATGAATTATGTCATCAATCAGAACTAAATCTTAATAAACTGATTAGTTTATGCAACGATTTTGTACCTTCCATGAGAGGCAAGCAAAAAGGATTCATTTCTTTGATAAAAAAATTCAAATTTGGAAAAGTTAATATCATTCCACTGTATATTATCCCAGCAAAATCATTGTGTTAAATCAACTATTTTACACAGTACTATGGATAAAGTTATTGCAATTGTTAACTTTATTCAAGTGAATGCAGTGCATCATCATGAATTCCGAAACGTGCTTATGTTAGATGATGAAACATATAGTGATGATTTACCCTATTATTGCAAAGTTCATTGGTTATCAAGGGGACAAATTTTGACAAAACTAAACATTTTACAAGGAACAATAAAAAACATGTCAATTATCAAATAAAGAATTTTGTAGAAATGTTTCATTTTTGTTTGATATTATGGCAAAGCAAAATGATTTAAATATTTCTCTGCAAGGTAAAACTAAACATATATATATATGGCAAAAAATTCAGGCAATTCAAAAAAGGTTGACATTTTTCAAAACTTTGTTATCTCGCTCCGATGTATCTGAAGAACACTTCTGACAATTACCCAAAAATATTAAACAAGCAAAAATATGAACCTGAAAACTTTGATGATTATATAGCTGTCCTGGATTCCTTAATTGAAGAATACACAAAGATTTTCAGATTTTGAAGAGCATACTTTTATAATGAAATTAGTTTTTGAATCACATCTGATTGCTATCTCGAAAGCATCGAATTAATTGAGTTGGGAGAAGACAATATTAGAAATTATTTTTGATAGCAAAAAAGATTCTATTGAAATATGGAAAAATGCCGTTGTGATACTCTTGCTTATGTCAATATGGATGCCATTTGCTTTCCTGCTTTGAAAGTACCTATTGTTGTGAATCAACATTTTCATATAAGACACAAATTAAAATTTATTTAATGTCACAGATAAGTGATGTTCATTTAGAAGATCAACTTAAGCTACGAGTTATGAAGATAGAATCAAATATTCAATTACTTGCAAGCAAGAAACAAATACAAGTCTCATTAACTTACATTATTTTATAAATCTAAAATAAAACAATTTTTACCAATTACCTAAATTTTTCATGTACTTATGTGCAATTAACACAAAAATATTACCTTTTTTGTACTTTTGTTTATTATACAATAAATCCTTAAAAATATAACAAATGATCATTTAAACAGAGGTTTGAAAAGTTATATTAGTGTAAAACAAATTCATAAAATTTGTGCAGCCTTTTCATTGCTGCCAAAGTTGATTGTGGCCTTCCATGGTAAAAAGGTTTTCCAACCCTGCTATAGTCATTTATAGTTCCATTATTTAAAAAAAAAGTTATGTAGTCATTTTATTTCTTTATAAATAGTGTCATAAATATAATGCTGATATGATGCCTGTGTTTTTTCCCCACAGGCAATCTTTTACTTATGCTTATTTAAAGTATGAAACATTAAAAAAATATAATGCAGTAATCAATGCAGCTGTCTGTTCTTAAAGGTCTTATACTAGTGGTGCACAACTTCTTTACACTTATGATTTCTTTCCTCAGACAAAAATTTGATGCTACCCATTATTTGTTTTTACTATGCCTAAATTGTAAATATGAATATGTAAAGATATTCATAATAAAACAACTAGCTTTAATTAATATATACCAATATTTTTGAATTAAGCACGCATTTGAAAAGAACTTTTTGAAACAAATCATATACTTAACAAAAAAAATTATAATAAATATAAAAACAAATTGTTTTTATGTGATTAATATCTATTTTTAAAAATTAAATTGCTTCACACACAAGAAAAAAAAACTTATCATTATCCAAAACATAAGAAAATTTCTTTAAAATTTTATGACCCCTGAAGAATTGTGACTCACTAGTTAAACACTACTGTTTTATACTGTGTGAATGTCTTGTGATACTTTATTCTACTTATTTTCATTTGTTAAATAATATTTTCATATTCTACTATAGCTAATGGTAAACATGCATCTACATGGAAAATTTCAATATATAAAATTTAGTTTAAACAAAAAATTATGGAATAGATTATATATATAAATTGAGGGCTATCTGTGTTTGATTTTATCTTTTGTATTGAAATAAATATTAATATCTGAGGTCATAATGTTGCTTCTACATGATTAAAAATCTACTGTTTTATCTTTTTTATTTATAAACTTAATGACACCCGTGATTTTTTTTAGGAGGAGTTCTCTAGTGAAAATTAGATTTTCTCTGCTAATTTTAATACATAAAATAGATTATATTGTATTACATTTAGAGTAGAATTGGGTATTTTATTTTACATTATATTTTTAGTGGATTTTATGGTTCACAATTATTGATGAGTAAAGAAATGATACTAATCTGTTGTCCTAGAAAAATACTTGAATCTAATATGCATTATTAAAAATTATTCAGATGAATTTTAAAAGATTTCAGTGATATTATTGATTAAGCCTACGGTTTACTTGAATTCTAAAAGTACTTCCATTGGTATTCGTGAAGTAAGAAAGTTGTTGTTTTACAAAAAAGGTTTGGTCATCAATATACTCAGCAAAATGCTAAACATTCATACATCCATAATAACTAGTCATTCTTTCATGCTAACTATTTATTATTTCATTCTAATTTCTCTTCTATTTATGCTAATTACCTGCCCATTCATATTTACTATTCATTCACTCATGCTGTTATTCACCAACTAAGTTTTTCTTCCTAATATATGGACAATATTTAGCTATTGTTTTATGATAAATATTTAAAATTTACATTTACAAAAGCATAACTATAGTGCTGTCTTTATTAATAAACAGTGTATATATTATGTTTACACACAGATTTCTTGGGGTGGGAAGCAGTCAAATTATACATAATTAAATATTTATTCATTAATTGTGATTGGTTCTTAATTTTAAAATTTATTGTATTATGTGAAATTGTTGAAACAGATTATTTATTTTAGAAATCCATTATTATTGTAAGATTTTGATTTACATCCAGTTTTGGAAATACATTGTTACATGCTTATAGGAATAAAAAAGTATAAATATATTCACATTAACTGGTAAATACTGGATAGTTATCTGAGTTGATTATAGATCAGCTACATAAAAAAGATTAATTTATTTGAAAAATCCTCAGCTGCCTGAAAAAAATTTCAAGTTTCATATGTTCATAGTCATAAGAAGCCAAGTGATTATGAGGTCTTTTAATCTAATATTTGTTTTTATCATTTATATTATTTAAAATTTTTTGAATAAATATAGGCAAAAACATATAAAAGATAAGATTAAAATCTGTGAAGTTAGCAATTTTTTTCCTAGTGCAAAACTAAGTTATTTTCATCATAGTCATGGCAACTGACAGAAGGGAGAAAATGTTGGTTTATTAAAAAAAGTGTTTATGGGAATCGAAGGCCAACTTATCTACCCAATTAGCATGACACCAGTACATATGCAATCATGCTCAAAGTCTAATGGATACCAAATCAATTTTTATGAACACCAATCCACTTCCGATCACTCCTTCAAGTCTATATTTGCCACCATTATCTGCATAGAGCATAACGATGCCAAGCGTAAACTGAAAGAGGCCTGGCACATCATAAGAGATAAGAATGCAATTAACAAGAAAGACTCCTCTGTTCCCCTTTCTAAAAAATGGCCTACTTAAACTAATAATTAGCTATTCAATTATGGTAATCACACATTCATGTTTTCTTTAATAAATCCTGCACAATCTTCTCCCCTCTGTCAGTTGCCATGACTATAACCAATATAACTTAGTTGAAAGTGCACTAGCCAAAAATTGCTAACTTCACAGATTTTAAGCGTATCTCGTATATGTTTTTGTGTATATTTATCCACATTACATTTCCTCAAGGTACTGTGTCCCAAAATTTTTAATGTCATTTTAAATTCTATGTGTAAAAATGTCATGCTTTAAATAGAATGTGTTTTTAATAATATTTGTCTACTCCACATATCATTCAAAGAAGTTGCATTTTGCTACCTATTGTCAATAAAGATAGGTGTTGTTTTGATAAATTTACTCTATTTTTGTATAAACATTTTTTCTTTTTATTAAAGTTTAAACATGAATTAAAATACAATTTTAAATAAATATTTCTCAAGATTTTATAAAATACTTTTATATTTTACCATATGTTTTTTTAACAAGCATAAATAATAAACATCTGATCATGGACATTATAAAGCGATGTCTGTATAAGAGAAAGCTTTAATAATTGGATTAGCAAGTAAAATTTAAACTGTGTAAATGGTACTTGCTGTTATGCATTTTTAGTTTGGTTTAATATAACATACTAAATGATTGCAGTTAATGTTTTGTGTTGTTTTAGTGAAATTTCTAATATTATGATAACATAGACATTAATTCTAAAAACAATAAAATAAGATGGTAGATTTAATGCAGAAGTACTGCATATATATATAAGAGGAAAAGATAACAGCATATCTTGGTTAGAGGCATTTTTGCATTTTATTTATATTTGTGTTTTATTCCTGCAAACTAGTATATATACATACACATCACATTTTCTTTAAAGATATCAAAAAGTAGCAGATCCAATAAACTTTAAACATCTACCATTTGACTTACATTTTGCTAAAATATCTCTTCTAACACAAACAATAGCATGAACTGTTTGTGCAAATCATGATTATAATCTGTGCTTTATGAGTGTAAACAAGTAACGTGAAATTTGGAGGGGGGGGATTAAACATTGTGATACAGGGGTTTTCTCCTACCCTAAAATGATTTATTATTGTTATTATTATTATTATTTGATAAATAAAATAAACAATAGACTTTAATTCAGACAACTCCAGTTTATGTTAATTAATGATTTCTACAATATTTAATGTAAGTAAAAAAAAAAAATTAAAACTCTTTATTGTTGTGATATATTAAAGTATGACTTTTTGAATGTTAATAAAAAGGCTGGCCATATTTTTAATACTAATTAAAATAAGAAATATCTTACAACTAATATTTATAAATATAGGGGATTTGAACTCAGACTTTCAAGCACCCACAAACTATCCACACTATCTCATATAACCGATACACATGTAGAAAAGAAAAATAATCACCAATATACATATTTCATTGTAAACCAGCAATCATCAATTGGTCCAGATTATTATCTCCCACATACATATATATAATCAGTGCTCAGTTTATATTAAGATAGCAAATCCTCACACTTTAATGGACAGGCTTAAATAAACTAACATTTATATAATTAATAAAATGTATTATATTGCTTATGCATGCAAGAAAAAAATTGTTTTGTTTTTTTTGCATATATATTATTTAATTTTGTTTTATTGATCAATTTTGAATAATATGATAAAAAAATAAAATTGCTGCTAAAGAATTAATAATATTTCTAACATCATTTTTTATAATCTTAAATTGAATTGTTATTCAACATTGAATAATATGTTTTTGAATATTTTGTGCTTTTTCTATAAACTTATGTCAGAATTTTTTTTATATAAGTATGGATTTTCATTTCTCAGGTTTACTTAAGTTAAAGACTGTCTGTTTAATCTAAAAAAAAATTCATTTTAAATCATGTTTTTGCTTGTTTTTTTATTTCTTCTATTTGTTCTTTTGTAAGTGCAAGCTATATATAAGTCATGTGACATCTGACTTGTTATTATTACTATATATATATATATATATATATATATATATATATACACACAACCACATAAAAAAATATATGAATAAATTTAATTGATATAAGCTCTAATCACTCTGCAGATTACATATATTTTAGGAAAAATAGCTACCATCAGCTGCCATATCAATTTTGTCACCTTTATTATTTTAATAATAATATAATAACAAAAGTCATTACTTGTAATCCTTAAATTGGTTTCTGGCTTTTTTTTGCATTCATTAGTGAGAAGTAGTGTTCAAATCTGTAACTAAGGCAATTATGCATTTAGTAGTCATCTTTTAGCTCTTTATACTATTTTAATTAATAGCCTAATATTTTAGAAAATCCTAATGTATTGAACCCAAGCTAACTCACTCGCATAGTTATATAGATCTAATATCAGGTCAGTTTCTATATATTTAGGATATCTCAATTTTTTGGGAGGTTAAAACCAATAGGAGTGTCATATAATTTTTGCATACTTTCTCATATGCTTTCAAAACAAGTTCTTTTTATCATATTCTATAGCTATTTACTATAAATTTGAGTAATCAGTGAATACCAGATATTATAATGCTATAATATCCTTATTCTTAGATTGATTTTTGGCTTATTATCATTGCAAATGATGGCTAGAATTCAAACAATGAGTGAATGATTCCAACATTATTATTGTAAATTATATTAACCCAATTTATATAGACATTCTCTATTGTGCATCTTCTGATCTTGATGATTGTAGGATGTGGTGCTGATATTGAATGATAATTATGTTTTAATCAAATGTTGGTGTCTTACCAATAACTTATAGAACAAAATTTGTTTTTGTATGATATATGCAGAATAGAAATTTTATTTAAATAAAATATGAGATAAAATATTCATTTTAAATTTATGGTTTTATTTAGGATCATCTTAAAGGAACTAATTAATATACTTTAATTTACAATAACTCTAGTTTTATTTAATATGAAGATAAAAAGATGTAATGTTTTAATATATTAGCAAATCTTGATGTGTTAAAATCACTCATAGTCAAAGTGAAATAAGATAAATATACTTTATTTCATATATTTGAAATTAGTACAAATCAAAAATATCTATAATAATAATTTTAAACAAAGATTAATTTTCTCATTTTGATATAAAAAAAAAAAAGCAAAAAATGTATACTAAGCAAAATAACTGCATAAGCAATAATAATTAGTGTTTTAATTTCTGACAAATTGTTTTTAATAAGCATTGATTTACTACCTTTTATACATTGTAGTTTCAATCATATTGTACAGGGGATCCTCATGCATTATAATTAATCAATTTTAGGAAAATAGTGTAATGAAGAATTTGTGCTTAATAGACTCCAAACTCCCATAGAAATAATGTTAAACTATGTTTTATTTGGACTATAGCATACAAAATACTGCAGTATGTTTTTATATTCTGATTTAATACAGGCTATCTTTACTTTTATAATACTGACATATATAAATCCAAACAAAAAATTAATGACATATATGTACATACTTAAAGAAACTGCAAATATTCTAAATACATCATAATATTCAGAATTTAATAATTTATTTTAATATTGTGAAAAAGAAAAAAATATCATTCATTAATAACAAGCTCACTTTACTTTTTTATCATACTATTTAAATAATAATTCAACTTAATAAGAAAATAGCTTTGTTTCTTTATCATGCTTTTCAAAGTCAAATAAGTTACTTTTATTCATTAGAAATAAATTAATTTTTAGTCTTTTTATTATACTATTCAAAATTGAATAAGCATTGAATTTAATACTGCAAAAGAGTGAAAAAAATTTTTATCGGCACTTATTAACAGCCAATTAATTTTATTATATATACAATTGTTAATTATAAGAAATGCATTATCTGAAATATTATTAGAAATATTGTTTTTCTAATAATATATTAAAAATGTTTTCAATGTGATAACACTGTAAGTGAAATCACTCTGAAATGTTTTTCAATACATCTCAATAATAAAGATTTATAATTTTTTGACTTGTATATAAAATGAGTTACATACAAAGTTTGTGGAAATTGCAATCTTATAATTTCAAATTGATGGAGCATTTATGAATTTACCATTATATATCAATTTGTGTAGTCAGAAAAACAAACAAATGGATGATAGTTTATTCTAGAAAAGTATTCATAAGATCATTAGAAGTTGATGGCAATTGACAATTAGTATCCATAATAAATCATTTATTTTTTAAATAATGGATGAGAAAAATTTGCAATCTTTTAATGTTTTCAAACCAAAAATATTTTTTTAAAATATATATATATATTTAATTACTGAACAATTTTCACCTTATTGGTATTAAAATTTGTTTAGGAGTGAAGATGTTTTTGAATTCAGATGTTTTCATTTAGATAAAATTTTGTTTGCATTACATTTTTTTTTTTTTTGAATCCTTACATTTTTTATATGAAGAGTGCCTGTATTTCAAATATTTTTAAATACAGTACAATTTTTATTTTATTTTTTTTGTTGATCTTTATTTTCATGCTATTTACTTTTAATGACTATTAATTTCAGATTAGTTTTATATAAAATCCTTTTTTTTTTTAATTTTAGAAAATATTGTTGGGCAAACTGAGTTCATACATTGAGAACAGTTTTGTTTTATGAGCTTCTGGTTCATTAAAATGTAAAAACTTTTGCCACATTGTTCTATAGTTATCTAGCCATGACTATTCAAAAGTTTAATGAATGATAATGTTTGCAATAAGAAAATTAATATTCTCATTTTTACTGTATAAATTTTAACACAGATGTGTACTTAGATTTAAAATGGTAAACAAAATTCACAAGAGAAAGTTTTAATTTATCCAAAAGAACTTAAATTAAATTAATGCAAATAGGATTATTATTCTGTTAAATCTATTGATGAAAGTGAAACATAGACTTCCATTTTTTTCTATTACTATAACTGTAAAAACATTAAATAAATTTCATTTAATTAAGAACTTTCTATAATTTTTTTAAAATTCTTTGACAAGATCTCAAAACCAGTTAGCATGTTCTTCAGATTCTTGTTGTAATATACAGTCATAACAAGTGCATTTTATTGATTTGTGTAAGTAAAATAAGTGAAGAATAAGCCTATTTTTTAAAAGAATATTTTATGAAAAAAGTCAGATCTCATTTACTTTGGAATAATTAGCTTGAAGACATTTTAAAGAATTGCAAATATTGATTACTTTCATTTGAGAAAATATGAAGAGTTACAATTATGCAAAGGGCTTAAAACATTCTGAGAAAAGGTTTTGCTGCAGAAAAAGACAATTCAAATGTCAAATGAACTAACTAAAGAAACAAACTGTGTTATTTGTGAATATAACTATATTTCAAAGATTTTTATTTTATTTTAGTATTTGCAGAACTTACTTTAACTTTTTATATTTCTTTTTTTCTGGAGTTATAATGATTAACAAATAAAAAATGGGTGAATGAATGTAAATAAATAATAAAATGAGTAGTTGCTTGGAAGTCCTGTAATAAGCTGATTGCAATAATTTATTCACTTAACCAAATCAGTTTTTTTTCTTTCTATCAGTTGAAAATTGATTCATTAAGCTTTAACTTTATCATTGCACTGTGATCTGTCAATTGTTAGCTAATATTTTAAATCTCAAATGCTTTTAATAGGAAACATTTTGGTCTGGAAATAATGATTTTAGAAAAAAAAAATTTATGTTAACTACCAATTAACTTCCAACATGTTAATATTCATGTTTTATATATTTAAACAGTTGATTTTTTCACAGAATTAAGTTAACCTTAGTTGTTTGCCAAAATGCAGATCTTGTCCAACAATTTGGCATTTTTTTTCAAATATATTTCAAAGATTCATATCTTTTTTTTTTTTTTACTTTTATACATTATTTATTCGACTTCTTTTTTCTCCTATCACTTTTTTTTTGCATATCCATAGATCTTTTAATATGGCCAGTCTAATTTCTATTTCATAATTTTATGCTATTTGTTTGACTTCTATAACTTACAAAAGCCATTTTAAATTTTTTGTCATTTATAATTATTACTGCTATTTTCATCACAAATATGCTATGCATTGTATTAATTTTATTTAACATTTAGATACCCTCATTCTCAGAATATCTAAGTACTACATAAATATCTGCCATCTTTGATCATTTAATTCCAATGATAAAATATCATATACACTTATATAGGAGAGATAACATCTCTTGATTATATTATTTGAATAAGAGGGCCAACTTATATAAACTACATTATTAATAAGCAAACATTCAATAATGATGAGCCATTTGAATTTTCAAAGATAATAACTGTTTCTATCAACATATGCATTAAAATTTTCAAGAAAAAAATTGTTTTATTATTGGTATTGATGTAATAATATTATCCAATCCAAAACAAAAGCATTTTCTTATGAACTTTTTGGATATAATGTTGTATTTTCAATTAGGATTCCAAGATTGGAAAAATAAAATTAGATTTCACATTGAATCCAACATCATACAATCTCCTTTCATTCAATAAATCATTTTTTTCAAAAAGACTTATAGCCATCTATTTATTTAAGTAAACTTTCTTTTCCTGGAAGATAGTTTCATTAATAGCAGCTATATATTACAAAGTTAAAGATAACTATAAAATAATGTGATTATCTATAATAGAAACTTAATCACTTTTAAATATTATAATCATTTGACAAAAAAGTATTATTTTTATTATTTAAATTTTTATCAATTGTTCTGATTTTGTTATTTGGTAAAATGATATAAATTATATATTTTTTATTTTCAGATTGATTTGGTAGAAATAAAGCAGACTTTCTTCAATACATACAATAAGTCTTTGGCTCAAGCTGTTCATGGAGAAACAAGTGGAGATTACAGATGCCTTCTACTGGCTCTTATTGGAAATTAATCTAAAATGGGAGAAAGAAATGTGATTTATTTATTTGTTATTAAAGACAATATTTAATCATGCAAATTTTGGTAAATGAAATTTTATATTGGGATGGCAGTGCCTCCAATTTATAAATATTGTTTGTATTATTTTAAAGTTGGTAATTTAAGGTTTAAAATATTTTAAAAAAAGCTACAAATCAATTGAAATTTTAAAAACAATTATGTATCATGCCATTAACATTGATCTGTATTATTGTGCTTAAAATTAATTTTTTTTTTATATGAATTATTGTTAAAGACGATTGATAACCAAATAATATTTGGTTTTCTAAAAAAAAAAAAAATTGTGTTTCAATAAAAGCCATTATATATTTATAATTATTGAAAAATTAAGCCATTTATAATTGTCATAAATGTCTAAATTACATGGAAGACACACACACACTTGTAAAAGATTTCTTATATGTTTTATAAGCCCAACAAATTTTAAATTAATTTGAATTTTAAAGCTTATGCATAAAAGATATGCTTATAAGTACTTTATATATGTGTGGATATTATTTAGCAGATATAGAAAATAAATAACTATGTACCACAAGAGAAAATAAAATTATTGTTAATTACATGTTCTTAAATAAAGATGAATTATGAAAAATATGTTTGAGTGGATTGAAGAAGTGAAAGAAAAAAGTTGAAAATAAGTATGTTTTTTGATAAGCAGAGCAAGAAAGGACTTGGAGGATGTTATCCAAGATGGTATATGGATTCTGTTGTTGCAAATGATTAATAATGATAAAAACTAATTTCAATTTTTTGTCCAGAATTTTGGAGATGAGATAAAGCATTAATTAGGTTTGGATATCTTTCTTCTTTTTTTTTTAATTTAAGAATTTTGTAATACTTTAAAATAATTCTTAATTTTATTTTTTAAAATGCAAATATTTACAAAAAAAAAATAATTTTGATTTCAATGTGATTCTAAAGTTGAGAAGCTTGAATAAATTGTGTTAGGATATTACTTTCTTAAAAATGATTTAATAATCAAAAAACTGCATTGACATTGTAAAGGAAAATACTGATCATTTATTATGAGATCTTAGACAAAGTAACTAATTATATTAATAGTATTGGTGTTTATTCTATTATTAAAAATTGAATAAAAATTAAGTTTAGTGTTGTTTACAAAATTAAAACTTATTTCACATTATGCAATATTTAATCTGCTATTATACTGATCAATATTTTCATGAGAAAATATGTAGGGAATAAAAATCAGTCTTAATTGAAGATACCTTAAAATATATAACCTCTTTTTAATTAGACTAATTATAAAGCAGACTAATTACAAAACTATATGCACTATATATATAATGAAACTTAATAAGGGAAATATATAAAAATAATAGTAATACATTTGACAAAAATGATTTAGACATGTTGACATTTTCCCATAAGTAAAAAAAAATAATATTTTGTTTTCAACATTTGTTTTGCTATTGTCTAAGGAATAGTTTCTAAAATTGATTTTAAACTTTTAATAAAATATTAAAATTGTTCATATATAAATTCACAGAGCTTTTCAGATATAATTTTTTATTATTACTACTAGTTAAACATTTGATTTAGAAATATATGTTTTCAATAAAAATTGTTAATTTACATTAAAGTAAAACATATTGAGAGTTATAAGAATCTTCTGTTAACACATTGCTAACTTGAAAGCTATATAAATGTGGATTTTGTTTTTATCAATTTATTATAATTCATAAATCTTTTTTTTTTTAATGGTTTTTTTTTTATAGTAAAAATGATAAAAAATACAGCCTTATAATAAGATACTGTAGGGAAAAGGTCAAAAGCTATCCATCCATAGTCTATGAATGATTTAATTAAACTTTTTAAAACATAATTTAATAGAATTTATCAGCATCAATAAAAAGAGCTGGTCTGGTTGAAAATTAAATACTAAACAATACTATCAGATTTCAGTTATAATAATTTAATATTATTAGTCTATATTATTCTGATAGGAACAGATCAAGTTGTTTTACATATTAGTTCAGAGTAGGTATTTTGGAGTGTTTAACAGATTCAGACTATTATTTAATGATAGTAGAATAGAAGTTTAAAAAAAAAGGTTAAAGAGATCATTAACTTGTAATCATTGTATTGTTAGTTGCAAAAGGAAATCATTTGAAGTTTGAACACCTAAATGAATATTGAGCATAAGGATTATATTCAATTGGACAAACTGATCATTTTTTTAACTTTATTTACGTGAGAGTCAATACAGAACTTTAGCTCCTGAATAGAGTACTCTTAACATAATGTAAACATTAAGGCAGATAATAAAATGTTTTCAAATTTATAATAATCAAAGTTTATTTAAAGTCTGTAATACTGCTATAAAAGAAAAAGAAAAGCTAAAATAAATTATCCTAAGATAATAGTAAGCTATGACAAACTACTATTAAAGATTGAGTATATACTATTGACTAAGTAAGAAAATTAAAATAAACATACATTTGTGTTTATTCAGATCCCCAAAACAATTTTTATTAAGATTTTTTTTCTCTCCAAAATGTCAGTACATTGGTTTGTTTTAATTAGAAGATTTTATAACAATGAAAGCCATTTTTTAAATTCATTATTTTTGACCAAAATTTTTTTTGTTATTGCTTTGCAATAATTAAGAATATATTTGTATTTTATGTTAAGATAAATTTGAAAAGTAAATTCAGAACTATTACAGATAATTTTTTAATGTTTATATATATAATATGAATATGTGTTTTCTAACAGAAGCAGATGTGATGATTAAAAAGAGTATCTTGAAAGATATCTTCTCAAGCAATAATATTTTATCACAAATTGGCATGCTTAACACAATTTATTTTAATATTCCAAAGTGTGTGTGTATATATATATATATCACTTTTTTGTAATATGAATCTTACAAAATTATTTTAATTTCATCAGCATCTTTAAAATCACAAAAGATTAATCCAATTTCTCTCTGGATTTATATATCATTATCTTTAGACCATCATTTATGCCAGAACTTAAACATCATTACCATCACATCATCATTTATGCCAGAGCTTAAACTCTTATTCTACATTGTAATATACTAATTGTAAATAAATATTTCTGTTCAGAATACCATACATGTTCAGGAAAAAGACAAGATATTAAATGAATAATATTCATGCTGAGATTTAATAATTGATATAATAATCTTTAGGTAAGTTAATTTATAGTCTAATAAAATGATTAGTTAATAATCTTTAATATATTTATTCAAGGTGATAATGTTAAAAATGAGTATATTCAAATAAAATTACATTTTCAACTTGAATTGTAGTAGTCTATAAAAGTTATAATATTAATTTTATGGGTAGTACATGCTAACTGGGCTGGAAAGCAAAAAGCAATTGTTTGCCATTGTGAGTTTAACCTAACTTTTCAACTAAACTTTAGCTTAACATATATCCATATATATATATTTCTATAAAGTGGGTATATTTTCATTTGTCCTTTAAAAATTTAACAAGTCAAACACAGTCTCAAACAAATTGAGACTATTTGGCAATGATTCTTGTTCATCATTTGGTTATTTCCTATTACTTGAGCTACTCCTTTAGCATAATTTATTTTAATATTATAGCTGTATCATAAATACTAATGAGCCCTATACTATTAAGGTACATAATATACATTCTATTTATATAGAAAGATATTTTTAAAAGTCATATATTAAAATAAAGATATATAAATGAAAACAGATTTGTTTTTATTTTTTTAATGTGAACAATAATTAATTATTTTTACTTAAAAGCTTGTCATAATTTAAATATTGATCTACTAAGATAAAACTGTTCTAAAAATATATAAGCAATTATATAACTTTCACTACTTATAATGATCATATATTTGTGGTTTAATTTATAATCTTCTCTTGCCTAAATATCTAAATGGGTTTTTAAACTGAATTCTCATTTATGTGTATATGTTAAGGGCAAATACTGAGAAAAACTATCACATACATACTCAATCTAGATTTTTATATTTCTTTTCAACTGAAATTTAATTTACTTTTTTAAAACTTTAGTATTCCATAGAATTTCACTTTAATACTTATTTTATTTACATTTATTGATTAAAATACATACAGTGTTTGTGGAAATTATTTCTTAGTCATGAAAATTTTTTTGATTTAATCATAGTCACTATTTCAATCCTCTCTGACAGAATGATAATGAAAAGTTTAATAAGCTGTTTCTCCTCTTTGAATCTCATTTTCAATACCACTGAAGATGTCTGTGTGTTTCTTTTTATTTTATTTGCTATCAAAACTTTGAAACTTTCTATTCCTCATAAAATATTATTTATCGTTATATATTGAAATTATTTTAATTACATATTTTGTAAATAATATTTTTCAATAAATGTGGGGAGAGGATTCATGGCCTGTTTTTCATCATTCCTATTAACATATGTCTGTATACTTTTTTTTTAGTATCAATTTTGTGATTCTTTAATTAATGGTATTTATTCTTCATAATGAATTATTTTTTCATATATTGTAATTGTTTTGATAATTGTATTTATCCATAATGTTAAATTTTAAGAAAAAAAATTATATCAGCAATAAATTTTTTAGTTTACACAGTATGTGATGAAACTAAGATCATCTCTCAATTCTTGTATTATTAATAGTAAGCTTGAGTAATTTATGATTATCAGATGGAACTGCATTTTAATTCCAATCCCAGATTGTTTCCTGGCTTCACCTTTTTATCGTTGAAGATAGAGATTCTAAGCTGTTAATAATACAGATATGCATTTAACAACTATGTTTAATTTCATTTTACTATTCAAGATGACAACATGAAATTTAAAACCCTTTAAGGCCAATTTCTCAAATAATTATATAGATCTTATCTTAGGTCACTAAGTGTATATTTTAGAAGCCACAGTTCTTTTTTTATTTGTGGCATTGTAAGTTACTTAGTGTGGGTACTAAAATATATAGCTACTAACATAGAATCAGATCTTATACAAATGTAAGCAGTTGGGTTCAAAACTTTAAGGTGATTTGAATTTCACAGTTAGAATACTAAAAAGGACATAAAAGCAATTTCCCATTATTTAATTGCATTACTTTCATCTTAAAATTGCAAAGGTCATCCTTGATAAATTTAAAATCACTACCATGTAGCTATCATTCAATCACTATAGATAGCATTAGAGTGAAGAGTTGCTCGTTTTATCAAATTTATATATATATATATCAGATCTTATATAAATCGTTATTTTGAACAAACTAAAAATAGAGTTTTTCTCAAGCATTTAAAACCAAATGATATATATTTTTTTAGAATATATAATTTCTTGTACCATAAAAACATATAACTTCAACTTTGTTATCATATTTCTGCTGCAGCAACAAAGTATTAATTGTTAATATATATAATCACTAGATAGACACATTATTTTGCATTACTGAATAAACTTTTCATGTATCGTGGTGTACGTTTGTGTGTTATATTTATCAGAGTCAAATATTGAAACTATTCTCCACGCACTCAATTCTTTTTTGTTGTTGTTGTAAAATAGTTCTTTATTGTGAGGTTTGTCTATTTAAATGATAAAAAGTTGTTTTTAATATACATTATGATCACTAAGGGAAATGAACAGGATTTCTCATTTTATGCTGATGTGAAAATAATAAAAACATTGTGTATATATATTCTGAGCAAATATTGAAAGAAATTCTTAGTTTATATTTTTTATTGCTATCAACCACTTATTTCCCACGAGCAAGACTTGCGGTTCAAATCTAGTTGGAGCTCATAAATTCTTTTTAAATAATTGAGATCCTAAAAAAAGACCCCCTCCCTTTCCCATTTAGATATCTGGAAATATCTAACTATTTTAGTTAGAAGGTAAAAAAAGTATATTTTGGTTAGTCAGATGTATCAAATTTTAAAAAATAATAATTGTAATACGCTGTAAAACCAGAGTTTTCATTTATAATGAAAAGTGTCATAAACTTATAGGCATTTAATTCATATGGTATCTTTTTAATTATGCAACGTTAATGTAATTACCACTTTTTTATAGTTAGCGAATCTTATCACCAAAATACTGTAACAAATCCATTCATGATCTATATAATCATTTACTAGCAGTACTGTGCATACATAGGTTAATATTTATGTTAATATTTGTAGGAGAATGGTATTTTTTACCAGCTGTGAAGTCTACAGCAAATTATAATTATATTTTTCTCCTATGATAAGTGCACAAACACTAACTCAGATTAATCTAGAACTTTTATTATCCAACTAAAATAATTTAGATGTCCATTTACCAATCAATAAATAAATGACTAATTGATTTACCTATGAGCTTAATACTTTAAAAAGAAAAAAAACAGTCTTTCATAGAAACCCTCAAGTCCCTTGATGGAAAATAGTTTTTTGGAGTTGAAAAATGATCATTTAAAAATTTATTATAAAAATTGTTGATTAGTAAATTGTTCAGCAGGTGTGTGACTTTAAGTACATGATATAACAGAGTTGGGCTGTGATTTAAAGATGTTTAGTTTTTGTCATTATTAATGCAGTTAATTACACAAGGCAAAAGTTATGAGATATTTTTTTAGCTATCTAATATACAATAAAGCCATTAATGCATCAAAAATGTGTACATTATATGACAGTAGATAGTAAAGATTTAAAAGAAAATTTATAATTAAATGATTATTATGTGAGAGTATAGGGATTAAATTCTTTCTCAAAGTAGTTCAATAATCAGGGCAATAAATTACGATAGCAAAGATCAATAATAAGTGCCATCTTTATTAAGATTATTTTGCAATAAAATAATGAATCCTCCTAAATTATTTAAATGTTTATGTAGATGAAATCGAACATAACACTTTCAAAGAAATTAGAAAGAGAAAGTAAATGAATTTCTTAGAATATATGTTGAATTTTTTAAATTTTAGTTTACATACAGAGTGTTCATAAATTATTCATCCATAAGCTACATTTATTATATGTTATTAGTAATGGTATTAATCATTTTTCTTATTGTTAGATTATAAACAAATTTATTATAATATTCAGTTGCTGAATTGTGAAGAAAAGCTTATATTTCGAACATTTAGTCATTAACAGCAGAATGAATAAAAAGTGGATACTAAGTGAATACATTACAAATCAATACCTCTTTCCAGAAGCTTATCTTTAAATCTAGTTGCAATCCCATTCAGTATTCTTTTACTCACTGCCTATATTTTGGCCTCTAAAATGTAAAGAAAAAATATCACTAAATAATTATTAACACTAGTAGCCTTTTTAGAATTTTTTGCAGCAATAAACAGAACAATATTAGAAAAATTTAGCTGGATAGTCAGTATTTTAGTAAATTAGAATGTAGTACAGAAATTGGGGTGTTTATTTCTCATAACTACAATTCCACCTCCTCCATACCAATTGCATTCTGTACTTGGAAGTTTTGCAAAATAAAAGGAATGAAAGACCTTACAATAATGAAATTTTAAATAGGGAAGGGATGTATATGCAATATCTAAGTATATTTATGTAAACAAATGAATGATTACAGAAATTTGTCAGCAGTGATATTGCTAGATAACTTTCAATTACTAATGACAGCTTTTAAGTTAAACAATTTCTCTAATACTCTGCAAAAGCATTTTGACATGGAACTTAATTCCAAGATAGAAGATTATTGTTGGAAGTAAATCCCCAAGTCAAGTGACTATTGTGGATTACTAGAACAAATACTGCAGCTTAAATTCTATTAATTTTAGTTTATATACACTGCACAGGTGAAATCAGTCCAAAAAAGTTATTAATTTATTTTTGAATTAATTCTTTGTTTGTTGATGACTCACTTGCTAATGTAGAATATCCAGCATCTTTCTGGCAAATGGAGCATTGACTAATTGTGTTGAGAATTAATATAAAGTTGTTAAATTATTTTCTTCTATTTAACAGGAAATAAGAAAATACAATATATGCTCTATATTAACTTGGATAATATTAAAGAAATAAAGATGGCTGAATGGGTGGGTGCAATACCAATATTTCTTATTAATGAAAACTACTAACTAAAAACTTTTAAGAGATTAGTTGAAAATATCTATAAATTATTTAAACTAACAATTGATGGCTTTGAAATAGGTAATAAAAAAGATTACTGCCAATACAAAACACAATTACAAATTCTGTAGATGTGCATATATATATATATAATGCAGGTATATTTATATTGTTGGGAATCCTAAAGGTATTGTTTCAATCAATGTTAATACATTTTTTTTACATGATTGCAAATTGTCATATTTAAACAAATAATGTTATATTAGATATATTAATCTTCATAATGTAGAAATATTTTAAACTCTATTTTAAATATTTACACTTAAAGAGCAATGTGGTATATATTATTTACTATAATTATTCATAAATGAATGTTAATAAAATTTATTTAACATTTATTAAATCTAATTATAGATGTTAAAATATAATTTCAAATATTCTGATTTTAAATCAATATGTTTAATGTTACATTATTTGTTTAAAGACATAATTAGCAATCATAAAAAAAATTATTGCATTCAGATATTTACATAAAAAGTTATAGTTGTAATAAAATAATTGTGTAAATTTTAATGTAGTTTATAAACGATTAGTTTTAATACTAAATGCATGTCCTCCTAGCATATGTATAATATCTTTTGGTTGTAATGTTTGTACTACAAAGTGCACTCATATATAAATCAAAAATTGCATCAGATAACTATAATACTTCCTTCTTAAATTACAAAGCTTTTGATTTTATATTAATAACTTCTTTATGTTAAGATTCTGCCCAGAGAGAAGTAGGGTTACAGACAACTACAAGACATGATCATCAAGGTGGGCTAATTATAATATTTTAAAATGTAAAAATTAAAATCTTATTCATATCTAAAATCTATCTTTGTTTTTCTTTTGTCTTTTTTTGTATAAAAGTTTTTAAAACTATTTGATTAACACATCTAAGTATATTTTTATATAAGTATATCATTTAAAGTTAAAAAAACTGCCAATAAGTAAAAAAAATTCTGAAAAGTTTCCACTGGCTTAATTATATATAATCAAATACTTTATATGCAATTTTAGTACTGAGAAAATATATGGTCTGCCTATTGATGAAGTCACCATCCACTTACAAATGCAACAACAACAAAAAATCTTTGAAACCTAAAAAGTATAATTTATTAAGGAACTAAATTGGACAATAATATATTTAGAAAATAAATGTAGATTTTAAAATAGTAATATGAATGAAAACATTCAATTAGAAATTTTATTAGCAGTGATTTTGGCAAGTAAGTTTAAATGAAAGCAGAGGAAAACAAACTGTGAAAATAGTATGATTGAAAATTTGAAAATATATTTAGCAAATAAACAATGATTGAAAAAAGTAAATCATTTTTAATATCTGTCATCAATGGAATCATTCTGGATAAGTTAGTATTTGTTATGCCAATTTTATTTCTAACAAAATGTTTGCTTTCATCTCACATAAAAAATAACTCATTTTTAATTATAGTTTATTTGCTAAATATATTATTTTCAAATTTGTTTTACGATTTCTATGGGGTTTTTTTATGAAAAATATTAAACTTATCAATTACATTTTTCATTGTTGCATTCACATGTGGAATATGGATGCAACAGCAAGGATAGCATACACTTTATCAGTACCATAATTTTTTTAAAATAATTGTTTGAATTTAATACCAGGTAATGATTGCCTGACTACAAATACTTTCAAACATTTATTTTTATTTGTCAAAGAGGCACTATCAACTACTTTACAACCTCTTAAATGGTATTTGCTTTGAAGAAAATAATTATTTCAATGTAAATACAACATTGGCTACTATGGATCCTTAAAATTATTTCAGTTATAACATCTGTTTTTTCATTCATAATATTACGTTTTTTTTTTTTTATCTTATACTTTTTTCAAATTTATATTTAATAAGTATTTGCTATGGTTTTTCAAGTTTTTTATAAATATATTGTAATAATTATGGTGCCCTATCTGATGGGTTTCTAATTCCATTCTTTATTATCATAAAATGTCAGATGTTTCATTTGCATTGTTTTACAGTATAATTTTTAAAAAATTGAATTCTCAATTTTTTAAATATCTTCATTCTGAAATAGTAACTTATTCAAGTCACTTTGTTCAAATAATTTTTTTATTTTTACTACTACTAATAATAATTGTAAGTTTTGTTACTCATTAAGTCATGTAATATTTGAGCATCAGAAATAAAAGAATTGACTTTAAACTAGGGATTTTTATTTTTTGAATTCATTATCACTCTACACTGTACTAAATTGCACAAGACAGGTTTTTTCTCTTTTTTTTTATAAGCAATTTTTTTTTTTTTTAAAAAAAAAGTCATTTGCAGTAACTTTTATAATTAAAATAAGAATGAAAGTTATTATCACTATGTTCATGAACATATATAAGTGATATTTAAAGCAAAGGTATGATTGACTTAATGATTTGTACACTAGATAATGTATCTATCTTATTTTATAATTTGCTACAAAAGATTTTTCAATTGTAATAGTATTTGTCTCATTGAAATATAATACCATTATGATTACTCAATTTGCAATTTTTTAAATTATATCCTAGCAGTTTAATTATATAATAAGAGTGGCAAACCTTAAAGCTAGAGGTTTTTGGTCTGATTCCACCTGAAAAGATATAAAGTCATTTTGCCAAATTGTGCTATCTATTACTTCGTTGGCCAAATGTCACATGACTTCAGAGCAACTGACCTTACAATTTATTTTATTTTAGGAAAGTTGTAGATATTTACTGTACTAATTTCTTATAATGGTTGATATTTTAAAATTTTCACATATATTATTTGTTAAGATTGTTATTTTATATCATTGCTTTTCTTTATTTTTAAAAAATTATTTCACTATTTTGAGAAAATTTGTAATTTTAAATTTGTTATAATAAAGCATTTCATTACTTTTATGATTTTTTTTATTATTGTGACTTTTGAAACATTTTAAAAGCAATTTTAAATGACATTTATGTACGCATACCTGCACACATTCAAATTTCAAAACTAAAGTAGAAATATTTAGATGAAACTATTAGTGCACCAGTCATCAAACAGTGATCCACAGAGAAATCTGAACATTATTTACATTTTTTATGTTTTATTAATAATAAAACAAAAATAATATTCCAAAAAATTCCTTATATTCTGAATGACATTTTTTACCTTTATATTGCAATAAATTCATGGGCCAAAATAATACTGAAGTAGCATTTATAATTTTGCTATATTCAGTAGGTACATTTTATATTAATAAAATGTAAGTTCACTGATTATTTTACAAATGTATTTATCTTTTAAAATGTTTATATTAGTTGTCTGTGGAATTTAAAATTATGAATTTAGTGGTCCATGAAATCCGAAAGGTTGCTGACCACTGTATTAATGCATAGGCAGTGCCCAACTTATACAAATCTGGAAATATAATTCCTGGCATATTTAAAGTTCAAAACATTCAAAAAATGAAATATTTATGATATGTGAACATCTTTTGTGGTAAATTATTATCTTTTATTTTGATTTGTTAAAAACCATTTTTATTTTGTGCATTATGTGATTAACTAAAGGGAAAATCTAATTTATATGAAATTGTTTATACAAAAAGTCAAAGACACACAACTTACATAAAATGTACTTCTGTTGGTAGATTCTGTGAATTGATTCTTATCAATGAGATAAAAATATATTTTAATATAGAAAAACCTTGTTTAACTTCTAGGCCACCACCATTGGTTTACATATTGTTCATATATGCAAATCTTATTTATGAATTGTTTTAAAGAATAGCACTTTTTAGGGCGAAGCCAATTAATATTCTTGAGCATAATCATCTTGTAAATTTCTACTAGGCTTTTCATAAAACTTCATTAACTTTGGGATTCTATTTTTTTGACTATTTCTCACTGTCTTTAAAATTATTCAGCTCATTTATTAAAATATGCAAAATAATTAAAATATTTGCTTTATGTTTTTTTTAAAAAAAGGATAAAAAGAAATCTTGGGTGGGTGGCCCTTAATGAAAGAAGAGATAGAAAACACATGGATATGTTATATTGATCCATAAAACAAAAGTATATGGATGATTTTAAGAAGGTGAATTAGAAGAATAAAACAATGAATAAGGAGGTCAAAAATGACTCGCAGAAGTTAATATTAAACAGATGATAATATAGTTATAAATACATGTTAAAATGTAAGTTCTGCATATATTTAAATGTATTTTATGGGAAAGCACCATATATTTCCACTTTGATGATAAAGTGTAAGCATTAAGAGAATGCAATAAATTATTAAATGGCAATACAATCAAGATTCCTATATTAGCACTTTAGTATCCAACATAAAAAGATGATACTGCTAGCAAGTTAAATATAAGCTGTAAAAACCATATGATGTTTGTTATTGATGTATATCTTTTTTTTTTCAGATTTGAATGATGATTTCAATATAGTTTACAATTAAACATTAATAAAGTATATTTTTTACTAATATAGAAGCAGAATTATAGCTGTTAACATGCTGATGTGAGATAAAATCTTGCAGTTTTGTGATAATTATCTTGATATGGTATCAGTATAAAGAAGGTGGTTAGTTGTTCTACAATTTAACATTTGTTCAATGCTTACGCATTAGAATCTGTAATGGAGAGATTTTACCACTAATTAGTTAAATGCAAACTAGATAAATTTTATATTACTTAATGTACATTCCAGAATATTTATTTTTAAGAACCATGATTTTTTTTTTTTTTTGTTATATCAAAATCAATCCTAATGTAAATTTCATTATTAAATACAAAGTTTGGATATTCTAGTAAATTTTAATAGAAAGCAAACACTTAAGAGCTTTTACTACCAATAACATTGTTCTTATGTAACAGCTAGATTTCTGGAGACAACCAGCTATTTTTGTCACAATTTCTTTTATCAACTGACTGACACGTCTTGACTTAATAAAAGCAAGATATAAATCACAATCTTTCTCATAACATTTCTTGCATACGTTTGCCAACAATGTTTATAATATTTTTTGATTCTCTAAAACCAACTATACCTAAGCCTCAGACAACTCATCATTTATGACAAGAATCAATTTATTCAACTTCAATTTGATAATTTTAAAATGGTTTTTACAAATAATTTTACATATTCTGTAAATATATGAAAAAGATATAAGAATTTATCTTTTGTCCCTTTCAAAGGTTTTTCACAATTTTTTATGAAT
This sequence comes from Epiperipatus broadwayi, assembly GCA_028023455.1. Classification (NCBI taxonomy): domain Eukaryota; kingdom Metazoa; phylum Onychophora; class Udeonychophora; order Euonychophora; family Peripatidae; genus Epiperipatus; species Epiperipatus broadwayi. Next base: position 7,823,040 of record JAQFVV010012401.1, read on the forward strand.
GAGCCTTATAACTGAAAATTATACCAGAAATAAAAAAAAAGAAACAATGGAATCTTAAGCAAGGTTTTTTTTAAAACTTCCTAAAATATAAATCATTACGATAATACTTGAAAATAATAACTGATTACATTCTAATTTTTAATAAAGCTGCTAAAAAATCAATCCTAAAAATGTGATGTCACTTCAAATGACACATTTTCTTCTACTAGAAATATTTTTTTCTTATTGTATTGGAACCATATTTTAGTAGTTTGAATATATTAAAATACTGTGTTTGCATTATGTTTAGTGCATATAGAGTATATTAATATTGTTTGTATATATTAATATGAATAAACTTTTGATGAACTATGTCAAATATTTAGGCATTTTAATAAATAAAATTTAATAAAGATATTACTCTTTTGCTCATGACATTTTCCTTACTGTTATTGTAACGGTCAGATTTGTACATTTATGTAACAAAATCCAGATAAAATACACCAAACTTGACCAAAAATGAGATCCTGAATCCGATCAAGCTTCAACTCATTCACCATTACTCTGTGATTTAACACCTTATGAATGACATTTCTGAGGTTACACAAGGATCTCAATTTCTTCTATGAAACAGCTCCAACTAGGGAGAGACTCAGATAAGAACTAACAATTTAACTAAAAAGGGTTAAAATAGACTACTTTACTTGCTAATTGGCATAAGACTAAAGTTAATGTCAATGATTAATTATAATGCATATCACACATATAAAATAATGAATTTGGATTAGATTGCTAGCAAGAAAGATGTGAAACCAGTTTTATATTATAAATAGATTTATTAAAACAAAGTAAATCAAATGAAATGACAATAGTTATATATTATTAATATATGGGATCAATGCACGGTAGTGGATTAGACTAAATTATTACAGCAATCTCATCTAACATTTGTATAAGTGTGTGTACGTGCAATTAATAAAATCATGCCTATAATAGTTAATATGCCAAATTCTATTCTTTCACAGTGGTTAACTAATTTTACAAGTGAATACAATAGCCGAAGATAGATTACTCATTGCAGTCTTCATATAGCTGCTGTTTATGTATATATTAAAATGTGAGTGAATAAATAAGCCCAAAAATGATGTAGATTTAACCTAGTAACTAAAGATTTGACTTTCAGACTAATGCTTAACAGTTATTAAGGGAAAAGAACTGGCTATTTTTAGGTCCACATGTATATGTTATGGCACAGACTAAATATTAATAAACAAGATTACCATATGGATGGGTAATTATTCACGGGTTTCTGCATCGAATGCATAGTACCCTAGGACTGAACGGGTTCTACTAATAATGAATATATATAGTTAAGGGAAATTGGATAGACTACTCAAGTGTTCTGGGCCCTTAACCCCAGTAACAAACTTGTTGCTCTTACCTGAACTAAAAGAATGGGGGCAGCCTCCACTGTGAGTCCATGGAAGCAATGCAGCAAGACATTACATACAAATGTACTTTGTAAAAACACATCGGCAATGCATAAAACATACAAATATGTATATTTAATAATTAAGTGAGCCTAAAACAGATAGCTTCTATCTGTTTAGCTAACAGAACCTAGTTCTTAAATTAGCATTATAATTATGCTAACTAAAAAAGGCTAAAACTAAAGTATAATTAGTTTAAAATACTAAATCCGCATTTTTAATCATGACTGAAGGAGGGGAAAGTATATTTAATGGCAATTAATAAGACATTGATAAACATACTTTATCACTATCTCTAAGGCCAGTCAGTCTATTACTTCTAAATAATAGATATTAAAAATTACAAAGTATAAATTTGACTAAGCAAACCATAATAAACATAATATGTAGATCTAAATCAATCGATAACAGAATTGTTAAAATGGAGATTTTAATAATCATATTTCCATTAAAAGTTTATTAAAAACAGTATTTTCTGTTTCAAAACATTGGCATTTTATTATATAAAATAAATTTCAGATAAATAATTAGAACAAGATATAGGCATAACCACAGTCATGATTTAGAATAATTTAAAGAAGTAAAATTAAGATTTACAAGTGGATTCAGCAAGTTTTGTACAGATATGAATTACAGTATTTTAGACAAATTTAAATAGTGAACATTCAATTTACATTATACAAGCTAGCTTAAATATTAAGGATTACAGATTTAGAGATTGATTAAGAGCTCTTTGGTTTTTAGGGAGGATAATACCAATCTTTGTTGCAACTAATACTTCAGGCACATCAGATGGTAGCACTTCTCTGGATAGATGGTATGATTTAGGATGTCTTTGTGGCAGGCTGCTTCTGGAAAGTCTAACTTCATGATGATGGTTACTTGTCATTGTAATATGCAGTATAGGGTTTGAGATCACTATCTTCCTGCAGGAAAATGACCTACTCCACCATGTCAAAATAAAAATGGGCATAGATTCTGGTGGCAACATTTTTGAAAATTTACAGAGTAAGCTTAATAGAGTCAAAATATAGACTATGATTTTTAGATCCTATAATATTTGGTTAATAAAATAGATTTACAGGTGGTAAATCCACTAGCACCTATTTACTATCTTATACTCAAATTTATGAAATTGATTTAAACTTTTGTTTAAATTTTAAAACATATTTTTAACTTAATTTGGCACTGTCTCGATTCCCCAAAGACTTGGTAATAGTTCCAGCTCCATGGATTTTGCTCACTATAAAATACATTTTAGAAAAATATTGCAAAAATAAGATTTAAAACTTCACTCACTATATTGACACAGGGTGATGTAATTTTTTTTATAACTATTTCAATTTAAAATTAAGCATTAGAACTTCTAAATAATATTTAAACCATGTTGTGCTATATATGTATCAAGGTATTGTGTGAATTACATATATATACATGCGATTTTAAATGAAAAAATATAAATTGACATTTAAATAAAAAAATATATAATTTAAAAGATGTTGATTTTCAAAATAAAATATATCTGCCGTAATATACAAATTTAAGATAGTACATCTGGTTATTCATATATATATATATGCAGTGACATATATAACAACATACATGTACTCAGGGAGGGTTTAAATCTGGCACAGATGGCATTATTGGAAAAAAGTTGAAACAGATATGAGAGTAGGAATATACAGTTTCACTATGTCTTGGATAAAAAAAATATCTATAATTCTTTTTACCTCTAAAGCCACAGTAAGTATTTGGTAAACACTGATTTATATTCAACAATGTTAATTTCACAATAAATTTTTTTATTTTAAATTTGAAATAAACATTTTTAAAATCATACTTCATCCCATTGGATCCATATTGTAACCATATGGTGATATAACTATTGAAAATAATTAGATAGTTGACAGCATGCTTCTCAAATTTAAGTATACAATTAATTAATGGTGAAAACAATATTTAATTTTTCCATGCATGTTTTTTATAATAATAATGAGTCTCCAAGTAATGAAATATTTTTAAGTCCCAAAGTGATTGTATGAAATTTCTCAAACATTAAATTTATTAAATAACAAGATGTCTTTAATATGAGAATAATTTAATAAGTTATATATAATTGTAGAAGGGAGTGAAATGTATAAAAGAATATAAACAAGGTTTTTAAAACTCTTCAGTAATAATTAATCAGTAGTTTTAATTTAAATTATGAACATGTTCTAAGAGAAAAATAATGTTCTCTTTTTTGTAAATTATTTAATAGATATTTTAGCATTGAAAGAGAGAATGTTATTTGTAATAGAATTTTTTTTCTATAAAAATAAGATTTTACTACTTTTGGTAAATTTTATTTTATCAGGATTTTTTTTTCTTTTCTCTTTATCTCTTCAATGCAAAAACCAAATCAGTATAATTAAATGATTATTTTATTTTCCTTTTGCAAGAATTTTTTTTAATTAATAGTGTCTAGAATTTTATGTTAATTTAAGTTCTTGACTTGTTTTTCAATGTCAAAGTTTAAGGAGGGAAATATCTGAACAATTGTATTTGTAAAAGTTTATCCAATTAGTTGTTATAAAAATTATGTTGTAGACAGATTGTGATTAACTTGTTGACAAGATTGTTCTAAAAAAAGAAATAATAGGGATAGGAATAAATCACAAGACCCAAGTGTCTGGTAAGAAATATTTTATGACTTAGCCATTAGAGAGAGAGCAGTCATCTTAATGCAACTGATGAAGAAAGAAGCAGAGCTCTTGACCAAGCTACAGCAGAAATCTTAACCAAGCTATTGCATAGAACAGCAGGTTTTAATCAAGCCTTTAGCAGTATGTGAATTTAGTCTTGAAAATATTTTTTATAATGAGAACCATGTGCTAAATTCAGCTAAAAACTAGACATTAACTTACTCCATGTAATCTCTTCACTGGAATAAAAATGTAGATAAGTCATCCTCTAAAGTAATCTGCAACCTTGTCTTCCACCAAGAGCTTTGGGTCTCTGTTATTCTCATCTGGAAATTTTATTTATAAAAATAGATAAATTTTGCTCTTGTTAATGTGGAAATGAAATACCAGAAAATGGACAAATTAATCATGTTCATATGCAGAAGTCTTTAAGAAGAAAACAACTGGAGAAATAAAATTATAAATGGGAAGGATTCTACAGAAAAAAAAAACCATTGTTAAAGGTATTTGTGATGTGTGCACACTGTATTTTTATTAATAGTAAAAAAAAGTTTTTTTTATATGAAAGTAATTTTTTTATGTAAGAATTGATAATTTAAAATATTTTTATAAAGTCAATGTTTTCCATTCAATTTTCTCTTAAAAATTATCAGTTTTTTTTTTTAAAAAAAACATAATTCTTTTTAAAAACTTAACAAAAGGTTAGATTAATTAAGGTAAATCAAAGATTGTTATCTGTGATTTTGAAAATGTTGTTTTAAGAAAATAACTTGATGAATTAAAAGTTAATTTATGAATAAAAATCAACCGATTGATTATAATTTTTATGAATATATATATATATTATGAAATGAATGTTTAAAATTTCATACTATTATGTCATTTTTAAAAAAAAATTTAATCAATTAGTTATTAAATAATTGTTTTAAAATATTTTTTAGTCTTTATTTCTTGTGTGACTTTATTTTATGACAGCTTAGTGTTAGGATTTTTTAAAAATTATCCAATAAAACTACTTATATATAGTAGGGTAAACCTATGAATTATTTAAAGTGATTTATACTCTGCTTTACTTGTTTATTTATCTCTTGTTCACAGTAATAGTTTATAGTGTTCATGCTTCCAGAGATAGATTTGTGCATGACAGTTATTTGGATTTGGAGTTTATATGTAGTGTTTTTAGACTTACAGATGATTTCACTATTTTTGGTTAATCCTGGTTGGCACAAGGGGATAACCTTTAATGTTCAAGCACTACATTTTTACTTTACATTTTGCTTTATCATTTCTTTAAAAATTTAGCTTTTAGTTGGCCATTGCACTATTGGTAAAAAGTGGTCTGAGATTTGATGAAGCTCAGTATGCTTTTAGTATCTCAGCAGTATTTAATTTATTGTTGTATTTTGATGGAATAGCCATTAAGTAGGTGCATCCACATAATTATTGTTTATATTCCTACCTTGTTTTGGCATTGGTTAAAAAATTAGCCTGTTCTATAGTGGACAACTTTCAAATTTAATCACAAGATTGACTGTTGATTTATTTTATTGTTGATTATTCATGATGATGGATGAATTGATTATTACTTTTGTGTAATGCTGATGAACTTGTAGTTAGTTCTGTACTTATCTCTCATGCTATTTTCTTTTATATTTATTTTATATATTTTTATTTGGGGATGATGATAGTTTTTCATCTCGTAATTCAACCATAATGTGGTTTTCTGTTACAAATGGCTATCCAATTATGGGACTTTGTAACCCCAGATTTTTCCTTATTAACCCCCAATTTTCATATTGTTACAATTGTTGACCCAACTAGTGGTAAGTAACCACATAACTTTAATCCCACAAATACACCTGAAAAAATTCTGTAATTTGGTGCAGAATTAATTTTGAATGTTACTGTAAAATGTGACAAGAGTGTAGAAGATGATTGTTATAATTTGATTATAAATTATAAAGTAGTAATATTAATCTTTATTTAACAAGTTCCTATTTAAAGTTGAAAAGAAAACCAAAGCATGATTTTAGAAATTAGTTTTTTTGATTGTTGGAAGTTGTTTAGCTATACTTTCAGTACTGTTCATGGATGAAGTGTTTAGTAATTGCCTGAAGGTGCAATGTTTTTATGTAACTCCAAAGAGTGTTCTATCTCAGGCATTGTTGTAACTCATTTTTTCATATTTTCTATTTATCATGGTTCAGTTAATACCATGATCACAAGTCTCTACATTTCCATGAAAAGGTGAAAGGCATAGTTCTGTATATTTTCCAAGCCCTACGACAAAGGAGGAGGGCTGTGCAAAGAGTTTTTACATTATTATTTTTATTTTGGGTTTTATGAAGTTTATAGTGTCTAAATTGAGATAGGTCCTGAGTTTTTATGTTGCATTGAGTACTTATAGTCCAGTGTCTGGATTCTATATCTATCCAATGATTGCACACCACTGCATTTTTTTGTTGTCGGGTTCTTATTAGACCCTTGCAAAAGATTTTGATAACTGATTTATGATACGAACTTGTTTTTATACATGCTTATGTACTTATAATAAAAATACAATAGAAATAGAAATCAGTCACATACACATGACCATGATAAAATTGGAGAATAAAGCAGGGAAAATAAATAAAATAAAGCTAGGTTTTGAGATAATAAGATTGAAAGAAAGGCATATTAGGGTAATAATAATAGTAGTGTTAGGCAAGGGGTAATAAAGTCACATGGAACAGAAGGTAATGTTAAGCATATTTTATGAGATATTTTTAAAAGTTCATATTATTTATATTTCTTGTATAAACAAATAATTAACAGTTTTTCTTGAAGAGAAAAAGTTCTATAATAGAAACATCTATGCTGACAAGCAGAAAAGTGGAAAAAATGAAAGAAGAATGTCATCTGAAAGAAAATGAACAGCAACCAATAGAAGGAACCCAGAGAATAGAAGATACTTTCATGTTAGCCTAATTATTAGAAATGTTTAAAGAAAATTAAAAAATAAACAAAGAGAAGATGATGATAAACAATGAAAAGTAAATGAAAACAGAGTCCAAAGAAAAGTAGATATGTTACAGAAAATGGATCAAAACAGTAAAAATAGGGCTAATGAAATAGCAGACCGAATCAAACAAATTTGAGAAGTTCTGAATGATGTAAAACAAGGCAAAAAAGATGTGAAAATAAAACAGATATAAGAAGTAATGGGTAATAAAATTAGCCAAGTGCATGTGGCAATAGAATCTGTGAATAATGAAAATCAAAGAAACCTGGAATTAGTACAAAAGCATATAGGGGACCTGTCTAATCAAATTAAATTCCTGCATTTCAGAGATGATAAAATCAGAAAAAGAGTAAAAAAGTTGGAGTGTGACAATTAACAAGATGGTCAAACAGAAAAAATAGCTATATCTATATTAAAAAATGAACTTGAAAAGAAGAAAACAGGATAGGCAAAGATAGATAGTCAATATATAAACTAAATGCCTGCAATTGTAAACCAGTTCCCTAAAATAATGTTTTTTTCAGGGTAGCCACTGATTTTGTCAACACTCTGGAAATTTATTTCAGCATTAATGATTTGACTGAAGAGTACCCATCTTCAAGATGCATCATCACAGACATCATCCATATTCATAATTTTATTGAATTTAAGCAATAACTCATTAAGTTCTACTGGAGTGAGGATTGCCCAGGAAATTATTAAACATAGAGTATCCCAAGATAGTTATCCTCTTTCTGAGCCTTACACTCCATTTTTTTAGAAAGCAAATAGTGAAATTAAAAGTGTTCATTGCATATCTCTCAGAGTTAAAATTAAGAATATTATAATTGCATTTTAAGGTATGTTAAAGGATGTTTATCAGCACAGACAGGCATATTGAGCAGGTGGTTGAACTGTTAAATGCATTTTACAGTAGCAATCATGCAAATGCTGAAAAGGAAAGGGGAGTTAAATCTCTGAATAAATCAGTATACAGAGGAGACAATAATCCACATGAAAGCCATCCAATATGGAAAGTAAAAAATCAAACAACCACCATGGCACATAACAGAAGTGATGAAATGCTACCATGAAAAAGAAAAACTGGTAGCTTCAGTAGTCCTGCTGATCAATTAGAAGATCCAAAAGTGGATCGAACCTTCACCATGGAAATACTCATCAGGAAAATGATCTTTTATCTCCCATCAGAACACAATTGGAGGGATCAAAATTAGATAACCTCTCAACACAGAATTATAAGAGATATGATAATATTCCTCAGTCTCCCAAAGCAGGATGCGGTCATGTTTCTGACCAAGGAAACAAAAAAAGCAAAAGAATGAAACAGAGAAAAGAAAAAGATATACAGAAATTGGTAGTAAATATTATGAAGTATGATAGCTGTACTTTCAGTGTTAGTGGTGGATAGGTGGTGTTTTTATAGATATAAGGATGGAGTGTGTTTATGATGCTTCAAATATTTATCTTTTCATTACATCTATCTAAGGTTTAAGCTTTTTCAACTAATCCCCTCATAGTACCAGGGCTTTATATCAGTAGAATACAGTGTTGTCTACCAGGCACATAATTGTGTCGTGTATAAAACCTCATGAGCAAGATATTCCATTTGGCCAAACATTTCTTTGGTCATTTTTTCAACATACTTTCTGGGTAGTAATTGTGTTTGTGCTTAAACTTGTGTTTTGTGATGAGATTTTCTCTTCATCATAGTACTGGAAGCAGACATGCATATATTATGTCAATAGTTATCCCATCTCCAGAAACTCATATATTTAAAAAAATGTATTTTTGACAAAATAGCCTAACATGTCTTAATAAGTTATAACCCAATTGATGTGTGGAAATGTTAAAGAACAGCTAAGCATATTTAACATAAATTTTTGTTGTAGTAAAATAAAATTGGCTGAATCAAACCAAAACATCAAGAAAGGGGTTCAGCATAATTTATTTTCCCACATTAAGTCCAGGGTAATGTAACAATTTAGCTACATAGATGCATTAACAATAATTAGTTGGTAGCATTCTCCTCCAGTTTAAATATAAACCTATTTAATTAATGGAGAAAATAATATTTAACTTTCCTATGCATATCGCTATAATAATAATGGGTTTTCAATTAACTAAATATTTTACATCCCAAAGTGATAGTATGAAAAGTCACAAACATTAAATTTGTTAAATAATAATATGATTTTAATATGGGAATATTTTAATAACTTATAAATGATTGTAGAAGGGAGAGAAAACTATAAAAAAATGGAAACAACCTTTTAAACTCTTTTCAGTAATTATAATTAATTAGTAATTTTAATTTGAACTATGAAAATGTTCTGAATGGAAAGTATTTTTTCTTTTTTAATATTTTCATCTTAAAAGAGAGATAAAATTTTATTTTTAATAATATTTTTTTAAAAAAATAAGATTTTAAATTTTATTTTTAATTAGTCAGAGTTGTTTTTTTTTTTATCTTTATCTCTCTTCAATGCAAAAAGTCAAATCAATGCAATTAACTGATAATCTTGTTTTCTTTTTGCAAAAAAAAATTTTTAATTAGAAAATAATGTCAAGAATTTTATGATATTAATTTCAGTTTTTGACTTGTTTTTCAATGTCAAAGTTTAATGAGGAAAATAGGTGAACAATTGTATTTGTAAAAATTTATCAAATTGGTTGCTATGAAAACAATCAAGTTGGAGACAGATTGGGATTGGCTTCTAGGCAAGATTGTTTTAAAAAAACAGTAGCAATGAAAATAGGTCAGAAGACAGTGTCTGGTAAGAATATTCTGAATTTAACTGTTGAAGAGAGAGCAGTCCCAAATCTTAATCCAGCTGATAAAAAAGAAAGAAGCAGAAATATTCACCAAGCTGTTGCTTAAAATAGCAAGTTTTAATCAAACATTTAGCATACTATGAGTTTAGTCATTGAAACAGTATGATTTGGTCATCATACGGTTTCACCTACTAGATAAAATAGTAGTCTTCATTTTCCTAATTCAAACCCTAGAGGTACATATATATATAACTATACCCGGTAATTTAATAGAAATAAAAACATGTTTACACATATATGTGTGTAATTGTATATGCACACACATCTGCTATTTTTGTATACACATTTTGTAATATTTTTATTTTTGAAAAAGTGTATATTCGCATCTGATTGATATTATATAGTGTACACACCTTTATAATTTTCATATAAATATTTATCTTATGATTTGAAATTATTAAATTGGTTTTAAGCTGTGGAAATTGTATATATATAAGAACAAAGTTCTCTAAATTATTTCAAACCATCTTTGAAGTTATCCAATTAATAAATTACTTAATCACGTATAGTAATTAAAGATAAATGAAAGTTTCTCAGGTGTATGTTAAAATGGTTGCAGCTTAAATTTTTTTCAAAAAAGAAAAAAAAAGAAATTCACTGTTTAAAGAAAAAGAACTTTGTAAATCTTATAAATACCAACTGCAATAAATCCAGACTTTATGATTTTTGTAAAATAAAATTTTGAAACAATTAAGCCAATAAAATCCAGCTGAACTTAAATCTTGAAAAATAAAAGTGACAATTAATTAAACCTGAAATCAATCTAACCGATTCATTTGAAGTTGATGAAATTAGGACTTCTTAAGTTTTAAAGTCTAAAAATAAAGATTGCGAATGAGCTGTAAGAGAGGGGATAAGGAAATATAAAAACCCCAGTTTGAAAAAAAATCATGATCCATTTTTCTTTTACTCTCATGTTAACCTTTACCCAGGCAGTTTGCCTAGTTTTTGTCATGGAAACCAGGGGCTAGAGAAGCAAAGGCCACCTTCCCGGCAGCCAGAACTGTTTATGGAGACTGAAGACCCAAACCACAATCTACCTGAAAGAATAGCCCATAGATGAACCAGCTCAGAGAAAATCAGCCCATGTGTGTGTGTTTCATACTGTCAAGCAGCAAGCCTTCTGAGTAAACAACTGGTAACAACTTCTCTACCAATCTATATTTAATGCTATAGCAATCTAAATCTTTCCTAAAGCTAGCTATATAATATAAATAATGTGCACAAACTCTTAAACTCAAATCTCATAAATTAATTAAGCTATGTTAAATAAATGTATTCTCTCTTAAATTAATTAAACTGTATTAGATAAGTGTATTTCAATCTGTATAATTTTAACATACTTTAAAAGTTAAATTGTAAATCTTGCCTGATCTCAAATTCTTAAATCTTTTTAAATTCAACTTATAAATATTATTATTGCCTTATTATTTTCTCTATTTACGTCTATACTTTTGCATGCATATATATTATAACGATCCGGATAAAAAGACTTATGTAATCTGCACTACGGGGCGCCATCTAGGCATTTGAACCTAGAAAAATTTATAAAGTAGGCAGATACGTAAGAAAAAAAATTTTTTTTTTTTTTATTTTGATTCCGGTCGTTAGCCCATGTCGCTAGCTCAGTGGAATAGCAGAGATTAAATAATATAATATCTTATCTAATTATATTTCAATATTAAAAAATAAATAAAATAAGCCACTGCCAGTAATTAACATACAATTATTTATTTATGCACATATATATAAGATTTAAAATTATTTTAGTATTAGTTTTACATTTTAACATTTAACATTATTTTTAACTTTGATTTTTGACTTTAATTTACCTTTAATTACTATTACATTCTGATTTTACATTTTAATTAAGTTCGCACAGATGGGATTATAAAAGCTTGTTATAATAAGTTGCTATAGATCGGTTACATAGATTACACGGTTAAAAACATTCCAAAGTAAGCATAAGCGATCAAAATATAAAATTATTGATTACTGACAATTGCGGAGGGAAATTTATATGTAACCCAATAGTATTCACCATAAGATACTTGCATTGTCACCAATAACTTAAAAGACATCCGAATAAATACATTTTAGATACTCACCGTGAGGTATCATTATTTATCGAATGTCTATATATTTTGATCAAATATGAAAACGCAAAACATAGTTAACCGATAAACAATCCATGCAAGCGTCTATAAACAACTTAAATTTAATGCATTTTTATTTAGAATCGAGTCTGAATACTACATAGATTTGCATTGAAATTAAAAATATTCTATCCCTATTTAACCTTAGGCTAAAATTCGCAGTCAAACTGGCATCAATCCATCTGATACATCGATGTATTCAATGTAATACGAAATACGGCAGCACCAAAAGAATTAAGAAAAGACATTGACTCTCAATCAGATAGGAATATTACATCTATCTAACGAGAAGAACAATAAAAAAAAAACTCCATAGAAAGGAACTGCGTTCTCCGTCTTATAATTCCTTCCATAGGCAAACGGGTGAGTGCGGCGTATATATAAACGATTCTGCCCGTAGCGAATCTCCGATTACATCTACTAACTACATCAATATATCCAATCCATTGACCCAATCTAACAACGACATAAATAACCCAAGATTACCCTCCCCTAATATAACTTTACAAATCTATACAGCCATTCACACCCGACTTAAGTTTAACATTTTTATAATTAATTTAACGGAAAACAAAAATCATAATAAAACTTAAAGAACAAAAAATAAATAAATGGAAATGATTTTACAAAATAAATACATTAAATAAAATTATAACTAATTAATAAATAATGTTGGTCAGATAGAATAAAATTGCAATCATTTAAATCTGGAAAGTTTTTAATTTACTGTTCATAAATTTTAAAGTTCTTACGGTTATTTAAATAGTTCATCTTCATATATTCCTTGCCGTTTGAACGTGAATTCCCACGTCGTCCGAAGATTGGTATCCTGTTGGCCGATTTATTTATCCATCCGGAGATTTTTTAGTGTAGTGGGTCCTCAATGTAGAAACGATGGTTCATTTTTCTTCCTTTCTTAGCAGAACTGAAGGGATTGAAGCTGTGCGTCTTTTTCAATCCCCTCAGCACTAACACCTAGCTGTTACATCGTAATAATCATCAATAACTCATCACCAATTAATAATTTCCAAATTTTCCTTTTATACGTATTCGAAGGATTGACTTAACATTACGTCACCGATGCGATGGTCCTTTCGCTGCGGTCCGATTCCATAGGGATTTCTTCTTATTTGCTAACAGTTTCTATTGTTTTCTTATCTGACCGGTGTTTTTACATTTAAATGCCGAAGGCTGGTTTACATTTAACTAATTAACAATCATTTCCATTTCTGATTAATTAACCTGTTTTCCAAATCAAAAATATGTTTAAAGATAAATTTAAAGATATAATTTTATCTCCAAATCTTTTTAAAATTTAGTTTTAAAATACTTTTTCTTTAATAAATTTTTATTTTAATAATTTTTCATTATCTGTGCGATTTAATATATAAGAGTTTAAGATGATATTTAATTTCCATTTTTAATTCTTAAAGAAAATTTTTAAATGCGAACTTTTTAATTTACTTTCATGTTTAATAAATAAAAAAAAACAACAACAATGTAACGAACGTCTGTGCTCGTTACAATATATATATATATATATATTGCAGGTTCATCCATGTTAAAAACTTTTAATATTAATATACTGACATTTTGACTTGGTCACACAAGCTATCCACAGAGTTATAAAAGGTAGAAAGACAGTTGTAGAGGCACTACAATCACTGATTTGAATAAAATGTTAAAATTCCACCAATAGCAAAAAATGTTAAATTTGGGAATGTTTTTTAAAAAAATCTTTCCAAATAGGAGGAAGTTTGCATGTATCATCTCGCTTATTGATACAATCTGGCCTTTTAAGTATCTCAATGGCTTCTCTAATTTTGCATTGGTAGAGATTATCACATCTGGATATGATCCTAGTACTAGAAAAATCAATTTTATGACCTGAATCTATAGTATGGAGTGAGAGTGCTGATGATAATGAGTGTTGTTTATCTGAAAGAAGAAATAAATCATATTAATAGTGTTTTATTAGCAAATAGTTATAATTACAAATTTATAAAAAAAGTCTTATTTCAAGCCTGAAATAGACAAAATAGGAAACAAAAAGATGATAAATCAGCTATTAGGATTTGTGTTCCATATGTAAAAGGAACTACAGACAGTGTCGGATGTATATTAAAATGCTATAATATAGATACAGCATTTTCTGCTCATCAAAAGATCAGCAATATAATAACCAAGTCTAAGGATTCAATCCCTCTTGAATCTCATGGTGTCTATCAAATCTCATGTAAAAATTGTAAAGCTTTTTACATAGGTATGAGTAATCGTCATATCAGTGTTAGGAGAGATGAGCATGCTAATGCAGTTAAACAACACTCATCATCAGCAGCACTCTCACTCCATACTATAGATTCAGGTCATAAAATTGATTTTTCTAGTATCAGGATCATATCCAGATGTGATAATCTCTACCAATACAAAATTAGAGAAGCCATTGAGATACTTAAAAGGCCAGATTGTATCAATAAGTGAGATGATACATGCAAACTTCCTCCTATTTGGAAATTTTTTTTAAAAAAACATTCCTAAATTTAACATTTTTTGCTATTGGTGGAATTTTAACATTTTATTCAAATCAGTGATTGTAGCGCCTCTACAACCATCTTTCTACCTTTTATAACTCTGTGGATGGCTTGTGTGACCAAGTCGAAACATCAGTATATTAATATTAAAAGTTTTTAACATGGATGAACCCACAAAATATATATTTTATATATTTAACCCATGCAAATCTTCGTTTTAACATATATATATATATATATTGTTAAAATGCATTTATTGATTTATGCTGTGCCTCCAGAGCAGAGATTATTAATTAGTATAAACCTAAAGAGACCCTTTTGTTCTCCAGTAAATTAATGTATGCTGTTTGACATATTTATAGATCTCTGGTCTGAAACCTACTTTGATATATTAGTTGAGCTGCTATGTTTAGCTTAATATCACATATGTTGCTTATTAAAAGGTCTGTTTAGTTAAATACGAGAGAGTGATAATTTAAGGTATATTCAGTAGTTAGCCCAGTTTAAGTCCCAGATATGCTTTAGACCCCATTAATGTATTTTCATAGAATATTTAGTTAATTAATAAACTAGATCCTTTTAATAAAAGTCCTCTTTAGCACAATTTCAGTGTTTATTTAACTAACTGGTGTAGGGTAGTTGCTGAAGAAACTATAGATTTCGTGCTTTACTAATTGTAATAATTAATATTTAGAAAGCGTTGTGAATGAGTTTTATGAAGCACTGAGATGCATTCCACCTTGCTATCATATAATTATTAAGATAAGATTAGGTTTTAAGGACTATCTTATCATCCCTAGTTCGGACAGCCCTCTCTCTTGAATGGGATAATGATTTTAAGGGTCATTCCCATTACCTCCTTCAGAACTGGAACACCAGAATCCAGCATCTTATATTATGGCTGTTCGATCATCCGAACTAAATGTTCACATATAGCAAGCGACCGATACCTGAGAACCGAGTAAACGTTACTGAATCTCATGAGTAAAGGCACATTCAAACCGCATCTCTGATGTAATTTGCATATCGCCATAGGCTCAGAAGCTATGCTACAAAATGCCAGTTCATCTGCTGTTATATTAATTGTTCAGCATTGATCTGAACCTCGAATCTGGTTTATCTAATAATAACTACATAAAGAGCGCATTGACTGCTCATCACATAATAATAAATTTAAATACACATTGTATAAAGTTGACACTCTCTTAAAATTTAACCCTTAATACCCTAGTAGGAATGACAGAGCATAATTAAACATCAGTATAGATGTATAAATAATTATTAATGTATAAACAATGTAATAAAATGATGATGATCATTAAGTACAATTGATTACAGAATGTGTAGTTCGTATTTTTACCATCCCACCTGCGATTGAAATATGCAGCATATTTAATTGTTATTGTTTGTGTTTTGTCAATATTAAATAATTTTAAAACATATTAACGTCTATAGTATTATTCACTTTGTTTATATTAAATCACCATCCATAATTATTAATATATGCATTAGATAATCAGCCGTAAGTTGTGTGAGTGTGTGTGGTTAAACTATAAAGCATTTAGTTAATTATCCTTGAGTCTCTCGCTTTACCCTTTGCGACTGCCGGTGCAGAAATTAAGTGATTACAAGTGTGACCTCATATATGTCATTCATAAGGTAGTAAGTCAGGGAGGGTAGGTGAAGAAGCTGAGGTGTGGTCGGATTTGGTCTCAAACCCTCATCTAGATCAGCCTTGGTATAATTTACCAAAACTCTGGATTTTGTTGCGTGAATGTTCAAATATGACTGTTACATCATAAAAGTGGTTTATACAATAAAAACTGTTAAATTCATCTAAAAGTTAGACATCATCTTCCACATAACCTACCTTCATCAAAGTAAAAATTTAGAAAAGTTACCCCTACAATAATCTGCAACCTTCTCTTCGAACAAGAGCATGAGTCTGTCTGAGTTAATCTCACCTGAGAAATTTATTAAAAGAAAATGGATAAAATTTTGCTGCTGTTAACATGGAAATGAAATACTCCACATTACATAAAGGGCAATAATCTGGGAATGAAATACTGCATACCATATAAAAACAGATTAAACATGTTCATGTACAAAAGTCCACAAGAATAAAACTTAACTGGAAATTATAACTGGGAAGAACCCCATAGAAAAAAATATAACCATGGCTGAAGGTATTTTTGTGTGTGCACACTATTTTTCTTAGTAGTAAAAAAAGAACTTTTTATATAAAAGCAATGATAGTTTTTGTCAAGAATTGATAATTTTCAATATTTTCATTAAGTTAATGTTTTCAAATTGTGAAGCATATTTTTCTTAATCCATACAATTTTATTTTTTAGAAAATTTAATTTTTTAAAATTTTTTTTTGTGTATGAAATTTTTTTTTCCCCAAAAAACTTAACAAAAGGTTAATTAAGCTAAATCAAAGATTGTTATTTTTGATTTTAAAAATGTTGGCTTTTAAAATGTTATTTTAAGGAAATAGCTTAATGAATTAAAAGTTCATTTATGAATAGAAATCAATTGACTGATTATAATTTTTATGATAATATTATTTTTTTGATGAAATGAATGTTTAAAATTTCATATTATCATATCAATTTTTTTATTTATTATTAATTAATTAGTTATTAAATACATGTTTGAAAATATTTTTTAGTCTTTATTCCTTCCAACTCATGTTACATGAATTAATTGGCAGAGTGTATGGTTTTATTTCAAGATAGCTTTGGGTTGTAGGATTTTTTTAAAAATTATCTCAATAAAACTATTTACATATAGTAGGGTGAACCTATGAACTATTTAAAGTGATTTATAATCTGCTTTAATTCTTTATTTATCTTTTGCTCTCAGTAATAGTGTATAGTGTTATTGTTTCCTGAGCTAGATTTGTGCAAAACAATTAGTTATTTGGATTGGGGAATTAGGTGTAGTGTTTTTGGACATCCAGATGATTTGATTATTTTTCTGTAATTCTGGTTGGCAAAAGGGAATATTTTTTAAAGTCCAAGCACTACTTTATATTTCATTTTATCATTTCTTTAAAAATTTAGTTTATAGTTGGCCCGCACATTAATGGTATTATATGGCCAGAGTATTGATGGCGGTCAGAATGTTTTTAGTACCTCAGCATTATTTGATTTATTGTTATATTTTGATGTAGTAGCATGTAAATATGTGCATCCAGATAATTACTGTTTGTATTTATGCCCAGATTTGGCATTGCCTAAATAATTAGCCTGGTCTACATTGGACCATTTTCAAACTGAATCATGAGATTGAATGTTGTTTTTTTATTATTGATCATTTGTGATGATGAATGATTTTTATTTTTGTATCATGCTGGTGAACTTATAGTTAGTTCTGTGCTGATTAGTTCTATGCTGATCTCTCATACCCATTCCTTTTATATTTAAATTTTGTATTTCATTTATATGGGGATTATCATGGTTTTCCATCTCATAATTCAGACCTAGTGTGGTGTACTGAATGGTTACCCAATTGTGGGACATTGTAACTTCAGATTCTCCCTTATTAACCTTCTATTTTTTGTATTGTTAAAATTGCTGACCTAAAAAACAAAACTCTATTTTGATGCAGAATTAATTGAACATATTACTGCAAAATGTGACAAGAGTGCAGAGAATGGATGTTATAATTTGATTATAAAATAGTAGTATTAATGTTTATTTAAGGTATTCATATTTAAAGTTGGACAGAAAGTCAAAGTGTGATTTTGGAAACTGGATTCAGTTTTTGATTGTTGGAGTTTGTTTAGCTGTATTTTCAATTGTTGGGTTAAGGATGCAATGTTTTCATGCGACTCCAAAGAATATTTTATCTTGGGCACTGCGTGATTTCATTTTTTTCATATTTCCTATTGTTTATCATAGTTCAGTTAATGTAGTCCTTCCATGATCCACAGCCTCTCAGTCTCCAAGAAAAGGAGCAAGGTATAGTTCTGTATTTTCCAGCTTTAAAGATTCAAAGGAGCAGGTTTTGCAAAGATTTTTGCATTAATTTTATTTTGAGGTTCTGTGTAGCTTATAGTATCTAAACTGAGATATACCTTTGAGTATTCATGCTGTATTGTGGACTTATAGTCCATTATCTGGATTATGTATCTATCCCTGGATGGCAGGTCACTATGCCTTTATTTGCTGTCAGATTTTTATTTCCTCTCTAAAAAAGGTTTTGATAAATGGTTCATGACATAAACTTATTGTACATGCATATGTACTTATAAAAAAATACAAGAGAAATGAATATCAATCACACACAAATGAACAGGATAGTATTGTAGAATAAACAAATAAATTAATCAAATAATGGTAGGTATTGAGACAATAAGATTGAAAAAAGACAGATTAGGGTAATAATAATAGCAGTAGTGTTAGGCAAGGTGTAATAGAGTTGTATAAAAAAGGAAGTGAAGTTAGGCTTACTTTATGAGACCTTTTTAAAAGTTAATATTTGTATTTACTGTGTAAAAAATAACAGAGTGTTTCTTGAAGAGATAATGTTCTGTAATAGAAACATCTATGATGACAAGAGGAAAGGGGAAAAAAATGAAAGAAGAGCATGATTTGAAAGAAAATGATTAGCAACCAAATGGAAGAAACTCAGAGAATAGAGGATTCTTCCATGTTAGTTTCTTTATTAGAAATGTTTAAAGAAGATAACAAAAAGAGATAAACAAAGGGAAGAAGATAATAAAGAGAGAGAGGAACCAACAAAAAACTTAATAAATAAAGGGAAGAAAATATTAAGAATGAAAAAAATGGAAATTAGAAAATAAGAATCAACAAAGAGAAATGGAAAGTAGAAAAGTAGTATAAAAAATGTTGAAAGAAATAAAAGTGGATATGCTACAGAAAATGGATCAAAACAATAAAAAGATGGCTAATGAAATAGCAGAGACAAAACAAAAAAGAACAAGATGTGGAAATAAAACAAAAAAATAATAGATAATAAAATAAGCCATGTATAGGAGACAATAGAATCTGTGGCAAAGAAGCCTGGAATCTGTACAAAAGCAAATAGAAGACCTGGATAATCAAATTAAGTTCCTGCATATCATAGATGATGATGGAATCAAAAAAAAGTTGGAGGATAAATTTACATTCGTAGTCAAGATCATCAAACTGGAAAAAATAGCCATGTCTATATTAAAAAGGAAAGAACTTGAAAAGAAGAAAATAGAAAAGTCAAAAATAGATAGGCAATATATAAAAAACAAATACCTGGAATTGTAAACCAGTTTGTTAAAATAAGGTCTTTTTTAGAAAATGCTGGTGACACATCTGTTTGAATTTGTCAACAATCTTAAAGATATTTCAGCAATAATGCCCTGATTGTAAAGGCAAAACTAGCAAGAACTTGTACTCATCTTCAAAGATCATTCCAAGCATGGTGAGATTCATTATTCATTTGCCCTCATAACTTTATTGAGCAAGCAAGCATTTTTGAAGTGTGACTGGAGTTGAGATTACTAGGATAGAATTAAACATAAAGTATTCCAAGAGATGTGTCCTTTAGATGAATCCTACACTTCATTTTTAGAAATGATGTGCTGAAATTAAAAGCACTCACTGCAGATCCTCTCAAAATTATAAATTATAAGAAATGTTATGACACAGTTTTCCAAACCTTATTGAAAGGATGTTAATTATCACAGACAGGTATACAATTAAGAAAGTGCCTGAACTTTTAAATGCATTTGATAGTAGCAAACCTGCATATGCTGAAAAGAAAGGATAATTTATACTTCCAACTAAGTCAGCAAATAGATGAGACAATAATTCACATATGAATGCCATCCAATATTAGAAGCAAAAAATCATGCCACCAACATGGTACCAGAACAGGACATGAAATCCCACCATGGAAGAGAAATTCAAGAAAATCCATTAGTAGCATCAATAGTGTAATGGGCACATACGTACGTTACATTGTTTTTTATTAGTAAACATTAAAAGAATAAAAGTTCGCAAATAAAAACTTCTTTTTTAAGAATTAAAAATTGAAAATTAAAAAATCATCTTAAACTCGTATATATATAATATCGTACAGATAAAAAAAAAATTATTATTAAAATAAAACTTTATTAAAAATAAAAAATAAATATTTTAAAAGCAAAAACTTAAAAAGATTTAGAGATAAAAATATATCTTTAATTTTGGAAAACACATTAAGTAGTCAGAAAATGGAAATTATTGTTTAATTAGTTAAATGTAAACTAGCCTTGGGCATTTAAATGTATAAGCAACAGTCAGATAGAAGAGAAAAACAATGGAATCGGACCTCAGCAAAAGGGCCATCACATCGATGATGTAATGTTGAGTTAATCCACAAAATTAATATAAAAGGAAAGGTTGGAAATAAAATTAGTTATTATGAGAGTACAGATATGTGTTAGTGTGGAGTCGAAGGAGAAGGGATTGAAAAGATGCACTCTTCAATCCCTTCAGTTCTGCTAAAAAAGAAAGAAATGACATCGTTTTCTATGTTAAGGACCAGCTCAAGTAAAGATCTCTGGATAAATAAAAACAACAGCTAACTGGATACCAATATCTTCAGTACAGCATGGGAATTCCTCTTCAAAATTACCAACAATGGCAAGCAACTGAAAAGGATAAAGCTGGACATTTTAAAAATCATAAGAACTTTATATTCATTTGAAAACAATAAGAACTCTAAATTCTCAACCTTTTAGTAAATAATACAAATAGAATCCTATCTGACCAACATAAATTAATGTTAATAATGTTATTTGATGTATTTTTTTTTTATTTAAAATCATTTCCATTTATTTTTTTTTGTTCTTTTAAGTTTTTAATATGATTTTTGTTTTTCGTTAGACTAAATTACATAAATGTTAAACTTAAGTCGGGCGTGAATGGCTATATAGATTTGTAAAGTTATATTAGGTTATTTGTTTCATAGTTGAATTAGATCAATGGATTGGATATATTGATGTAGTTAGTAGATGTAGTATGAGATGCACTATGGGCAGGATTGCATATATACGCCACACCTTCTGTTTGCCTATGGATGGCTTTGTAAGTCGGCAAAGAACCGCAATCCATTCCTAAGGAGTTTTTTGTTTATTGTTCTACTTGCCAATAGATGTAGCATTCCTGTTGGTGGAGAGACAATGTCTTCTCTAACTCTACTTACTGTTCAGATGTACATTCCTGACAGTATAGTATTTTGTGTTGTCGTATTTTCATGCTACATTGAATACATAAATATATCAGATGGATTGATGCGGTTTGACTGCGAACTTTTTGCCTAAGGTTAAATCAGGGAAGAATATTTTCTTTTCAAATGCAGATCTATGTAGTTTATTCATACTCGACACCCTAAATAAAAATGCATTAAATTTAAGTTGGGTATAGATGTTTGCATGGGTTCGTTACCAGTTGATTATGTTTTTGGTTTTCATATTTGATCAAAATATGTAGATATTCGGTAAATACTGATACCTTACGGTGAGTATCTAAGATGTATTTATGTCAGATGTCTTTTAAGTTATTGGTGTCAATGCAGTGTCTTATGATGAATACCATTGGGTTTCTTGTATTCCCTATGCAATTGACGGTATCAATGATTTTGTATTTTGATCGTTTATGTTTATTTTGAAATGTTTTTTGACCGTGTAATCTATGTAACCGATCTATACTCAACATTAAAAACACATTTTATAAACCCATATGTGCGAACTTATAAAAAATTAAAATGTAAACTTATAATATTATAAAAATTAAAATGTAAATTTAAATTCTAAAATCAAATTAAAATCCAAAGTAAAAGTTATTCTAAAATAATGCTAAATTTTATATATGTGCGTAAAAAAATGTTTGTGTGTTAATTACTGGCAGTGGCTTATTTTATTCTTTTTTATATATTCTTAGATAAGAATTTATTATGAAATTTAAATCTCTGCTACTCCCTGAGCTAGTGACAATGGGCTAATGACCGAAATCAAAATTTATAAAAATAAAAAAAAATATTTTTTTTGGCTTACATATCTGCCTACTTTATAAATTTTTCTAGGTTCAAATGCCTAGATGGCGCCCTGTAGTGCAGATTACATTAAGCTCTAATTCTCCGGATCGTTACAATAGTAATATCAAAATCTGAATAATTGGAAGATCTAGAAGTGGATCATACCTTCATCAAGGAAATACTCATCAGAAATATTGTTTTTCATTTCTTTGCAGAACACAGATATTTAGATAAACCAGAAGCAGATTATTTTCTCAACACAAAGTTACAAGAGATGTAATCATTGATCTTCAGTTTTCCAAATCAGGGTACAGTTATGCTTTGACCAAGGAAACAATAAAAAACAAAAGAATGAAATAGAAACAGAAAATAAAAAGATACTTTGCAGAAATTGGGGCAAGTATTATAAAGTATGATAGCTTTTCTTTCAGTGCTCATGGTGGATAGGTGATGTTCTTATAGATATAGAGATGTGCTCTGTTCATGACACTCCAAATATTTATTTCAGCATTACACCTACCTAAGATTTTTTTTTTTTTTTCAATTAAGCCCTTCAGAGAAGCAGGGTTTTATATTAATAGAATACTGGGTTGTTTACCAAGGCACAGAACTGTATCATGAATGTGGAGCTTACAAGACTTATAAAGTAAATGAGCAAGGTATTCCATTTGGAAAACATTCCTTTGGTCATTTTTTCAATGTGCTTTCTGGGTAGTAAATGAGTTTGTGCTTAAACAGATTTTTTTATCATGCTCATGTTGCATTACAAACTTGTACTATCCATTATGGTTCTGGAGGCATGTATATATTATGCCAATCATTACACCATCTCCAGAAATAAAAAATATTTTTTTAAAAAATAAGACAATTACTTTTGATCAAATATCCCAACACAACTTAATAAATTATATCCCAGCTTGTAAGTCTGTGGAAATGTTAATGTACAGCTAGCTAGGAATGGCTAATAAATTTTTGTTGTAGTGAAATAAAATTGACTTCAACTTAATTTCATTTCTTATATTAGACAAGGGTGATGTAACTATATAGCTACATAACTGCATTTAAAATATTAGTTGGCAGCATGCTTCTCAAGTTTAAGTGTAGAATTATTTAATTAATAAAGAAAATAATGTTTAATTTTCTCATGCAAATTTTTTATAATAATAATGGGTTTTCAATTAAGTAAATATTTTAAGTCCCAAAAATTAAGTTATAAATGACTGTAGAAAAGAGAGAACACTATAAAGGAATTTTTAAAACAAGTTTTTTAACTCTCTTCAGTAATTACAATTAATTAGTAGTTTTAATTTAAACTATGCAAGTGTTATAAGAAAAAATAATTTTCTTTTTTTTTTTTGTTTGCAAATTATTTAATAGATATTACTTTTAACTTAAAGAAAAAGTTTTATTTTTAATAGAATTTTTAAAAATGAAAAAAAAAATTTTTTTATTATTTTTTGTAAATTTTATTCTTAATTAGTGTCTTTTTTATTTTCTCTTTATCACTATTCAATGTAAAAATCAAATCTGTACAATTAGATGATTATCTTGTTTTTCTTTTGCAAGAATTTTGATTAGTAATGTCGAGAATTTTATGATGTTAATTTAAATTCTTGACTTGTTTTTCAATGTCAAAGTTTAAGAAGGGAAATAACTGAACAATTGTATTTATAAAAATTTATCTAATTGATTGTTGTAAAAACTTAATGTCTGAGACAGATTGTGATTGGCTTGTAAAAAAGATTGTTTTAGAAAAATAATAATAATAATAATAATAATAGCAATGTGATTAGGTCAGAAGACTCAAGTATCTGTTAAAGGAAATGCTTCTAACTTAGCTGTTGAAGAAGAGAGCAGTCAAGTCTTAATCCAGCTAATAAAGAAGAAAAAACATGTCTTCACCAAGATGTTGCATAATAAAGCAGGAATCTTGAACAAGGTTTTGTATAGATTAACAGAAGTTTTAAGCAAGCCTTTAGCATACTATGAGTTTAGTCATAAAAGTGTTTTCTACAATGAAAACCATGTGTTGAATTGAACTAAAAGCTAGACAACATCTTCCTCCATGTAATCTGTCTTTACTGGAAGAAAAATGTAGAGAAGTTATCCCCTAAAGTAATCTACCATCTTTTCTTCAACCAAGAGCATGAGTCTCTGTCTGCTTAGTCTTATGTGGGAAATTTATTAAAGTAAATGGATAAAATTTCATTGTTGTTAACTTGGAAATGAAATATTGCTCACCAGAAAAAGAACAAATTAATCATGTTCATATGTAAAAGTCTTTAAAAATAAAACAATTGGGAAGAAGGACTCCAAAGAAAAAAATTAAAACTATGATTAGAGATATTTTTTGTGTTCATACTATATTTTTATTAATAGTAAAAAAAAGATTTTTTTTATATAAAAGTAATAATTTTTTTTGTAAGAATCGATAATTTCAAATTGTGACACTTTTTTTTTTTAAATCTATTCAATTTTTTCTTAAAAATTATGACTTTTTTTTTAGAAAGTTTTTTTTTAAAAACTTATTTGTGTGTGTGTGTGTGTGAAACATTAGGCTTCCTTCCTAAAAACTTAATGAAAGGTTAATTAAGCTAAATCAAAGATAAGTTCTCTTTGATTTTGAAAATGTTTTTGAAAACGTTATTTTAAGGAAATAACTTAATGAATTAAAAGTTTATTTATGAATAGAAATCAACTGATTGATTATAATTTTTATGAATATATATATTTTTGATGAAATGAATGTTTAAAATTTTATACTACCAAGTCAATTTTTTTTTATTTATTGTTAATAAATTGGCTATTAAATAATTGTTTTAAAATATTTTTTAGTCTTTATTTTTTCAATTTGGCAGTGTGTGTGTCTTTATTTCATGGTATTTTAGTGCTCTAGAATTTTTTTAAAATTATCCCAAAGTGATTTATAATCTGTTTTATTTATTTATTGATCTTTTATTCAGAGTAATAATTTATAGAATTCTTGCTAACAGTTATTTGAATTGGGGGTTTAGGTGCAGTGATTTTGAACATCCAAATGATTTGATTATATTTGTGTAATCCTGCTTGGTGCATGGGGATATCTTTTAAAATCCAAGCACTACATTTTATATTTCATTTTATCATTTCTTTAGAAATTTTTTTTATTGTTGGCCCGTTCATTAATGGTACTAAGTGGCCAGAGCATTGATGATGGTTGTGATGTTTTTAGTATCTCAACATTATTTTACTTATTGTTGTGTTTTGATGTAATAGCACATAAGTATATGCATCCAGATAATTGTTGTTTGTATTCCTGACCTAGGTTTGGCAGTGGCTAAATAATTACCCTGGTCTATAGTGGACCACTTTCAAATTCAGTCACAAGATTGACTGTTGATTTATTTTTATTGTTGATCATTTATAATGAATGATTATTACTTTTGTGTAATGCTGATGAACTTATAGTTAGCTCTGTGCTGATCTCTCATGTTCATTCCTTTCATATTCAATTTTATATTTTATTTGCAGATGATGATGATTTCTCATCTCATAATTCAGCTCTAATGTGGTGTACTGTTACAAATGGTTATCCAATTGTGAGATCTTGTAACTACAGATTCTTTCTTATTAACCCCCTATTTTCTATACTGTTACAATATATTTTAAACTTCCAATTATTTTGAAGCTTTACTTTCATTGAAAGTGATTAAAATAACATAATTATAATAATGAATGCTTGACAATATCATTAGCAGTTATATGTAAACAAGAGTGGTCATATTAACTGCAGAGGAAAATCCTCATTAAAGTTGAGTTTTTCAATACTGTATGAATCTATCAGTAACAACTAATATGGCCACATATCATGTACTGATTCTTTAGTCTGTTTATATAACTTCTTGTAATGCTGTATTTGAATGTTTTAAGTGGATTTTACTTGCCTAATTGTAACTTATTATTATATTCTGTCCTCAGCAATATCTTCTCAAGAAAAATCAATGTTCTACTTCTTTAGACTGTCTTTGTTGTAATTTTTGTAATGTAGGTGGAATATGAATCTCCCTTGAAAATAATGCTTGGTTTTATCATAAAATGCTTTTCTTAATGCCTGTTTTTTATCTTTCATTTTGCATGCTTAATGCAATAAAGATGTGACTATACAGATTCATTCCAACAAACTGAAGAACAATGAGTACCATCATATTTCTAGAATCATTGGAACATTTTTATAATAATTTATTATGTCTATGCTATATTAATAATGAATATAATTTTCTCTTTCACACAATAAATGGGGAGGGGGCAGTGACAACTTTATATATAATTAAGCCAATAAACATCACCTGACCACCTCCTCTTATGCTTGTGTATAACTGTTGTTAAAACAGGCAAAACTCACTATATATATATATATATATATATATATATATATATATATATATTCTAACCTACACTATGTGTAGCTCCACTATACATCATGCCAACCACATTGGGGGCCAAAATCTACCCTGTATTCTTGTGCATCCTCACTTCAGATAATATATGATATGAAATAAAATGGGTTCTATCTTAGTTAATAATTAATAACTAAAATATTCAGCATTAAAATTAAAATATTTCACTAGCTCAAATTTAAAATACGAATAAGGTTCAGTTTATAAAAATAAATTAAATAAATATTTAATATTTTCATGAGACTTGAAGTGAAAATACAGGTGACAAGATAGATTACATTGAGCCAATATCCCACAGGATACTACCTCAATGGCATAAGAACACTATCCCCCCTTTATTACTATTTTAAATAACAAACTCATAGTATTCTTACGACTTTAATAACTTCTACTTGCTAAGATTAAACTAATAATTAAATCTTAATCTTCTATTTAATAATAATCTAGCTCAAATAAAATAATCTCAGGTTCATAAAGTTTATTCTAAGTTAATTTAAAAATACGGTAGTAAAATATGAGAAGGGATTTTATGTCATAATCTACTACACTGAAACTAATAATAATAAATAACAGTAATAATATTCTTCATTGTTTAACTAATTCTGTATATCTTTTCTTTTTACTATAATTTTATTACTATAATAAAATAATAAAATAATTTTATATAATCTTTTTGTGCAAAATTATATATTTGTTTCGATTATTATGCATATATCGTGATTTCATGCAGCAATGTAGAGAAATAAATAACTCGGACACAAAATTTTTGAAATAACAAAATTTAACAAAGTTTATTACTAACAACAAATAAATAAACAATTTATTTACACTATTTACAGTGGATATCCTTAACTTTTTTACTTTACAGTTTGATCTACCGGGTTATAAAAAAATAATTTATATTTCAATTATATCTTTATTTAGATTTAGGACAAAATTAAAAAAAAATGTTACTATTTGGTTTCTCATTATGGTTAACTTATTACAAATATATTTATCTACTTTATTAGCAACAGCATTTTATCCTTAATATTATTAAACTATCTTATTTTTAAAAATTCATACTTAGAAAACATTCTATAGAAAACAAAATTTTATAATGAGTATGGATTTCTCAAAATATTAAAAAAAATTTCATCTTGCAAAGTCAAAGATGTTACACAAAATATTATCCAAAATTCAGTACTAGATTTTAGTATTTATCACACAATGTTTACTAATCATAATATATTCTTCTTTAAGCCTTACTTTAGTATGATATAAATGTAATCATCAATATATTTCTGTTAATCAATAAACAAAAAATATACTATGCATATTGTTTACATAATTTACTTTGTACTATTGTATTTTAAAAATATGCAATACTTATTTTTCTCTTAAAAATAATAATACTAAAGCATTTTAAAATTATTATCACTTTAAAGAAAATATCTTTGTTTAGATAACCTATTTTTAAAAATTTTATATTTCATTTCCGAAATAAAATTCAAAATATATTCTATGATTCTTTTCTTTCCTTAGGATACTTTGGATCTTCAATTTTAAGTTATAACGTCCTATTTCTTCTAAGCAAATAAACCAATCTTATACAAAATGATAGCATAACCTAAGTTCTAAATTATTTATCATTTCTCTTAAACATATCTTACTAAATGATGCAGTTACATGAAATAAAGATAGTGAAAACAGATGCATAGGATTAAGGAAGAAAGCTAGAGTATTACTCTTAACATATCTCAAAATCATGGCACAGTGCGAAGAGGTATGACATTTACCTGCCTAATATCCTCTAGTACAAGGACAATGGTAAAGCTATTTCTTCAGCTTTATTAGAACATCAAATATTTAAAGTAATATAAACACTGTCCAAATAAAATGTGTATCAGTCATAGGGCTTTGTTAACTATGCTGATATTCACATAAAGACTAAATATTATTTCCATTCCTTATAACATCCTATTTCTTAAAACATCATCTTGGTTTCCTGTTCACCAAGTACTTCCAAGCCACTATCTCAACATTATTTCTCAAGATTTTCCACATCTTACATCGATAAATAACTATCTGCATTTACAAAACAATAAATAAAATTCATTAATAGTTAAACTATCTTACTATCCCATAAGAAAAGTTGCTTACTTCATTGCTCTGTATGTTTAATCATATACAATCTACTTAGACAATACTTGAATATCCAATAACATGAAAATTTTAAAAGAATCACATAATTATTTGTTATGTTGGATTATATCACTAATAAAAAAAAAATTGTCGTATGCATATTTTCAAATCAATCCTATCTCATAATGTTTTTTTAAAATGTTGTATAAAAATGCGTTTACATTTATAATAAAAAAAAAACTTTTACACTTCATCCTTACAATTCATAGATGATCTAAAGAAAACAAAAAAAATATACATTATAAATTATCAATAGTTATTATTATTACCAATAACCTTTATCTAGTCATCGTGTTCAGTAGGCTTCCTTTATCCACTTGAGCATTGCAGATATAAAAAAATTCACACCCATACACTTTATATTAAAATATTTTTAGCTAAATGATTAGATTGTTATATTATAAAATTTTAATATTAATAAATTAATGTTTTTATGTTTTTCCTAATCTTATATAAAAATTTAGATTTAAACTAGGTTAACAAAATAAAAGGAATCAAAACTATAATTACATATTTTCTTGACGATAGTTCCTGATAAGTCCAAAAGCTTATTATTTTCTCTAGAGTTTTTTAAAAATGTTCTGCTCCAAGTGTGTTAAAGTTTAAAATAAAATAATTATTAATCCATTTAATAAAATTTATAGAAAATAATCCTTGGTTTTAGTATTTAGGACGATAATTATTAAATCATAATATTAATTAATCCCATGAAGCTTCTTAATCTTCTCTACCAATATTCTCTGCATATCCGATGCATCAATCCATCTAATTTAACTTTAAAATATTCGATAAACTTTTAAGTACTATTTGTATTTCCATGGATCCATCTTTTATTCAACTATGTGTTCACTTTTTTTATATATGTTTCCTTCTTGATACATTTAAACTTTCGTTTGGTATTTTTATAAATCTCTTTTAAAAAAAACTTCAAGTACTTTTAAACAAATCTTTTCTAAATACATTTTTAAATAATACTAAGACCGGATATTTTAATATCAAAAACACTTCTGTAACATATTCTCCTGGGTTCTTTCTTAAATTCTTGAAAATATTTTTTAAAATGTTACCTTTAGAAAGGATATAACATTTTACTCCTTTGAATATCATATTATATAAAATAATTCATGAAATATAATTGTCTTATTACTATTTAAAAAATAAATCTTGGATAAACTTATAAATAATACGTTTCAATACATTTTTTAGACTCCGTATAATGTCTGAGCTGTGGTTTTTTATGTACCAAAACAGTTCTTCGGTGAAATATTAATAAAGCTGTATCAATAAATATTCCAAACATTTTTTCAGCATTACAACTTATATCCATTTTATTTCATAGTATATCCATCCTTTATTGCGAAGTTTAAGTTAAATTTTTAGATAAAATACGACTGGAAAGTAACTTTTAAAAAATTAGAAAATCATCTCCACGAAGTTTCTAAAATATATTATTTTTTTAACACCCTCTTTTGCAAAAATACTCTTAAAAATTATCAATTAGTTTTTTGCAAATAAAACAATAAGAAAGTACTAAAAAAAATTGACTAAAATAAAAACTTTAAAAATACTGTCCTTTTGATAGTTATAATTTACCTTTCTCCAGTTTCAATACATTATTAATCTCCCCTTATACCCCCGTGCAATTCATATTTATAGTCTGTAAGAATATCTTATCTTATTGGTTAGTTCTTACTTTAGCTTGAGAACAAATTTACATATTTTTAGTTTATAGTAGAATTAAATTTCAAAATTAGAAATTATGAAGTAATGAACTTAAAATATTATTTAAAATATTACTTTTGAATCAATTATTATTTTATTAAAATTATTTAAACATTTAAAATAACTTTTAAAATAACCTTAATAACTTATTACATTTATCTATTTTTATTTAAACAAAAAATTTAATGTTTATTATATCTGTATTCGTCTTTATTACATTACTTAAAACATTACATACGATAGTTAACTTAATATTTATTATTATTTTATGCTAAGTGACAATTCCATCCAATTCTATACTGCAATTTCAAAATATTTTAAACTTTATTATTATTTCAAACAAGCAGGGTGTGTGAAAGTATATAGTATACAAGTCACATGATTAATAACTTTGACAGACGATTTTCAATCTATTTCTCTGCCTAGACTAATAAAATTGCTACATTTATTATATTTAATAATATAATTATAAAATTAGGAAGAACAATTTAGAAAATATAGAATTAAATACAATTCTCACCATCATAAAGTTTATTTTTAAAATATATTATATTAATTTTGACTATTAAATATGATTATAAATGTAAACACTGTATTTATTAACTTATCAGTTTTAAACTATTAAAATCGAATTTTTAAATATACTTTTAATATTTATAGCTGAGTTATTTATTATGGCCAGCTTTTACAACCACATGAAACAATATTTTAAGCTTTACATAACTATTTTTAAATAATTCACTATAATTTTATATACTACGTATTTGCTTTAGCCTCAAATTGTACTTTATAACATAATTGACAAACTATAATTAATAAATCAAAAGAACATATTCTAAAATTTAAAATTTTTAGTAATTGACTGTTATGAACTATTACTGACCTATAGAAAAGGGCACTATATATATATATATATCCAAAAGATGGCGCTATACCAAAACCGCCGAACAAGTGTAAGATTTGTTTTACATAAACGAAAAAAGAGTCAGAAATTAACTACCTCTTTCATTTGCTCACTCCCAGATCAGCTGATTTCAAGCTGGTTTGCTATCCTCAGTGGGAGATAGAGTATAGAAACTAGATCTAAAACACTGACTCTCAAGTGTTTATGCAAAACGTTTCTATCAGATTGCAAGCGTGAATTTTTCAGACCGGTAAAGTCTTCAAACCCAGCCTAGCAAGCTAGATATTTATATGGGTCTGATCTCAGTTCAGAATCACCATATAATCAAAGTCTCTGCAATATATATCATTGCAAGAAAACTCTAAAGGTACATTTATGAAAAAACAAATACAAGTTAATCACGTAACCTGCTATCACTTGTTATTTATGTCCAAAAGATGGCGCTATACCAAAACCACCGAACAAGTGTAAGATTTGTTTTACATAAACGAAAATGAGTCAGAAATTAACTACCTCTTTCATTTGCTCACTCCCAGATCAGCTGATTTCAAGCTGGTTTGCTATCCTCAGTGGGAGATAGAGTATAGAAACTAGATCTAAAACACTGACTCTCAAGTGTTTATGCAAAACGTTTCTATCAGATTGCAAGCGTGAATTTTTCAGACCGGTAAAGTCTTCAAACCCAGCCTAGCAAGCTAGATATTTATATGGGTCTGATCTCAGTTCAGAATCACCATTTAATCAAAGTCTCTGCAATATATATCATTGCAAGAAAACTCTAAAGGTACATTTATGAAAAAACAAATACAAGTTAATCACGTAACCTGCTATCACTTGTTATTTATGTCCAAAAGATGGCGCTATACCAAAACCGCCGAACAAGTGTAAGATTTGTTTTACATAAACGAAAAAAGAGTCAGAAATTAACTACCTCTTTCATTTGCTCACTCCCAGATCAGCTGATTTCAAGCTGGTTTGCTATCCTCAGTGGGAGATAGAGTATAGAAACTAGATCTAAAACACTGACTCTCAAGTGTTTATGCAAAACGTTTCTATCAGATTGCAAGCGTGAATTTTTCAGACCGGTAAAGTCTTCAAACCCAGCCTAGCAAGCTAGATATTTATATGGGTCTGATCTCAGTTCAGAATCACCATATAATCAAAGTCTCTGCAATATATATCATTGCAAGAAAACTCTAAAGGTACATTTATGAAAAAACAAATACAAGTTAATCACGTAACCTGCTATCACTTGTTATTTATGTCCAAAAGATGGCGCTATACCAAAACCGCCGAACAAGTGTAAGATTTGTTTTACATAAACGAAAAAAGAGTCAGAAATTAACTACCTCTTTCATTTGCTCACTCCCAGATCAGCTGATTTCAAGCTGGTTTGCTATCCTCAGTGGGAGATAGAGTATAGAAACTAGATCTAAAACACTGACTCTCAAGTGTTTATGCAAAACGTTTCTATCAGATTGCAAGCGTGAATTTTTCAGACCGGTAAAGTCTTCAAACCCAGCCTAGCAAGCTAGATATTTATATGGGTCTGATCTCAGTTCAGAATCACCATATAATCAAAGTCTCTGCAATATATATCATTGCAAGAAAACTCTAAAGGTACATTTATGAAAAAACAAATACAAGTTAATCACGTAACCTGCTATCACTTGTTATTTATGTCCAAAAGATGGCGCTATACCTCTTCCGATCGAACAAGTGTAAGATTTGTTTTACATAAACGAAAAAAGAGTCAGAAATTAACTACCTCTTTCATTTGCTCACTCCCAGATCAGCTGATTTCAAGCTGGTTTGCTATCCTCAGTGGGAGATAGAGTATAGAAACTAGATCTAAAACACTGACTCTCAAGTGTTTATGCAAAACGTTTCTATCAGATTGCAAGCGTGAATTTTTCAGACCGGTAAAGTCTTCAAACCCAGCCTAGCAAGCTAGATATTTATATGGGTCTGATCTCAGTTCAGAATCACCATATAATCAAAGTCTCTGCAATATATATCATTGCAAGAAAACTCTAAAGGTACATTTATGAAAAAACAAATACAAGTTAATCACGTAACCTGCTATCACTTGTTATTTATGTCCAAAAGATGGCGCTATACCAAAACCGCCGAAACATTTCTGTAAGATTTGTTTTACATAAACGAAAAAAGAGTCAGAAATTAACTACCTCTTTCATTTGCTCACTCCCAGATCAGCTGATTTCAAGCTGGTTTGCTATCCTCAGTGGGAGATAGAGTATAGAAACTAGATCTAAAACACTGACTCTCAAGTGTTTATGCAAAACGTTTCTATCAGATTGCAAGCGTGAATTTTTCAGACCGGTAAAGTCTTCAAACCCAGCCTAGCAAGCTAGATATTTATATGGGTCTGATCTCAGTTCAGAATCACCATATAATCAAAGTCTCTGCAATATATATCATTGCAAGAAAACTCTAAAGGTACATTTATGAAAAAACAAATACAAGTTAATCACGTAACCTGCTATCACTTGTTATTTATGTCCAAAAGATGGCGCTATACCAAAACCGCCGAACAAGTGTAAGATTTGTTTTACATAAACGAAAAAAGAGTCAGAAATTAACTACCTCTTTCATTTGCTCACTCCCAGATCAGCTGATTTCAAGCTGGTTTGCTATCCTCAGTGGGAGATAGAGTATAGAAACTAGATCTAAAACACTGACTCTCAAGTGTTTATGCAAAACGTTTCTATCAGATTGCAAGCGTGAATTTTTCAGACCGGTAAAGTCTTCAAACCCAGCCTAGCAAGCTAGATATTTATATGGGTCTGATCTCAGTTCAGAATCACCATATAATCAAAGTCTCTGCAATATATATCATTGCAAGAAAACTCTAAAGGTACATTTATGAAAAAACAAATACAAGTTAATCACGTAACCTGCTATCACTTGTTATTTATGTCCAAAAGATGGCGCTATACCAAAACCGCCGAACAAGTGTAAGATTTGTTTTACATAAACGAAAAAAGAGTCAGAAATTAACTACCTCTTTCATTTGCTCACTCCCAGATCAGCTGATTTCAAGCTGGTTTGCTATCCTCAGTGGGAGATAGAGTATAGAAACTAGATCTAAAACACTGACTCTCAAGTGTTTATGCAAAACGTTTCTATCAGATTGCAAGCGTGAATTTTTCAGACCGGTAAAGTCTTCAAACCCAGCCTAGCAAGCTAGATATTTATATGGGTCTGATCTCAGTTCAGAATCACCATATAATCAAAGTCTCTGCAATATATATCATTGCAAGAAAACTCTAAAGGTACATTTATGAAAAAACAAATACAAGTTAATCACGTAACCTGCTATCACTTGTTATTTATGTCCAAAAGATGGCGCTATACCAAAACCGCCGAACAAGTGTAAGATTTGTTTTACATAAACGAAAAAAGAGTCAGAAATTAACTACCTCTTTCATTTGCTCACTCCCAGATCAGCTGATTTCAAGCTGGTTTGCTATCCTCAGTGGGAGATAGAGTATAGAAACTAGATCTAAAACACTGACTCTCAAGTGTTTATGCAAAACGTTTCTATCAGATTGCAAGCGTGAATTTTTCAGACCGGTAAAGTCTTCAAACCCAGCCTAGCAAGCTAGATATTTATATGGGTCTGATCTCAGTTCAGAATCACCATATAATCAAAGTCTCTGCAATATATATCATTGCAAGAAAACTCTAAAGGTACATTTATGAAAAAACAAATACAAGTTAATCACGTAACCTGCTATCACTTGTTATTTATGTCCAAAAGATGGCGCTATACCAAAACCGCCGAACAAGTGTAAGATTTGTTTTACATAAACGAAAAAAGAGTCAGAAATTAACTACCTCTTTCATTTGCTCACTCCCAGATCAGCTGATTTCAAGCTGGTTTGCTATCCTCAGTGGGAGATAGAGTATAGAAACTAGATCTAAAACACTGACTCTCAAGTGTTTATGCAAAACGTTTCTATCAGATTGCAAGCGTGAATTTTTCAGACCGGTAAAGTCTTCAAACCCAGCCTAGCAAGCTAGATATTTATATGGGTCTGATCTCAGTTCAGAATCACCATATAATCAAAGTCTCTGCAATATATATCATTGCAAGAAAACTCTAAAGGTACATTTATGAAAAAACAAATACAAGTTAATCACGTAACCTGCTATCACTTGTTATTTATGTCCAAAAGATGGCGCTATACCAAAACCGCCGAACAAGTGTAAGATTTGTTTTACATAAACGAAAAAAGAGTCAGAAATTAACTACCTCTTTCATTTGCTCACTCCCAGATCAGCTGATTTCAAGCTGGTTTGCTATCCTCAGTGGGAGATAGAGTATAGAAACTAGATCTAAAACACTGACTCTCAAGTGTTTATGCAAAACGTTTCTATCAGATTGCAAGCGTGAATTTTTCAGACCGGTAAAGTCTTCAAACCCAGCCTAGCAAGCTAGATATTTATATGGGTCTGATCTCAGTTCAGAATCACCATATAATCAAAGTCTCTGCAATATATATCATTGCAAGAAAATCTTACACTTGTTCGGCGGTTTTGGTATAGCGCCATCTTTTG
Source organism: Epiperipatus broadwayi (assembly GCA_028023455.1). Taxonomy (NCBI): domain Eukaryota; kingdom Metazoa; phylum Onychophora; class Udeonychophora; order Euonychophora; family Peripatidae; genus Epiperipatus; species Epiperipatus broadwayi. The sequence continues at coordinate 7,859,568 of JAQFVV010012401.1, forward strand.
GACATAAATAACAAGTGATAGCAGGTTACGTGATTAACTTGTATTTGTTTTTTCATAAATGTACCTTTAGAGTTTTCTTGCAATGATATATATTGCAGAGACTTTGATTATATGGTGATTCTGAACTGAGATCAGACCCATATAAATATCTAGCTTGCTAGGCTGGGTTTGAAGATCGGAACCGGTCTGAAAAATTCACGCTTGCAATCTGATAGAAACGTTTTGCATAAACACTTGAGAGTCAGTGTTTTAGATCTAGTTTCTATACTCTATCTCCCACTGAGGATAGCAAACCAGCTTGAAATCAGCTGATCTGGGAGTGAGCAAATGAAAGAGGTAGTTAATTTCTGACTCTTTTTTCGTTTATGTAAAACAAATCTTACACTTGTTCGGCGGTTTTGGTATAGCGCCATCTTTTGGACATAAATAACAAGTGATAGCAGGTTACGTGATTAACTTGTATTTGTTTTTTCATAAATGTACCTTTAGAGTTTTCTTGCAATGATATATATTGCAGAGACTTTGATTATATGGTGATTCTGAACTGAGATCAGACCCATATAAATATCTAGCTTGCTAGGCTGGGTTTGAAGACTTTCCGGTCTGAAAAATTCACGCTTGCAATCTGATAGAAACGTTTTGCATAAACACTTGAGAGTCAGTGTTTAGATCTAGTTTCTATACTCTATCTCCCACTGAGGATAGCAAACCAGCTTGAAATCAGCTGATCTGGGAGTGAGCAAATGAAAGAGGTAGTTAATTTCTGACTCTTTTTTCGTTTATGTAAAACAAATCTTACACTTGTTCGGCGGTTTTGGTATAGCGCCATCTTTTGGACATAAATAACAAGTGATAGCAGGTTACGTGATTAACTTGTATTTGTTTTTTCATAAATGTACCTTTAGAGTTTTCTTGCAATGATATATATTGCAGAGACTTTGATTATATGGTGATTCTGAACTGAGATCAGACCCATATAAATATCTAGCTTGCTAGGCTGGGTTTGAAGACTTTACCGGTCTGAAAAATTCACGCTTGCAATCTGATAGAAACGTTTTGCATAAACACTTGAGAGTCAGTGTTTTAGATCTAGTTTCTATACTCTATCTCCCACTGAGGATAGCAAACCAGCTTGAAATCAGCTGATCTGGGAGTGAGCAAATGAAAGAGGTAGTTAATTTCTGACTCTTTTTTCGTTTATGTAAAACAAATCTTACACTTGTTCGGCGGAGATCGGAAGAGCACACGTTTGGACATAAATAACAAGTGATAGCAGGTTACGTGATTAACTTGTATTTGTTTTTTCATAAATGTACCTTTAGAGTTTTCTTGCAATGATATATATTGCAGAGACTTTGATTATATGGTGATTCTGAACTGAGATCAGACCCATATAAATATCTAGCTTGCTAGGCTGGGTTTGAAGACTTTACCGGTCTGAAAAATTCACGCTTGCAATCTGATAGAAACGTTTTGCATAAACACTTGAGAGTCAGTGTTTTAGATCTAGTTTCTATACTCTATCTCCCACTGAGGATAGCAAACCAGCTTGAAATCAGCTGATCTGGGAGTGAGCAAATGAAAGAGGTAGTTAATTTCTGACTCTTTTTTCGTTTATGTAAAACAAATCTTACACTTGTTCGGCGGTTTTGGTATAGCGCCATCTTTTGGACATAAATAACAAGTGATAGCAGGTTACGTGATTAACTTGTATTTGTTTTTTCATAAATGTACCTTTAGAGTTTTCTTGCAATGATATATATTGCAGAGACTTTGATTATATGGTGATTCTGAACTGAGATCAGACCCATATAAATATCTAGCTTGCTAGGCTGGGTTTGAAGACTTTACCGGTCTGAAAAATTCACGCTTGCAATCTGATAGAAACGTTTTGCATAAACACTTGAGAGTCAGTGTTTTAGATCTAGTTTCTATACTCTATCTCCCACTGAGGATAGCAAACCAGCTTGAAATCAGCTGATCTGGGAGTGAGCAAATGAAAGAGGTAGTTAATTTCTGACTCTTTTTTCGTTTATGTAAAACAAATCTTACACTTGTTCGGCGATTTTGGTATAGCGCCATCTTTTGGACATAAATAACAAGTGATAGCAGGTTACGTGATTAACTTGTATTTGTTTTTTCATAAATGTACCTTTAGAGTTTTCTTGCAATGATATATATTGCAGAGACTTTGATTATATGGTGATTCTGAACTGAGATCAGACCCATATAAATATCTAGCTTGCTAGGCTGGGTTTGAAGACTTTTCCGGTCTGAAAAATTCACGCTTGCAATCTGATAGAAACGTTTTGCATAAACACTTGAGAGTCAGTGTTTTAGATCTAGTTTCTATACTCTATCTCCCACTGAGGATAGCAAACCAGCTTGAAATCAGCTGATCTGGGAGTGAGCAAATGAAAGAGGTAGTTAATTTCTGACTCTTTTTTCGTTTATGTAAAACAAATCTTACACTTGTTCGGCGGTTTTGGTATAGCGCCATCTTTTGGACATAAATAACAAGTGATAGCAGGTTACGTGATTAACTTGTATTTGTTTTTTCATAAATGTACCTTTAGAGTTTTCTTGCAATGATATATATTGCAGAGACTTTGATTATATGGTGATTCTGAACTGAGATCAGACCCATATAAATATCTAGCTTGCTAGGCTGGGTTTGAAGACTTTTCCGGTCTGAAAAATTCACGCTTGCAATCTGATAGAAACGTTTTGCATAAACACTTGAGAGTCAGTGTTTTAGATCTAGTTTCTATACTCTATCTCCCACTGAGGATAGCAAACCAGCTTGAAATCAGCTGATCTGGGAGTGAGCAAATGAAAGAGGTAGTTAATTTCTGACTCTTTTTTCGTTTATGTAAAACAAATCTTACACTTGTTCGGCGGTTTTGGTATAGCGCCATCTTTTGGACATAAATAACAAGTGATAGCAGGTTACGTGATTAACTTGTATTTGTTTTTTCATAAATGTACCTTTAGAGTTTTCTTGCAATGATATATATTGCAGAGACTTTGATTATATGGTGATTCTGAACTGAGATCAGACCCATATAAATATCTAGCTTGCTAGGCTGGGTTTGAAGACTTTTCCGGTCTGAAAAATTCACGCTTGCAATCTGATAGAAACGTTTTGCATAAACACTTGAGAGTCAGTGTTTTAGATCTAGTTTCTATACTCTATCTCCCACTGAGGATAGCAAACCAGCTTGAAATCAGCTGATCTGGGAGTGAGCAAATGAAAGAGGTAGTTAATTTCTGACTCTTTTTTCGTTTATGTAAAACAAATCTTACACTTGTTCGGCGGTTTTGGTATAGCGCCATCTTTTGGACATAAATAACAAGTGATAGCAGGTTACGTGATTAACTTGTATTTGTTTTTTCATAAATGTACCTTTAGAGTTTTCTTGCAATGATATATATTGCAGAGACTTTGATTATATGGTGATTCTGAACTGAGATCAGACCCATATAAATATCTAGCTTGCTAGGCTGGGTTTGAAGACTTTACCGGTCTGAAAAATTCACGCTTGCAATCTGATAGAAACGTTTTGCATAAACACTTGAGAGTCAGTGTTTTAGATCTAGTTTCTATACTCTATCTCCCACTGAGGATAGCAAACCAGCTTGAAATCAGCTGATCTGGGAGTGAGCAAATGAAAGAGGTAGTTAATTTCTGACTCTTTTTTCGTTTATGTAAAACAAATCTTACACTTGTTCGGCGGTTTTGGTATAGCGCCATCTTTTGGACATAAATAACAAGTGATAGCAGGTTACGTGATTAACTTGTATTTGTTTTTTCATAAATGTACCTTTAGAGTTTTCTTGCAATGATATATATTGCAGAGACTTTGATTATATGGTGATTCTGAACTGAGATCAGACCCATATAAATATCTAGCTTGCTAGGCTGGGTTTGAAGACTTTTCCGGTCTGAAAAATTCACGCTTGCAATCTGATAGAAACGTTTTGCATAAACACTTGAGAGTCAGTGTTTTAGATCTAGTTTCTATACTCTATCTCCCACTGAGGATAGCAAACCAGCTTGAAATCAGCTGATCTGGGAGTGAGCAAATGAAAGAGGTAGTTAATTTCTGACTCTTTTTTCGTTTATGTAAAACAAATCTTACACTTGTTCGGCGGTTTTGGTATAGCGCCATCTTTTGGACATAAATAACAAGTGATAGCAGGTTACGTGATTAACTTGTATTTGTTTTTTCATAAATGTACCTTTAGAGTTTTCTTGCAATGATATATATTGCAGAGACTTTGATTATATGGTGATTCTGAACTGAGATCAGACCCATATAAATATCTAGCTTGCTAGGCTGGGTTTGAAGACTTTTACCGGTCTGAAAAATTCACGCTTGCAATCTGATAGAAACGTTTTGCATAAACACTTGAGAGTCAGTGTTTTAGATCTAGTTTCTATACTCTATCTCCCACTGAGGATAGCAAACCAGCTTGAAATCAGCTGATCTGGGAGTGAGCAAATGAAAGAGGTAGTTAATTTCTGACTCTTTTTTCGTTTATGTAAAACAAATCTTACACTTGTTCGGCGGTTTTGGTATAGCGCCATCTTTTGGACATAAATAACAAGTGATAGCAGGTTACGTGATTAACTTGTATTTGTTTTTTCATATATATATATATATATTGTACCCTCACTTCTCGATATATGATATAACTTAAAATATGACTAGCTCAATTAAATCATTATGCTTAGCTAAAATATGTATAACTATCTTTAATATATTTTTATAATACTATATCTTATTAGATTTATTATAACTTATCCAAAATTAATATAGTTCAATATTATGTACTAATTAAATAAGTATTTACTAAAATCATGAGACTATGAAGTGAAGTTACAATTGGTAATTGAATTTACATTGAGCCAATGTCTTTCCAAGACACTGTCTCAATGGCATAAGAATACTATTACCTCTTTATTATCTCATTACTAACTCTACAGCACTCTTATGACTTTTATAAATGAACTATCTTTAATAATAATAGATAAATAAATCTCAATCTTTTGTTAAGGAAATATAATTAAATAATCTCAGGTTCTTCTAATTATCTTAAAGTAATAATAATTCGTGCAGATAGGAATGATAAGGGATTTAATATCAAACCTAAATACACCTAACTTATTCTAATAACAATAACTAACAATAATAATCTTTAGTGTATAGCTTAATCTTATCTATTTTATTATACTATTAATCATTAAGAAAATAAGTAAATCATATACATGTCTTTCATTTCCATATAGTATCTTAATTTTAAAATAGACCAAAATCTTATAATTTAACAATCTGTGGCAATAAATAATATTATACTCTTATATTGTGCATTATAATTACTTTGTGACCATTGTAATATTATATGTTAATGTCAATCAATTTCTATAAATTATATTAAGAAAATATTGTGTTTCTTTCTAAAATAATAATAATAATAAATTCATATTGTGCAAATATTATGTTTATTCAAATTATCTGTTGTCAAATGCTGTGGTGTAAAATAATGAATTCGACACACTTTTAAACAACTTAAACAAATTTATTTACATCAACTTTAACAAATAACTTATTTACACTATTTACATTACAAATGGAACTAAAGAAAATAAAACAAAAAATAAGAAAAATAATAATACAAGATTTTTACACTGTTACTATTTCCATAATCATAAATAGATAATTTATACATTTCTTAAAATGTTCTATCAATAACATTTAATTAAGTTTATGACTTTAAATTTTAATAAACATCATTTGTCATCAATTAATACAAGAAAAGGTTTTATGTGAAATATCATTCATGTAGCATATATGTAAATAAACAGACTTTAATAATTAAAATGCTATTTCACTTAAGTCTTACTGCTATTTATATTATAATGTACTAGTATGTATTACATTTACTATTAATATTACTCAAAGATCAATTAATGTATAAACTGATATAACTTTGTAATATAATAACAATTATTGATTATAATTATTTATGTCATTCCGATGTAATGTCATACTACATGTCTTACCAAAATATGCAATACGTATATGTTCTTTTAAAATAATATTTAAAATTATTCAACAATTTCAAATTTTATAAAGTATTATATCAAATAAAATTCTATGATTCTTTTCTATTTAAACTATTACTCTTCTTTACTTGTTATTCTTATTCCTTCCTAAAAAACTTCTATCTACAAAAGTCATTTTAACCTTATTTAACTTCAGAAAAATAGATGACCAATTTTAAAAAAAAAATAATAACTATCCAAACTCTCTTATACCTCATCATCTATATACGATAAACCTTCAATCAAAATATAAATTTCTACATAAAATTAACTTAACTTATCTAATAAAATAAAAATAAAATATAGATTTTTATATACCTCTTACTAACTTGAAAAGAAAAATAAATAACTTACACTAATATAATAAATCTAATTCCTAATATTGTAACAGAAACATTAAAATTTATTCACGAAAGAATCATATAATTATTTCTAGGTTCTCATATTATGTTGTACTAAATTTACATCATCAATTTAAAGTATGCATATTAAAATAAAACTGTTATTACTAATATTATGCGTGTATATTCTTTAAATATTTATACATCCATTCAACAATCAAATAACATTTGGTTGATCTAAAGAAAACATAGCAAATACATCAAATTATTATTATTACATAATTTTTTACCATAAATGATACTTTAATGTACAGTCCGTCACACGATGTCCTCCAGGATTACAGTTTTACAAAATAATTTCACATTTACACTCAACAATTATTCTTTAAAATATTACGTGTTGTATAATTATAAAATAAACTTTATGCAATGAAATGTTATATTAATATTTAGCTTTTTTTAAAAAAAAATGTAAATGTACCTTTCCTATCTTTAATAAATCAATAATTAATTAAATATTTATGTTAGTTAATAAATAAAAAACATATTACATAAAATCCAACGGTGTCTTCTTTTCACCCATAATTGTTCTTTTTCCTAGGCACAAATTTTCACCAAACATTACTTCCTTTTCCGGTACATCACGTGTTTTTAAAAGTTTTTATGAAAAAAATGAAAACGTTCTTTTTTTTAAAAAAAATAAAATAAAAGTAAAAGTCAGTTCCACCATAAAACAAAATAAAATTAAAATAGTTTATGAGATCCGGATTCATTTCTTTTTAAGGAAAAAATATTATTATTTAAAAGTTATTATTTTTTAGAATTAGTCTATAGTTTATAAAGTTCTTATTTAATTATTTTAAATTGACTTGGATATCCACGTATATTTGATTTGCGCATTCCTTAACAAATATTTAGGTAAGATTAATTTTAGATTCTTCTGTACGACCAGCGTTCAGACTTTACTAATATAATAATTTTATTTATAGGTATTTCTTTACCCATTAAATTTCCAATTTATTTGCCTTTTAAAACTGTCAAAATTTAGTCTTTTAAACCATAAAGACTTAACAAGGCAAGTATTTATGTAATCATTATTATTTACCATCTTTACCAAGATATATACTTAGATTTATAATTTACAAATACTTTCTTCATAAAGAAGTATTTCTCATTCTTTTAAATATCTGTTTTATAAAAATTAATTACAATCAGCTTTTAAATTTATATAAGGTCCAACATATTACTTTTATGCATCTAGTAACTCTCCTAGTTAATCCAGCGTTTGTTAAATTTTTAGTATAAAGTCTCCAATACATTTTATCCTTATACGATGTTTTCATGACTATTTGATAGTAAATTGAGCTTCGATCGAGACGATCAATAGGAAATTATAATTAAAATTAGCACTGCATATTTGTCGGTAAACTTTTATAAATTATTTTAAAAACTACTCTCTTATAATTTTAAAACGATTATGAGAGCGTCTATAATTTTACTTAGCTATTTCTAATAGCACACTTTACTTTAAAAATTACAATCACAATCCCCCTCCGAACAATTGAACCTTGGTTTTATACCGGAAGAAACTCCCCACTTGATTGGTAAATTAAACAATCAACTTGCTAGCTTATTTACATATTTTACCAACAAGACAGAATTAAAAATAAATAATGACTTATTTAATATTTATTATTTATCACATTATTAAATTCTTAAATTAATCTTTATCATTTATTTAAATCCATTAAACATTTTTTTAAAATATACTTTCTTACTTTATTTCACTTTTAACTTTTATAAGATTATTTTTATAAACAAATTAAGTCTATTTTTATTCGTTATGTTTTTAAACAGTATTTTAAAAATCAGATTTAATATTTCACATTAATTATTTTTATTTTTATCTCGTGATAGCCAATATAATATTTATAAATTTTATAACAGAATTTTAAAATAGTTTTGCAACTTTACTAAAAAAAACTCACAAGCATGTGTGTATGTGTCTAACTAACATCTGTTTTACAACACAGCTACAAACGCTTGTAATAATCTAAAAATAAACTAACAATTTCATTTTTTAAAAATAAATATTTTTAAAATAAATAATATCTTATAACAACTTTTAAAATAATAATTCGATATTATTAAAATCAAATATTAATCTTCTATTATGTACTACTAATAATTAAAATATTTATATTCACTTATTAAATATTAATCTTTATCAACAATAAATATATGCATTTAATTTTAACTTGTCTTTTTAAAACTTTTAACTTTAAACATTTATTTATTAAATTTATTAATGCAGTATTGATTATGGCCAGTTTTCCCAACCATATACTATTATCATCCCTATTGAAACGTCTCTCTCAAACATCAGCACAATTTTCACATATCAAATATTCATAGATTACTTTAATTACACTTTTTAAAAGATTGTTATAAATAAAATTAACATCATATAGCTAAATATATCTTAAATTTAAAATTTTTTTAATAGATTGATACAACAATTTATGGAGACCCATACAAAAGGGCACATATCCTCCTCCTTCGGATAAAAATTTTAAATTAACCATCTACCTTCATCTTCTTTAATCTACAATTAACATCTTCATTTTTCATATCATTGAATATCATAATAAATCACTTTAACATGAAATTTTATAAAGCATTGGAACTTCACATTAAAATCTCAACCAGAAAACACTTTTAAATAAAATCATCATGACTTTCTTTTACTTTATAAAATTAAGTCTCACTTTTCCTTTATTTATATCTTTAATTAGGTCATTTTTTATTTCCCTAATCTTACTATGAAATATCATATGTTTAAATTCCTTTAAATAACACCTTTTACACAAACTAAACTATAAATACATATTTCTATAGTTAACACTATCTTTTAAATCACATTTTGTATTTTACTTTTAAACTTGTTGCTAGTTTCATTAGCAGTTTTTAATGAATCATTATCTAATAAATTTAGACACTTTTCATCTAAAGAGATTAACTTTATCCCTGAAGATTTATTAATTTTATGATCACTACTACAATATTTATGAAAATTCTTAAATTCATCCATAACTCTTTTCATAAATTGATCTTTTATAAGATCTACTCACTCTTATCATATTATTCATTTCTCCCTAAATTAACATTTACTGACTTGATAATAAATTATTTCATTATATAAAAATATAATATCTGAACACCACACTAAAATCTTTACCCACAATACATCCTTTGAAAATTGTAATTCACACTTCAGAAGGATATGGAATTAAACTTCTTGCATTATAAGTTCCTTTCTCACCATCTGGTGTGGTTAACATAAATGCATTTTCACCTACTTTGCAAGATATTCTATATGGACCCTCATATAGACTAAGAAATTTTTTGAACTGATTTCTTTGAAGGTTGCTAACATGGAAAGACCTTTTTAATTTAATTTCTTATTACTAGCTTTATTAGCTGGTCTTTTTAGAATTGTGGTCACACCACTAGTAGAAGGCTGATTATTTTGATCATCATTTCTGTCCCTAAATGTATCAAATTTAACAAATTTTTTTAAGTGTGGAGACATCCTATCTCTACCTCTGTACTCAAATCTCCTTTTATACCCTGCAGAAGATCTCACACCAGTGTTAACATTAATATTTGCTAACGGATAATTATTTCTATCTTTGTTTATTTTAAATCTATTGTCCATAGATAATTCAGCTACTTCAAGAGCATCTAATACCTCTGATACTTCTTCTATTGAACCACGATCAGCAGCTATCAACAACTGTTCAACATTTTTAGGTAAGTTATGCCTTACAATTCTTACAATCTGTCCTTCTGATAATGGACAAGCAGTCAATGTTTTCAACCGAACAGCTTGATTTCTAAAAAAGCTTGTATAACTGCCTTTGCTGATATGGTATTTTTCTTGAGTAATTTGGTATCTAATGCAATCTTGTTTATCAGAGTTCCAAAAACTTCCAACAATAAAACACTTAAAGTCGCCGTAAGTTATTGGTTTCTCAAACAGTGATTGCCACCAATCTTTGGCAATTCCATACAAATGATTACTACAAACTGCCACTTTTTCTTTTTCTGACAATGAACATATGGAAAATAATTCGTCTAAATTATTTAAAAATTCTGAGGGATTTTCCATATACTCTCCTTTAAATGGTTTGACTTTCATAAAACGTAAAGCCATTGAATTATTTGCATTTCCTTCACAATTAACCACTTCTCTACTCGGTCTACTATCAATTTCTTTCACAACAGTATTTTCTGACTGATTACTATTACCCTTCCTTACCAATTCTACTTTATTTATTCGTGATGAATTAACATAATCTTCATATGCCTTATCACTTATTTTCCCTTTTAATACTTCTGTCTTTGTATTATTTACATTTTTTATCTCTATTTGGTCATACATCTGTTGAAATTTTCCCTCTAAATCCATTTGTTCAAGCACTTGCTTAACATACCCTTTCTGTTCCTTTCTAAATTCATCCAAATTTTTATCTAAGATTTCTTTATACTTATCATTATTTAGTTCTAACATACCTGCATGCTCTTTTATATCATTTTGCATACGTTTTAAATTCTCTCCTACCTTTGATCGATATTTATGTTCATCGATTCTTTTAACATCTAGTTCCTTAAATTTTTCAATTAGTTCCTTCTCTATTTCATCCTTTATATCTCCTTTAGTCTGAACTATTGCACTCCTAACACTTTTAATATCTTCACTAACATTATTAACATGGCTTTTAACCTCACAAATCTCACTATCAACCTTCAATTTATAGCTATCAATTTTTAAAGTTAAATCATTATTATTGATCCTACATTGATCAATAGATTCTGCTATTTGATCTTTCAAACTTTTAATCGTGCTTTCTGAAAATTCACAAAATCTTCTTTCCAACAATTCCTGATTTTTATCATCAATTTTTATTACTTCTAACTTTAAAGATTCAACTACTT